>CANJKZ010000293.1:1267500-1957500 GCA_947471745.1 Closterium sp. Naga37s-1
CCCTCGATTCTACCTCACTCGGTTTCCGCCATCTTCTGTGAGGCTTTCCCCCCGTCCCCACCCCCCGAGCAGCTGCGAAATGGGGAAAACTTGCGCAAATTGATATCGCCCCTCAACCTCCCCCCCCCGCCTTCCAACTCTCCACCATTCCGCAACAGGCGCGCTCCCGCCAGTTTTTTCGTATTTCCGTTTCCTCCAGATTCAGCAACCATTCAGAAGCCGTTCACCATCCATCCAGCAGCCATTGCAGCGCCATTTCAGCGGCCATTTTCATATCGCAGATATTTGGCGTTGGCAGTGGCAGTGGCAGTCGCCAACAAGGCATCCAGTTTTGGCTGTACAGGAACTAACAAGCAAGCATACATGCATCCACACGGACGGCTTTCCTCCACTCCTGGACAAACTATTAGGGATTACTTTGTCGTTACCCCTCGCGATTAGAAACCTCGCGGTCGGCGGCAGCCACCATACATGGATGAAAGTTGTTGAAGGGAAAGTTTATCTTTCTCCCTGCCCACATTAGCCAGCACACCACGGTTGCGCAATCCAAAGCTGCACTCCCTAGTGAATGCGTGTACTCACGGCAAGGCTCGATCCGCCAATGAACGTCCCCCATTCCCCAGTCCTCGTTTACCACAGCGACACACTGGTTCCCCGTCCATAATCCATTACTCAAGCTCAGAGTTAGCAAGATCAGGATTTGGGAGCTCAATCCATAGTTCAGTCAGACGCACTTTCTGGAACGAAGGGTTTCAGTCACTCGCTGAATATCGTCGCGTCTGACAGACAGCTTTCGCGCCATGGCGTCACTCTATGTTGCCTCCGCGTCGTTCGCTCCCCTTGCTGCTCTTAGGGCCCCACTAGATCGCCATTCCCGATACAAGCTATCTCTCTCAAGGTAAAACAGTTTTCCAATATCAGCCGAACAGAATCTGTAATCATTACGAGCCGCTAGTTAAGCTTACGTAGTTGACAACGTTGTCAAGCTAAAGGCGACAGCATCGTAACTACCTTAGCGAACATTGCAGCTAAGTTGCTATATATGTGCCTGTGAAATCTCTGCCATCGAGTAACGCTTGCGTATCAAGAGCACGACCGAGATGGGATTTGTCTGAGGTAGTAGCACGCAGCAAACAGAGCGTTTACCGTGCGTGATTCAGACTCCCTAGGTGCGAAAAGTCGTCTGTCGATCCAAACAGAGCCACACTGCTGTCCTTTGTTCACTCGAAAACGGGCATGAATCCCCTCAGAAATGGGATTTGTCAATACGCTTACGCCATTAGGCTTGCGTTTCGGAAATGCCAGTCGTAGAATTTTACTTAGTATTCCGAAGAAACATCACCACCAGTTCTGAGGCGCCTCAATCGTCCAGTCGGCCCTTGACCTTCCAGTGAAAACATCTTCCTAGCTTCCCGAGTTCCGCTTCCACTGCAGATTTGTCTAGTGATCCACTCAACTTGGATTATTTCATCTTATATTTCACAACAACGCGTCCTTCCCACTTCGCAGCCTAACTTCCTCATATGGTGGCCTCCGCCTCTCCGCCGCGCCGACCTCCGCGGCGGCGCGCGGAAGCCGTCGCCCGCCAAGCCCGACTCTGCTCCGCGGCCCCTCCGCCTCCGCCAGCAGCAGCAGCAGCGGGACAAGCGGCGCCGATCGCGGCGCGTCGGTGCTTAAAGACGCGCTGACGATCTTCGGGTCGTCTAAGTCGGCGGCGGCGGTGGCGGCAGCGGAGAAGGGCCCACCGGCGCGGAAAGGGGAGGCCGCCGCGGCAGGAATCGCGACGGGAGTGGCGGCGGGGATTGCGGCGCAAGGCGTGCCGTTCGACCTGCGCCTGGCCGTGCTGCTGGGCGGATTCGCGTTTGAGGCGTACTCGACTCCCACTGTAAGACGCACGCGACGGGAAAGAAGGTTGAATGACGGGACGGAAAGGACAGCGGACTGAATCTGGATGAGCCAACGGGAAGGGGGAACACGGGAAGGGAGGTTGGTGGGAGGGAGAGATGTGAAGTGCTTCACATCAGCAGGTTTGTGAAGCGCTTTTCCCCATACCCTGCAGTTTTGAGACGTCTCAAAACTTTTCCCCATACCCTGCACCACAGGGAAGCGATAAGCTATCGGATGTGTACAGGCGGTTGTACTTGGCTGTTTCCCTGTTGAGAACCCCCTTTTCCCTCCATCCTCATTCCTCCTTGTACCCTACACCACAGGGAAGCGATAAGCTATCGGACGTGGACGGGCGGCAGTGCTCTGCTCTCTTCACCTCCACGCCATTCGCCCACGAGCTCTTTCAAGGGCAGCTCTCCGTGCGCGCGATTACGGCCACAGTATGAGAGCTCGCTCACTCACCCACTCTCTCACTCGCTCACTCGCTCACTCACTCCCTCACTCACGCACTCACTCACTCATTTACCCACTGCTCCACTCCATTCGCCTCCTCGCCATTCGCCCTCGAGCTCTTTCAGGGACAGCTCTCTGTGCGAGCGATCACAGCCACGGTATGGTTCACTCACTCACTCTCTTACTCTCTCACTCACCCACTCATACACTCACCTCTTCTCTCATTCACTCTACTCCTCTCTCACCCCATCCTCTATCCTCCAGGGCAACATCAAGGCGCTCCATGCTGAGCTGGCGCTGGTGACGTCAGCGGGGAAGGCAGCCACGTGGAATGGCGTCGCTCACACCACCGTGAAGGCCCAAGAGTGAGCTGGAACCTGTGCTTCCCATTCATGCTCGCATGCTCAAATACATGATACATCCCCGCATTCTTCCTCTCCTCACAACACCCACATCCTCGCCTTCATCATCCTCTCCTCACAATCACACACATCCTCGCGTTTTTCCTCACATCACATTCGTAATTCATCCTCCCATTATGCTTACGTCACATGCGAATCTCACATTTACACACTTCATATGCTCACCGCCTCCCCACCTCCCTGCTTCTCCTTTCAGCCAAAAGAAACCATCATGGCCCGAGCAACTGCAGCTGCTGGTGCCGCGTGCTGCTGCATCTGACACCTTCCTTCAGGTGGGTATGTGCTCTCTCAGGTGATTCGGTAATCCTCTGCTGGCCCCAGTTAATTTTCTCTTTTCTGAGGGATATAACGTTTAAAATACATATACATGCGATGGGATAACTCTGCACACGATTGCTCTCCTCCTCACCATTGGGTCAACGGTTCACCAGTGGCTTGCTGGCAGGGAATATCTGAAACCCTCTTGTCTCTCGCTCTGTCTCCTCTCCTCACCGCCCTGCCCACAGATCACCTTTCACAGCAAGGATGACGATAAAGATTCCGACGAGGATGATTGTGTGGTTGGCACGGCCACCATTGCTCTCACTGACCTGATCAAAGGTGGGGGTGAGGGAGGGTGTGTTAGGAAGACTTGGGGGAGTGTTAGGGTACATTCCGGGCTCTGATCGGACTTCTGGTCAACATTGCTTCTCAACCTGGGAATAAGCACATTTTGTGAGAAATAGTTGCGATTTAGGCCCACAAGCACGCACGGCTGACCAGAAGTTTGCCCAGAGCCCAGAATGTACCCTAGGCTATCCACTTGTCTCCATCCTTTGAGTCCATCTTCGCTCTGAACCACTCTCCATTGTTATGCCACCGCTCGCCACTGCTCTCCACCACTCTCCACCACTCTCCACCGAATTTCACCACTCTTGATCCCTCTCTGTGCACTGATTCAGACACCCGGATTCGCGATGTCGTGGCTAAGGTGACTTGGGACGGCAAGCCGACAGGAAATGTCACCATGGAGGTAGGTGTGGGGAGGGAGGTGTGAGTGGGGAGGGAGGTGTGAGTGGAGTAGGTGGGTATAAGGGGAGGTGGGCTTGGGATAGATGGGTTTGGGGTAGGTGGGTTTGGGGTAGGTGGGTTTGGGATAGATGGGTTTGGGGTCGGTGGGTTCGAGGGGAAGTGGGTTTGGGGTAGGTGGGTTCGAGGGGAAGTGGGTTCGGGGTAGGTGGGTTCGAGGGGAAGTGGGTTTGGGGTAGGTGGGTTTGGGGTAGGTGGGTTTGGGGTGAGGTGGATTTGGGGTAGGCGGGATTGGAGGGGGTGGATCAGTGGTTGATAGGCTTTAAGGTGACTTGAGACGGTAGGCTGACAGGAAGTACCTTCTTGGAGGTAGGTGTCTGTATGGGCAGGTGTGGGGGAGGTAGGTGTGTCTCAGGTGGGTGGGTTTGGGGGGAGGAAGGTTTGGAAAAGGCAATTTCAATCTTGAGTGATCTCATCATCTCATTACGCACTGTGCATCGTGGGTGGGTGGTTGCTTGCCCTTGCGCCTGTGGCAGGTGGACTATTCAAGCTTCTCTGGCCCAAGCGACAGGTAGGGATGAGAGGGAGAGGTGGGAGGGTGAGAGTGTTTGTAGTGTGTGGAGATGCAACGGGAGCGGCAGCACCTAAGGCAGACAGAATATGTGAGCTGCTCCGGTGAAGACGATGGGTAGGGGTGAGAGGGAGAGGAGCGGGTGGGGCTGTGAGAGAGTTGGAGAGGCAGAGAGGCAGAGAGGCGGAGAGGCAGAGAGGCAGAGAGGCAGAGAGGCAGAGAGGCAGAGAGGCAGAGAGGCAGAGAGGCTGGTAGAAACACCATTCTATTCCTTTTTCCTTGTATTTATGGAATCACTCACTCACACCAGTCACCCCCAAGTCATAGCTCCTCTCACTTCGCCCCTTCCTGCCCCCCCTTATCCCAGCTTCGAGCCTCTCCCCATCCTCCAGAGGCTTCTCAGCACGCCTCTTCCCACGTCGGCCTTTCAACCATCGGCCACTCTTTCTCGAGGCAGCACCGTCAAGAATAATGCCACAGCTGCTGCCACTGCCACTGCTGCAGCAGCAGCAGCAGCAGCAGCAGCAGGGCAAGTGTCCGCTGTAAAAACGGGGGAAGATTCAAAAACTGAAGCTGAAGCAGCAGCCTATGGGCTCTCCCTCCCAGACCAACGGGCAGTTGAAGCTCTTTTTGCCACAGGAGCCAATAACGTGACACTCGCCGCCTGGGAAAACCTTTCCCGGGCAGCTGCGGGCGGGCAGACGGAATATTTCAAATCGGCGTTTGAGTGCGTGTGCTTCTTGAGCAGTGGCGAGTCGGACACTCAGGTGTGTGGGCCTTTGAGTCGCCTTTTAAAGCTTATGTTGAGGCACATGTCTAGACGCCTTTTTGGAAGCCTCAATAGCTCTTTACTGAGCAGTGGCGAGTCGGACACGCAGGTGGGATTTTAGGGCGAATTTGAGATGCTTGCTGAGGCAGCTTAAGTGAGGCAGGCACCTCTTGAAGCACAGTAAGAAGCACCTTCATATGCAGCTCTTGAGGCACCTTTAGAAGCACCTTCAGTTGGTCGCTCATCTCTCATCTGTCAAACATGCAGGTGGGCGTGTGGAGGGATAAGGACCTGCAGAGGAAGAGGGTGGAGGTGTCATTCTGAGAGGATTTACCTGTCCATTGTGCAGGTGGGCGTGTGGAGGGACAAGGACGCCCGGAGGAAGAGGCTGGTGGTGTCATTCCGAGGCACTGAGGTGGTCAATGCGGCCATGCTGAAAGACGGACAGGTGAGGACGGAGCAAGTGAGGGGATTGGAACCCTTTATGGGGATGCGGATGCAAGGAGAGAGAGCGGGTGGTGGTGTCGTTCCGAGGCACTGAGGTGGTCAATGCGGCCATGCTGAAAGACGGACAGGTGAGAAGCAGACAGGTCGGGGGATGGGACAGGTCGGGGGATGGGACAGGTCGGGGGATGGGACAGGTCGGAATCTAAAGATTTCATTGACGGACCTGAGGCTGCACTAAGAGAATGAACCATAACCATGTGATGTGCCCATAAGCATAATCCGCCATGTGCCTCTCTCACGCCCACTCCCCTTGCTCCTGTGCTTCCCTCGGCCACCAACCAACAGGCAGGTCAGAAGATCAAGGACGCTCTGACTGACCTGAGGCTGCACAAGGAGAAGTGAGTGCTGCATGCCATGCCAGTGCCCATGCCATAGCGCATAGATCTTGACCTTCCATCTGATGTTCCCATGCTCAAGGATGCAATGGCAGACCTGAGGCTGCACAGGGAAAAGTGAGTGCTGCACAGATGTGGATAGTGCCCAGAATGTTGTTGCCAAGTTCAAGCATACGATGCGTACACGCTTAATGATGCGATTATTAAACTAAAAAAAAAAAAAAAAAAAAACGGAAACAAATCGTATTTATCCAATTGATACCATTAAACACACACGAGCTATCATCTGATATTCCAAAATGTATTCATCCTAGATGTAAACCCACCATTCTCCACGCAGGATCTTCTTGTTTCCCTTTTCCTCTTTCTCCTTTCCGTCCCTCACAATCCCTGCTTTCCGTCCCTCACAATCCCTGCTTTCCGTCCCTCACAATCCCTGCTTTCCGTCCCTCACAATCCCTGCTTTCCGTCCCTCACAATCCCTGCTTTCCGTCCCTCACAATCCCTGCTTTCCGTCCCTCACAATCCCTGCTTTCCGTCCCTCACAATCCCTGCTTTCCGTCCTTCACAATCCCTGCTTTCCGTCCCTCACAATCCCTGCTTTCCGTCCCTCACAATCCCTGCTTTCCGTCCCTCACAATCCCTGCTTTCCGTCCCTCACAATCCCTGCTTTCCGTCCCTCACAATCCCTGCTTTCCGTCCCTCACAATCCCTGCTTTCCGTCCCTCACAATCCCTGCTTTCCGTCCCTCACAATCCCTGCTTTCCTTCCCTCCTCCCTCCCCCTCTTCCCCCCAACCCAAACCCAGCTTTGACTCAGACTTAACTGACGAGGACAACAAGATGGACATCAAGGTAACGTGATTCGAGTTGATTCAGGAGCTGACTTTTAAGTCGACTCAAAGTCAGCCTCTTCCCCCCAACCCAACCCAAATTCAGCTTTGACTCAAGACTTAACTGACGAGGATAACAAGATGGACATCAAGGTAAAGTGTTTTCTCCTTCTACTCCAATCCCAAAACTGCATGACGGCTTTCTGGGACGGATTTTTACTCCAAACCCATACCAGACCAAAAGCTTCGCCACATTCTGCTCCTCCGGCACACCGCTTCACACCGCTGCACACCGCTGTTGTCCCGTTTCTTTCAACAGCCTCGGATGTCCTCTTCTTTAGTCCAACTCCTCACCGATGTTGTGCATGACGTTGTTTCTGGGATGGGTTCAAGTCTGTGAGGCGCTTTTGATATTTTTTTCAAAGGTGTATGACAGCTTTCTGGGATGGATTCACGCCCGTGAAGCTGCGGCTCCCTCTGCTGCTCAGGCACACCATTGTGGTGACGTTCTCTCAACAGGCTCTCGTGTCCTTCTCCTCCCTATAAGGATTGTTGCCCCTTCTCTACAATGCTCCCCCTCTCAGGTACATGACGGCTTTTTGGATGGCTACAAGTCCGTGAAGCCGCGGCTCCTTCTGCTGTGCCTCATTTTGCTGCACCTTGATTCTCAGCAACCTCTCTTGTTGCCCCTCTGTTACCATTGCTCCCTCTCAGGTGCATGACGGCTTTCTGGATGGCTACAAGTCCGTGAAGCCGCGGCTCCTTCTGCTGCTCAAATCTATTCTCGCATCCTCTAGCGAAAAGTGAGCCTTCTCAAAGCTATACTTGCATCATGTCACAGGCTCACAGCCTGGGGGGCGCTGTTGCAGCATGGATCCTTGTTCCCTCCCATTCAGTAACATTGATCCCACGCCATCATCCCACCATGGTGTCATGTCACCATCCCCACATCATGTGCTGTGCCATGTTCAGCACCACATCATGGTCGCGGGACACTGCCTCGGTGGCGCTCTTGGAGCATGGATCCTTCCTTGTTGCCTCCCGTTCCATATGCATTGCTCCCACGCCATCATCCCATCCCATCATGTCATCGCCATGCCACCATGCCACCATCCCACCAGGTATCACGTCATGGTCACGGGTCACAGCCTGGAGGGCGCTCTTGCCTTCCATCGGCATAGCCCATGTGCTGCTCCTTCTAACGATGCCACCAACCATCCATCCCACCATGCCACCATGCCATCAGGTATCACATCATGGTCACGGGGCACAGCCTGGGGGGAGCTCTCTCCACGCTCTTCACATACGACCTTGCCCAGTCAGACATTAAGAAGTGAGTGTGGTGAATGTGAAAAATCGGACAGATGCTGTGTGGTGTGGTGAACAGAGATTTCTTGAACGTCTCGGAACAAACAACTGATAGTACTGTGTCAGGGACTTTGCTGGGCCTAACTCCCCTCTTTACTTGTTTTTCCAAGCTCTCAGGCAGCTAGATTTCACACTCTACCTTAACAACTTCAGGTAGCCTGTGAGGAGACTTAAAGCCCTCCGTCTTCTCCATTCGTCCCCCTGTTTCCAATCTCCCCTTATCACCACCACAGGCAGCACGGATTCAACCTCTCTCTCTACAACTTTGGATCTCCTCGTGCGGCTTGTGGGAAAACTAGGAATCTTTTCTTCCAATCTCCCCTTATCACCACCGCAGGCAGCACGGATTCAACCTCTCTCTCTACAACTTCGGCTCGCCCCGTGTTGGCAACCATGCCTTTGCAGCTCGCTTTAACCAGGTGTGTGCTGCTCACAGGGCGTGCATAGGGGCTCACAGGGCGTGCACATGTACATGTGTGTGTGGGAAACCATCTCGCTTCAACCAGGTGCGCTGTGCGTAGTCATTGAGTTGCTTAGTTGTATTGTTTTGGGCACCTCAGACGTGGTTCTGAGTTGTAATGTTGGACCACTTCTTCTGAGAAAGGGACCCCTCCTCAGAAAGGAAGCACTTCTGAGATGGTCTCATGAGACCATGATATCCAGTTCCCTCTCCTTACCCCTTCAGGCTTCCCCCTTCCTCGTTTTCCCTTCCGCAAATCCCCTCCTCCCAACCCATCCCGACCCATCCCATCCCAACCCAACCAGCTCGTGGGTGACAGCTGGCGCATTGCGAATTATCACAATATAGTGCCATGCGTGCCGTGTGTGTTCTACAAGCACTGTCCGCCCCATAATATTCTACCTGTCCCCCCGCCCCTCTCTTTTATATTCCAACCAATCTCAACCCCTCCCAACCAGCTTGTGGGAGACAGCTGGCGCATCGCGAATGACCACGACATAGTGCCGCGTGTCCCCTACGTGTTCTACAAGCACTGTCCGCCCCATAATATTCTACCTGTCCCCCCGCCCCTCTCTTTTATATTCCAACCCATCTCGACCCCTCCCAATCAGCTTGTGGGAGACAGCTGGCGCATCGCGAATGACCACGACATAGTGCCGCGTGTCCCCTACGTGTTCTACAAGCACTGTCCGCCCCATAATATTCTACCTGTCCCTCCCCTCCCCCCCTCCTCTCTTTTCTATTCCAACCCATCTCAACCCCTCCCAACCAGCTTGTGGGTGACAGCTGGCGCATCGCCAATGACCATGATATAGTGCCGCGTGTCCCCTACGTGTTCTACAAGCACGTGGCCACAGGGGTGGTGCTTCGACCCGACTCGCAGAAGTTGGAAAAGGTGGGTGGGAGTGGAGTGAGAAGCATTGCCGGTGACCTGGATAGACATCGTGCCTCGCGTGCCATATGTGTTCTACAAGCACGTGGCCACGGGGGTGGTAATTCGGCCCGACTCGCAGAAGTTGGAAAAGGTGGGTGGGAGTGGAGTGAGTAGCACAGCTGTCCGTGCATGGGTGTGCTGCTGCCGCATGTGTCTTACGTGTTCTACAAGCACGTGGCCACGGGGGTGGTACTTCGGCCCGACTCACAGAAACTGGAAAAGGTGGGTGGGAGTGGAGTGAGTAGCACAGCTGTCAGTAGCACAAAGGTGGGTGGGAGTGCAGTGAACAGCGTTGCCAACGACCATGACATAGTCCCACGTGTGCCGTACGAGTTCTACAAGCACGTGGCCACGAGGGTGGTGGTCCGGCCCGACTCCCAGAAACTGGACAAGGTGGGTGAGTGCAGTGAGTAGCATTGCCAGCATTGCCAGCATTGCCAATGATCATGACGTAGTCCCACGTGTCCCGTATGTGTTCTACAAGCACGTGGCCACGGGGGTGGTGCTTCGGCCCGACTCGCAGAAACTAGACAAGGTCGGTGCATGCTTTGACCCGACTCGCAACAACTTTAGTACATCACCGACTATTGAGTATTTATGTACTTAAACCGTTACATTTTCCCATCTCGGCCTTCTCCTCCCCTGGCTACTCTGCTTTGGGACGTCTCAGAACAAATTTATTATCACACGGCTACTCTGCCCATGCTGCTCTTGTGGTTATGCTGTTCTGATTGCCCTTCTCTGTGCCTTGTAATCCACCAGCTGTGCCTTGTAACTGATCTCCCAGGATGCCCTACCGTAAAAACAGCTCGGCACCTTGGTGTGTCGTCACTATTCCAACATGCCCCCCGGCATGCCCTACACTTGCCCCGTGTGATTTTTGAGGCGCCTCAAAAATCACCTCAATGTGTGTCGTCACTATTCCAACATGCCCCCCGGCTTGCCCTACACTTGCCCATTGCCCCTCAGGATGCCCTCCTTAAGAAGCGACTCGATACCATCACAACAGTCAGCTTCCTGGTAACGTCTTGTATGCTTTTAAAAATCTTATCGCTAGCGAACACTATCCAATCACCCCTCACCTCGCTTCTTTCCTTCACATCTTCTAGCTCCGCTGGTCCCTCTTCACTGTTTCCCCAGCCCTCCTCTTTTCAGTTTGCTGAAAAGTCGTCTCAGCCCTACTCTCCATGCTCTTTGCCTATCGTACCCCATATAAACTCACTCGCTTCATCCCACAGAGCGAGAAGCCCAAGCTGCTGTTCGACGGTGCTGGCGCCAGCAAGCACTCGCAGCCCGCATACTTCCTCTCGCTGCTCAAGGTGCGTTGGTCGAGTTGTTAGGTCACACTAAGGACCTGCATGCACTCCCACAGAGCGAGCAGCCCAAGCTGTTGTTCGACGGTGCCGGTGCCAGCAAGCACTCGCAGCCGGCTTACTTCCTCTCGCTGCTCAAGGTGCGTTGCTGACTGGGCTGTGCTTAGGGTGTGTGATCAGTCTTCTGAAATGTTTTGACTTAAAAGCGCCAACAAGCATTCACAGCCAGCTTACTTCCTCTCGCTGCTCAAGGTGAGCTGGTTGGTGGTGGTGTGGTGGGGTGAAGGTGGGTTAAAATAAAACACAGCCAGCAAGCACTCGCAGCCGGCTTACTTCCTCTTGCTGCTTGTGGTGTGCGTTGGTGGTGTGGGGCTTTGAAAGTTGTTGAGACGACTTGAAGCCCCCACACGTAGTCCCATTGTACCCATCCCAACGTTCCTGCTCCCATTATCCAAATTTGTTTCCGCACGTAGTTCTCCTCATCTTATACCAATTTTCGAGTTGACTCAGAAATTGACTTATCATGCACGTAGTTCCCCTCATCTTACCAAGCCAACGCACTCTCCCTCCTCCCATCCCACCAATTGTCGTGTTTCCCAGCAAGTGCGCTTCAACCTGAACAAGACGTGACATTGTCACATGTGCCACCCATATGGCTTGGCACGGCGGTGTCTAAACATCCCATCCCAATCTCCCTCCTACTCCCATCCCACCAAATGTCATGCTTCGCAGCAAGTGCGTTTCAACCTGAACAAGAAATGACTGCTACAGTGACATGGCACATCCCATAGCACTTCATGACATGACGCCCTTACTAAACAATCTTATTGTCCTGATTGGGTTACCCTGTGGTTACATTAGTCTGCTAGGCGTCTTTTTGGTTGTTATTTGTCTTTTCAATAAGTCTGGTTTACCAAAACAAAAATACCATGCGGTGCTTTCCTGTTGCACCGGTAGGTGGTGCTAGCAGAACAGTGTAACGTACCAGCAGTAAAAACCATGTAAGTTACACTTCCCGGTATATTGTGCCCTGTTGTGGTACAACAGAGCATGACAAATTACACTACCATACAGCCAGGCCCTCAGATTGGTTTGGGCTAGTCTGAAAAATCAGAGTTGCTACATGACTTAACTCTGAAAAACAGAGTTTTTCCTGCAAAAATACCACTGCACACTAGAAAAAAATCGCAAGTTTCCTGGTTTTTCTCCAAAAAAGGCTGAATTTTCAGAGTTCACTTCGAAAAAAGGTTGAAATTGTTGAGATAATATCGAGACTTAAGCACTTCAAGGAAATTCGTGTAGTACAGTAAAGTACCGATAGGCTGACGTCAGCAAAGCGCTACGCGCCATAGGATGACGTCAGCACGTAGCTATAGACCTCGCGAAAAGTTACGTCCCGTTTCAGAACAAGAAAAGCACAGTACAGTAGGCGAACAGGTACTTTACTCTAGCTATATATTTTGTACCGTATGTTTGTCAATTTATAATATATCTGATTTCAGAGACACTGATCTTGAAACATATCACTACATGGGCTTTTATTAAAGTCCAGACAAAGCTTTCATAACAGGCTTTAACTCATATAAGACTTCCGCTACGACAGGAAGCTATCATCCTAAGTAGTACGATCCTATTCAATCACTTCAAATTCTAACATGGTATTGCGAGCATCTTAGGATACTACAAGCTTCCATCTACTTACTCTACAACTATGTCTGGATCTCCACGGTCCAACAACGGCTCTTCTGTTACGAGCCCATCACGCCCAACAGCGTCTCCAGCTGCAGACAATTCACATCTGCAGCAACAACAACAACAACAACAATATCAGCAACAACCGATGTACGGCATGCCACTGAGTAGTCAGCCTGTACACACAACTGCAGCAGCGTCATCATCAACAGCAGCCGCAGCATCAGCAGCCACAACAGCTGCAACTGCAGTCACTGGTTCTTCTAGTCAACCAGGACAACAGTCCAGTTTCGTACCAACTGGACCTTATCAATATCAAGGTGCTTACCAGCCAACGAATCTTCAACAGCGTGTCAATGCTGCCGTCTTGTCACTTAACCAAATGTTTCCAACTCCTATGAGTCTTGATGGCTCCAGTTATCGGCATGGCCAGATGCCACAAGGAAGTGACGGGTCGAATAACTCCTTCTCTTTCGTTCCTGCTGGACAAGGACAACAAGCACCACAAGGGTCACAGATGCCATCACTTTATCAGTTACAATCAGCTGACGGTACCGGAAGCTATCTTCCCGCCTCTGCAAACCCAACAAAAATTAAAACGACTGTGCCTTTTAACGGTCAGGACTTCTATACCTGGAGCTTTGAATTTGAGCTTCTTGTTCAGACCGCGGGGTTCTGGCAGTTGTTCGACGGCACAGCACCCTTTCCATCACACGGGTCACCACTTCAACAGGCCACCTTTCGATCAGCGTCACTGACTGCATACACAGTTCTCGTTCGCAATCTGACACCGACTGAACAGCTTGGTATTCGTCCTTTTCGTACCAGTGCCGCTCCCGCTGAAGCAGCTTGGTTATACCTGCAAGGGGTTCACATGGCAAAGGACACTGTCAACCAGAGTAAAATTTTGATGCAGCTGTCAAATATACAGATGATAAACGGCGAGAAGGTGACGCAGTATATCAACCGCGCTCGAAATCTGCGTGATCAACTTCAGAAGTGTGGAGGGTACTTCCCCGACGCTATGTTTCACACGGTGCTACTCGCGGGTCTTGGACCAGAATGGCGACAGTGTCGCTCTATTCTTCGGATGCAAGCACAATTGTCCGAGGGGGCACTATGTGCCGCTCTCATCGCCGAGCAGCAGGATATGGACCTGCACAACGCTCGAGGAGGAAAAAAGGTGGTAAATAACACAGTCAGCTTTTATTCTAATCCACGTCACAAACCCGTTTGTTCCTTTTGTCGCAAAGCAGGACATACTATTGATACCTGCTGGTCGAAAGATAAACCATCTTGGAAACGGACTACACCGAAACATCCCAAAGATTCTTCAGGTGAAGCTGAGAAGCAGGAAGCTGAGAAGCAGGAAGCTGAGAAGCAGGAAGCTCTGAAGCAGAATACTGCGAAGCCGAACTCTGCGAAGCCGCCTACTACACCTGCCAAGACACAAGCGAAAGAAGTTATTAATTGTATGACGTCAGTTTCTACAGTCTACGATCCTGACGCTGAGGAACGTATTCACAATAACTTCAATGATGAACTTGATAAGAAACAAGGAATGAATGAACTATGAATGAAATGGGTACAAGTACTAACCCTAATTGGGTTGTACCCTTTATGGGTTACCCCACTATAGCCTACACAATATGCATGAGCTATAATATTCTGACACACCCCCATAGGCAAAGTGGGGGAGAACAAGGGGTCACAAGACCAGTCAAGCAAAGTAAAGCAAAGCAAGCTCAGGGTGGATCACAAAGTCACCACACATTCCGAGCACAAGTTCAAGGCCACAAGGTCAGTTCACATGCAGGAGTACATATATATATAAAGGCTAGACAAGCAAGAGCAGGTATATATATATGTAACAGCACAAGCAAGGTCAAGAGGTGAGCAAGTGAGGCAAGGTAGGCACAAGGCCCAGCTGAGTACAGAAGCGCTGATGGTCACAAGGCGCAAGCGCCTTGGTGAAGATATCAGCAGTGTTGGCCTCAGAGGCCACGTACGCAAGACGCAGCTGACCACGCTGCTGCAGCTCACGAGCAAGAAAGTAGCGGAGAGCAATGTGCTTCGTTCTGTGCTCCAGTCGCTGCTCCCGACACAAGGCCAGCATGGCCTTGTTGTCTACGTACAGCACTGGAGGAGAACGAGGCAGCTCTCCGAGGTCAGTCAGCAGGTAGGTGAGCCAGCGAAGCTCCTGTGCAGCCATGGCTCCTGCGTAGATCTCAGCCTCACAACTGGAGCCGAGAACAGAAGACGAGCGGGTAGCCCACCACGAAACAGAGCCGGAACCAAGGCTGAAGGTGTAACCCTGTGACGACCGCTGCGTAGCCTGGTCGTCAGCCCAAGAAGCGTCTGCGTGCCCAGTAAGGACCACTGGACTCTGCCCTCCAAGCACAAGCCCCATGCCCGACGTACTGCACAAGTAGCGCAACACCCTCTTCGCTGCAGCCATGTGCTCCGGTCTGTGTCTCCCAGGAGCAACATAGCGTGCAAGAATGCTAAGAGGGTATGCAAGGTCAGGTCGTGTGCAGGTCATCAGGTACATGAGGCAGCCAACAAGCTCTGGGTACGGGCCACTCGACTCTACGGACTCATCCGAAGGCAGAGCTGAGAGCGAATGGCGAGTAGGCAGAGGAGTGGCCTGAGGCGAGGAGTACGTGAAGCCGAAGCGCTGAAGGACCTGCTGCACCATGTGTGACTGAGTCAGGGTAATGGTGCGGCGTGCTCTGTCCCGAGTGATCTGCAAGCCAAGGTAGCTGCGCAGTTCACCCAGGCCAGTGCACGTGTGTCTCTTCTGCAGCTCGGACTTCACGTGGGCTAGTCCAGCAGTGTCAGCTGTGGCAAAGACCAAGTCGTCGACGTACACGAGGATGTAGAACGGCGGCAAAGAAGTGTCGGTGTGCAGAAACAGCGACGGGTCGGCAGTAGAGGGAGCAAACCCAAGAGCCGCAAGTGTAGTCCTCAGTGTGTCGTGCCACTCACGCGGTGCCTGGCGGAGACCGTAGACTGGCCACCGTAGGCTCCACTGGGTGCCAGGAGGAAAAGACCCAGTGAAGCCAGGTGGGCGACGCAGCCAGATCTCCTCGTGCAGGCTGCCCTGCAAGAAAGCAGTGCTGAAGTCAAGAGAGTGTAGCTCGTAGTCACGGTGAGCAGCTACGTGCAGTAGTACCCGAAGAGTGGTCATCTTCGGGGTGGGAGAGAAGGTCTGAAAGTAGTCAACTCCCTGCCGCTGACTGAAGCCACGAGCCACGTAACGCGCCTTGAAGACAGGCGGAGAACCCGGCGGTCGCTTCACCCTGAAAATCCACATGCCACTGACGATGTTCGCCCCAGGAGGGGGAACAGCGTCAACGTAGGTGCCTGTGGACTTCCAGGAAGCCATCTCTGCGTCCATAGCTGCCTGCCACTGAGAGGAGTAGGGACCCTCTATCGCCTCCGCGTAAGAGCGCGGAGTCGGGATGTCAAGTGCATCCGGGTCTCCCTCAGGGGTAAGCAGTACGGACACGAGATGAGGTGAAGCAGCGGCCAAGCACTGGAACTCCTCCTGCCTGTCCTCAAGGACGTCCGTGCCAAGGGCACACTCACCCCCGACGGACGGAGGACAGACAGACTCAGACTCAGCAACAAGACTGGCGACGTAGTCTAGGCGACAGCGAGCAGCAAAGTCGACGAGCTCAGCAACTAGGGCAGACGCAGCAGTGGACTCAACGGAAGGGTCAGTGACAACAGTAGCAAGGAGACGCGTGACAGTAGGACTGGCAGCACGAAGAGAGTCCGACTCCGGGTCGGCAAGAGCAGGAAGAGAAGACTCAGGAGGAGAAGGCAAAGGGGCACGCAGAGGAGCAGTGGACGGACGCAGAGACATCCGGTGCGTGCCAGGGACAGGAGGAGGACGCTGACGCGAACCGCGACCACTAGTGCGAGCAGCACGGACAGGCGACGCAGGGCGAGACGCAGGCTCACGACGCTCAGCAAGACCTCCAGTAGGACCAGTGTAGGGAGACGGAGCAGGCAGTGGGGAGGCCGGCTGTAACTGTAACTGCGACGGGACAGGCTGTGGACACTCTAAGGGAGGAGGAGGACCAGTAGAAGGCGGGAGACCAAGAACCTGCTGAAGGAGCGGAACGAAGTACGGCCGAGGCCGCGCGGCGACTCCAGACACAGGAGGGACAGCACCAGCACCCCCAGCGGCAGCACCAGCACCAGTAGTTGCACGCTACTCCTCCCCTGCCACTGCTGCACTGAGCCGCCTCATGCTACCGTACCTCTTCCCTGACCTTGCTGCCTTTCCCATAGTAATGAGGTCAGCGACTGTGGGAAAGGCAGCAAGGTCAGGGAAGAGGTACGGTAGCATGAGGCGGCTCAGTGCAGCAGTGGCAGGGGAGGAGTAGCGTGCAACTACAGCTTCGTACAAGGTCTGAGCACTCTTGTACTGGCTAAAGTGCGCACGCTCAGAGGTAGGTAGGTGGCGACGCACAGCAAGACGTGCAGCAGCATCGCGCGTGGCCCACTGTGAGCGAACAGTGGCGTCAGCATCAGCAGCGGGGGCAGGAGAGGCACCAGAAGTGAGGTCAAAGAGGGAGAGGCCGTCTGCCCTATCGCACTGTAAGAAAAGCTGCAGGTCATCTATCCAGACTTCAAAGTCAATGGCCCGACCCTCAGCGTCAAAAGCGAGGACACTAGGGGTAGCCATGACAGCAGTAGACTAGCAGTGCAAACAGTAGGGTGAGGGCAGTGCTGTGAGAGAGGCGCTGCTCTTACCGGACAGGGCGGCTCGGGCGGCTCGGCTGCAGGGCGGCTCGGCGACTCGACGGATGGGCGGCTCGGCTGCTGGGCGGCTCGGCTGCTCGGCTGCTGGGCGGCTCGGCTGCTGGGCGGCTCGGCGGCTGGGCGGCTCGGCTGCTGGGCGGCTCGGCTGCTGGGCGTATCGGCGGCTGGGCGGCTCGGCTGCTGGGCGGCTCGGCTGCTGGGCGGCTCGGCGGCTGGGCGGCTCGGTTGCTGGGCGGCTCGGCGGCTCAGCGGCTGGGCTGCTCGGTTGCCGGGCGGCTCGGCGGCTGGGCTGCTCGTAGGAGTAGGCGTGGGGGCCGTAGGAGCAGGCGCCGGGGCCTTAGGAGCAGGGGTCGGGGCCGCTAGGGCGGAGGAGTAGGGGCCGCGAGGGCGGCGGAGTAGGGGCCGCGAGGGCGGCGGATCGGGGCCGCGAGGGCGGCGGATCGGGGCCGCGAGGGCGGCGGAGTAGGGGCCGCGAGGGCGGCGGATCGGGGCCGCGAAGGGCGGCGGATCGGGGCCGCGAGGGCGGCGGAGCGGGGCCGCGAGGGCGGCGGATCGGGGCCGCGAGGGCGGCGGATCGGGGCCGCGAGGGCGGCGGAGTAGGGGCCGCGAAGGGAGGCGGAGTAGGGGGGGGGGGGGGGGGGGGGGGGCGCGCGAGGGCGGCGGATCGGGGCCGCGAAGGGAGGCGGCCGGCGCCGCGAGGGTGGGGCCGCGGGGTCGCTAGGGTAGGGCGACAGAGCCGCGAGGGCGGCTCGAAGGGGCCGCGAGGGCGGCGCGAAGGGGCCGCTAGGGCGGCGCGAGAGAGGGGAGCGCGACTCGGGCAGGGGCTGAGTGCGCTCTGGGCAGGAAAAAAAAAAACGGTGGGCCCTAGGAACAGTTCCCACGAGGGAACCTGCTCGATACCATGATAAGAAACAAGGAATGAATGAACTATGAATGAACTGGGTACAAGTACTAACCCTAATTGGGTTGTACCCCTTATGGGTTACCCCACTATAGCCTACACAATATGCATGAGCTATAATATTCTGACAGAACTCAACACGCCCATACCACCCGAGGTCTACGCCAACCTTGCACATACCTTGGAAGGTCCCAACACTTGGTATCTTGACAGTTGTTGCGGGCAGCATATGCGTTCATCAGAAAATCGCTTCGTCATCAATCAGCGTCGTCTTCAGAATCCGTGCGTTGTAACCGTCGCCAACAACCAACGTCTTACAGCACACTGGATGGGTAACATCATTCTTGATTCTGTTGAAGAAGACTTCAGTCTTCATCTTAACGATGTACTCCTCGTTCCTCGACTTGGTTTCAATCTGATGTCATCAGCACAGCTCATGAGGAATGGCATTACTCTTCTTGGTGAACCGGGCAAGTTTACTTTAAAGTATGGAGACAGGAAACTCGGCACGGCGATTGAATAGAACGGTGTATTTGTTCTCAACTTCGTCCCTGAACGCACCACTGCCGACTCCGAGAATATTCTCTCTCTTGGCCCATGGGAACATCGTGACGACATCGATTACACCGATGATACCGTTCCTCGTGATGGAGTTGTACCCACATCTTCCACCACGGCTGCCGCTGTCATGCTGACCTTCGACAACCAAGGCTTAAACAACGTCCAAAACTCCCGAGATTATCTTGCTCACGTTGCTGGTTGGGGAGATACGACGAATATGCCCACGGGTGAAGGCACTTGGGGGGCACAGGAACCTGACGAGACTACTTGGGGAGAAACACCTGCTGATCGTGACCAACGTCTTCTCACAGAAGCAGAGCAGCGCGTCGCTGACATGGAAGTTCTCGACTCCGGACGACTTATCGGTGTTGAACCTAAACCTGCAGCATCAGTTCAAGAGAGCGGGGAATTAGTTCTTTCACCAGGCGAATCTATCGACGTTGAAATCAAAATTCCGCCACCTAACCTTACCAGGTTTATTCCGCCTGTCACAGATCATGTTCACACTGACGGTCATCGGTTGCTGTTGTCTTTCTTCGCTAACGCCGACTATTATCTGCGCGCACAGGGACACAAAGCAACTGCAGACACCTGGCATAAGCGTCTTGGTCATCCGTCGCAGTCTACACTCAACAACACGATCAAAGCAGCTGTTCTCGACAAGAATTCTCTTCTCTTACCTGGCGGCCTCGAAATGAAACCGGTTAATCGTCCATCACCCTGCTTGATCTGCCCAGCAGCAAATCTACCGCACGAACCATACCCGACTCATTTTCCTGGCGCCGAGGATTATTGATTGATGGAAAAAGTTTACAGCGATATCCTAAACTTACCTGCGGAAGGTTTCAACGGCGAGAAATATGTTATCACGTTCACTGAAGCTTCTACTCGATACGTCTGGACTGGTAACATGACTAATCGTTTTCTTGCTTTCACAGCGTTTCAGACATGGCTACCTCTCGCAGAACGTGAGTCCGACACAAAACTCAAAAGCTTCCAGTGTGACGGAGCTGGGGAATATCGCAGCCTCGAGTTTACAGCGTACCTGCAAGAACGAGGCATACGGCGCCTGTTCTCACTTCCTCACGCTCACCAACAGAGCGGTGTAGCTGAACGTCTCAATCGTACCTTGCAAGAAAAGATGCGAGCACTACTCGCACAGTCTCAACTCGGCCCACTCTACTGGCCCTTCGCAATGGACCACGCAACGCTGTTGCACAACCTCCTGTCTTCATCGGCTTTACCAAACAACGCATCACCTCACTTGTTGTGGACAGGAAAATTGGGCACTACGAAACTTCTTCGAGTTTTTGGGTGTGTTGTGCAATATCGTCCTCCCACCGCTCCGCTCGGAAAATTCGATCAACGTGCTAAGTGGGGCCTTCATCTCGGCCTTGAGAAGCAGTTTTCTGCATGGCGTATTCTGGATTATCGCAGTCGACTTTTAATTCCTGCCCGCGACTGTATTTTCTACGAAAATCTGACCCTTCCTGTCTTCGAACAGTATCTCGCCACGCAGCGTGACCCTGCTACACTTTTCCACGGTGTTCGATCATTCGCCAGTGCTGACGCCGAACTTGCTGCCAACGAAGACCCTGACATTGACGGTGCACGTGAAGCCGCTCCTGATCCACCTATCCCAACCACGTCTTCCGGATTTCCGGAATTCATTCCTCTCGTCGACGCTCATCCGGACGATGTTCGTGAAGTTCATCATACTTACCTGGTGGACGATCAACGACGCCCCATGCCAGTTGTAACTGACAGCAGCATCCGCGTCGATCCTGACGAAATTGGGGGGGCAAATGGTGAACAGTGTGAATCTTTCAATTTCGCAGGACGGACCGACGACAGTCCTAATTATCAAACTGGGCTTCAGATACTGGGACTCGCAGCAGCAGTACAGCATAATTCTTCAGAAGTCGCAGAACCGAAAACTGCCCGACAGGCCCTTTCAGGACCACATCGCGAAAAATGGCGTGAAGCCATGGATCGTGAACTGGCTGCCCTGGAAAAACGGGAGACTTGGGATCTCATACCCATCGAAAAAGCTACAAATAAAAATATTCTTACCGGAAAATGGGTTTTCAGGGTGAAGACGAAAGCTGACGGCTCTTATGAAAAACATAAGGCAAGGTGGGTTGTTCGTGGTTTTGACCAAACTCACGGGGTAGACTACACGCTAACCTTCGCCCCAGTCAGCCGACACACAAGTGTTCGTCTCGTCATCTGCGAAGCAGCTGCGAAGAATTTTCCGCTTCGACAAATTGACGTCTCCAACGCTTTTCTATACGCTGACGTCGATGCTGAAATCTACGTCGAATATCCACATACCTATCCGACAAATCCGCCAAGTGTCTGCAAACTCAAGAAGTCACTGTACGGCATCAAACAAGCTCCGCGACTGTGGCAGCAGCATTTGAACAGGAAACTTACAGAGGTTGGATTCCGACAACTGCCGCATGACCCCGGAATGTATCGACTAGACGACAAGGGGAGCTACGCGCTACTTGTGGCTTACGTGGATGATATTCTCTACGTAAGTTCTTCAACTTCCTTGGGTGATCGCATCGAAGCAGATCTGAAGAAGTCCCTCGACTTAACTGTCACCACCGAAGTAACCCAATTTCTTGGGTTAAACATTTCGCGAACTTCCTCCGCCATCCACCTCACAGCATCGAAGTATGCTGAGTCACTCGCTAAGCGTTTCAAGATTCCTACAAATTACGTCGCTACACCGTTTCGGTCTACACCCACCAGGTACATCCTAAACAACACCAAACTTTCGGCAGTTGGTCTACAACTGTACCAGCAGCAACTCGGATGTCTTCTCTTCGCAGCAGTCACGTGCCGTCCCGACCTCGCTTACGTCGCAAGCTATCTCGCACAATTTTTACGCTGCCCAAAAGAAGAACATCACCTCGATCTTCAGCGCGCTCTACACTACTTTGTCGCAACACCCACAGTCGGACTGATTTTCAACACAGGAAAACCGACCGACAAAATATATCACAGCGGATATGTCGACGCAGACCACGCTGGTGACACGTCAGATCGCCGGTCACGAACAGGCTACATTTTCCGTCTCGAGCCCATTGGTCCAATCTCATGGAACTCATCAAAACAGGAACTCGTGTCACTTTCCTCGGCTGAAGCAGAATTCATTGCCGCGTGTGCTGCAACTCGAGAAGGACTATACTTACAGGAACTGCTCGACGAAGCGAAGTTCGTTACACCAAATCAGTTTACGTTGCAGTGCGACAACCAGAGTGCGATTACCATCGCCAACAAACCCGGCTTCGTCAATCGCACGAAACATATTTCACTTCGTTACTTCTTCGTCAAGGATGCGATCGACAAGGGGAGAATGCGCCTTGTCTACTGTCCAACTGGTGACATGGCAGCTGACTCACTTACCAAGAAGCTGACGCGACAGAAATTTCACCACTGCAACCAGCTCAGCGGAATTTCCGAGACAACCGGATAACTACACCGAACTCCTAGAAGTGAAGGGGAGTGTTGAGATAATATCGAGACTTAAGCACTTCAAGGAAATTCGTGTAGTACAGTAAAGTACCGATAGGCTGACGTCAGCAAAGCGCTACGCGCCATAGGATGACGTCAGCACGTAGCTATAGACCTCGCGAAAAGTTACGTACCGTTTCAGAACAAGAAAAGCACAGTACAGTAGGCGAACAGGTACTTTACTCTAGCTATATATTTTGTATGTTTGTCAATTTATAATATATCTGATTTCAGAGACACTGATCCTGAAACATATCACTACATGGGCTTTTATTCAAGTCCAGACAAAGCTTTCATAACAGGCTTTAACTCATATAAGACTTCCGCTACGACAGGAAGCTATCATCCTAAGTAGTACGATCCTATTCAATCACTTCAAATTCTAACAGAAATATCAGAGTTTTTTAGGCATATCAGAGAAATTTCTCTGACTTCTGGGGGCCTGCATGCAGCACATACTGAAAACAACATGCACGCACAGATACATCACCAACCCAAAACCAAAACAGACAATCAAACGTCTCTATCTTATGAGTTTTTCCTAGCCTAGCAACAGGACTCTCCCCCAGAATAGGTGTCATGTACACAGCTCCTGCACGCCCTGCAAACCCTAGCAGATTCTTAATCAACGGCTCAAGATCAGCTGTCCGATCGACGACAGGGAACACCCCAAACGCCAGCAGCAGAAGCAGCCATAGAGGCGAGAAAATTGCCACCCATTGCCAGGAAGCTTCCACTTGGCCTTGGGGCGGGAGCCGCGCAGAAAAGCCGAATACCGCACCTGCAGCTACGGAAACGCCGAGCGTGAGGAAGTAGAGGTCGTCTACCAAGCCGGGGACCTTGAGGCAGCCGTTAGGTTCGGCAAGACAGGTTCGGATGGCGTCGACGGATCGAGTGAGAGCTTCGGACTCGCCCTCTTGCCGGACGAAGAACTGATTGCCGTACCTGACGTGGAGGTACGGGTTCGGGACACAAGGGTTGGACGAGTGAAAGGAGGAGGGGTTTCTAAGGAAAGCAGGTAATTAAGCAATGCAAGTGAGAAGAAGGTTGACAGGTGAACGGAAGGATGAGAGGGGAGGCAGAGGCGAGGCAGAAGGGAGATGGAAGGGAAGATGGATTGAAGGGGGAGGGAGATGGAGGGGAGGAGGCGGAGGGGGTAAGAGCACGTGGTGGTCCGGGTGAAGAACTGGCAGGGCAGCTTGGATAGAACAGCCTTGCCGCTGCACCCAGATGGTAACTGCAATGAGAAGCGCCTTGTAGTGTAGTACCAGTTCGGTATGTATACGTACCAGTTAATAAAATTATGCAACATATATGCATTAACGCACCTAGACTGTAGCTCTGTGAAGAACTGGTAGGGCAGCTTGGACCGCACAGCCTCTCCAATGCTGAAGCTGAGGATGTTGGGTGATGCCACGTCAGCCACCACGATCACCGTCCAATCTGACAGCTGCAACGCGAGCGGAGAAAAATGAGAGAATTGAAGGGATTGATGAGCTAAGGAGTTCAGTTGCGAGACTTGCTAAATGAGCGACCAGAGGTGTGATGTGAGCAACAAAGGGGAGGGGCACCTCTAAGTATTATGAAAATCTTGCCATGAGTTGGAGATGTGAGCAACGAGGGGAGGGAGGCATGAGTTGGAAAAACAAAACATAGAGTTTGAGCATGGAAGATTCGCGACCTCTAATATCTGTTTTTTTTTTTTTTTTTTTTTTTTTGAAGAAGCTCCCAGGCCCTCAGGCTCATCCTCGTTATTAATTAAGCACTGCTCTCTTGAAGTCACAATGTCGCGCTCCTGATTTATATCCTCCAAGGTTCACAACTTTCCAGAGTTCAATGCCGACACCATTCCCAGTCACTGGTTCCTACAACCACCCATTCCCCAGCAGTCTCCCCTCACACCTCTCACTCTCACTCTCTCTTGTCCTCGTAAACTCTTATTCTCCTACCGTATTACTCCCTTACCCTCAACCATGTCTCAATCACCCAACCAAGGTCGCTACTATTAGCTGATAGACCCACTTCCTTTCACACGATCACTCAATACCCCACAAATTCCGCTCTTCATTCCTCCCACCCCTCCACCCCCCACCCCCCCACCCTTCCCCCCTTTTCCCCCTCTTCCAGCCTCTCACCTGCCACAAGTCGCGGATCTGTTTGCCATCTAAACCGCTCTCCACCCCGTACCGCGTCGCCACGCGGATCCGCCACCCGTCGCGCGACTCCAGATCCGACAGCTGTCGCAGCATCGCGCCGCGCTGGCTTTCCGTCAGCAGACGCGCTCCGTCCAGCACCTTGGGAGCTTCCGCCGTCTCCGCCGCCGCCGTTTCCGCAGCGTCCGTCGTTTCTAGGATGTCAGTGGATGTGACCGTTAAGAGCGGCGCGGTTCGCAGTTGAGAAGCCGCGACTCGCGCAAGAAACGGAATGCCGTTTTCCTGGCGCGACGCGTCGCTTGAGCGTCGAATATCCTGCGGAAACGGAGCGCTTGCCACGTCAACTGCCACGTCATCAGCGGCTACCGCGGGCGAGCTGCTGACGAGGAGTGCGACGGAGGCGATTAAAGAGGCCTGGGCTGCGACAGATATCGACCGAGTCGCGAAGTTCTCGACGGCTGCGGTTAGCGCGTTGGTACCAGCGGCACCGCCATTGACAACTTTTACTAATCTCGTAACAGCAGCAGCATCCGCGGGTGGCGCTGATACACCGGCCGTCGCGGCTGCGTGAAGGTTAAAGCAGCGGTTTAAGCGGCGATGGAAGAGGCGGAGGGGAGAAGAAGACTGGTGGGAGAGACGCAGGGTGAGGCTGGCATTACGGAGGGTGGACAATCCTCCTTGTGAGCTGCACTGAACTGTCGCCGCCATGACACACGGAGCGACTAGCCGGCGCGGGTATCAAGCGATTCAGTTGCGAAGTTAACGAAGACGGTTGCGTAGTACTGATCAGTACGAAAACCCGCGAAAGCTAGCCGTGTTCCCAGGGGAAGGATGTGTTTCAGCAATCGCGTATATATTCAGGAAATGGTAAGTAATATATACATATTCACGGATCGCGCATTTAGTGAGGTGGCTGAAGGAGCTGGTATCATCTGATCTCCACCACTCATGAGCCTGAGGACGACAACCCATTTCCGCGGCTAGTTTAGTCCGCACCGACGAGCGAAGCTTCTGCAGCAGCAGCGCGTAGTATCTGCTAACGTGTCACGCGGCGGGGGGAACAACTAACGGAAGTGAGCAGCGAGAGAGGGAGTAAGGAGCGGAAATGACGTGGATTCGGAAGGCACACGCGAAGTTTAGCAGTGAGTGAGCAAGTAAATAAGCGAGCAGTGGCCACGGGAATCCCTGCTGAGCATGACTCAGGGCGTATTCTGATGACAGGCCGGTCCACCAAGAAGCACCACTGACCTTTCAAGCCAGACTTAAGCTGCTAGGCAAGTCAGGCTGAGATATTTACCACTTACGTAAACTCAAAGGCGCTAAGCGGAGGGAGCACAAGCTCGTTTCAATCCGTCACGAACAGAATCGTGATGCGGTGTGGAGTGACGGCATCCGTCCATGAAGCTGCACGCGAAGGCTCACGGTTCATCGCATGGACAAACACACAGCCCAGTCGCCGCGCGTGTGCCTCCACGTCATCCGTTCTGACAGCAGAGAGCACAAGACAATCCTACTCAAGAGCATACATCGGTACGGCTTCGTAACAGGTCATGGCGATGTTCAGTTATAAACAAACAAGTCTAGGACGAAACAAGTCTAAAAGGGCAAGGAAGCTGCAGTTAGAGAATATACTATTTCACACAGATAGTCTACAATGGTACTGCAATCTGAAATAATTTTGCCTGTAGATCCAAGTTCCCCTCCACCTTACATCCCTCATTCACATGCCCATCACATACCCATCCGTGCAGAGGCAACCGGAGCAGAGGGCGAGCAGTGAGAATCATCCACCCTGTTTCTCGTATCCGACCCCCTCTGGCCTCTTGGCCTCTGCTGCCCTTGTCCCTGCCCCTGCCCATGCCCATGCCCATGCCCCTGCCCTTGCCCCAGCCCCTGCTCCTGCCCCTGCCTCTGCTCATGTCCCCGCTCCTGTTCCTCCTCATACACCATCTCACTGAATGAGTGAGACCTCCCTCGTGCCCTTTCATTCCCTCGTTCCTGCTGCTGCCTTGACCTACCCTCCACATACTGCGGCGGCTGCTGCTGCTGCTGCTGCTGCTGCTGCTGCTGCTGCTGCTGCTGCTGCTGCTGCTGCTGTGACCGACCATCGGCATACTGCTGCTTCTGCTGTTGCGAGCTCTCTCGTTGTCGCACATAATCCACCCTTCTCCTCTCCCCCTCTTCCAAGCGACTCTCTTCCTCTCCATCCCCTCCTGCCCTCCTGCTTCCACCACCATTCCCCGCCTCCCTTTCCCCTCTTCCACCCCCACTCCCTCCCTCCCACTCCCCTCTACCACCACCACTCCCTGCCTCCCGCTCTCCTCTACCTTCATAACACCCTTCCCCTTCAAGACTAGGTCTCCTCAGATGAGACGACTTCCTAGTCCTCCTCACCCCCTCCCTCATGCTCTCCCTCCCACCACCTGCCGGCCAGGTATCACTCACTGGGGGCCCACTACCTCCCGCACCCACACCAATACCCCCAGAAACCGGGGGTAAATACAGCTCGTACCCGTGCCCGACGCTCCTCGACCTACGGTACGACCCGTCTTCCGAACCTCCCCCTCCCCCGACGTCCGGCATGGCGGTGGAGGGTCGGCGCCGCGTCACCTCGGTTCGGTTCCGCCGAACCTGCGGCCGGTTGTACGGGCTACGTCCGGGCGAATCGTCGTCAGCCTCGACATCGTAATCCCCTCTACCACCACCACCCCCATACCCTTGAGAACTCTGCTGCTGCTGCTGGTACTGCTGCTGGTACTGCTGCTGATACTGCTGTGGTGGCTTCCCGTGCTGGTGTTCCTCTATTGAAGCGTGCATTAAAGCCCGGCCCACGAGCCCATGCTCATCCACAGACACCGTCCTGCGATGAGGAAATGCAGGCCTGTGGTAGTGATGATGCCCATGGGAAGAAGCACCCAGTGGCGGGAGAATCACAGCTGTGGAGGATCGGGGAGGGCGGACACGCGAGGAGGAGGAGGTGGAGGTGGAGGTGGGGAGGGTGGCGTGGGGGGAGTATGTGCGTCGTTCGGAAGAGAGAGGGCTTCCGGGGTTGGGGGAAGAGGAGGAGGGGAGGGCGGGGAGGGTGGGGGCTTCGGGGGAGTTGGTCCCGTTGAGAGTGCCGATTCCACTGAAGGAGCGACTCCTGGTAGTGAGGGATGGGAGTGGGAGGGGCGTGTGGGAGCGGAGTGTGGTAGAGGAAGAGGTGAATAGGACGAGAATGGGAAAGGAGTGAAGTTTGGAAAAGAGAGTGCTAGAAAGGAAAGTTGGGAGGGTGGGGGCTTCGGGGGAATTAATCCTGTTGAGAGTGCCAATTCCACTGAAGGAGCGACTCCTGCTGGGGAGGGAGGGGAGTGTGGTAGGAAGATGGGGATAGCCTGATAGGGGACAAGGGAATGGGGAAGGGGTTTTGGAAAAGAAAGAGCGAAATAAGATCAGGGGGGAAGTGTCGGGGCTTTGGGGGAGTTGGTCCAGTTGCGAAACTGCGACTCCTGGTGGGGAGGGACGGGAGTGGGAGGGGAGTGTGGGAGGCAGAGAGGTGAAGAGGACGGGAATGAGGACGGAAGGTAATGGGGGAGGAGAAGAGTGTGGGAGAGGAAGTAGGGCATAGGAAGGGAATGGGAAGGGAGTGGAGTGTGGGAGAGGCAGAGGTAAGTAAGGGGGGGTGGGGAAAGAGAGATGATTTTTGGAATGAATGAGTGAGGAAAAAAGGAGAGAAAAAAAAGGCACTGGGGTATGAAGAGGAAAAAGGGGGTTCGTGTGCGGCAATGTTACTCTCCCAATTTTACACAAACTTGCAAAGGGTCTCTCTGTGTAGGCTTCTGGTAAAAAACAACCACATCAGTCATGTCATTTCCATGTGCTCCTTTCCATGAATTATACGTTATGTCTGCTTGGCTGATGAACGTGCTATAATACGCATCCAGATTGTACGATATGCCTGTTACATTTATGCCTAAATCGAATAACCATATTGTAGGTGACATGGTGCCGTTTTGACAAGTCATGCTATTGTGATAACGAAGTTATTAATCACTGACACTTACCTGAAGCCTTTGCTATGCCTCGAAACTAGATATAACTCGCGCTTGTTCATGGTCAACATTACTACTAAAATCACCATTCAAGGGAACACATTTTTTTGGGAGAAAACCTACTTAACATCGTTGCATGCTTGTGTGATTTCAAGATTCTGTTGATAGCGTGTTAATTTCATCAAGAGTCATTCACTGTACACTCACCTGAATCCTCGTCGATGCTTTGACGAAGCGTCTCTCGTGGGAGTCAACTCGCGCTCGTCCTCCTTCCCCTCGCCATAGTCACCGTCCTGCGTAATCGTCACTTCCCACGCGCGCGCGCTGCCTTCCCCCTTTGCTCCCCGCGCAACCCCGCTCCGCCGCCCGCTACCGAACTCGCCCGCACACCCAATCGGCCCCGCCTGCGCCATGCTTTCGAAACTCCCCCCCTTCGCTCCTCGGCGCAACACTTGCGCGCTTCCCTCCGCGTTTCCGCCAATTTCCCCGGGCCATCCCACACCACCGCCAGCCCCGTTCGCGTTCCCACCATCCCCTGCGCCTCCACCCGCGCTAAAGCCGCTACTCGAACCAACGCTCGCGCTTTTAAAGGCTTCCCTCCTCCGCCCCTGGCGGGACGCCGCCTCTTCTTCCGCGTCCAGCTGCTCCGCTTCCGCCACCGCTTCCCGGTGCCGGTCGAACGAGAAATATGCCACCTTTGGCGGCGGAGCTGGCGCTGCAGCTGCGCGCGAAGGCGCGCAAATCGGGGACCTAGGCCGCGGAAATGCAGGCGATCTAGGGCGAGCGTTAATAGGAGAAGAGTTAGCGCCACCGCTGCCACCGCCGCAGCCGCTACCGGCACTGCCGCTGCTGGCGGCAAAGCTGATGCTGCGCTGTTCTGCACCATTATCGGCGGCGTCGCTGCTCGCTTCCCCCCTCACGCTATCCCGGTTGCTGTTCCGCGATTTCCCCGCGGAATCGCTCCGCGTCTTCCCCGCGCTGCCGCTGCGGGGATCCTGCGGGGGGGACTCCGCGCGCCCCCCGCAAGCGGAACCGGAAGCGAGACCAGACGCCGCCCATTGCTGCTGCGACAGCTGAAGCTTTTGATGCTGCTGTTGCTGTTGCTGCTGATATTGCTTGCCTTGCTGCGTCAGCTCGAGCGAAGCGGCGTCGGAAGTGCAAACGGTTGCGGAACGGCGGAAAAATTCAGGGAGGGATTCTTCCCCGTCGTCCGCCGACGTGGAAACGGGAATTGAGCCGCTGTTGCTTCCGCCAGCGCTGCTTCCGCCCGTGCTGCTTCCGCCTCCGATGCTAGTCCTAGTTGTAGCGCGCGTGAATGTCGCAGACCGCATTGGTGAAGGCGCGTCGTCTTCCGCGAAACTTCGGCGACGCGGATTGGACCACACGCGAGCTGCTTGCCCGCCGGTTTTAATTACCTGCTCAAGAAACCGCTCCTTCTTCCCGCTTCCCCCGCTCCTGCTTTCCGCGCTCCCCGTCGTGCCGCTTCCTCCGGTGCCGGTTCCCCCTGTCCCTCCGCCTCCTCCATCTCCCCCTTCTTCCGCCCCGCGCGCGCCGTTCCGGAACGACCATAGGCGCTGAAATTTTCCACCTCCGTCCTTTCCGGCCCCGCCGCTGCTTCCCCCGCTCGACGAGCGGCCGCTTCCCCCACCCGCGGACTCCGTAACCGTCTTGGTCTTGACGAAATTTGCGAAGTTTCGCAAGTCAGATTCGCTGATCTTGGACGAGGTTCCCCCCGGGCGCGAGTGCAGCGGAGACGTGCTGCTGCGCGATCGGGGGACAATGTCGTGCTGGGGGGGAACAGAGAGCGGAGTTTCGTCCGCCAGGGTCTCCCACGCTTCGTCTAATAATTGCCCCGAGTCTTTCCGGTAGTGCCCGCCGGCTGTAGCTTCGCTCCCATCATCGTTAAAGTAGTGTCTGGATACGGGGCTGCTGAGGGGGCTGTAGCTCAGCGGGCTGTAGCACTCGTCGCGAGCGGCCATGGTTAACTACCTTTTTTATAACACAAATGCTATGATTAACGCGTACTCAAACGCGCATGGTTACTAAGCGGGACTGGGGAAAGGCTCAACGCGAATGGTGCTGCCCTTCGTAGACTTTAGTACCTCTCATAGTCTCAGGAGGTGGTGCCGACCCATTGACTCATTGACTCAACACCGACCTCGATGGGTACTTTATGGCATCTTAGCCTGTTAGACGATACATCCAGTATATTGAGCAGCTAACAATCACCGTGCGTCCAGTAACCGGCAGTTTGACGCGGAAGGAATTACTCAATGAAGAGCCGTTTTGGCGAGATAACTACCGATTTATTATCTCTCTAGTCAACGACGATAATATACTATGGTAGATTGATGTGCGGGTAGGGACTGACTCTCTTTGCACCGCTGTACGGTGGTTGGCGCAGTTTAGGGCAGTTGAGCACTGATGGAAGGAAACAGATAACGGCGACTTTCGCCAAAGCGGCTGTTGCGTCTCGCCGAATTATTCGTGACAGAGTTACAGATACACATGCCTTGGTGTTCCCACTGGTCTGCGAGCACCTGTGGTGGTGGGGAATGGAGCATCCAGTAACCAATCGGATGTTGGCAACAAGCCCAGTGGAGAAAATTAGGCCACTCTGCCCGATGATTTTCCAACCACAAAACGAACCCCCACTGGCCACCACAGCTCAAAACGGGTGGTGGAAACCCTAAGAGTTTCGGTCAAATTCATGGGCAGACTCGACTGGCAGTACAATCAAAACAGCTCCGCTTCGAGTCAACGGCAGAGGTTTCTTGGGCCGGGTAGAAAGGCAACTGTACCCATTCAGAGGTTTCTCACTTTACAGAAGTGGGACTACTGTATTAAAAGCTGTGGGTAATTTGCAAGGGATTGCAAAATTAATGCAAGCGCTGCCGCCACAGAACTGTGAGGGGCGGATGGAAACTCTTCAGTCATGGCCCGGCTGGAACCTAGCTGGCAAGGTTTTGTCGTCACCTCCGGTACAGTTCACGCATGTGAGGTACCGCGGATTCCAACAAAGAGCTCAGTGTATATGAGCAGTGTACTTTTGAGTTCAACACATTCCTTTACCAAATAGAATTGCAAAATATGCTAAGGACTAGTTGAGATGCTACTTATGCTTTAGAGAGCACACGAATTTTCAGAGGGGGTTCTATAATACACACGCCCATTCTCGGTGAACGTGAAATAAACTGAGCCACCAAAAGTATCCTCGGCTTGTCAGCACCACCACCATGGCATAATAGGTACCGGTATCACATGTACATCATCACCACAAGCAGCACCAACAACACCCATCACCACCACGACGACGAGGACGACGACGACCACCACCACCACGACCACCACCACGACGACCACCACCACGACACCCATCACCATCACCAACCCCCTTCAAGCACCAGGGACGGAACGACTAGCAACTGCAGCCGCCTCTGCCGCATCTGCTGCCTCTGCAGCCCCTCTGTTGCCTCTGCATCCCCTTCAGTCTCTGCAGCTCCCGCAGTCTCTGCAGCCCCTCTGCAGTCGAGAATTTTCATAAACCAGGCCATGACGCGCGACTAACGACGAGCTGGGTGAGGCTTCACAATGCCTGCTGCCGCCTCTGCAGCCAAATATACCTGGTCCTTGTTCAGCAGCTCGTCCGCTTGCTCCTGTGAAATAAGGAGGGGAGGAGAGGAGGAGCGGTGGGGGTGTTTATGAGTCGTCTCTCTAATGCCTGCTGCCGCCTCTGCAGCCAAGTACATTTGGTCCTTGTTCAGCAGCTCGTCCGCTTGCTCCTGTGGAAGGGGAGAGGAGGGAGAGGAGGGAGAGGAGGGAGAGGAGGGAGAGGAGGGAGAGGAGGGAGAGGAGGGCCGGAGGGGGGAGGAGGAGGGAGAGAAGGCAAGGTTTTGAGACGTCTGCTGCCTCTGCAGCCAAGTATACCTGGTCCTTGTTCAACAGCTTGTCAGCTTGCTCCCGGGGGAGGATGGGAGGCAGATGGGAACGGATAGAAGGGTAAGGGTAAACTGCATTTAGCTGGTAATTCACTAGTAACCGAGGGTAAATCACCAGTTACTTGTGGCAAGGGTAACTTACCTGTTCGTGCAGTATATGCATGAGAAATATATGAACGAAACCCTGTAATCATTCAGAAGGCAAGTCAGAGATATTTGTGGCAGGGGGGATTTACCTGTAATCTGTGCAGCAGGTACATGAGAAATAGATGAACAAAGACCTGTGGTGATAAGAGTGAGGGGCAGAGACAGATAAGGAGATAGTGACTTTTGAGGTGCCTCAAAAGTTTACCTGTAATCTGTGCAGCAGGTACATCAGAAACAGGTGCACAAAGACCTGTGGTGGTAACGCGACGAGGAGAAAATGATAAGATACTGGTGATGGTGACGCCCGAGAGAAAACAGACGGTACAGCACGGGCACAAAAACGAGCAAAGGAAAATATGAACAATAGCATGGGCACGATTGAGAAACACAGGAAGGGTACGCAATGATGTAGGTGTGTGCGATTTTTTGCTTTTCTTTGCCAAGACCACAAGGTCCCACCCCTAAGGCTGACCTGAAATTAACATGTTTTTGTTTTTGTTTTGGGTGGGGGAAGAAGGGAGAGGGGGAAGGGGTGGAGGAGGGGGAGGGTGGAGAAGGAGGGGGGGTGGGGTTGAGGGGGGTTGTGGTGGGGAGGTGGGGGGGCGACCAAGTACCAAGTAGCAGACAAGTCCAAGGCGGGCAAGTGGGCGGCGCCACAAGAAGCGGCCGGCAGTCACTGTGCCATGATCGATGAGCTTTGCTGCTTGCTGTAGAAGGGGTGGGGGGTGGGTGGAGGGGGGGTGGTTGGGCCGGCACTGTGTGGAGGGAGCGGCCGGCAGTCACTGTGCTGTGATCGATGAGCTTGGCTGCTTGCTGTGGCGAGCACCAACGGGGAGAAGAGGAGACAGTGGGACAAGAAAGGGGTTACAAGACAGTGGAACAAAGGGGTTACAGGATGAAAAACGGGGGAAGAAAGGAGATGCATTGGAAGAAGGTGTGGTGCGGACATAAGCCTTCCTATGCGACGACTTTTGAGACGCCTCAGAAGGTGCGGACCGCACCTTTTGTCCGCACCGCACCTTTTGTCCGTACCGCACCTTCGTCCGAAAGGTGCAGACGGAAGTCTTCTTCTGAGCCTTGAGGTCCAGTGAGTGACTGACACCCCTACTGGGATCTAGTTTTGCGACGCGTCAAAGGTCCCGCTTGTGTCCCCTCTCACCTCACCTAATTGAATTTCTCCCCATCTACAAACCGCGAGGCATGAGCCTAGTTTTGAGTCGACTCAAAACTAGGCCCCGCTTGTGTCCCCTCTCACCTCACCTAATTAAATTTCTCCCCATCTACAAACCGCGATGCATGAGCCAACTTTTGAGGCGAGGCACCTCACCTCACAGGTAACGCTCCTACTGCGATCTACGGCCCCACTACTAGTGTCCCTCTCTTTCTCTCTCTCACCTAACTTGAAACTGCTTTCTCTATTGAGGTTGCTTACTAAAATGAAGTTGCTTTTTCAGATGCTCTGTAGCCAAGTGACCCCACAACCTCCCCCCTCTCCCCCACTTCCCCCATTAACCCCCTACCCCCCTCCCCCTCCCCGCTTCCCCCTCCTTCCCAGGACCTAAGGCATGACGCTCTTGAGTATTACCTGAATCCTCTTGCCTATGAAGCGCCGGTTAGGCAAACCCACGGACCTGAGGGGGGTGAGAAGCGGTGAGAAGAGGTGAGAAGAGGTGAAAAGGGGCGAGTAATGGTGAGATGCAGTGAGAAGGTTGAGAAGCGGCGAGGAGCTGTGAGATGCGGCGAGAAGAGGTGAGAAGCTAGAAAGGAAATACGTGAGAACTAATTATTCCAGATTTGAGACGTCTCAAAACTAGAATACGTGAGAACTAATTATTCCAGACACTGAATCTCGCTGTCTACTTCTTCTCTTTGTTGCCCTGGTGCCCAGGATGGGGGCTCACAATTCCACACCAACACCACCACACATCACCACCACACACCACCACACACAAATCGCCAGCCACATCAACACCGCCACACCAAAACCACCACACCCAGCATCGCCACACCACAGAGCACCACAGAGCACCACAGAGCACCGCAGAGCACCAGAGAGCACCAGAGAGCACCACACAGCACCGCAGATAACCACACAGCATCACTCACTCCAGAGACTGCATTTCACTGTCCTCCTCGTCAGCTGCCATCAGCATTGACCGGCGTGCCGCTCTGTCCCTCTCCGCCTGTGCCTGAAAGGGAGGGGAGCACAATGGAAAGGTTAGGTGGAATAGCGCTTAAGGTTAGACCACGCATCAGCATCGACCGGCGAGCCGCTCTGTCCCTCTCTGCCTGCGTTTGAGAGGGTGGGGAGGGAAGGAGAGGGAGGAGTGGGACGATTTTCGAGTCAACTTTAAAATCGCCTCTGCTTGGGCTTCAAAAGGCGGGAAGGAGATGCATTATAGCGAGACATTTGATTAAGTGCTTTACCTTGGCCAGTTGCAGCTCTCTTCTCTCCTTGTTCAGTTGCAGCATGGCCGCCTGCCTCTCACTCGTCATTGTCTCTAATTGACTCTGCTTCAGACACTGCCATGTAATGTGGGGGGGTAATGGGAGGGAAGAGGTGTGAGAGGGGGCAGAATGGGAGGGTAAGGAGTGAGCAGAGGGTATTTGATAACGCACACTGCTGGTCACGCAAAAAAAACATAGTGTGGGTTGGGAATGGTGGGTGGAAAAAAACAAATCATGCAAATGGTGGGTTGGGAATGATGACTTGGAGTGGCAGGAGCAGCTGGTTGATGACCTTCAATTCAACGATGCGGACACGTGAAAGAAAAAAAAATGTTTTGAGATGATGATTGCAAACATCAAAACGAATCTTTCTTGCAGCAGCTGGTTGATGATGATGCGGCTGCATCTTCATGTGCAACTGGTTCATGTTGGATGACCTTCAACGATGCCATCACGTGAAAGAAGATCTGTTTTGAGACATCTTCGTGCAAAACAAATCTTCTTTGTGCAACTGGTTGTGTTGATGACCTTCAACGATGCAGTAAGAAACCAGAGGCTCTGTCAACACATTACAATCAATAACATTAACAGCGTCCGATAACACATGAACTGACTCGATTGACTCTCTGACAAAATCTGTCAACTCGCCAGGCATCTCTGCCAACTCCCTAAGAAACTCCGTCAACTACCTAACAGAGTATGTCAAACTCATTAGAAGCTTTGTGGGCTCACAGAATGATTCTGTCAACTCACCAGCAGCTCTGTCAACTCACCAGCAGCTCTGTCAACTCACCAGCAGCTCTGTCAACTCACTAGCAGCTCTGTCAACTCACCAGCAGCTCTGTCAACTCCTTGAAGCGCTTTTCCATCTCTGCATTGGCCTGTGCAGGTATAGGAGAGGAAAGGAGAGGAGAGGAGAGGAGAGGCGAGGAGAGGAGAAGAGGGAGATGGAAGAGGAGGGAGAGGAAAGAGGAGGAAAGTATGAGAAGACATGAGCAGAAAAGCTCCCACCCAGAGGAAGAAAAATGAAGGGCACAGATCTGAATGCAGAGAAAGTGGATGAAAACAATCCAGAGAATGAACAGCACATGCCTGTACAGTGGATTAATCTGAAGTGGAAAGGATAGAGAACATGCCTGTAACGAGGATGAGTCTGCATCCCTCTTGTGAGCCTCCACCTCCACTCGCAGCTTCTGCACCTCTGCCTGCAGGCATGGGCCAGGGGAGAGAATGATGGATGAGTTGTAAGGTGGGTGAGGAATACGGGTAGGGCTACACATGCATCAAAGACTGCGAATGTCGACGGGTTGACCACCAATTGTCCCTCTAGTAGCCTCCACCTCAATCGGCAGCTTCTGCACCTCTGCATGCATGCGTGGGCCAGGAGGGATAGGGGGATCGGGGGACAGGGGGATAAGGGGGAGAGAGGGAGACAGGGATCGGGGGGAAAAGGGGGAGACAGGGTAGGGGGATAGGGGGATAAGGGGGAGAGAGGGAGACAGGGATCGGGGGGAAAAGGGGGAGACAGGGTAGGGGGATAGGGGGATAAGTGGGAGAGACGGAGAACGGGATAGGGGGATAGGGGGAGAGAGGGTGACAGGGAGAGAGGGTGACAGGGGGAGAGGGCTGGGAGCCGGGTGGGAGGTAAGGGTACAGATGCTTTTCCACCTCTCTATACGCTTCTCACTTCTCTGCCAGTGTTTCCCCCCTCCCCTTTTCTCCCCTCCCCTCCCCTCCTCTTTTCTCCCCTCCCCTCCCCTCCCCTCCCCTCCCCTCCCCTCCCCTCCCCTCCCCTCCCCTCACATCCCCTCTGCTCACCTCGCTGCCCTCAAACTGAGAAACGGGTAGAAAGCAGCCTGCTCGTTTGACCAACCAGTGATGACTAATCTGAGAGGTACTAACTCACTGAGTACTAGGCGAGAACACGTGTAGGTAAGCGAAGTAGTATTTAATCGGTAGATTACAAGTGGTTCAGAGAACGTACGCGCGTTTTGGCTTTTTAGGCCTTCATCGGCGTTTCCGAATCCTCCCACCCGCCTCCCTCTCCTCACCCCACCCTCTGCTCACCTCGCTGCCAGTGTTTCCCCTCTCCCCTCCCCTCCCCTCCCCTCCCCTCTCCTCACCCCACCCTCTCCTCAACCCACCCTGTGCTCACCTCGCTGCCTGCCAGCTTCCCCTCTGCCTCTCGTAGCAGCTGCCTTGCTCGCTCCGACTCCTCCTTCCATGCCTGCACCTGCAGACACACAAGGGCGAAGAGGGGGGAAGAGGGCGGTGGGTGGGTATTACAGGTGGGGAAGAAGGGCGGGGGATTCATACAAGCCTGCATCAAAGCAGCTGCCTTGCTCGCTCTGACTCCTCCTTCCATGCCTGCACCTGCCAGCACACAACGGGTGGGAGATAGGGGTGGGGGAGAATAAAAGGGACCACGGAAGGTAGGAAGGATCAAGGGGAAAGAGGGAAGGAGGGGGAGTTTTTACATGCCTAGAACAAAGCAGCTGCCTCGCTTGCTTTGACTTCTCCGTCCATGCCTGCATCTGCCACCACGTGAGAACAAGGGAGGAGGGCGGTGGGAGGGTGTACGGGTACGGAATAGGGGAAGGGGGGTTATACAAGCCTCAAAGAGAGCAGCTGCCTCGTATATTGAAATCACTTTTGAGAATTCCTGAAATCACTTTTGAGAATTCTTAAAAGTGATTTCAATGTGTACGGGTACGGAATAGGGGAAGGGGGGTTATACAAGCCTCAAAGAGAGCAGCTGCCTCGTATATTGAAATCACTTTTGAGAATTCCTGAAATCACTTTTGAGAATTCTTAAAAGTGATTTCAACGTGTACGGGTACGGAATAGGGGAAGGGGGGTTATACAAGCCTCAAAGAGAGCAGCTGCCTCGTATATTGAAATCACTTTTGAGAATTCCTGAAATCACTTTTGAGAATTCTTAAAAGTGATTTCAATGTGTACGGATACGGAATAGGGGAAGGGGGGTTATACAAGCCTCAAAGAGAGCAGCTGCCTCGTATATTGAAATCACTTTTGAGAATTCCTGAAATCACTTTTGAGAATTCTTAAAAGTGATTTCAATGTGTACGGGTACGGAATAGGGGAAGGGGGGTTATACAAGCCTCAAAGAGAGCAGCTGCCTCGTATATTGAAATCACTTTTGAGAATTCCTGAAATCACTTTTGAGAATTCTTAAAAGTGATTTCAATGTGTATGGGTACGGAATAGGGGAAGGGGGGCTATACAAGCCTCAAAGAAAGCAGCTGCCACCCTCGCTTCAACTACCATTTCCATGCCCACCACATGGTCAGACGAATCTGGAGCGCCTTCAAAAGAGTTCCACCATGAGCGGCGAGCAGCACACCTGGGCGAGCAGCACACCTGGGCGAGCAGCACACCTGGGCGAGCGGCAAACGACCCTCCGTCCTCGCCTGAGAGTGTGAGTGGACGGAGGGTCGTTTGCAGCGAGTGGTCTGGTCGCCTGAGATCCCACTTTGCCCTTTCAGCGAGCAATGCGCACAGCACACTTGCATGTGCGTACCAGCCAACCAAGGTGACTTTTGAGTCGACTCAAATGCGCACAGCACATTTGCATGTGCGTACCAGCCAACCAAGGTGACTTTTGAGTCGACTCAAATGCGCACAGCACATTTGCATGTGCGTACCAGCCAACCAAGGTGACTTTTGAGTCGACTCAAATGCGCACAGCACATTTGCATGTGCGTACCAGCCAACCAAGGTGACTTTTGAGTCGACTCAAATGCGCACAGCACATTTGCATGTGCGTACCAGCCAACCAAGGTGACTTTTGAGTCGACTAAAATGCGCACAGCACATTTGCATGTGCGTACCAGCCAACCAAGGTGACTTTTGAGTCGACTCAAATGCGCACAGCACATTTGCATGTGCGTACCAGCCAACCAAGGTGACTTTTGAGTCGACTCAAATGCGCACAGCACATTTGCATGTGCGTACCAGCCAACCAGCTGACCAACCGTTCGGCCATCCGACAAACCAACCAACTACTTTTGAGGTGCCTCAAATATTACGCACCTGGGCAAGGACGGAGGGGTCGTCTGCTGTGACTGGCCGCCTGAGATCCCTCTTAGCCTTGTCGTCGTGTGCCTGTAGCTCGCTGTTGAGACTGCTGCACTCCATCTGTAACCCGGTTACCATGCATGCACACACACAGATTCGTGTACATGCACACATACATGCAGTTACACACACAGATTCGTGTACATGCAATGCCAAACATGCATGGACAGGCAGACAGGCACATGTGTATGCAAAAGTAGTCACACGAACATTCATGAACACTTGTCCTTGCAGAAGAACGTAATACCTGCTCTGCCACACAAAATTCAAAATAGGATTAGATAAGTCCCCACTTACTAAAAAACTAATCATGTATGCATAAAAACTATTCGAATAATGCCCTCACCCACCCACCCTCACTCACTGTCAATCCAACCAACCTTATCCTCATTCCAATCTCAACCGCGACCCTCACACTCACCTCAAGTGAAGATATATTTTCTTCCAGGGACGAGACTCGCTGTGTGCTCTCCTCCACTGCCCTCTGCATGAGAGAGAGCGCCGCCACGCCCTCCGCCACCTGCTCTACCCTATGCTGCTCCAACTGAAACACTCTCGCGCTCTCACCCTCTCTCTCACCTCAAGAACAGATATCTTCTCTTCAAGGGATGACACTCGCTGTGTGCGCTCCTCCACTGCCCTCTGCATGCGAGAGAGTGCTGCCACGCCCTCCGCCACCTGCTGTTCTAACTCCAGCTCCCGTGCTGCTGCTTCCTGTGGGGTTGATGAGGGAACGAGTGCGAGTGTGAGTGAACCAGGAAGTCTGAAGGGGGTGGATGAGTGAGAGTGCCACCACAGCCTCCGCCAAAAGCTGCTCCAACACTAGTTCCCGTGCTGCTGCTTCCTGTGGGCAGGTTGAGAGAGAGAGACACTTGCCAAGCAGCAATCAGGGACACTTGCCACTTGCTAGACTTGAAGCTATATGAGTGTTCTCAAAAGGCCGATGTACCCTGCTTGATATTATTTTTTTAAGAATCCCAAAGGTCGCTCTTCCTTTGTAGGAGCCTCACCTGTCTTGTCACGAGGTGCGCTGCGTGCTCATCGTCGCACCGCCTCTCAGCAGCAGCCAGCTCCTCCCTGAGCGCCTGGATCATGCGCGCCTCTGTGGAGTCCCGGTTCTTGGACAGGGCTTCAGAGCTCGCCTGCATTGGGATGGTGGCAAGGTGGGATGATTGGAGTGGTGGGGGGCGGTTGGTACCATGCCATTATGCCATGCTCCTCCCTGAGAGCCCGGATCATGTGCGCCTCTGTGGAGTCCCGGTTCTTGGAGAGCGCTTCAGAGCTCGCCTGCAGTTGGGTGGGATGGCATGGAATGGAGGGGTGGAACAGCGTGCGCTTCACAGCAGTGGCTGCGGCGGCAGAAGCAGCAGCCAGCTCCTCCCTGAGAGCCTGGATCATGCGCGCCTCTGTGGAGTCGCGGTTCTTGGAGAGTGCCTCTGAACTCACCTGCAGTTGGGATGGTGGTGGCATGGCATGGTGGGATGATGGATGACTGGTGTGGTGGGATGATGGATGACTGGTGTGGTGGGGAAATAACATGCTACGATCAGCATGAGCCCTCTCGGCAGCAGCCAGCTCCTCCCAAGCGCCTGGATCATGTGCGCCTCTGTGGAATCGCAGCTCTTTGACAGGGCTTCTGAACTCGCCTGGAGTTGGTTGGTGGGATGGTGTGGGGTGTTGTGCTGGGCCAGCGTGGTGGGGTGAGTGAGACAGGATGGTGGTACGAGAGGCGCTATGCCTGGCTGAAATGGTGGGGTGAGACAGTATGACGCCTCTCAGCAGCAGCCAGCTCCTCCCTGGGAGCCTGAATTATACATGCCTCAGTAGAGTCCCGGTTCTTTGATAGGCCTATGGACTTGCCTGAAACACTCACACCCTCACTCTGGCTCTCCCTCACTCCCGCTCTCCCTCACTCCCTACCTCCCTCCCTACCTCTCTTCCTCCCTCCCTCACGCTCACTCACACGCACCTGCAGGGAGGCGAGCTTGGCTTGGAGAGCAGCGGAATGCCTCTCAGCATCCTCTAGCGCGCTACACAGAGCCTCTATCTCGCGGTTCTTCGCCTCCATCCCCGCTGCCACTGCCTTTCCACTCCCTCCCTCCCTCCCTCCCTCCCTCCCCTCACCCACTCATACGCACCTGCAGGGAGGCGAGCTTGGCTTGGAGAGCAGCGGAATGCCTCTCAGCATCCTCTAGCGCGCCACACAGAGCCTCTATCTCGCGGTTCTTCGCCTCCATCCCCGCTGCCACTGCCTTTCCACTCCCTCCCTCCTTCCCTCCCTCCCTCCCCTCACCCACTCATACGCACCTGCAGGGAGGCGAGCTTGGCTTGGAGAGCAGCGGAATGCCTCTCAGCATCCTCAAGCGCGCCACACAGAGCCTCTATCTCGCGGTTCTTCGCCTCCATCCCCGCTGCCACTGCCTTTCCACTCCCTCCCTCCCTCCCTCCCTCCCTCCCCTCACCCACTCATACGCACCTGCAGGGAGGCGAGCTTGGCTTGGAGAGCAGCGGAATGCCTCTCAGCATCCTCTAGCGCGCCACACAGAGCCTCTATCTCGCGGTTCTTCGCCTCCATCCCCGCTGCCACTGCCTTTCCACTCCCTCCCTCCCTCCCTCCCTCCCTCCCCTCACCCACTCATACGCACCTGCAGGGAGGCGAGCTTGGCTTGGAGAGCAGCGGAATGCCTCTCAGCATCCTCTAGCGCGCCACACAGAGCCTCTATCTTGCGGTTCTTCGCCTCCATCCCCGCTGCCACTGCCTTTCCACTCCCTCCCTCCCTCCCTCCCTCCCTCCCCTCACCCACTCATACGCACCTGCAGGGAGGCGAGCTTGGCTTGGAGAGCAGCGGAATGCCTCTCAGCATCCTCTAGCGCGCCACACAGAGCCTCTATCTCGCGGTTCTTCGCCTCCATCCCCGCTGCCACTGCCTTTCCACTCCCTCCCTCCCTCCCTCCGTCCCTCCCCTCACCCACTCATACGCACCTGCAGGGAGGCGAGCTTGGCTTGGAGAGCAGCGGAATGCCTCTCAGCATCCTCTAGCGCGCCACACAGAGCCTCTATCTCGCGGTTCTTCGCCTCCATCCCCGCTGCCACTGCCTTTCCACTCCCTCCCTCCCTCCCTCCCTCCCTCCCCTCACCCACTCATACGCACCTGCAGGGAGGCGAGCTTGGCTTGGAGAGCAGCGGAATGCCTCTCAGCATCCTCTAGCGCGCCACACAGAGCCTCTATCTCGCGGTTCTTCGCCTCCATCCCCGCTGCCACTGCCTTTCCACTCCCTCCCTCCCTCCCTCCCTCCCTCCCTCCCCTCACCCACTCATACGCACCTGCAGGGAGGCGAGCTTGGCTTGGAGAGCAGCGGAATGCCTCTCAGCATCCTCTAGCGCGCCACACAGAGCCTCTATCTCGCGGTTCTTCGCCTCCATCCCCGCTGCCACTGCCTTTCCACTCCCTCCCTCCCTCCCTCCCTCCCTCCCCTCACCCACTCATACGCACCTGCAGGGAGGCGAGCTTGGCTTGGAGAGCAGCGGAATGCCTCTCAGCATCCTCTAGCGCGCCACACAGAGCCTCTATCTCGCGGTTCTTCGCCTCCATCCCCGCTGCCACTGCCTTTCCACTCCCTCCCTCCCTCCCTCCCTCCCTCCCCTCACCCACTCATACGCACCTGCAGGGAGGCGAGCTTGGCTTGGAGAGCAGCGGAATGCCTCTCAGCATCCTCTAGCGCGCCACACAGAGCCTCTATCTCGCGGTTCTTCGCCTCCATCCCCGCTGCCACTGCCTTTCCACTCCCTCCCTCCCTCCCTCCCTCCCTCCCCTCACCCACTCATACGCACCTGCAGGGAGGCGAGCTTGGCTTGGAGAGCAGCGGAATGCCTCTCAGCATCCTCTAGCGCGCCACACAGAGCCTCTATCTCGCGGTTCTTCGCCTCCATCCCCGCTGCCACTGCCTTTCCACTCCCTCCCTCCCTCCCTCCCTCCCTCCCTCCCCTCACCCACTCATACGCACCTGCAGGGAGGCGAGCTTGGCTTGGAGAGCAGCGGAATGCCTCTCAGCATCCTCTAGCGCGCCACACAGAGCCTCTATCTCGCGGTTCTTCGCCTCCATCCCCGCTGCCACTGCCTTTCCACTCCCTCCCTCCCTCCCTCCCTCCCTCCCCTCACCCACTCATACGCACCTGCAGGGAGGCGAGCTTGGCTTGGAGAGCAGCGGAATGCCTCTCAGCATCCTCTAGCGCGCCACACAGAGCCTCTATCTCGCGGTTCTTCGCCTCCATCCCCGCTGCCACTGCCTTTCCACTCCCTCCCTCCCTCCCTCCCTCCCTCCCCTCACCCACTCATACGCACCTGCAGGGAGGCGAGCTTGGCTTGGAGAGCAGCGGAATGCCTCTCAGCATCCTCTAGCGCGCCACACAGAGCCTCTATCTCGCGGTTCTTCGCCTCCATCCCCGCTGCCACTGCCTTTCCACTCCCTCCCTCCCTCCCTCCCTCCCTCCCTCCCTCCCTCCCCTCACCCACTCATACGCACCTGCAGGGAGGCGAGCTTGGCTTGGAGAGCAGCGGAATGCCTCTCAGCATCCTCTAGCGCGCCACACAGCGCCTCTATCTCGCAGTTTTTAGCTTCCATCCCGGCAGCCACTGCTGCTTCTGCTGCCACTGCCTCTGCCCGTGCACTTGCCAACTGCTGCTGCAATGCTCGAACCACACTATCCACTGATCCACGGTTGTTCCTCTGAGGGGAGATAGTGTTAGGTGGGGGAGGAGCAGAGGGAGTGAGAACCTTGTTGCTGCTGCCACTGCCTCTGCCCGTGCACTTGCCAACTGCTGCTGTAATGCTCGAACCACACTATCCACCGAACCACGGTTGTTCCTCTGAGGGGAGACAGGATCAGTCGCAAGGAGGGACGGAGGAGGGAGAGGGGGATAGAGAGACGGGGATTAAGACAGAATCTACTTCTTCTGCTGCCACCGCCTCTGCCCGTGCGCTGCTCAGCTGCTGCTGTAGGGCCTGAACCACACTGTCGACTGACCCTCGGTTGTTCTGCTGAGGGGGGATAGTCAAAGGGAGGGGGGGAGCAGAGGGAGAGACAACCTTGTTGCTGCCACTGCCGCTTCTGCTGCCACCGCTTCTGCCTGTGCATTTGCCAAGTCCTTTCATGTACCTATGTACGTCCAAGCCCCACCTCCTCGTGAAGCAGCTCCTCCAGCTGCTCGTTCTCTGCCTGCAGTTTAGGAAAGGTGATGCTCATGTGCCTCATACTTGTAGTACCTCGCTGCACCTCACACCTCACTGCATCTCCTTGCACCTCCCATGCACCACTCCTCATCTCCATGCACCACTCCTCATCTCCATGCACCACTCCTCATCTCCATGCACCACTCCTCATCTCCATGCACCACTCCTCATCTCCATGCACCACTCCTCATCTCCATGCACCACTCCTCATCTCCATGCACCACTCCTCATCTCCATGCACCACTCCTCATCTCCATGCACCACTCCTCATCTCCATGCACCACTCCTCATCTCCATGCACCACTCCTCATCTCCATGCACCACTCCTCATCTCCATGCACCACTCCTCATCTCCATGCACCACTCCTCATCTCCATGCACCACTCCTCATCTCCATGCACCACTCCTCATCTCCATGCACCACTCCTCATCTCCATGCACCACTCCTCATCTCCATGCACCACTCCTCATCTCCATGCACCACTCCTCATCTCCATGCACCACTCCTCATCTCCATGCACCACTCCTCACCTCCTCATGCAGCAGCTCCTCCAGCTGCTCGTTCTCCGCCTTATACTCCTGGAGCCGCGCTGATAGCTGTGCACAGATCTGCCAAGGGCATGGAGAGGGAGAGGGGCCAAGCCAAGCTGAGTGAGTGAGGCGGGTTGCTTGTGTGCTAATTCTAAATGACGCAATTCAAAGTCGCTTCAGCAGCTCGTTCTCTGCCTTCTACTCCTGCAGCCGCGCCGACAGCTGTGCACAGATCTGCCAAGGGCATGGAGAGGGAGAAATAGAAGGAGAGAGGCAGACACAAGAGAGAGGAGAAGAGGGAAGAAGGCTGTAAGGAAAACCTTCTAGTTGCTGACTCTCAGTCACCGCAACTGACTCTCAAAGTCACCCCACACGCATCCCTCATCCTTCACCCTTCATGCATCCATGAATCACATATCTCCATGCAAGCCAAGCCAGGCCTCCTTCGTTTGCCCGATGCCTGTAGTGTAGCCTATCAGATAAGCCCCTTCCCTTGGCCTGCCATGCCTAACGCACCACCAAACACGTGCATCCCTCATCCTTAACGCGTCCACGCGCCCATGCCTTCCCACACACACACATACCCATGTAAGCCTAGCCTCTTTGGTTTGCCCAATGCCTGTGGTTGATTCAAGGATGCCCCTTGCCCTGCCATACCTAACGCACCACCAAACGCACACATCCCTCATCCTTCTCCATCCCTCAAACATTCATGCCTACCCGTGATAGCCTGGCCTCCTTGGTTTGCCCAATGCCTGTAGCTGATCGAAGCAGTCCCTTGGCCTGCCAGGAACGGCCAGATCAAACGAGAGAGGACGGAGGAGGGAGGGTTTGAAAGGGAGGAGATTGGAGTGGAAAACTAAAGTTGCTGTGCTCATAAACAATTCTGAACAGTGCTCCAATCCAACCGGATTGTCCTGCCTGCTGCATCCGTAAACCCTTTCTGTCAAAATTCTTGGATACCTTTCTCACCTCTTCAAGGTCTCGTGGAGTGGAGTCTCTGATTTGACCACTCCTTGTAAAAATTCACTCACCTCTTCAAGATCCCGTTGAGTCTCTGACGCTTGCACCACCTTCTCCCTTGTCTTTCCAATAACCACCATGCTCCTGCTTTACAAGTGCAAGCAAGCAAACACAGACCCATACTCTCAACTCAACTCCCTTCAATATAGTTCACATACCTCCTCCAGATCCCTCTGAGTCTCTGATGCTTTCAGCACTTTCTCTCTCGTCTTCCTGTCCCTCTCCACTCCCTCCTCCTCCGCTTCCTCCTCCTCTTCCTGCTCCTCACCCCCATCCTCCTCCCCTTCCTCCTCGCCTTCCTCTTCTTCCTCCTCCTCTCCTTCCCCTCCATCCTCTTCTCCCTCTGCTTCTTCCACTCCGCCTCCCTCCTCCATTTCTACCCCCCCTTGCTCCCCTACTCTCCTCTCCCCTTCCCCATCCTCTTCGTTTCCCCCATTCTCTAACCTCCCCTCTCTAACCCCTCCCGTCATTCCCTCCTTACTATCACCCCGTGCTCCCTCTCCCCCTGTCACATCGGTGCCAGGAATCCCAACCCCAACCCCAGCCTCAGCCTTTACACCGTTCTCCACCCCTTCCCCCCTCCCGTTATGATCACTTCCCATTTCACCTTCCACCCCCTCCTTGCTACCGGCCCCTTCCCCCACTCCTACCTCACTTCCTCCTAACTCTACCTTTCTCCCACTCCTCACCCCCTCTTCTGATCCTGATCCCATTTCCCCTGCCGATTGACCTCCTGTTATAAGCACCCCGCCTTCAGCTGCCACTGAAAACTCCTCATCCACCGCAGCATCTTGCTTCTCTCCCTCACACCCTCCCCTCTCTGTGACCTTACTCTGCTGTGCAGCCATGTCACTCCCTCCTTCGCTCCCTACCCCTCCTTCGCCCATTCCTTCGCTCCCTACCCCTCCTTCGCCCATTCCTTCGCTCCCTACCCCTCCTTCGCCCATTCCTTCGCTCCCTCCTGCCCCTCCTATATCTGTTGCAATCCCAGTGTTTACAGCATCCGAACCTGTCACTGCCTCAATCCCCAAACCACTGCTCAAGCCAGCATCCGACCCAGCTGCCGAACCAGCAGTCGTGCCAGGTGCCGAACCTGCATCTAGGCCGGAACCTGGGCCATCCAAACCTGGCCCGCTATCTGCGGGCGTGGCAGCAGCAGTAGCAACAGCAGCAGCAGCTTTACTAGCATCTGACCTCACGTCCCCATTCCCTGCTGCCACTGCTACTCCTCCTGTTGCTCCCCTTGCTTCTCCCCCCCCTGCCCCTCCAGCTGCTCCTGCTGCTGCTCCTTCCTCTGCTCCTGCTTCCGCACCCGACCCCCTCTTCTCAGCAGCTGCATCAGTGGTTCTTGCAGCTGCTGAAACTGAAAGGGGCACAGCTGCTTTAGCCTCCGCAAGAAGAACGTCTGACCCCGCACCAGCAATTAAGCTCCCAACAGTCAGAGTCGCACCTCCTCCAGTTAACCCCCCACTGGTCGTTCCTCCTGTAGCTGATCCCCCACCAGTTGAACCTCCACCACTTGAACCTCCACCAGTTGACCCTCCACTAGAGCTCGCCTCGACCTTCTTTCTCCTGCCGCCCCCTGCACCCTTCCCCCCTCGCACCCCTGCTGTGCCTGCTGTCTTTCCCTCTGTTTCGGAGGAGCTTCCAGGCTCGTCCAGGGATGGAGCACTGACGGACCCTTTAAGAGCTGCCCCGTTAGTGGCTCTGGTAGAGGTTGGTTTTGATTTCGACCTGTCCGGCTTGGCCTGTAAGCATGTGAGTTGACAGAAAGAATGTTGAGGTTTGGGGGAAAGGAAAAAGGAAATCAGATCAGAGTCAGCAAGAACAAGAGGGGAATGAGACCTAAAACAGAGTGAAAAAAGTAAATGACACATCACACCACACCAGATTCTCATGAGGTAAATGACAGCTGCTCCTTTACCAACGTATGGCCAGCTGGCAGCAGCTCCCCTTTTGAGACGTCTCAAAACCAGCTGGCAGCAGCTCAGCTCCCCCTTAATCCCGGCTGCTGTGAGCCAGCCACCCACCTTCTCCCTTGTTGCTGGTGTCTTGCGCACTCCCACGGGCTCCAGTGCTGCTTCCAACGCACAGGGAGGGGAGGACAGCTGCTCCCCGTACCAATGTATGATCACACATACAACCGTATCCCCCTATCAATCAGCTGCTCAGGTAGGTACGGCTGTTACTGTGAGTCAGCCCACTCACCTTTTCCCTTGTTGCTGGTGTCTTACGCACTCCCACAGGCTCCAGTGCTGCTTCCAGGGGCACCACAAAAGACAGAGGGGTGGGAGGAAAGAGGGGAACGGAAGAGCCGGAGTTGGATGCTTGAGAAACATTGACTGAATCGCTGATTGAATATACCTCCCTCATTCTGACTCAAATATCCCTCCCTCATTCTGAATTCAGATAATTATCCACCCTTCCCAACCCAGCTTAACCGCACTGCGCTCTTCACCTTCAGACAGCTTCTACAGGAGACGTCTTAAGACGTATCATAGCGTCCTCCACCCCTACCAGCCCAGCCAAACCGCACCCAACCGAACTCAACCTCCCGCTTCACCTGCTAGCTGCTCCTCCAGAGCTGAATCCTCATTGCGTGTCGCCGCACTCACTGTTTGATCCTCTGCTTCTCTAGAGGAGGTCTTGAGACATATCAATCGAAACACCACCCATCCTTACCAACCCAGCCCGACCGCACCCAACCGAATTCAACATCCCGCTTCACCTGCTAGCTGCTCCTCCAAAGCTGAATCCTCATTGCGTGCCGCCACACTCACTGTGCGATCCACCGCTTCTAGCAGCTCTGGGAGGGAGGGCGGGGGAGGGGGGGGGAGGAAGGGGGAGAGAGGGCGTTTCTAGCAGAGCAGCAGGCGGAAAAGATCCCGTGCCGCCACACTCACTGTGCGACCCACCGCTTCTAGCAGTTCTGGGAGGGAGGGCGGGGGAGGGGGGGGGGGAGGAAGGGGGGAGAGAGGGCGTTTCTAGCAGAGCAGCAGGCGGAAAAGATCCCGTGCCGCCACACTCACTGTGCGACCCACCGCTTCTAGCAGCTCTGGAAGAAGGGGGGAGAGGAGGTGTTGGGAATGCGGCTGGGGAAGGAGGGAAAGATAACAGAACAGTCACCGTCATTGTCTACCTTCACGACATGAGCACAAGGGCGAACACCTGTTCGGTTCGCCTCGAACACGTTCGAGGCGAACCGAACAGGTTTGTTTTTTTTGCTTAAATTGTTCGCCGAACAGTGTTCGATGTTCGCCCGAACACGTTCGTGTTCGGGCCGCTGCTGCAATTTGCCCCGCGACGAACACGAACGTGTTCGATGTTCGCCCGAACATGCCTTCACAGGCGAACGGCGAACACGTGTTTTTGCTTAAAGTGTTCGCCGAACCGAACAGTGTTCGGTTCGGCAAACAGATGTGTTCGTCTAGGGGCGAACACGAACATGTTCGTGTTTGCCCCTTGCTCATTCTTGCCTTCACCCCCGAAATAGTCACTGTCACAGGACGGTGTCATTGCCTACCTGTAGCCCCAGAATAGCCCCCGTCACTGCCTACCTTCACTCCCGACATAGTCACCGTCAAAGTGACGGTGTCACTGCCTACCTTCACTCCCGACATAGTCACCGTCAAAGTGACGGTGTCACTGCCTACCTTCGGCCGCTCGCAGCCATCCTGCCATTGCGACAGCGTATCGCCCAGCGAGCTCCCGCGTTTCACGGCGACTAGCTTCGGGAAGATGATGGATTCAGCCAGAAGATCGGCGAGGCGTCGCGATTGATTTCTCTCCGCCTGCCTATTGCTAGATGATCAGTTACCACTGCTCCGGGAGGAGTAGTTTCGATCACGCAGCAGGTGTCCTAGTAAGCTTCATGATGGACGAAGGCAAATACGTCGCGAATCGTTCGTAACTTTGTCGCCAACCATTCGCACGACTCCTAGCGAGCTCTCGCCGCATCGAAAATCGTCACCTCGCGGACATCCTTCGCGTATTTCATTAGCGTATCACCAAGCGAAACCGCCTCGTACGTGTTCGCCGCTTCAGAATGAAATGTGCAGCTACGGCGTGGTTACCGTTTGATACGCTGCGCTAACGCTTGACGTAGAAACCTTTAAGTCGGCTCAAAAGTAACTACGGGGTGGTTGCATTGGATTCGCCGCACGAATGCTTGACGAAGGGTTTGCACGAAACGAGCGAGGTCTCATTCAACCGGCGTGGTTACGTTTGAATCCACCCGGCCTGTAACTAGCCTCGTCAAAACTCAATGTGCAACTGCGGAGTGGTTACGCAGGGCACTTAAAACCGGGGTGCACATTCAGCTGAATGTGCATCAAAGGTTATCCCTTGACTGAGTGGGTTACGAGGTGTGCTTTCAACCCCTTCAAGTCGAAATTCGTTTCCCCCCTCCCCCGCAATTTCGTTTCCCCACGCCCCCGCAATTTCATTTCCCCCTCCCCGTCGAAATTCGTTTCCCCCCTCCCCCGCAATTTTGTTTCCCCCCTCCCCCGCAATTTCGTTTCCCCCCCCTCCCGCCAATCTGTTTCATCCCTCCCGCCATTCGGTTTCACCCACTCCCGCCATTTCACCCCCTCCCGCCACCTACGAAATGCCCGAAGCTCTAGCGGAATCATTTTTTTGTCGCCCCTCGTGAGCCAATCACTGTTTTTCTCCAAACCCCCTTCCCAACATCTCAAGCCGAACCGCGTTGAATGTGCACCCTGGTTTTAACCAGCTCCGTTAACACGCGGGCCGCAAAATGGCGCCGAACACGGGCCGCTTGGTGATGGCTAAGTGAACCTGTCAGGAGTAACTAATGGAGTCGCAGGTAATTGCTCAGCCTCTCTCCTAGGAAAGCTATGGAAATGCGAGCTGAAATCAGAATAGGGAAATCCTGAAGGAATTGGGTACGGTGGTGTGCAGTGTGCCGTGGCGGAAACGGTTTTGATGTTGGAAGGAGCAGGCGACAATATCGTTGGACTGGAGGCGACAACTTCGAGGGTAGTGTACTAGCAGGAAAGTCAATATCCTCGTTATCCGTTACTGGCAGTCTAGCCACCGAATAGACTAACTACACCAAACAAAACAAACTAGAACCGATTCACTACACAGCTCAAGCACTCCAAATCTGGACTTGCGATAACACTCTCTCAAACCTCAAAACCATGTGGAAACTAAAGCTGGTCAATTCTTGGAGAGACCATGTGCTTGTGCTGCCCTGGAGGGCGGGACGTACAATCCAGCCCCCGGCTTACCACCCGCCGAACCACCTCCCTTTTTTTCCACAATCCCATCCTCTTTTCTACCCCTCCCCTCCCCCTTCGCCTCATCCTCATCCACCATATCCGCCCAGCTCAGCTCACAGGGCGAGGCTATGCCAACTTGAGGAGCCAAACCAGACGCCGCCGCGTCACCAGAGCCAGGGGCGAGACTAGGCTGGTTCAAGGCGTCATGGGGAGCAGGAGTAGGAGCAGGGTGAGCAGGAGCAGGGACAGCAGGAGCAGGGACAGCAGGAGCAGGGACAGGAGCAGGGCTCGCAAGGTTACGACCAGGTGCATGGGCGGGGACAGCAGCAGGACAGGGAGTAGCCATGCGTTCAGGAGCCTCAGGGGTACCAGCGGCAGGATCAGGGGTATGGGCTGGAATGGGGGTTGCATGTTGTGGAGTCCCACTTGTGCTGATTCCGTGCACTTGAATCTTGCTACCCCTTGCAGCAGCAGGCGGGGTGGTGGTGGTAGTGGTTGGGGCGGCATGAACCGCAGTGGTGGCACCTGCTGCTGCTCCTGCTGCAGCTCCTGCTGTTCCTGCAGCACCGAACAGAAACGGACCGCTCCCCACTCCTCCTTTCCCCTTCTCCTTGCTCTCATCACCAGTCCTCGCCCCATGTGCTTGGTCTTGCTGTCCATCATCAGTCTTTGCCTGAAGGCTCAAGCGTGAAAACGGCAGCGAGCTGACCTCATCTGCAGCCTCGTCCTGCTCTCTTCTCTGCTTCTGCCCTGGCTTCTCCCCTCTCCTACCCTCCGCACTCACAGGCCTATCTGCTGTCACTGCAGCCACACCCACCATACCCCCCCCTGCACTCCCCTCTAAACCCCCCCCTGCACTCCCCTCTACACCCCCCCCAGCAACCCCAGTGCCTCGAGCCCTGCCCCCCACGCCAGCACCCCTGCACCCCCTGCCTGCACCTCGGCCTGCTCCTGCATGGAACCTCCCCTGGTTCACGCCTCCAGAAGGAGAGCTTCCCGGGTGGAAACCACCAGGCTGCGCGCCACCAGGATGGAAACCACCTATCACAGGGGCAAACGCTGCGTCTAGAAGGCGGTTACCGCCTCCCAGCCCGCTCACCCTCCTCCTCCCCCCCTCTCTTCCAACAGTGCCGGCGCTGCCATCACCGCTGGTACCAGGCCCATCCGCCCTCTCTCTTTCACTCTGCTGCTCGTTGCCCGCCTTGGATCGCTCTTCCCCACGCCTCTCCTCCCCACGCTTCTCTTCAACACCCCTCCCCTCCCCACTCTTCCTCCCCCCACTCCTCTCCGCCCTACTGTTGCTCAATTCGAACCTTTCCTGCCTGCTGCTACCCCCTCCCCCTCCTCCTTGCCCAGTACTTTTCCCCCGCCTCCAATCCACTTCTCTCTTCTCCTCCCGGCTACCCCTCCCTCCTCCCCTCCCCCTCTCATCCCCTCCGCCTGTCTCTCCTGTCCCTTCCTCCAAGTCTTCCACAGGAACCCCTTCCCTCTCCTTGCCTTTCCTACGCGTATCACCACGCTCCCCTCGCTGCTCGCCTCTCTGCTCGCCTCTCTGCTCGCCTCTCTGCTCGCCTCTCTGCTCGCCTCTCTGCTCCCCCCTCTGCTGCTGGTGGTGCTGGTGCTGGTGCCTCCCTGCTCTTCGCTCCCCATCCTTCCCTGATTTCATCCCCTCTCTTCCCCCCTCCCCCGGACCCACCTGCTGCTGCTCCTTCTTCGCTCCTCCTTTCACCACCTCCCTCCCTCTCTCTGCTTCTTCGCCTGCCCTATCTCCCCTTCCCAACCCCGCTCCTTCTCCCTCCCTATCTCCCTTGCCCGCCACAGCTCCCCCCTCCCTCATCTGTTTCGCAGCAGTGGCAGCAGCAGCAACAGGTGTGATGCCAGTTGCAGCGGCAGCTTGATACAGCCGCTCATATACCTCCCTGTCCTTTTGCACTTGCACCTGATGGGCAGGGTTGGGGTGCATCGAGGAGTGATCGAGGCATGGCTCAGTCGTTTGGCAGCAGTGGCAGCAGCAGCAACAGGTGTTGTGCCAGTTGCAGCAGCAGTTTGGTACAGCCGCTCATATACCTCCCTGTCCTTATGCATCTAAACCTGATGAAAGTGTAAAGCGGAGGAACAGTGGAAAACAGATTGGGTTTCCAAACAATTCAAGGGTTGTTCGTACACCTCCGTACCCTTCTTCACCAACACCTGAAGAGGAAAAATTTTGGAGAGGGAAAAAAAAACAAAAAAAACACCATCGCAAGAAGCAGAACCAGCAGGATTTCCAAGTAACAACGCAGCAGCACTTACAATGCCCTTCATAAACTGGTGTTGACTGTCTATCCTCCGTCTCCCCGTTCCTCCCTCCATCCCCACCCCCGTCCCCATATTCATGCGCCCTTCTCCCCCACCACCACCAGCACCGCCAACAGCAGCACTACTCGTGTCATCCCTCCCTCCCCCCCTGCCACCCCACTCACGCCCCCTATCCCATCCACCGTTCTGCCTCCCAATCCCCCTTCCTTTTTCCCAACCACCAGCAGCAGCAACAGCGGACGCACCACCACGACCAGCACCAGCAGCACCACCAGCAGAGCTTTCCCCCTCATATGCTTCACGCCACAAGGGGTTACCCCCCCACCCTCTCCCAGATCGTGTGCCGATCCCTTTTCCTCCCCCGTCTGACCTATTAGACTCCCCCCCGCTCCCTCCCCCTTCTCCCTCCTCCTCTTCTCCCACTCCCTCTCCTCCTCCCCCCTCAACCGGCTTGCTTCCTGCTGTGCTCTCGTCACTGTCACTATCGCTATCACCACCACCACCACCACCAGAAGCAACAGCACCAGAGCTATACCTGCGAGCGCCTCTGCCCCTGCTGCTGATCACCCCACCACCGCAAAACCCGCTCTCCACACTGTCACTATCGCCATCATCACCCCCACCATCACCACCACCACCACCACCAGAAGCAACAGCACCAGAGCTGTACCTGCGAGCGCCCCTGCCTCTGCTGCTGATCACCCCACCACCGCAAAACCCACTCTCCACACTATCACTATCGCTATCGTCAACCGTACTGCCTCCTTTTCTTCCTCTTCCTGCTGCTGCTGCTTCTCCCCTACCCTTCTGCCCCTTCGCTGTTCCGTCTACATTCCCCTTCACCTTCGCGCTCCTGCCTCTGCTGCCGATCACCCCACCACGAAACCCACTCTCCACACTATCACTATCGCTATCGTCAACCGTATTGCCTCCCCCTCCCCCTCTCCCTCTGGCTGCTGCTGCTGCTGTTTCTCCCCTTCCCCTCTGCACCTTTGCCTTTCCACCTGCATGACACTTCCCTTTCGCCCTCCTTGGTGCAATCCCCCTTAACGCATCTTTCCCATGCAAACTATCAATCGAGCTGTCTCTACTATGCACCGACCCTTCATTACTATTCATGGAACCTTCTCTGCTATTCAATACGCCCTCACTGCTCAAATCAGCACGGTTATCCTGCTCACCGCGTTGCTCCACCCATTCCTTCTCACCTGCCTCTTTTCTCTCCTCCCTTGCCTCTCCTTGCTTATCGTCCCTAACAGCCCTTTCATTTCCCTCCGCTCTACCGTCCCTCTCAACCCCCATAATATCCCCCGTGCGTTCCTCTCGAGTGGTCTCCTTGCTTCTTTTCCCCTCCGCTTCGTCGCTCTCCCCTCCGCGTCTCCCCCTTTCGGACCCTTCACGTCCCGTCAGGTGCATATCTGAGCGGGGTGAGAGATGAATGGTTGGGAAAAAGATATATCCTTTCTTAGTACACGTTTCAGAATCTTCGATTCGACACAAAAAACTCTCAAATTCTCATCAGGTGCATCTCTGAGCGGGGTGAAATGAGTGGTTTGGGAAGGCAAGCGCTAGAAAGGGCACGGGAGACGGGGGGACATGTATTGCTAAGGCACATGCAAAAGAAGGGGAACTGGGGGAAAAACAAGGCAGAGCGAGAAATTCAGAAGCCACACGAGGAAATGGGGACGGAACGCCCTTTTTCTCTCCCTCATGACCCCTTCACTTTCGTCCCAAGGGTATAGCCGAGGGGAAGAGTGAGGAGCGTTACAGCAGACGAGGGAGGAGTTAAGAAAGAATAGAGGTTACGGATTGACGACAAATTTTAATGGATTTTATTTTCACACTAAGGGAGGGAGAGCATTATGAATTGGACAACCAAACAACCCGGGAAGGAAACAAGGAGGCTGACTCTCCCCCCTCATTCTTCCATCCTCCTTCTCTTTCTTTACATTTTTTTTCCACCATCATTCCCCCGTCCTTCACCCCTTCCATAGGTCGCAAGCACACCTGAAAGCTTCGCATCAAGCCGTTCCACGGAATCCGTGCCTCCTCCATCAACGGCTGTCTCCAAATCCGTATTTGTTAGAAGATCGGATTTCCTATCAACGGATGGTTCAGATCCTCCATCAGGCAACGGCTCGAGTCGTCCATCAATCAACGGCTCGGAATCTCCATCAGTCAACGGGTCGGATTTATCATCCGTCAGCGGCTCGGAATCACCATCTGCGGAACGGCGACCGCTGACGGAATCCTCAGCGCAAAGGTCACTGCTGGCGGATTTATCGGCGTCCGTAGGAGACGGCTTCAGCACTTCGCCGCTGCTGCAGCCATTGGCTCCCTTATTCTCATCCTCGCATCTGTTACTCTGGCAGTTATCATTCTCCATTGTGCGCTGTAGGAGGCAATCCTTACGGAATGGCCTACTGAAGGTCTCCAAACAATACGAGGGATATTTGGTACCAAAACAACTAAGTAGAGTAATATCTGAGCTTGGACCACTAACCCTATGCCTGATACATTGATAAGTAGGGTAAAATATAGATTGATGATACATGCGATGATATTGGTGGACCTTAGCGAATTCTGCAAGTTGTGCGATGAAATTGCTGCACCTGAGCGATGTGTGCGAATCAATAGGCGGGCCAAACTGACAACAGAGGAGCAATTTCGACCAAACATTGCTCCCAGCCAAATCGTGTTTCCGTAACCAGTTTCGTTCACGTTCGCTGCTTCTTCGCCGCGGCTATCGTCCACCTTGCCAGGAGGATGACATTCGACAATGCTAATTGGATATGCTAGATGTTCCTGCAATTTTAGCCGTCGATGCAGCTCTAGGGATAATCGAGTGGCAGACTGCCGTCCAAGTCCTGACCACGTGGTTTTCCGATTTCAGTTTTCAGGTAGGGAATCCGGCGAGGTGGTGCCGTGTTGTTGCATGTATGACTGTGGAGGTACTTAAAACCCGGGTCTCATATTTCCTAGTGTATTACACTTGGTTGGGCTAAAGCGCCTGTGATTGGGTAACGATAGGCGAGATTTGTGACGAGCAGTTTGGAAAACACAGACGACACCTCAGTTCGTCTACGCAAAAACCAAACGAGCCCCTCAGGCATGGAAAGCTCCCACACCTAAAAAACAGATCCGGCAGTTCCCTGCGACCAACTGAAACGACAAGACGCAATTCGCCCACGTTCACCAGGAAAAGCAGAGCAAAACTCTCACCTGTCAGTCTTACAACCTCCGCTTAGGATGGTTCCTACGTATGTACCTCCACATCAAGATGCTGGCCTTAGTCGCTAAAACAGTGATATTAGAGACCATTTCGGACCAGATAACAGGGGACTTGCGAACAAATTCTGGTTGCGGATAACGCACTAATTGGCGACTAAGGAATCGTCCAATGTCGGGAACGGTCGCAACGCCATCGCTTGTTACGAGGTAGCCAGTCCGTAACATTCCGAAATGCGTTCTTACTCTTCTATTTACAGCTGTGGAACCCGGAGAGGTGATGTCGCATTTCAGAATGCGCTCGGGTCGTCCATCTACGACAAGCGCGATTGCGTGAAAGGTCTGTGTGCGAGTGGCATGTGTGTGGGGTGTGTGTGAAAGCTTGTGTGCGTGCGAACGTGCGTGCGTGCGTGCGCGAGCGTGCGCGTGCGTGCGTGCGTGCGCTTGCGCGTGCGCGTGCGGCGTGCGTGTGTGCGCGTGTGCGTGCACGTTTGCGTGCGCGTACGCGTGCGTGCGTGCATGCGTGCGTGCGCGCGCGTGCGTGCGTGCGTGCTTGCGTGCACGTGCGTGAGAGCAAGCGTGCATGCGTGCGTGCGTGCGCGTGCGTGCGTGCGTGCGGGTGTGCACCTGTTTGTATTCTTATCATTCAGTGCATGTGCATAAAAATGCACAAGTCATTTTGCCACACGTCCCTCAGCCTTCACATCCCGGTGCTCACACCTCCCTTTCCCCCAACTGCCATCTGCGCCTCGAGACACAACACACATCCTTCCCTCTCTCCCTTCCCTCTCTCCCTTTCCTCTCTCCCATTCACCCTCTCCCCTTCCCTCTCTCCCCTTCCCTCTCTCCCCTTCCTCTCTCCCCTTTACCCTCTCCCCTTCCCTCTCTCCCCTTCCCTCTCTCCCTTTCCTCTCTCCCCTTCACCCTCTCCCTTTCCCTCTCTCCCCTTCGTCTCCCTGTTAACTCACCCTCACCCCCTCCCCTACCAACTTTCCTAATGTCTGCAGCAAGGCTTGCTTGCCAGCCAGCCCTCGCCACGCGCTCACCCTGCTAGCTTTTCTGCCCGAAATCAGGTGTATGTAAGCAGGGGAAGGTGAGGAGGGTGTGGGTGTGGGCGATGGTGAGAGAGGGGAGGGGGAGTGGGAGTAGGAGTTGGGGAGGTTGAGTGCTGTGTTTAGGGCCATGAGTGTGTAGAGCCCTTTCCTTCTCCATCTGCCCTCCTTTTTTTTCATTTCCCCTACTATGCCTTCCCATCTCCTGTCCCTTCCCTTCTCATCCCCTCCCATTCTTCTCATTTGCCCTCCCTTCCTTCCCATCTTGCGTGCCAGCCTCCCTTCCTTGCATCACCCCTACCCTCTTTTGCTCTCCCCGTTCCCCCTTTTTACCACGTTTCTCTTCCTTCACATCTCAACTGCCCTTTTTCTCATCCCTGGAGCCTTCCTTCCTCCCGTCACCTCTCCCTTTGTTCCAGTTACAAGCAGGACTAAGCTAGTCCCAGGCGAGCCTGGCGGAACGGAAGGGACAGGCAAGCAGCAGATGCACGGCCAGATGCACGAAGGCGAGATTGGCGCTAGAGGAGAGATGTACCCCGTATCTTCAAGATATTGCACAAGTGTATACATTCAATAAGTTCTTTAGGTCAGTGCTGTGCTCAATTGCTACAAACTAAATGGATGCATTGAAACCATCTGAGCATCAAGTGTAATATGCTATGAAAGACAAGAGACTAGGCGGGTTTGGCAAGCCTACTTTGCCAACAACTGAGTTTTGAATCTACGCACTAGTCACAAAACTAAGGATGAACTGGTTCTTTGTGGCGCCATGCTGGAACAAGCACATCAACAGGGGGGAGAAAGGGGGGAAGCAGAGGGGAGACAAGTGGGAAAACAGAGCTGAGGCATGGGAGGAAAGCGAGGGGAGGCATGGCATGGGGAAAGAAAGGAGGCAGGGAGGAATTGGGGAAGTGATTGCTTGGCGGAATAGTGTGTGAAAGCAGGGGAAAAAGGTGAAAGGGTTGGCGAAGTGTTGGCTTCATGGGAGGAGCTGGTAGCACGGGATGAGAGGTGACAGCAGAGGGGGAAGGGAGGTGGTAGCACGGGATGAGAGGTGACAGCAGAGGGGGAAGGGAGGTGGTAGCACGGGATGAGAGGTGACAGCAGAGGGGGAAGGGAGGTGGTAGCACGGGATGAGAGGTGACAGCAGAGGGGGAAGGGAGGTGGTATCACGGGATGAGAGGTGACAGCAGAGGGGGAAGGGAGGTGGTAGCACGGGATGAGAGGTGACAGCAGAGGGGGAAGGGAGGTGGTATCACGGGATGAGAGGTGACAGCAGAGGGGGAAGGGAGGTGGTAGCACGGGATGAGAGGTGACAGCAGAGGGGGAAGGGAGGTGGTAGCACGGGATGAGAGGTGACAGCAGAGGGGGAAGGGAGGTGGTAGCACGGGATGAGAGGTGACAGCAGAGGGGGAAGGGAGGTGGTATCACGGGATGAGAGGTGACAGCAGAGGGGGAAGGGAGGTGGTAGCAGAAAGAGAAAAGAAGGTGATAGCAGAGGGGGAGGGAAAGGGGGATGAGGGAAGGGAAGGGGGATGGGGGAAGGGAAGGGGGATGGGGGAAGGGAAAGGAGGATGCAGGGAAGGGATGGGGGATGGGTAAAGGGAATGGGGGATGGGGGAAGGGAAAGGAGGGTGTGGGGAAGGGAAAGGGGATGTGGTAAGAGAAGGGGGATGGGGGAAGGGAAGGGGGATGGGGGAAGGGAAGGGGGATAGGGAAAGAGAAGGGGATGGGGAAAGGGTAGGCGGATGGGGAAAGGGAAAGGGGATGCGGGAAGGGAAGGGGGATGGGGAAAGAGAAGGGGGATGGGGAAAGAGAAGGGGGATGGGGAAAGAGAAGGGGGATGGGGAAAGAGAAGGGGGATGGGGAAAGAGAAGGGGGATGGGGAAAGAGAAGGGGGATGGGGGAGGGGAAGGCGGATGGGGTTAGGGAAAGGGGATGTGGGAAGGGAAAGGGGTATGGGGATCGGCGCGTCTCCTACGTTTCCTCCCGCCAGTCCCGTCCCGCTCCGTCGCGTTCCCTCCCGCTCCGTCCCGTCATACATCCCGTCCCATCCCGCCCCATCCCGTCCCGTCATGTCCCGTCCCATCCCGTTCCGTCATGTCCCGTCCCGTCACGTCCCGTCCCCTCTCGTCTCGTTTCCTTCCCGTCCCGTCCCGTCCCGTCCCGTCCCGTCCCGTCCCGTCCCGTCCCGTCCCGTCCCGTCCCGTCCCGTCCTTTCCCGTCGCGTCCCCTCACGTCCCATCAGGTCCCCCCCGTTCCCGTCCCGTCCCGTCGTGTCCAGTAGCGTCCCCTCCTGTCCTCTCCTCTCCTCTCCACTTCTCTCCTCTCCACTCCTCGTTGCATCCCACAGTATCCCTTCCTACCCTTTCCGGCTCCCCTTCACGCACCGTCCCACCCCTCCCCTTCTCGTCGCATCCCGGAGGTCCTTCTCACCCCTTACCTCCCTTCCAGTCCCTTCCCTCCCAACCGTCCCGCCACACCCCTTCGCGACTCTCCCCTTACCCTCGCATCACGCCCATCCCTTTCTCCTCGCTTCCAGCCATGTCGCGTCGCTTCCTGTAATGTCGCGTCGCTGCTTATCGAGTCCTAACCCTCGCCTTTCAGCCGCGTCGCTGCTTATCCAGTCCTAACCCTCGCCTTTCCGTCGCGTCGCTTCCTATCTCGTCCTAACCCTCGCCTTTCCGTCGCGTCGCTTCCTAACTCGTCCTAACTGCTGCCTTTCCGTCGCGTCGCTTCCAATCTCGTCCTAACTGCTGCCTTTCCGTCGCGTCGCTTCCTATCTCGTCCTAACTGCTGCCTTTCCGTCGTGTCCCTTCCGTCCAAATTCGACAGGGGGGAGCGTTACTGCAATACACCTTGGTCCAAATAGAGTGGTGCATCTTATTGCAATAATGAGGACCAGCTCTGGCGATGGACGGACTATACGTGCGTAAAAGCAAATGCAGGCGCGGAGTGACCAAAGATAAAAATAAACAACGACAACGAGAGGTACAAGATATTGTCACGTTTGACGCTGGAATAAACCTAGGGAAAATAAGATGCTGAAATGAGACTTAGTCGCTAGAGAAATCGGTGCGAGTATGTTTCTCCACCTACAACCTGTCTGGGTTTGCAGTCTCATATTTTTCCAGCTCTGTAATACGCTCGGTTGTGGGCTGTGCGTCCCATTCTCAGTCCGTCGCACATGCAGTTGCCTGTTTCTCGCAAACCCGGCTTGGTAGTCAGGCACCTGCCTCTACCAAACTGTTTGGTTTGCAGCCAATCACACCTGCGCCAAACCAAACGCGAGTGTTTTGCGAGTGATTGTTTGGTTACCCGGTTTCAAGCGTATTACCTTTGGTTGGAAACAAGAAATATGAGACGCGGGTTTTAAGAGGTCTGGCGACGAGAAATAACTCACTGCGGTGTCTTTTTTTTTTTCTGGACCGCGGAAAGACCGCGTCTCGTTCTGGCATTCTTAGAAACCATTTTAACTCACGGAAGCGCAAGGAGTCAAAGGGATGCAGGTGTAATCATCCCTAACGACGCTCAGATGGCATTCTTCAGATTCGTCTAAGGACGTCCGCTAGACTCCCCCGCACAGGACTAGTCAGTACTTCGATCAGCACGAATATTCATGCGAGTCGAGGCGTCTTAAAAAGCGGACTTAGCCAGTGAATGAAATTCTCTTCGCGTTAGCCGTCTTCCGCGAGTTCCGTGACTCGAACCGCGTTAGCCGTCTTAGCCATTAGTGTTGTGTTTCGGCGAAGGAACATCCTTGCCTCTCTCCTCAGTTTCCTACTCGTATCCGTCATTCTCAAATCCGCCACGTCATTTTCAAATGCTCCACGTCACTCCTTAGTCCTCACGGTTACCACATTTCGCCGTAACCACATTTCGCCGTGACCTCATTTCGCCGTGACAATCAGACCCTCCATTACCCACTCGCCTTCTTCCCGCCATGACCATTTTCGACCCATCCTGTCCCGCGGCCGTGATTCCCCCTCCGGGATCGCCGCCGTCGGGCTGTTCCCGGTGGAAGTACCTAGTTTTCGGGGACTGCGTGTGCTCCACGCGCGACGCCGCGTCGCTCTACTTAGGTCTTTTTAGTATCGCGTGCTGGGCGGTGGCGGAGGTCCCGCAGGTGATCGCCAACTGTCAGGCGTCGCGCAGCGGCGTGGAGCTTGAGGAGGTGCCTCTTGCGCTGGTGCTGACGTGGATCGTGGGGTGAGTGGACGGTGCTGACGTGGATCGTGGGGTGGGTGCATGCTGCTGACGTGGATCGTGGGGTGAATAGCGGTGCTGACGTGGATCACAGGGTGATGAAGAGGTCCACCTTCCTTTGCTAATATGCTCATGTTTCATTCGAGGCGACATTGCACTTTAGCGAAACTTCTGGCATTGAGGCGCCCCAAAAGTCGAGGTGACATTGTCTTTTATCTAAAAGTCTGGCATTGCCCATGTGTTCACCGTCCGTCCGGTCTAAAACTGGTTACTTCTGCTTTCCACCACCCGTTTTCCCGCCCTCCAGAGATGTCTTTAATCTCCTCGGCTGCCTCCTTGATCCTGTCACGGTACACTACTACAGAGCCAGATCTCTTTTTCTTTTAATTCAATCCTGTCACGCTGCATTCCCACTAGTGTGCCAGCCCCTCGTTTCCTTTGTAAACTGCCCGTTTGCCCGATTCCCATTCAGTTGCTTTGTCGCTCCATTCCCATTTTCCCTCAGTTTCGCTTCTCTCGTTACTTCTCCTCCTCATCCCGTCTTCTCCCCTCCCCCTTGTCTTCTTTCCCTATGTCACTCCCTCTTTCCTTCCCCTGTGCTCCCTCTTTCCTACCACTCACCTATCATTCCATCTCCCTGTGCTTCCCTTCCCCCACCTCTCCCCACTCCCTTCTCCCATTCCCTCTTCTCGTGCGTCTGCCGGCACCAAATGCCTGCATCTCATCCCTGCAGCTTCCGACCCAGCTCTTCACAGCAATCGTACGTCCTTCCCTTCCTTCCTTTCCCTTCACATCCTAAGCCCCTCCGCTCTCTTCCCTCTTTCCCGCTTCACATCTATCTTTCGTTTTCTGGAACGACCCAGTACCTACCCATTTCGTCCTCCCGCTTGTGCTCTGCTTTTGAGACGTCTCAAAAGCCATCATCTGTGTCCTTGATACGAAGGATGAACTCTGTCCTTGATTTGATTCATTACCTCTTCCCGCTTTTGCTGGTGCTGCAGCACGTGCTCTCTGCAGCGTGCAGCAGAAAGGGAAAACCGTCTTTCCTCCTCTCCTGTCCCTCATCCCGCGGCTCCTCGTCCTTCCCACTTCTCCCAATCCCCCCCATACTGTCACATCGCAGCTCTACACAAGCACCACGTGTGTGCTAGTACTGCAGCACGTGCTCTCAGCGTGCAGCAGGAAGAGGCAGCAGCGGCGGCGGGAGAGGAGAGGCAGGAGACTCGCGACCCCCAGCAGAAACGCTCCCTTGCTAGAAGGTCCCCTCCCTGTCGGAACTACCTCTGCGTCTGCCGCTGCTGCTGGTGGTGGTGCCCCTGTTGGTGCTGATGATGGTGGTGATGATGATAGTGACGATGGGGATTATATTGAGGATGATTACGGTGCACCCAACGGGCTGTATCACACCATCATTGATGAGGTACGGGATTCTATTCTGATGGGATTCTATTCTGATGGGATTCTATTCTGATGGGATTCTATTCTGTTCTGACAACGGGATTCTATTCTGTTCCGACAACGGGATTCTATTCTATTCTGACAAGGTTTGAGGTGCTAGCGATGGGATGCGATTTTTGAGTCGACTCAAAAATCGCCTCATCACGTACGGGATTCTATTCTGACAAGGTTTGAGGTGCTAGCGATGGGATGCTAACGGGGTATGTGGTACTACTGAGGTCTGTGATGCTAGTGAGATCTGTGATTCTAACGATCTTCTCCAAACCTTTCTCCTTCCTAAGGAATTGAGATGGCTCAGAAGTTCCCTCCTCAGCTTACCTGGACACATCCCGATAAGAGTCGTGTTTTGAGTCGACTCAAAACATGAATTGAGATGGCTAAGAAGGTTCCTCCACAGCTTACCTGTACACATCCCGATAAGACCAGTGCCCTTCTTTTTCCCATCTCTGCCCCCCTTCCCCACTTTCCCCCTTCCCCCTTTCCCCCCTTTCCCCCCTTCCCCCGTTCCCCTGTTCCCCCTTCCCCTTTTCCCCTTCCCCCAATCATCCAGGATTCGGCTTCACTTCCCCGCACGCTGCTCCCCCTCCCTGAAGCCTCCGGAGTTGGCGGGGGGAATAGGGGGGAGCAGCAGAGGGACACGTGGCACCAGGGGATTGGTGGACGGGCGTCAGGGAGGCGGAACAGTGGGAGTGGCAGCGGCAGTGGCAACAGCGGTGGTGGTGGCAGTGGTGGTGGTGGTGGCAGCAGTGGTGGTGGGAAGAGCAGGTCGATTCCGGTGGGGATGCCACAGCGACAATCCTTTGGGCAGTAAGGATGGGTTGGACGGGACTGGGTGGTTATATGGTGGTGAGGTGAGGAGACGGTGGTGTTGCCACTTGTGGTGGCGGCAGTGGTGGTGGGAAGAGCAGGTCGATTCCGGTGGGGATGCCACAGCGACAATCCTTTGGGCAGTAAGGATGGGTTGGACGGGACTGGGTGGTTATATGGTGGTGAGGTGAGGAGACGGTGGTGTTGCCACTTGTGGTGGCGGCAGTGGTGGTGGGAAGAGCAGGTCGATTCCTGTGGGTGGGGATGCCCCAGCGACAGTCCTTTGGGCAGTAAGAAACCAATAGATGGGGATAGGTGTGCTGTGGTGGTGAGGTGTGGGGCGGTGGGGTTACCACTGACAATGGCAGTGGCAGTGGCAGTAGTGTTTGATCCACCTTCCCTCTCCCCACTCGATTGAAGAAGTGTTTTGAGACGTCTCAAAAAGGGTTACCACTGACAATGGCAGTGGCAGTGGCAGTGGCAGTAGTGTTTGATCCACCTTCCCTCTCCCCACTCCCCCTCAGGTCATCTGGGTCTTTCTCAGGCAGCTGGCGCCGCCTCACTCTCTCCAGCTCCTTTGGGGCCAGCTTCCCCCGCAACCCCTCTTCCCCCTCTCTCAATGCGGTGAGTGAGTCAGTGAGTGTCCTTGATACTAGCTTCCCCCGCAACCCCTCCTCACCCTCTCTCAAGTGTGCCATTTGTGCTAATATCCCCTGCTACCATAGTTCCCTCTATGGAGCGGGAACTACCATAGTTCCCTCTATGGAGCAGGAACTACATAGTTCCCTCTCCATCTCTCCACCTCCTTTCGGGGCACCTCTCTGTTAGATTCTACTACTCTTCTGTATCCTGCATTGATCCTATAAACCCTAGGACAGAGATAGGCACCCAAACTATGTTTGGGTGCACAACTAGGGTTAACCCTAGTTGGGGGTTGGAACCCAACCTTGGTCCAATTATTGGCCCCAAGGTTGAGTTGAGAGATTATTGGCCCCCCCAATAATGTTGGCCCACTTTTGGCCAACATTATTGGGACCCCCCAATAATTCTCCAACCCAACTTATTGGTGGGGGGCCAATAATGATGACTAGGTACCCAACCAACCCCCCCCTCCCCTAACTTCAACTATGTAAGCTCGTATGATTCCTAATCAACTCAATGGTTCAATTTTAACATGGTTATCAGAGCTCTTACGGCCAACGCCGCTCAAGATCCTAGGACCCCTCGTGCTACTTAGCGCACCTCTCGCCGGCTCTGCCGCGCCTCACGCGCCACTTAGCGCGCCTCACACGCCACTTAGCGCGCCTCTCGCGCCACTTAGCGCACCTCTCCCCGGCTCTGCCGCGCCTCTCGCGCAACTTAGCGCACTTCCGCCGGCTCTGCCGTGCCCCTCGCGCCATCTCGGCGCTCCCCTCCTCCCCTCGACCGTCCGCCGCGACGAACGCGACCGTCAGCCGCGGACGCGACGAACGCGACCGTCAGCCGCGGACGCGACGAACGCGACCGTCAGCCGCAGACGCGACGACCGCGACCGACAACCGCGGACGCGACGTCCACGCCGACGACGAGGGCGGACGCGACGTCCGCGCCGACGGGCAGCGCGGACGCGACATCCGCGCCGACGACGAGGGCGGACGCGACGTCCGCGCCGACGGGCAGCGCGGACGCGACGTCCGCGCCGACGGGCAGCGCGGACGCGACATCCGCGGACAGCCGCCGCGGTCGGGACGAACGCGGGGAGCCGCCGCGGACGGGACGAACGCGGGCAGCCGCCGCGGACGGGACGAACGGGGGCAGCCGCCGCGGACGGGACGAACGCGGGCAACCGCCGAGGACGGGACGAACGCGGGCAGCAGCTACGGACGGGACGAACGCGGGCAGCAGCCGCGGACGGGACGAACGCGGGCAGCCGCGAACGCGACCAGACGGGGGAGTACCCAGCTGCGGACAGCACGCAACTCATCCCCACCACTGACCGCGCCGTCCCTCCGGACAGCGTCGTCACCTCTAGCACCTCCACCCTCCCCCCCCCCCCCCTCCTCCCTCACTCGTTATGGCGGACGAACCTTCGTCGCTTGAGCTCGCCTCGATTGACAAACTCGAGCTCCTCAACGGCACCACCGTAGTCAATCGGGTGTCGTTTGAGGAGAGTCTCTTCACGTACCTTGGCTCCGTCCGAGTGGGAGATTATTGCCTTCTTGACGTCGTCCTCGAAACGCCTCACGGCCTCCCTCCCACCCCGCCCCCGCTCCCAGGCTCCTCCCCTCCTGACGCCCCACCACTCCCGACCGAACCCGCCCCTCAAGCCCCCATCCTAGGGGCTTGGGAGGATGACCCAGACAGGTGGGCTCGCACCCTCAACAAGTACAACAAGGAGCGAGACGACTACGTCATCAAGGGCAGAGCACACGCGGCTGCCGTCGCCGCTCACGAAGCTGCTACTGCAAAGCTTGCAGAGTTCAAAGCCATCTCCGAAGCGTACTCTACTAACCTTCGTAAGCATCACTCCGATACTGCTGCATGGCGCATTGCTGACCGCCGTGCACTCACTGTCATCTTCTCGTGCGTTCCCTCCTCCCTTAAACGTGACCTTCGCCCTCCATCCTCCCCCTCTCTCTGGAAGTCTCTCTCCGCCCAATATGACCGTCAGGACTTACGCTCACTCCTCTCCCTCTTTCGCACCTTCCAAGACATCACCCTTGACTCCTCCCTCAATGCTGCCTCCTTCGCTCGGCGTCTCACGGACACTGCGCAACGCCTCAATGATCGAGGCATCTTGATCTCAGACACCCTTCTTACAGCACGCATCCTTGACTGCCTCCCACCCACCTATGACACTTACCGCATCAACTTTACCTCCCAGCACATTCGTCCTCCCCCTGTAGCTGTTACCATCGACTGGCTCCTTGACAGTGAGGCTGACCTCCTGCGTGACTCTGCAACGGTCAATGCTGTTCACGCTCGCAAAGGAACCAATAACACTGGCGGAAGCAGCAGCAGCGGACCTGGACGTGGTTCAAGTGGAGGAGGTCGAGGAGGCGGTCGCGGAGGCGGACGAGGAGGGCGCACTGGAGAACGCGGCGGACGTGGAGCAACTGCTCCACGGTGGGTTTCCCCCGTGTCAGTACGTCATTCGTCAAGGCCCCAACAAAGGTCAGACCTGCAACCAGACCACTCATCCAACTGAAACGTGCTTCAAAGCCCTCACTGATGAATGGCTTGCACGCGGCAACACAGGTCCCCCTCCACGTTGGAACACTATCACCCCTCGCCCCACCCCTCATGATATTCGCACCCTCTCCACCTATGCACCCTCTCCACTTAACCTCCATAATGTCCTTGCTCAGCACCTCTCCCCTCACGTCCTCCAGCAAGTCCAACACCTTCTTCCCACACCCACCACCACCCCTACGCCCTCCACCCTCACCACTCCGCCTCCACCCACGCCCCCACCTCCAACCCCTCCCTCCCCCTATCCTCCTCTCTATCCTCCTCCTTATGCCGGCTGGCCCTACCCTCCCTACCCCCCATCTATGTATGGCCATAGAACTGCCGCAACTGCTGCAACTGCTGCAACTACTGAACAACCCACCTCCTCCTCTCACCCCCCCGGCTTCACACCGTTTCCTTCCACAGGATTCATAGGTCATGTCACCACTGCTAGCTCTTGCAATAATCCTATGTATGCCAATGCTATTAATGAGTCCTCATTCCAGTACTCCGTGTCCTCCTCCTCCCAGCCCCTTGAGTTCATCCTTGACAGCGGTGCCACCCACACGGTCCTTCGTGATGCAGGCATGCTCCTCCCCCTCTCCACCCCCTCCACAATCTATGGGGCTGACTCAAGCTTTGCCATACAAAGCCGTTACACCTCCACACTCCCCTGTCCCCTCTTTCCCTCAGGTACTGTCACAGGTCTCTATGTCCCCTCCCTTCGTAACAACCTGGTTTCCCTTGGTGCCCTCTCAACGGCAGGTGTCACCGCCTTATTTCCTGGTCACGCGGCATATTGTGACTTATTTCACACCCCCTCCGGTCGCTTCCTCTGCCGTGTCCATCGGTGCCCCTCCACCCACATGTACACCTTCCGCATCCCCCGCCCCACCCTTCACCAACTCTCCACACCCCATCCCCCCGCCCCCTCCCCTCCTCTCGAACCTCTCCCTCCCCCTCCAACTCCCCCTCCCCCCTTCCTTCCCCCTCCCCCTCCCCCTCCCCCTTCCCCTCCCCCTCCCCCTCCCCCTCCCCCCGCCCCTTCCCCCCCCCCCCCCATCTAACCCACCCTCCCCCTGTCACTGTCGTAATCTCACACACCCCACCATTCTCCTCCACCATCGCCTAGGCCATCCCAACTTTGCCACCCTTCGCCGATCCATCCTCACTAAACTCCTTGACGGTCTCCCCCTTACCCTTCCCCCCCTCCCTCCGTCCCCCTCCCCTCCTTGCTCAGTTTGTGTTGAAAGCAAGCTGAAGCAACAACCACACACGAGTAACCCCTCCTTTTCCCTCCAACCCCTTGACCTCGTTCACATGGATATGTGGGGCCCTAACCCTTCCCCCACCAGGCAAGGACATCGCTATCTCCTGATCCTGGTGGATGATCACAGTCGATACTCCTCCGTCACCCTCCTTCGTACGAAGGCGGAGGCCCCGGCTGCCATCACTGCCTGGGCTGAACAAGCACGCAACCACTTCGGTCGCCCTGTTCGCCGCTTCCATTCCGATGGAGGCGGTGAGTTCCTCAACCACACCCTGTCCTCCTACTGCACCACTCACGGCATCCTCCACATCTACACTCTCCCTCACTCTCCTCAGCAGAATGGTGTGGCGGAGAGCCGCGTGCGGGAGATCACCAAAACGGCTCGGTGCCTCCTCGTTCACGCCTCCTGCCCACCTTCTCTGTGGGGCTATGCCATCCTTCATGCTGCCATCCTCACTAACCTCTACCCCCACCCTTCCCGTCCCACCTCCACCCCCACCGAACTATGGACCTCCAGCAAGCCTGACATATCTCCTCTGCGCGTCTGGGGTTGCAAGGCGTATGTCCTCATACACCCTGCTGACCGCTCACGCGCACGTGGAAAGCTTGCGTCCCGCACACTCCCCTGTGTCTACCTTGGACACAACACCAACTCACCTGACTACCTTTTCCTCCACCCCCCCTCAGGCCGCCTCATCCGTAGTCGGGACGTGGTCTTTGACGAGGCCACCCCGTACTACACCTCCCCCTCCGCCCCTAACCCCCTTCCCCCATTTCCCCGGCCCCTTCTCTGGACTGACACCCTGCCCCTCCTCCCGTCCCCTGCCATGACCCCTCCCCCCCCTCCCCCACCCCTCCCCCCCCCCCTCCCCCCCTCTCCCCTCTCCTCCAGCTCCTCCGGCGACATCCTTAACCCACCCCCCCCCTCCCCCTCCCACTCCACTACCTCACCTTCCGCTGCAACCCACCTCCCTCCTCCTCCTCCCCCTCCTCCACCTCCCCCACCCCCTTCCCCTCCATCCCCCCTCCCCTCCTCTAATCCGGCCCCCCCTCTGCCTCCCCCCCCCCTTCCCCAGCGCCCCTCCCCTACCCTTGTCCTTCCCCGCTATCCCCACACCCGCTCCCTGGACCCCATCCTTGGTTCCCCACAGACTTCCCCCCCCTCCCTCCTCGCCCTCATCGGTACTCCCCTCCCCCCCCGCTTCAGCCCCCTCACTCCAGATCCACTGCGCAACCGCTCCACGCTCTTTCCTGCACCACCGCGCAGCCGAGCAGCAGCACTTCAATGTCCCAGACTCGACCTCCAGTGCAGCTGTCTTGCATCTTCACCACCCCCTCTACCTCCTCCTCTCTCTCCTCTCCTCTACGAAGACACCCACGACAAACTCCTCTTCCTCCACCTCCTCGCACCCTCCATCGCCCCCATCGTCCGCACCATGGCAGGCACTCCAGTTCTTCTTTTCTCGGGCACCCCCACCATCTTCGAACCCACCACGTACGAGGAGGCTATTGCGTGCCTCGACGCCCCACTCTGGATTGAAGCCATGGTCAAGGAGAGCAACGCTTTCATCCACAACCGCTCCTTCATCGACGTCCCTCGCCCTGCCAAGACCAATGTCGTCAAGGGCAAATGGCTCTTCCGTGTCAAGCTTCTCCCTGGCGAAGACCCTGTTTACAAAGCTCGCTATGTGGCGAAGGGCTTCACGCAAAAGCACGGCTTTGACTTCTTCGACACATACTCACCCACTGCTACCCCACCGGTCGTTCGGGTGTTCCTCGACTTCGTCGGCAGACGCGGCATGCTGTTACACTCCATGGATGTCACTACCGCCTTCCTCCAAGGCGACCTACACGAACTCATCTTCATGGAACGCCCCAAAGGCTTTCACGCTCCACATGACCCGTTTACCGTTTGGAAGCTGCTCCGACCCGTCTACGGCCTCAAGCAGGCACCCCGGGAGTGGCATGCCAAGCTCTCTTCCACCCTTCGCGAGCTTGGTTTTCGCCCCTCCCGAGCTGCCTCCAGCCTCTTCCTTCGGACGACTCCGTCCCCTTTCTACATTCTCGTCTACGTCGACGACATGCTACTAGCCGCTGACACAGATGCTGAGATGCAGGAGGTCAAGGACGAACTACAGCGTCGCCTCGCCTGCAAAGATCTGGGGGAGGTCCGCAACTACCTTGGCATGGAGATCACCCGCGACCTCAAGGCTAAGACTATCTCCCTCTCTCAGTCCTTCTACATTGAGAAGGTCCTTGAGAGGTTTGGAATGTCAAAAGCCAAGCCCATCGCCACCCCGCTTGCAGTTGGGCACCAGCTCTCGCCCCCTGCCACCCCCACCGACTCCTCTAACCCCTATGCAGAACTTGTCGGGGCCCTGATGTACGCCATGGTCTGCACCCGCCCCGACCTTGCCTACCTAGTCAGTGTTCTGGCGCGATTCGTTGGTGTCGGCAGGCACACGGAGGAACACATGACGGTAGCCCGGCGTGTCCTACGCTACCTTCAGCACACGAAGGATTACACCCTCACCCTTGGTGGAGCAGACCCGCCGGTTCTCACTGGCTTCAGCGACTCGTCCTGGGCAGACTCACAGCCTGATCGTCGCAGCTCACAAGGATATGGCTTCACCCTTGGGAGCGGCCTCATCAGCTGGCGCTCCACCCGCTCCTCCTCCATCGCCCTCTCCTCCTGCGAGGCTGAACTGTACGCGGTCACGATGGCAGCACAGGAAGCACGCTGGCTCAGCTATCTCCTCACAGACCTTGGCTCACCACAGCCTTGTCCCACTCTCTGGTGTGACAACGCCAGCACCATCCACCTCACCAAAGAAGCTGTGTTCCATGGTCGCTCCAAGCATATCGAGCTCCGACACTACTTTGTCCGTGATCTTGTCCAGGATGGCCACATTACCGTGCGCAAGATCGACTCTTCCTCCAACCCCGCCGACATATTCACTAAGGCCCTCGACCGCTCTACTCACTCGGCAATTTTGCCGCTCCTGGGCCTTGCTCCCCATGGTGACTGATTCAGGGGTTGCTGTCTTATCTCATCCAGGTTTATAGATCTATGCAGGCTAAGGGGTTGTGTTAGATTCTACTACTCTTCTGTATCCTGCATTGATCCTATAAACCCTAGGACAGAGATAGGCACCCAAACTATGTTTGGGTGCACAACTAGGGTTAACCCTAGTTGGGGGTTGGAACCCAACCTTGGTCCAATTATTGGCCCCCAAGGTTGAGTTGAGAGATTATTGGCCCCCCCAATAATGTTGGCCCACTTTTGGCCAACATTATTGGGACCCCCCAATAATTCTCCAACCTAACTTATTGGTGGGGGGCCAATAATGATGACTAGGTACCCAACCAACCCCCCCCTCCCCTAACTTCAACTATGTAAGCCCGTATGATTCCTAATCAACTCAATGGTTCAATTCTAACACTCTCCTTCTCACCTTGATCCTCTATTCTCCTCCCCCCTGTTCCCCTCCGCTTTTCATCATGGCAGGTCCTTCCGTTCGCCACCACCTCAGCTGTCACCGGGGTGGCTCCTTCCCTTGTTTGCTTTCCCTTGTTTCTCCTTCCCTTGTTTGCTTTCCCTTGTTTCTCCTTCCCTTGTTTGCTTTCCCTTGTTTCCGTCTATTTACCATGGCCTTCTTTTCCTCTCGCATCTTCCCCTCCCCTTCTCACCATGGCAGGTCGTTGCCCTCATCACCATCTCAGCTGTCTTCGGCCTCTCCTCTCCTTCTCTTCACCCTACCCTCCCCACTTCCCTCCACTCCTGGGCAAACACACCAAGAACCACCGTCTCCTCCTCCTCCTCTTTCCCCTCCACTTCTTCCTCTTCCTCCTCCCCACACTCCTCACCTGCGGTTGTTTTTGCTGATTTGAACAACACCAGTGCAGCACAATCATCGCTCCTCAGGCCAATGTCGAGAAAGCTGCTAGAGGTATGCTCACTTACATGCCATGATCACCATGCCATCTCCTTGTTTATGCCACTTGGATTCTGTACCATATGATTTTGTGGCCGAGGACAATTGGCTGAAAGAATCGCATTGGAATCTTTGTGTCGAAGATCCTCCATCTATCTATAGACGATTGACGATAGACGATTGAAGAACCTTGTGTTCACCCTGAAAGAAATCGTCTATCTATCTCCCCCTTTCTCAATCAACATCCACAGTACCTCCCAGATACACACACAGTGGGTGTTCCTCAAGGATGTTGTACCTCCCAGTACCCTGGGTATGCCACAGTGTGTGATGAGGCGATTTTTGAGTCGACTCAAAAATCGCCTCAGATACAAACACAGTGGGTGTGCCTCAAGGATGTTGTACCTCCCAGTACCCTGAGTATGCCACAGTACTTCACTCGCATCGGACGTCCCAAACGCTCTTTTTCCAACCATGGCATTTTCAACCGCAGGCACTCCAGACACTCGACGCAGAAAATGCCATGCCAGCTGTCACGCCTTCTGAGTCAACTCAAATATCATCTCACCTGTTTCCACCCACACGATTGTCAATCGCAGGCACTCCAGACACTCGACGCAGCAAATGACATGCCACCTATCAAGCATTCTGAGTCGACTCAAGAGTATTCTGATCCCGCACCAACCACCAGCACTCACCTCCTTCTACCACAAAACCTCCATCTCAAACCTCCGCCCATACCAACTTCCGAGCCTCTCCCAAAACACCAAAATCCTTCCGTACCAGATTCCATCACACTGACTCCCATCTCCTCGCAAGGCCATGATTCTACTCAAGAAACTTTTTTCTCCGATCCTGACGATCCTGACTACCCAGACGATCCGGAGCGACATGAGGAGTTGCTTTTGAGGGCAGTCGGGCAGTTTCTCGGCTGGGCCATGACCTGCATCTATTTTACAGGGCGATTACCCCCGATAATTCTGAACTGCGCACGCGGGGCGGTCGAGGGGCTGGCGCCGCCCGCTTTTGCGCTGGCAGTGGCTGGGAATCTGGCATACCTGGGGAGTATCCTGGTTCGGTCGCTGGAGTGGAAGCAGGTTCGGCCGAACCTGCCGTGGATTGCTGACAGCGCATCATGTCTGACCATGGACCTTTTTGTGAGTGAACATGTTTTCATGATGTTTGAGTCAACCCAACCAAACATCATGCTTCGATTCGACTCAAAATGGGTCGTGATTTTAGTCGACTCAAAATGAGTCGTGTTTTGAGTCGACTCAAAACACGCAACATGTCTGGCCATGGTCCCTTTTGTGAGTGAACATGTTTTCACAATGTTTGAGTCCACTCAAACATCATGCCTGACTATAGAGCTTGTTGTGGTTGAAGTGGTTCTGTGATTGTGCTAGGTGTGATTGTAAGGGTTGTGGTGTTATCGAGCGTGATTGTGCGGGTAGTATGATGTTGGGTGTGATTGTAAGGTTGTAATTATCAGGTGTGACTGTGAATGTTGTGGTGTTTTGGGGTGTAATTGAAGGCTGCAATGGTAACTTGCCTCATGTGCATGCGTTTTACATGGATTTTGAGCCAGCATTGGTTTTTCTCTAATAATGTGGACAGTTTCTCCTATACTTGCTTTCTCTCTCCCACTTTTAACACCTTGTTCCTGCCCTTTTAACCACAGATAATGAGCCAATATTGGTACTTCGCATTCAGAGATTCTCAGTACAAGGACAGTGGTGACTATGACATTGTGACTATCCGTGATGACACTGTAACAAACGGTGGTGTTGATTCTGCAAAGCAATAGCCGCTGAATAGTTCAGCGGGTTTCACCCTGTACCTGTAGCAATCTAGTTACAAGGAACCATGTTTCAATGAATTGTAGTGTACTGTATTGGGACATAATTGTTGGGCTAAGAAGAAGCCCTTAGGATCTTTCAAGGCTAAGATCGGTTGAAGTAGTAGTGTTGTAATTGCCGAAGCGTTTTAATATCAGAGTTACTGAACCACCTTGTACTAGTGTGTGAGAACAGGATAAGTTGATAATAGCAGAGAAATACAAGGCTTTTATATGATTACAAAGGAATATGGAAAGTTCTACTTTAACTGTTTTTGCTGTTGCGGTTCGATACAGTGCCGACTCGGGTAACTCCTCAGTGTCGAGTCAGTTATGTGTCCTTGTTGTCGCACTGTATTTTTCGTCGAGTCAAAGGTCAGCGACCTTTGACCTTCGCGTAACCTCCAGCGGTTGTTTTTGTTGACTCGTGTTGCTTCATTGTAGTCTGCTTTGTTTCGTGTCGATACTTCGATACTTCATAAGCGTTTTAAGTTACTTGTTTCCAACACTCCCCTTCGCTTCTGGAGTGTCGCTGCTGATGACGTGTCCTTGTCCAGTCAGCAGCATGCAGTACTCGAACTTCTGTTTTCCGAGTTTCTTGGTTAAGTAATCAGCTGCCATCTCGGATATGGGACAGTAGGATAGCTCGAGTCTTCCCTTCTTGATTTCGTCTTTTACGAAGAAGTACCGGAGGGCGATGTGCTTCGTTCGATTCGCGAACCCATTTTTGTTCGCTATGCGAATGGCCGACTGGTTGTCGCAGAAGAGGGAGACGCTGGGTAACTGAGCCAATTTTGCTTCCTCCAGTAATTCGCGAAGATATAGCCCTTCCTTGGTGGCTGAACAGAGTGCGATATATTCTGCTTCTGCTGAGGAGAGAGCGATTAGCTCTTGCTTGTTCGACTGCCATGAGATAGGCGCGATAGGTTCGAGTCTGTAGATGTAGCCAGTTTGTGATCGTCTGTTGTCGGAGTTTCTAGCGTGATCGGCGTCGACGTAGCCGATTAACTTGGGTGTAGTAGTTCTGGTCTTGTGGTAGGTTAGTCCAATCGTCGGAGTGCTGACGAGGTAGTGAAGTGCTCGGTCGAGTTCAAGCATGTGTTCTGCTTCAGGCTTCTTGAGGTAGGTAGCGACTTGACTAGCTGAGTAGGATAGATCCGGTCGGCAGGTAACGGCTGCGAAGAGTAGGCAGCCTAACTTTCGTTGGTATTCGCGAATGCCGGCGGGTTTGAGTAGAGTGGAGATTTTGCGATTTCCGTCGGTGTAGCGGTATGGCGTGGAGATGACGGTTGGAGTGAGTCCGAATCGTTTAGCGATAGTGTCAGTGTATTTTTCGGCGCTGAGGTAGATTGCGTTGTCGCCGACTTGAATGTTTAGTCCCAGGTACTGTGTCACGGTAGTTGCAACGGTGAGTGTGAGATCCTGCTGCAGCTCCCCTTCAAACCAGGTTGTTATGTCGTCGGTGGAGCCTATGTAGAGGAGGTCGTCTACGTAGACGATGAGTAGAATATAGTCAGTACCCTTCGTAAGTCGGTACATCCCTTGGTCGTGCGGTAGTTGGAGGAATCCGATGCGGATTAGGCGGGCGTGAAGATGCTGCTGCCACAGCCTCGGGGCTTGTTTGATGCCATACAAGAGATTTTTCCAGCTGACAAACTTGGTTGGGTTCTGCGTTGGACCCGTGCGGGAGTTCGACGAAGATCTCAGCATCGACAGGGGCGTAGAGGAATGCGTTGGCGACATCGATTTGCCGAAGATTCTTCCGATTCATGGCGGCTATCGCGAGGAGAATCCGCAGTGAGGTATGTCGGCTCACTGGTGCAAATGTTTCCGTGAAGTCTCGTCCTTGCTCTTGGTCGAAGCCACGCACGACCCAGCGTGCTTTGGATTTGTCGATTGTTCCGTCGACTTTTGTTTTCACGCGGAAAACCCATTTCCTGTGAGGATGGTCTTGTTGCGTGCCACTCCGATATGCACGACTTTCCAGGTGTTGCGTTCTTGCAGTGCCTTTAACTCTCTGTCCATGGCTTCGCGCCATTTTTCCTTGTGTTCCCCCCCCAGAGCCTGCTGAATGGTGGCAGGCTCCTTAGGCGGTGCTGCTCCGTGGACAGCAGTGATGAGTCTTAATATCTGCAGTCCACTCTGTGTGTAGCGGGGGAGATTTGTGTCTTCGGGATAAGCTGCTTCATCTCCCGCTTCTGGATCCGGGAGGAAATTCGGTCCTATGCGTTCGGAGATGTTGGTGTCGACCGGTTGGGGTGTAACGTAACCAGTGTCGGCGAAGTCGAAGTAGGTTTCGGCGTTGACACTTTCGCGAGGGTTGTCGTCGTCCATAGGGATGTTCACAGAGCAATACGGGAGAGGTCCGGCGTCTTCCGAAGCTCCGTCCTGTTAGAGTCCTAAGCACCTAGGAAACTAGGTGTAGGCTTAGGAGGCATAGGAGCCATGCTAGAATTGAGAGTCGAGAGAGTTTGGGTGAGGAAAATCGAGAAGGAAGAAGTGTTTCACCAAGAGAGAAGGTACAAGGATATAGGCAAAGCAACCAAGGTGCACCACCAAACAAGTTTAGCACTACACTAAGTCTACACTACAGGCAGTTATAGTATAATGTATACAATTATATTCTGACACACCCCCTAACTGCCTGCAGTGAAGAACCATGTGCAGAAACACCCCCTGAAGGGGTACACCCTGCGCAGCGGAAGAAGGAGAGGGCAAATGAGGAGGAGGCGGCTGATGCTGCAGCTGGACTCACAGCACCCCCTCAACCTCCCCCCGCACAGCAGTAGCAGCAGCAGTGAGGAGAGAGAGGAGGAGGCGTGGCGGGAGCTGCTGCAGCTGTGTCACCCACCACCCACAGCCCCTGAGCCTCCCCACCACTTCACACTCCCCCCCACAGCAGCAGGTGCGGCTGTGAGAGAGAGGAGGCAGGTTGGCACTGTAGGTGCAACCTCCCCCTCACACCCTCCCCTCCCCTCCCCCCCCCGCACCCCAACTGCTGCACGTGCAGCAGGGAGAGGGAGGAGAAAGGGGGGGAGGGGGCGGGGTAGGGGCTGCGCATGGGGCTGCAGATGCGCGTGCAGAGGGCAGCAGGGCGCACGGGGCGCACAAGACAGCAGGGCGAGCGTGGCGTGCAGGGCTGCAGGGCGCGCGGGGCACGCAGGACAGCAGAAAGGGCTGTAGCGGCCGCAGCAAGGACTGTAGCGGCAGCAGCAAGGGCTGTAGCGGCAACATCAAGGGCTGTAGCGGCAGCAGCAAGGGCTGTAGCGGCAACAGCAAGGGCTGTAGCGGCAGCAGCAAGGGCTGTAGCGGCAACAGCAAGGGCTGTAGCGGCCGCAGCAAGGGCTGTAGCGGCAGCAGCAAGGGCTGTAGCGGCAGCAGCAGGGGCTGTAGCGGCAGCAGCAAGGGCTGTAGCGGCAGCAGCAAGGGCTGTAGCGGCAACAGCAAGGGCTGTAGCGGCAGCAGCAAGGGCTGTAGCAGCAGCAGCAAGGGCTGTAGCAGCAGCAGCAAGGGCTGTAGCGGCAACAGCAAGGGCTGTAGCGGCCGCAGCAAGGGCTGAAGCGGCAGCAGCAGGGGCTGTAGCGGCAGCAGCAAGGGCTGTAGCGGCAGCAGCAGGGGCTGTAGCGGCAGCAGCAGGGGCTGTAGCGGCAGCAGGGCACGCGGGGCGCGCAGGGCTGCAGGGCGCGCGGGGCGCACAGGGCAGCAGGGCAGCAGGGCACGCGGGGCGCAGCAGGGCTGCAGGGCGCGCAGGGCGAACAGGGCAGCAGGGCAGCAGGGCGCGCGGGGCGCACAGGGCTGCAGGGCGCGCGAGGGCGCGCAGGACAGCAGGGCACGCGGGGCGCGCAGGGCTGCAGGGCGCGCGGGGCGCGCAGGGCAGCAGGACAGCAGGGCGCGCGGGGCGCACAGGGCAGCAGGGCAGCAGGGCACGCGGGGCGCACAGGGCTGCAGGGCGCACGAGGGCGCGCAGGATAGCAGGACGCGCGGGGCACGCAGGGCTGCAGGGCGCGCGGGGCGCGCAGGGCAGCAGGACAGTAGGGCGCGCGGGGCGCGCAGGACAGCAGGGCGCGCGGGGCTCGCAGGGCTGCAGGGCGCGCGGGGCGCACAGGGCAGCAGGGCAGCAGGGCGCTGCAGATCCCCTCCCCCCAACTGCTGCACCCGCAGCAGGGGGATGGAGGAGAAGGGGGGGGGGGGGGGGGGGGCGGGGGGGGCTGTGGGGGGGCTGATGCTGCAGATCCCCTCCCCCAAACTGCTGCACCCGCAGCTTGGGGATGGAGGAGAAGCGGCAGCCGTTCACTCACACCCGCCACCCCCATACCCTCCCCCCCACTGCTGCACCTGCAGCAGGGGGGTGGAGGAGAAGGTGGGGGGGGGGGGGGGGGGGGCAGGGGGGGCTGGTGCTGCAGATCCCCTCCCCCCCCACTGCTGCACCCGCAGCAGAGGGATGGAGGAGAAGGGGGGGAACGGGGGGGGCTGGTGCTGCAGCTCCCCTCCCCCCCACTGCTGCACCCGCAGCAGAGGGATGGAGGAGAAGGGGGGGGGGGGGCTGGTACTGCAGATCCCCTCCCCCCCACTGCTGCAACCGCAGCAGGGGGATGGAGGAGAAGGGGGGGCGGGGGGGGGGGGCTGATGCTGCAGATCCCCTCCCCCCTACTGCTGCTCCACTATCCGTCACCCCCCAGGGATGGAGGAGAAGGGGGGGGGGGGACGGGGGGGGTTGGTGCTGCAGATCCCCTCCCCCCCACTGCTGCAGCCGCAGCAGGGGGATGGAGGAGAAGGGGGGGGGGGGGGGGCGGGGGGGGCTGGTGCTGCAGATCCCCTCCCCCCCACTGCTGCTCCACAATCCTTCACCCCCCAGGGATGGAGGAGAAAGGGGGGGCGGGGGGGGCTGGTGCAGCAGATCCCCTCCTGTCTCCCCCTGAACCTCCAAGCTCCCCCCCCCCTCTCAACACAAGGTGCGGCAGGGAGAGAGAGAGGAGGAGGCGTGGCGGGAGCTGCTGCTGCTGAGGCACATCCGCCACCCCCTCACACCCTCTCCCCCCCGTCCCCATGGAGGCGGAGCTGCGCGTGCGACTGCAGGGCACGCGGGCAGGAAGAAACCGTCACCCCTCTTGCCACCCCCTTACCCTCCATGATGCGACGGGGCACCGGGGCTGCGGCTAGGGGCGACAGGTCGCGAGGGGCCGAGGCTAGAGGCGACGGGGCCGCGGTTAGGGGCGGCAGGTCGCGAAGGGGCCATAGCTAGGGGCGACGGGGCGACGGGTCGACGAGGGCCGCGGCTAGGGGCGACGGGGCCAAGGAGCCGCGGCTAGGGGTGACGGGGCCAAGGGGCCGAGGCGACGGGGCGACGGGCCTAGGGTCGCGAGGGGCCGCAGTTGGGGGCGACGGGGCCTGGGGGCCGCGGCTAGGGGCGACGGGGCACCGGGGCCGAGGCGACGGGGCCTAGGGTCGCGAGGGGCCGCAGCTGGGGGCGACGGGGCCTAGGGGCCGCGGCTAGGGGTGACGGGGCCAAGGGGCCGAAGCGACGGGGCGACGGGCCTAGGGTTGCGAGGGGCCGCAACTGGGGGCGACGGGGCCTAGGAGCCGCGGCTAGGGGCGACGGGGCCAAGGGGCTGAGGCGAAGGGGCGACGGGCCTAGGGTCGCGAGGGGCCGAGACGACGGGGCCTAGGGGCCGCGGCTAGGGGCGACGGGGCCAAGGGGCCGAGGGGCTCCAGCTACGGGCGACGGGGCCAAGGGGCCGAGGCGATAGGGCCTAGGGGCCGCGGCTAGGGGCGACGGGGCCAAGGGGCCGAGGCGACGGGGCCTAGGGGCCGCGGCTAGGGGCGATGGGGCCAAGGGGCCGAGGGGCTCCAGCTAGGGGCGACGGGGCCAAGGGGCCGAGCCTAGGGGCTAGGGGCGACGCCAAGGGGCAACGGGCTGGGGCCTAGGCTAGCAGGGCAGCAGGTGGTGGGCCCAAGGAGCGTAACTACTCTAATACCATGTTTGAGTCTTGAGCACCTAGGAAACTAGGTGTAGGCTTAGGAGGCATAGGAGCCATGCTAGAATTGAGAGTCGAGAGAGTTTGGGTGAGGAAAATCGAGAAGGAAGAAGTGTTTCACTAAGAGAGAAGGTACAAGGATATAGGCAAAGCAACCAAGGTGCACCACCAAACAAGTTTAGCACTACACTAAGTCTACACTACAGGCAGTTATAGTGTAATGTATACAATTATATTCTGACACGTCCACGTTCTGCTCGTCCCAGTCAGCTTCGTCTGCTGCTGAAGCGAAGGCTCGGTTGCCACGGAAACCGCCCGTGAGGTCTCGATTTGCTGCCAGGTTGTCCCGGTACGTTTGAAGTGTGAGTCGCTCGTAGAAAATGACATCACGTGCTGCTACTGTTTCCTTCGAGTGGACGTACAAAATCTTCCATGCGTTGTAATGCTTTTTGATGCCCAGATGTAGCCCCCACTGTGCGCGTTGGAAAAATCTTCCGGCTCTTGCAGTGTGCGGTCGGTACTGTACCATGCACCCGAAGACTCGTAACATTTTTGTGTTGCCCAGTTTTCCTGTCCACAGCAGGTGCGGTGATGCGTTGTTCGGGAGCGATGATGACGAGAGCAAGTTGTGTAGCATGACAGCGTGGTCCATCGCCTCAGGCCACTGGTGGCTGGGCAGTCGCATGCCACGCAACAGTTTGCGCATGGTGTTCTGGAGAGTTCTGTTCATCCATTCTGCCACGCCTTGCTGTTGATGGGCGTAGGGAAGCGAGATGAGTCGCTTGATGCCTCGTTCTGCGAGGTACTGCCTGAACCTTTGGGACTGATTTTCCCCTCTTCCGTCTGACTGGAAGCTTTTCAGCTTTGCTCCTGACTCTCGTTCTGCCACAGGTAGCCAGGCGACGAAGGCTTCGAAGGCCATGTCGCGACTTGGGAGGTTGAGGTGCCAGACGTAACGGGGGGCGGCGTCGATGAAAGTAATCACGTAGTTATATGCTCCTTGTCCTTGTTCGCGAGTATACAGGATGTCGCTGTATACTTTCTCGAGTGGTGCGTAGGCTGGCGCGCTTGGATTATGGTGAGAGACAAATGGTTGATGAGGTAAGTCAGCTTCGGGGCACGTAAAGCAGGTGCCTCGAACTCGTTGGAGTTCTCTGCCGTCGGGTAGAAGGAGTGAGTCTTTGTCAAGTACAGCCGCCTTGATTGTGTTGTTTAACGTGGTGTTGCTTGGATGACCTAATCGTTCGTGCCACAGTGATTCGCTTGCACGATGTCCGGGTGAGCGCCTGTACAGGTGGGAGTTGGAGTAAAATCCCGCGGTGAAATTGGCGCTTCTGTGAACTTCGCGTGGAGTGGGAGCTAACTGCTGCGCAGGAGTTGGTGGAGTGTCGTCGATGAGAATTTGTGTCGTTGAAGAGCCCGCGATTGGTGTCGTAAGTGTTGCTGCTGCTGCCGATGTTGTCTCCGCTGCTGTTGATGTTGTCTCCGCTGCTGTTGATGTTGTCTCTTCTTGCCGGATTGTTGCTAATGCCCGTGTTCTTTCTGCTTCTGGTATGGTATGTGAATACCAAAATCCTCCAAGACTGAAGTCGGGATTGAGGTCGGGTGGATGTGTCCAAGAAGTGAAGTTGAAAATGGCGTCGCTGTCGGCGGTACCTTGGTCCGGAACGAAGTCAAGAACAAAGACGTTGTTCTTCAAGACTGCTTTGCCGATGTAGAGTCCGCCCTTTCCGTGGAATAACTTGAACTCCTGAGTGGTGCTGTCTGCTTCGAGATGAATACCCTTCGCCATCAGTTGACTGACGCTGAGTAAGTTGTAGCCGAGCCCTTCTGCGACTAGAACCTTAGACATTTGTAAAATGACATTAGTTTCTCGAGACTGAAGTTGCACGATCCCTTGTCGTTGTGTGTGCAGGTTCTGGTTGTTGGCGACGGTGATTACAACTTCGCGCTGAAGTTGACGTTCCTGTTGAACAAAGCGACCTAAGGAGCACATGTGTTGTCCGCAGAAACTGTCCAAGAACCAAGTGTCATTCCCGGACGGCTCGCTCTGGGCGATGGCTGCATACGTCGGGTTGGGCTCCAGTGATTCGCGGCGAGGAGTCCTCTCATCGAGTTGTTCTTCTGGTGAGTAGTGGGGTGGTCATCCAGTGATGCAGGAGTCTGTTGTTCTTGTCATACGATGTTCCTTGTTCCTTGTGCAGGTCTTGTCATTGAACGCGTTGAAGACTGTACTTGATTGGTGGGATGCGCCTGCGTAGAAGCTACTTGACTGCTTGAGGGTCGAAGTTGACGTTGCGACGACGTCGGCTGCTGTTGATTCGGGCAGTGTATGCGTGGATGTCCGGACGTCTTTCAAAGATGACAGAACGGTGGAACGTACTGTTGTACTTGTCGGTTGTTTTGTCAGTTGTTGTTGTTGTAGCGTCGTTGAGTGTGAAACGCGAATTCTGGTGTTGACGCTTTCTTCTTGTGTCGTTCTTCGTGCAGGTCCATATCCTGTTGTTCGGCGTGAATTTCGGCGGAGAGTGCTGCTTCGGAGATCTTCCCGTAAGCTCGAAGAAGTGCTCGAGTGGAGCGCCAATGAGGACCGAGGCCAGCGATGATGACTGTTACGAAGGCTTCTTCAGATATTGTTCCTCCGCATCGAAGAAGTCTGTCGCGCAGTCCACGACAACGGCTGATATAAGCCATTCTCTTTTCGCCGGGTTTCATTTCCACTGTTGTCACCCGTGCCATGAGACGACTTTGATTAACACTGTCTGTTGCTTGATATAGGTTCTTCAGGTGGTCGTATGCCAGTTCGGCGGAGTTGCCGTATCCTCGATAAGACCGGATGTTCTGCTACTCGTTTGGAGATAAGTTTCGCAGTAGTATCGTATATGCCATCGGCGTCTGATATGTGTACTGCTGCTTGTCGTACTGTATCCCATGTGTTGGATATGGCAGGGACCCGTCGAAGAATCCGAGAATTTGCGCGCCCTCCATCATCAGCTCGAACTTGAATGACCAGGTATAGAAGTCCTTTCTGTCGAAAAGCGTTGACGTTTGCAGTTTTAACACATGTGCGAATTGAGATTGAACTTGAAGTGCGTCCAATGTCTTCTCTTGTCCAGGTGAAGACTGTGGTTGTGGCGCGAAGCTGATGGAGCCACGTTGAGGCTCGTACGGAGCAAATGTGGGTTGCTTATGATTTCCGCGCGCATAGGATGAACCGTCAAGGCTCATCGGTGTTGTTCTGTTGTTGTTGTCGCTGTTGTTTGATTGCGCAGGAGCTGCTTGCTGGTGTTGTTCGTAGAAGGACATGAAGGAGAAGAATTTCTCCATCATATTTGGGTCGAAGCCTGCTGCTTGATTCCCGGGAGTTTCGATCGACTCCGCAGCTGGTCTTGTTGCTGTGCCTTCCTCTGTCTGTAGGGCGGAGGCTGGAGGTGGAGTAGTAGTGCCGAGAGATCCGTTGGAGGAGTTCCTCTCCTTCTGTGTTGCCATGTCTTGTGTTGTCGTAGAAATTTTGGAAGTCGATCTTGCTCTGTTTGCTCTCATACCGTGTTGGGCTGAGAAGAAGCCCTTAGGATATTTCAAGGCTAAGATCGGTTGAAGTAGTAGTGTTGTAATTGCGGAAGCGTTTTAATATCAGAGTTACTGAACCACCTTGTACTAGTGTGTGAGAACAAGATAAGTTGATAATAGCAGAGAAATACAAGGCTTTTATATGATTACAAAGGAATATGGAAAATTATACTTCAACTGTTTTTGCTGTTGCGGTTGCTCAGTGTCGAGTCAGTTATGTGTCATTGCTATCGCACTGTATTTTTTGTTGAGTCAAAGGTCAGCGACCTTTGACCTTCGCGTAACCTCCAGCGGTTGTTTTTGTTGGCTTGTGTTGCTTCAATGTAGTCTGCTTTGTTTCGTGTCGATACTTCGATACTTCAGAAGCGTTTTAAGTTACTTGTTTCCAACAATAATATAGGTCGACATTATGTAGTTTGTTTTTTATGTTTTATTTTTTCCTCTCTTTTCCACCCTACGCTATATCGAGGGTGGGGGGGGGGGGGGGGGGGGGGGGGGTGTGGGGGGGGGTGCACTATTGTTGGTACACCCTCTTTCTCAACCTTTTCACCTTGCGCGACTCGTCGCTACAGTACTTGTCTCATGCGATATGGTGCCAATAAACGTTCCTAGGCAACCTGGGGGGAAAGCCGGACCACGTGACAAACTGGCTCAAGGACGTAAAATCTCCGTAATCGCTTCATAACTTTCCCAAACAGATGAAAACGTTGACAACGCTTTTTGTAAAGTGCATAACCTTACCTAACCGCAATCTTCACATTGTGCTTGTACAGTAGGTGACAAGACCATTCTGAACGTGGTGACGTTCTACAATCCATGTACGTTTTCCAACCAGGTGCTCTACTAGCGCGAAAGAGGGTGTAGCCTCCTGCATTGAAGAGCCATCACCATTGAACGGAGTTCTCCATTGAAGTGCCCCAGCCAGAAAATTCGTAGGTCTAATTAATTGATGTAGACGTGGTCGGTGTTCGTACGGAAATGTTTTTATCTCGACAAATGTATGAGGGCTAGATTGTGCCTCCCGTACATCGTTGTGGGCCCCGACGAGATTGCAAGTTGGGCCCTGCTGTGTGGTGTGGAGCTTTGGGTTCAGTGCTTGTTGGGGAACACAGCAAGGTTGTTTTCGCAAGGGCCCTCGAACCCACAAAGTTGGTTGAAGATTACCGCATAGGACGCAAAATGTGAAGTTTGCTGTGGAATAAAGTTTTTTTTTTCCATTCTCCCGTAAGCGCCCTTTCATCCCAGAGAATACTCGACTACAGTGTACCACCCCGAACCCATCTCTGTTGTCCAACTCATCTCTGCTCTTCGCCAGCTGGAAAACAAAATCTGCACTTTCCTCCCAAAACCCCCCACTCTCCGTCCACAACTGCACCCCTCTCCTCCCATAGCTGTGCTCGTGTTTCTGTTTTGCAGTCCAACCAGCCCAACCTGCCAGCCAATCCAAACGAGCAAAACACAAAGCAGAGCATCGCAGCGCGAATACAGTTGTTTGTGTGTTTTTGGTGTCGCAGCAGCCTAGCCCTGTGCCAATGCCCACTGTAACAAGCTGGGACACGGCAGTGGCCCAGCCCTGGGCCAACGCAACGCCAACAACAGCTCAGCAGCAGCACCTCCAATCTGGTGCTGCAAACTTGCGCCCAGGAAGCCTACTTTATCCCCTCAAACCGTTCTCTATATAAAATAGAACGTATTATACCGAACGACGCCGAGGAACCCATGTAGCAGCGTTGAGCTTTACTGGATGTTATCTTGCACTAACACCTGTCCAGGGCAAACAAGCTCACGTTGTGCTGGCCAATATATTTTTTGTCTGTCAAATGTTGCTGTTGCGTTGGCTATATCAGCACTCCTGCTTTTCGCGCATTCACTATCGAACACGTCTTCAAAACCGCCCTAGCGCCGCTTTCTTCCTGACCATCTCCACAATCAGAAACACCTTTTACACGCTGAGACAACTATTTGTAAGCGGCAAGCCTATGGCCGCACCATGGCCTCTACGATCGAGTTTCCTTTTCGCGGTCGATTCGCCCTAAAGAGCCTCTTTCCGGGTTTCATGAACCGTTTTTATCATTTTTCGGCCTCACGCTCAGACCTGATTGGTCGGACCAGGGTTCACGGAACGGAATCAACAACCGCCACGCCGCGTAAGGTACCTTTTTCCAAAGCTGCTGTATCCGACGCTTCTCGAGCCTCGTACACGCCTCCCATAAGACATTAACCTCCACGTGGCTTCTGGTAGCAGGGTTGCCCTCTGCTAGTTCATTTTCCGCTGCACAGGCCGCTATAGCTGTTCGGTTCAGCAGGACACGTGTTTCGAGTAGAATATTTCGTCGTGTCGATGTCACCAATATCGACTGAACGTACTTTCTGCCGCAGCTCCTAGTGCCAGTCGTCGCCGCGCGGGATAGTACTAGTCGTACAATCGTTCTGCACCTGACTTCTATTCTGCAACCTCCTTCCGAAAAGGAAATTTCCGTCCCCGGGACGCTCGGCACGTAGAACGTCATTTCGCACCTCGCGCCTCTTTTCGAAGCGTCACACGGATGATATTCCGCTCCGCGTCATTTAGTGGGATAACAAACGCTGCGTCCTGCGAACGCGGAATAGTTGGTCCCTGTTAGACCCCTTTAGTAGCTTTCTCACACCGTTTTGCCGCCGCATCGCGAACGATTAACTTGCTCAAGGAGAGGCAATCCTCTCCCCCATGGCCGCTGCCGTTTCCGCGGCTCGCCTACCTACGACTCAGAGTCGTACCAACCAGGAATCTCCTTTGCGCCATAACCGCCGCAGGTGTAGCAGTCGAGCCTCGTCCCCTTCTGCCGGTCTCCAGGCGGATCCTCCGCGCTCCCCGCGACTCCCGCACACCCCGCAACACCAGCACACCGCGCAATACCCGCACACCCTGCTGCAACAGTCCGCGCCACCACGTGATCAGCGTCGCCACTCTTTCTCCGTCGTGCACCTCCCGCCGCCGCCGCCGCCGCACATGGCGCATCGACAAGTGCCCGGGACAAGCTCGCTCGACGGACACGCGCCGAGTGACGTTTCCGCGGACAGTACTGAAAGGGAAGAGACGGAATTCGCGCAGCAGAAGCAGCAGGAGCAGGAGAAGCAGCAGGAGCAGCAGAAGCAGCAGGAGCAGGCGGAGCAACAGGAGTTAAGCCAAACATCTCCGCGCACGTCAGTTCCCTGCGCCATCCCCCCCCACATCAGATCCAACTCCGCCCTTGCCGGTTGTGGAGACGAAGACGATTCTTCCGCGGTTTTTCTCCGCGCGCCGACCCTCTCCCCCGCGCCTCTCCCACTCTCGTCCCCTGCGCCTCCCCCTCTCTCCTTTCCCGCGTCTAATCCCCTCTCCTCTTCCAACGCCGGAAGCCCAAAACTGTCGGCGACGCAAGAGGCGGCTCTCTGGTCGGCCCGCTTCGACTGGAATCAATTCCATCGGTCCCTGGTAACGGCCGGCGCGGGGGGAGCGGCGGGCGCGGCAGGCGTGGCGGTTGGAAGCCTACACCGCGCAGCACCGGGTGCCGCGACGAATGATTCCGAAACTGCTGCTGCTGTTGCCGCCAAAGTCGGCGGTGATTTTGGCCCGCGACGATTCAATCGCGTCGGCATCACCCGCGCGAGTACCGCCGCAGCAGCCGTTCCAGAGGTAGTTGCCGCCCCCATAGCTCCGATTCGCGGCGAACGAGGCGGTGGAGGAGGCGGGGGGGGAGGAGGCGGCGGAAGCGGAGGCGGTGGAGGTGGTGGCGGCCGATCCGTCACCGGCGACGGCCTTCGAGGCGCGGTGAAGGGCGCCGCGACGCACCGCCGTTGCTGCTCGTTGAGTACAGTCGTGAGCACGCATCTCCCGAACTCGCGAATCGGAGTCGCGAGCGCGAATCTCACGGCAGCGCCGCAAGTCACGCTAGCCGCGGAAGTTCCGACGGGCGTGCAAAAGGCGAGTCTCGATGAGGCCGCAGCGCCCAAGTCCCCATCCGCGACGCGGCGGCGCTCGCCGCCAACGTCGCCTTCATCCGCGCCATCGCCTGTACTCCTGCCCACCGCTGCTTCTTCAATTTCAACCAGCAAACAACTTCCGCGAGCCGCCTCCGTCGCGAATACTACCAGCGGCGTTCTTACGTCGCCGCGTCGACCAGGGATCGCCGGCCCTCCGCCAACCGAGCGGCGCAAAATGGTTCCGCGGACGCACTCCGCGGATTCGGTGCGCGGGGGAGGAGGGGTTGCGCAGGTGCAGGTGCAGGCGACGGTGCTGGCGCAAGGGGGAGGGGTTGCGCAGAAAATTCAGCAGGTATCCCTGCGGGGAACCGGGCCGGCGCAACAGGCGGTTCGGAAGGAGTTGCAAACCCAGAATTTGGACAATTCAAGTTGCAAGGGTAACTCACCCTTTTTTGGTGCAACTTCCGCTGGGGGTATTTCCCCTTCAGCTAGTTCTACCTGCAGCAGCCCAGCCGGAAATTCCCTTCCCTCCCCCCGGATCGCCCTCCTTTCGCCAAGACTGCCCTGCTCCAATCAGAACAACCCGAACGCATTTAGCCTCAATAAGAGCAGCCCCTCTTCCCTCACAATCTCCACTTCCCCAATAGATGTTTCCCCTAACGGAAGCACGAACTCCTCTGCTTTTGAAGGCTTTTCTCCCCGAGATACCACCTCCCCTAGTACAGCCTCCCCAAAACCACTTCTAACCTCCCCTAGAATGGGTTTCACCTCCCCCAGGATAGGTATGACCTCCCCCAGGACAGGTATGACCTCCCCCAGGGCAGGTATGACCTCCCCCAGGGTAGGTTTCACCTCCCCCAGGACAGGTATGACCTCCCCCAGGACAGGAGGAGGTGCAGCCGCTGCTGTTGTGCGGCTGGGTTCCAGTGCAGGGGGAGCGAGATTAGGGTTTGTGGATTGGGCTGGTATCAGCAAGACAGGGAAGGGTGTTGTTGCTGCTGCTGCTGCTGCTGGAGCAGGGGCAGTAGGGGTGGGAGCAGCAGCAGGAGTAGGAGGAACAGCAGCAGCAGGAGCAGCAGCAGGAGCAGCAGCAGGAACAGGAGCAGTGGCAGGAGCAGGAGCAGGAGGAGGAGGAGGAGGAGGAGGAGGAGGAGGAGGAGGAGGAGGAGGAGGAGGAGGAGGAGGAGGAGGAGGAGGAGGAGGAGGAGGAGGAGGAGGAGGAGGAGGAGGAGGAGTAACAGAAGCATCAGGGGCAGCCGGTGCAGCAGGAGCAGGAACAAGGGTACGGAAGGAGAAACATCGGCATCATCATAGGACTATGTCTCACACTCCTCCCGCCTACCCAACCACGCTCAGCCCCTCACAACCGCATTCAACCGCTTCAAAGCACCTCCATCGCCCGCCCATACCCCTTACAGGAGGCCTCGTTTCCGTTACAGGCGGTTTACCCCCTATGGGAATTTCCAGCTCCCATTTTTCCCCTGATCTGCTTCCTCATATTGCTGCTCTCGCTGCCGCTGCTGGTGCAACAGGAGAAGCTTCCAGGAACTTCTTCAGACGCTCAGCTTCATCTCCCAACCTCCTCCTTCCTCCCCCTTCCCCTGGTTCCTCCTCCTCCCCACCCTTCCTCCCCCAGTCCTTCTCTCTCTGCTCCCCTTACACTTCCGTACACTCCCCCCCTTCCCCTGCACTCTCTCTCCCTCCTTCGTCCCCTTCCCCCATCTCCCCTCCCTTCTTTCCCCCCTTCTTTTCGGACGCGTCAAACCCAACAAGCACGTCACCATTGTCCACGTCACCGTTGTCCACGTCACCGTTGTCCACGTCAGCAGTGTCCACGTCAGCAGTGGCCACGTCAGCGCATTCGGAGGGGGGTTTTGAGGCTCCACAAAATCCGGAAGAGGCGGCAGCGGTGGCAGCAGCTTCGGCAGTGGTGAGTGCTGGTGGAGGGACGTTAGATGCACTGCATGCAGCTGCTGCTGTGATATCCGGAGCAGCAGGAGGAGGAGGAGGAGTAGGAAGAGGGGCAGGAGGAGCAGCAGGAGCAGCAGGAGGGGTGGGAGAAGGAACAAGAGGAACAGCAGCAGCGGCAGCAGCAGCAGGAGAGGCGACTTCAAGGGCCTCCTTTCGCCGGAACGCCCCTGCACCTATCCTGGTTCCGACACCGTCCCATCCCCATGCCTCTGCTGCTCCCAGCCCTAAAACCCTCCCCTCTCCCGCCAAACCTTCTCCTCGCGTGCTCCTTCCCAGCCCTGGAGCTTCCGGGCCTGTGCCGCAGGCTCGGTTCCCGAGCCCAGGCCTGGCCGCCAGGCCTCCACGCACCACGTCCCCTGTGGTTCGATTTGCCGTACCTGAAGCTTATGCCAAGGCAAGAGGTGAGGCGCCACCAGAGCAGCACGCATTAATGGATGAGCAGAATCAGAAGCAGGGACAGCAGGAAGAAGGGGGGAGATCAGGAGCACATGGTATCCGAACTAATGCAGCATCAGCAAGCCCTCAACGAGTCAGTTTCGACTGGCAGCAGCAACAGCCACACCCGCACCCGCAGCAGCAGCAGCAGCAGGCTGTGTGTGTAGCTGACGATTTGGCATCATCTTTTGCGTCGGCATCAGGCTCAACAGCAGGCTCGGCAGCAGGTTCGGTACCAGTATCGCGATCACACGCGACAAATAATCAGCCTAGCCCAAGGCGAGTGACTTTTGATGCACAGCTCAAATCACCAAGCCCAAGACGGGTGAGCTTCGATGCGTATTTGAACAAATCACCGAGCCCAAGGCGTGTTAGCTTTGACGCAACTCAGAAGTCACCCAGCCCAAAGGGTGTAAATTTTGAATCGAGTCACAAATCACCCAGCCCGAGCCGAGTGAGCTTCGATGTGAACAGCAACAAATCTCCGAGCCCAAGGAGTGTCAGCTTTGGTGCAAACCACACCAAATCCCTGAGCCCAAGGCGTGTGAGCTTTGACAAACTCGTAGAGGTGGTGACTCTGGTTCGCAATGAGGAGGAGGAGGAGCGAGACGAGGAGAAGACAAGAGAGGAGGAGAAGCAGCGGTTGCAGCAGCGTGGGGGTGGTGCTTGGGGGAGGGTTCGTGTGGCTGGGAGGGCTACTGCTGCTGGCGTTGCTGCCGCTGTTGCTGGTGGTACTGCTACTGTTAGTGGTTGTGGTGGTGGTGCTCCTGCCGCTGCTGCTGTTGGTGGTGGTGCTGGTAGTATTGCTGGTGCTGGTGCTCCTGCTGCTTCTGGCCCTGCTGTTGCTGCCTCTAGACCAGTGGCAGTGAGCCCGATGAGGAGTGCACTCAAAGCAACGAGCCCGCACCCTTCTTCTGCTTCCACAGCTGCTGCTGCAGCTAATGTTGAGTCTGCTGCTGCTGTTTCTGCTACTGCTTCTGTCACAGCTTTTGCCTGCTCTTCCTCTTCTGCTGCTACTGCTGCTATTCCTGGTTCAAGTTCAAGCGACACGGACACCAGCAGTATTTGCAGCAGCAACCACAGCAACCACAGCAACCACAGCAGCAGCAGCAGCAGCAGCGGTGGTTACAGTAGCAGTGGTGGTGGGAGCAGAAACAGCAGAAAAAGCAGCAGCAAAAACAGCAGCAGAAAGAGCAGCAGAAGCAGTGGCGTAGACAGCAACAGTGGAGCATTCAGTATCGCTGGGAATGCTTGTGGTGGTGGTGTTTTTCTGTCAGGCGCAATCCTTGCCAGTCCCCGCCAAGTCACATTCCCTGATATGCCCACTGGGAGCGAAAACTCACACAGCAATGCTTCTCACCGCAGTCCACCGCACTGCACCGCTTCCCACACAGTTCCTCATGCAGCCATCCCAGCCAGTCCGCGCCGAGTCACGTTCCCTGATATGCCCACTGGTACTGAACCCACTCACCACCATGCCACTGGGTCTAACTCACCTCACCATAACGCACCTCACCTTACTGCATCCCACTCAGTTTCTCACACAGCACCCCACACACCCGCACACACAGTGTCACACACAGTGTCACACACAGTGTCACACACAGTGTCACACACAGCCCCACACACTCAACCGCATGCAAGTGCCCACACCCCCACAGGGAGCACTCAGGAGATGATGCAGGTCGAGCACATTACACCTCACCACACTCCTCCTCACCACGTCACACCTCACCACAGGCCTCCACACCACATTACACCTCACTACACTCCTCCTTGCCACACGTCTCCAATCCCAAGGAGAGTCAGCTTCAGCGAGCCCGTGGGAGTGGCACCGGTTTCTGACGCGCCTAAAAAATCGTCTCCCGTTCCTTGGAGAGTGAGCTTCAGTGATTCTGTGCAACTAACCCCGGAAAATGGCTTTAAGTCTGCAGCACCGGCAGCAGCAGCAGCAGCAACAACATTACCAGGTCCAGAAGAAGCAGCAGGAGGAACAGCAGTGGTACTAGCAGCACCAGAAACAGCAGCACCAGCAGTAACAGAACTGCCAGCAGCAGCAAAAACAGCAGCTGGGCCGCTGGCCATTGTTCCTCCCAGTCCCAGGAGAGTTAGCTTCCATAAGATGGTTGAAGTGAGGGTATACCGTGAAAGGGACGACGGATGCCGTGCGGAGGAGATTTCAAGAGGCAAGAAAGAGGGATGAGGGAGGGAAGCTCCTCTTGAAAGAGGGAGTGAAGAATAGACTCTTAGGCTGGTAGCTGCTTTCTCGGATAAACTCTTTATTCATCCAAGGCATGAAACTGCAGTTTTTAGATAGCATAATGTATCTGAGTGACTTCTGCAGATAAAGGCATTTTTAAGGCTAAACCCCTCACGTATGTTCGACTGAAGTTTAGGATTTGCCATCACCTCAATAACGGGTTATAGTATCGAGGAATGCCATTTCGTCAACGCCCCAATTCCTTTGTCCGTACCCCAATCTTCCACTTTCCACCCGCCCATAACGCATGCTGATTTGGATGTCAAGCCTTTTTGCACGATCGACTTTGGTGCCCTCGTTCGTGGACCATGGTGTGACGTGACGATGACACAAAAAAACAAGGGTTACAGCGGAGACAAGGCGTGTCATTTTCACCTGCCCAAATTCGAAGGCGAGGCAGCATTATCAAACCACCACGTTGACCTTTTCGAAATACGTATTCACACTGCTGGTTTATTTACAAAATCCAACTCGGAAATAAAAAAGTTGCATTTTGTTTTTCACCAGTGAAGCAGGAGGAGCATTTGTTTTGTTTTTTGCAGGAGGAGCATTGGCTAGAGCTCACCTGTTTTGCAGGGAATGTGTAAAACTATAAATACAGGCAAGAGGAGCAGATATTCAAGGCAGCACGGGCAGCACAGCAGGGCAGAGGTGTGGCAAGAGGCCTGCACAAAGGAGGCAGCATTGATTGGAAGATTGTCGATTGCGGTACTGCACGGTTCCATGGAGTCATGCAGTGAAGAGCGGGTTCTGTATTTGACCAGTTTCATTGGAAGGCGAGACATCATACCACGAGACAGGCTCCTCTATGATACACACTCACAGTTTAAAAGTGGTTCACCGAGGTCAAAGTGTGTTCCATTACGGTACTACTATAACCCCGCGCCGCCACCGCTCCACTTCCCGCCCGCTTTTCCTTGTACCTTGCCTTGATGTTCGAGTTGCGTGGAAACGGGCTCTTGCTTCTTGCTCCCGTCAGCTCAGGTAAGCGCTGAGCAGTGGTGGTTTGGTTGGTGTGATGTGAGATCAACCCATTTTTGGGGTTCATATAGCCTGCTTTGTTCTTCGCTCTGCTTGTGGCTTTTTGTTAGTAACCTTTTTGCTTTGCTAACTTTCTCGCCATGGCCGTGCTTCTCTGCCGCACGTGGCCCCAAACGTGTCGCTTCTTCCAAACGAAATGCGGCCTTTTCCTCAAGGCGTGAGCACTCGTGGTCCAGTAAACGTGAGGCTGCCCACGTGGCATTACACACGTGGTTCGAGAAGGTCTCGTTGGTAAAAGAGCACAGAGCAACAATGGCGTCGAAGATAATGCGCGACGAGCACGCGGACGGAATCTCTGTCGTCGCGTTCGGCCCGGAAGGGACTCTCGCGCACCGTCGATTATTCTTCGATGACGATTTTCAAATCGTTTCCCCTTGGCACGACGTACCGCACCGCGCCGCGGACGACGGATTTAATTTCCTCTGCCACACGCCGAAAGGCGCGTCCGCGATAGTCGAAGTCGCGAAAGACGAGGATTACAACCCTATTCGCCACGTGGCGCGAGACGGCGGCGCGGCGCGCTACACAGCCACTTCCACATGGAACCTCGGGATTGCGCCGCAGACGTGGCAGGAACCCAAGGTCGAATGCGACGTGGGTAATGGCCGGCTGCTGCCATTCGCCGGCGGGCCCGTACGCGTTATAGAGATCGGCGGCGTGGTAGCGAAACCGGGGCAGCTGTACTCGGTGAGGCCGCTCGGCGCGTTCGCGACGATTCGCGAAGACGAAGGGACGGTTTCGTGGACGGTTATCGCGCTTTCGTCGAGCGACGCGTGGGAGCATCTGCTGAAGAATATGGCGGACCTGCAGCGGGAGAAGCCGGGCGAAATCGAACGACTAAAAAAGTGGCTGCTAACAGGTACGAATATGCTTCTCCTGGTTTTCGTTCGTTTCGCAAGTCTTCGCCACGCATGCCCCAGAGCGAGAACGCAGTCGAGCGACGCGTGGGAGCATCTGCTGAAGAATATGGCGGACCTGCAGCGGGAGAAGCCGGGCGAAATCGAACGACTGAAAAAGTGGCTTCTAACAGGTACTTGATCATATTTTACTTTGTTTTTATTCTTACAAAAACATAAGTTTTTGTTGCCGTTTTTCGCCTGTTTTGTTTCGCCAAGTCTTCGCCACGCATGCAACACAGCGAGAATACTGCCGAATGTGTCGGTGGGTACTTTGACGACTTCTTTTCGCGCTCGTCCCGGTGTAATGTAATTGACACATTTACGTTTTCGCTGTAACAGTCAACAAATAGCGAAAATGCCCTCGAGTCTGTCTGCTGAGTCTGTCACAAAAGGGGTCAAGAGACACAAGTCGGGTGTCGCGTTTGTCACGCAAGTCGGCTTAAGAGACACATTGAAGAAAGAGGAAAGAAAATAATGAGGAGGTCACACGCAGTCAAGGGGTAACAAACAATTAAGTGGAAGTAACTAATGTGTAACAAACAACGTACGAGCCAATGCAAATACACGCATTGCCTTCCCCTCTCTCCTTCCACTTCTACCGCCAAGACGGCTGTAACCACCCTATCCGCTGCTCACTCGTGCTTTCCCTCTGCCTCCCCCTTTTCCCTCTTCCCACTCCAGCTCCCCCACTCTAACTATACCAGCTAATTCAGCCCATCCCACATCCCTAGGTTTCAACGAGCAACCCTCAGAGTCTCATCCGCACTTACTCAAGCCTTCCTTCTGTCTTTCCCTCTCCCCTCCCCCCTCTGCCTGCACCAGCCGATTCAGCCCATCCCACATCCCTAGGATTCAACGACCAACCCCAGCCTCGCAAAGCCGCCGTTGCCGCCCTATCCGCCGCCCACGCCGCGTGGAAAGCCAAACGCGACGTCCTGACCCGCTTCCCGAACCTAGACCTCCCGTCCGGCGACGATGCCGAAGCTCCTCCCGAGCCTGAGGTGCTCCAGGAAATCTGGGAGCCTACTATTGAGTGGTATTTAGACGAGGCGGGGACTACTATGGAAGAGTGTATTAAAGCCGCACATGCAGTAACCGCACATGGGGTTACCACACAGGGGGGGTTACCCCATTCGTCTTCTAGCCTGGGGGAAGGGATAGTGCATACAGTGGGAGGTATTGCCAGCACTGTTGGGGAGTTACGCGGAAGCTTCGCTCATTCCATCAGCAAGGGGGTTAGCAGCAGCAGAAAGGGGCTAGTTGGCGGAATCACCCACACGGTAGGGGGTATTGCGGATATTGGTGGAGGGATCAGGGGAGGGATTAAGGGGGCAGTAGGGGGGATTGGGGGGGCGGTGGGCGGGATAGGATCTCGCCTGGGGAAGAGCAGGAAGGGCATGGGTGGCATGGGTAAGGCAGGGAGACATGGAGAGGAAGAGGCAGAATGGGAGATCTCGGCACCCGAAACCAGCAGCACCATCAACAGCAGCAGCAGCATCAGCAGCATCAGCAGCATCAGCAGTGGCGGCGGCGGTGGGGGTGGCGGCGGCGGTGGTGGTGGTGGTGGTGGTGGTGGTGGTGGTGGTGGTGGTGGTGGTGGTGGTGGTGGTGGTGGTGGTGGTGGTGGTGGTGGTGGTGGTGGTGGTGGTGGTGGTGGTGGTGGTGGTGGTGGTGGTGGTGGTGGTGGTGGTGGTGGTGGTGGTGGTGGTGGTGGTGGTGGTGGTGGTGGTGGTGGTGGTGGTGGTGGTGGTGGTGGTGGTGGTGGTGGTGGTGGTGGTGGTGGTGGTGGTGGTGGTGGTGGTGGTGGTGGTGGTGGTGGTGGTGGTGGTGGTGGTGGTGGTGGTGGTGGTGGTGGTGGTGGTGGTGGTGGTGGTGGTGGTGGTGGTGGTGGTGGTGGTGGTGGTGGTGGTGGTGGTGGTGGTGGTGGTGGTGGTGGTGGTGGTGGTGGTGGTGGTGGTGGTGGTGGTGGTGGTGGTGGTGGTGACAGCGAGAGCAGCAGCAGCAGCACCCCCAGCAGCGGTACAACCAATGAAGATCGGCAATTAGTTAAGACCAACGCTGCTTCTTTTTCAGGGTCTTCCTTTGCTAAGACCCACTCAGGGAAATCAGGAGGCTCTTTCGCTGCTATTGGAGGGGGCCTTTCTAAGATTGGCGGGGCGGCTAGCGGGTTGACTAACGCCGTTTCATCTGCTCGTGGGAAAGCCGTTTCATCTGTTGGGAGCACGGTTTCATCTGTGAGAGGAGCGGTGGGAGGAGCGGTGTCAACTGTTGGCGGGGCGGTGGGAGGGGCGGTTACAACTGTGGGTGGTAAGGTTGGTGGTGCGGTGACAACTGTTGGTGGGGCGGTGGGTGGCGCGGTTACAACTGTTGGAGGGGCGGTGGGCGGGGCTGTTACAACTGTTGGTGGGAAAGTGGGTGGGGCGGTTACACGTGTGGAAGGAGCTGTAATGGGAGGTTCGGGAAGGGAACTAGGCTCGGTAGGGTCGGTAGGTTCGGCAGGGTCACTAGGCTCGGTGCAGGTGCATGGAGGCCGGAGGAACAAGCAGAGAGCGAGCCTCACCCTGACCAGAGGCGAGTCTGGTGGAGAAGTAACGTCAGATGTAACTTCAGATGTAACGTCTGTAATCTCAGATGCAACGTCAGATGTAATGTCGGACGAGGGGGGGGGGGAAGGAGCGGGCGGGGAGGAGGTGAAGGAGGTAGTGCGGGAGGAAGCTTCCGAGAAGACGCTGCACGCACTCCCACGCACTCCCCCTCGCACACCCCCGCCTCCGTTGACCATTCAGAGCAATTCGGGAGGTGGGTTCGGCGAGGAGGAGGAAGAGGAGGAAACGGAAGGGGAGGAGGGAGGAGAGGAGGAGAAGCGGGTGGTGGGAGAAGAAGGTGGGGAGGGTGATCATCACCCCCCCACTCACCAACACGACAATGACCACCCTCATCACTATGAGGGCAACCAGAAGCATGATGATCACCAATACGACAATCACAATCGTCACGGCAACGATCGTCACGACAACGATCGTCACAATGGTCATGGCGACAACCAAGAGGACAACAGTGATCAGGACCATCACCAGCATCGCCATCGCCAACACCACCACCACCACGGCTTGCACCTGCTGCACTTCTTCCCCCGCAGCCCCAAGCGCAGCCCAAAAGGAGCAGCAGCGGCAGCAGCTGGGGAAGCAGCAGCAGCAGCAGCAGCAGCAGCAGCAGCAGCAGCAGCAGCAGCAGCGGCAACTGGGGAAGCAGGAGCAGCAGCAGCAACGGCGGCAACTGGGGAAGCAGGAGCAGCAGCAACAGGACCCTCACACCAGTTGGCAGCACCACCTTCGTTCTCCTCCCAGCCTCCTCTTTCCGAATCTTCAGGGCCAGGCGCCGAACCTTCCCCCCGAATCTGCATTCCGGTCTGCCGGTCCGCCGACGAGCCTCCCGCCAAGGCTCGGACTCCCCGAGCCAGGCTGCTTGGTCTGGCGCCTCTCAGCCCCCTGAGGGGGGGGATAGGCGGCAGAAGAGGAGGAGGAGGAGGAGGAGGAGGAGGAGGAGGAGGAGGAGGAGGAGGAGGAGGAGGAGGAGGAGGAGGAGGAGGAGGAGGAGGAGGAGGAGGAGCGGCAGAAGGAGGGGGAGTGGGAGAAGGAGGGATGAGTCCTGGTTGGGGGGATGCAGAGGTGAGTGAGGGGTTAATCAGTCCCAGGTATGGTAGCCAGGTTCCGGGTCATGGGGGGAAAAGAAGCCCCGGTCACGGGGGAAACAGCCCCAGGAATCTCATTGCTAGTGCGTGGAGCAAGCTGAAAAGCCCGAGGGGAAGGGAGAAGGGAGGGGATCAGGGAGGGGAGAAGGGTGGTCACGAGTTTCTGACAAAGGTGGCTTTAAAAAGCCCGAAGGAGGGTACAGGGGATAAGGAAGGGTTTAAGAGCGGTACTGAGTTTCGGAGCATGCAGAGCGAGCAGCAGCAGCACTCTAGCTGGAGTGAACGCGGCAATACCACCCCTTTCAGCCCCACTGCTGCTAGCGCCAGCCCTAGAAGCCCCTCTAGAAGCATCTTCGCTAAGAGCCCTAGAAGCTCCTCTGGGAGCATCTTTGCTAAAAGCCCCAACGCCAAAAGCCCCGTTAAAAGCATCTTCGCTAAAAGCCCGAATGCCAGAAGCCCCGTTGAAAGCATGTTTGCTAGAAGCTCGTCCAACCCGCATGCCAAAAGCCCCTCGCTTCATAGCCCCACCGGAAAAAGCCCCTCTAGAAGCATCTTCGCTACAAGCAAATTCGCTAAGAGCCCTCGGCCGGTAAGCCCGCTGTGTGAACACCCGTTGCCTAAGAGTCTCAGCAGGAGCAAGAAACGAGAAACCTCTTTCAGCCCTGAAAGGGAGCACAAGGGCGAGCCTTCCTGGGCTTCTGAAAAGGAGAGGCCAGAAGCAAGAGAGGGGCCTGAGAGGGCAGGGCTGGGTGTTGAGAAGGGAGGTGGGGAAGAGCGGATGGGAAGTGGAGACGAGGGAGGGGGAGTTGGGGAGTGTGTGAAGGAGGGGGGATTGAGTGCTGCTGATGCTTCTAGGGCTGCTGCTGCTGCTGCTTCGACTGCTGCTGCTTCGGCTGCTGCTGCTGCGGCTGCGGCTGTTGCTGGGGAGAAGGCGGAAGAAGGGGGGAGCAAGGAGGGGGTGATGATGAGGATGATGCCACACACGCAAGAAGCTGATGTTGTGGTATCAGAGCGGTCGCAGGACGGGTATACAGAGCAGAAACAGATGGAGGAGCAGCAGGAGCAGAAGCAGCAGAAGGAGAAGGAGGAGGAGGAGCAGCAGCAGCAGAAACGGGCGGTAAGAGAGGCGGCCAGGCCACAAAGGGTGCGGAAAAAGCACATGGGCGAGGCGCTGGCAGCGCACACGCACCAGCTGCTGCTGCAGCAACAGGAACGTTTACAACAGCATGAGAGGCAGCAGACGCACCAGCTGCTGCAACAGGAACAGCAGCAAGAGAGGCAGCAGCAGGAGCAAGAGAGGCAGCACGAGCAGCAGGGGCAGCAGGGAAAATTGCAGGAGGGGCAAGGGAAGGAGCATGAGACACCACACATAACTTCAGGTGCGGATTTGGGTAGTGAGGTAGGAGCGAAACACAGGCAAGAGAGGGAGCAAGAGATGGAAAGGGAGGGAGCAGCAGCAGCAGGAACAGCGGCAGTAGCAGGGGGGGCAGCGGGAGCTGAGGGAGCGAGGCCTAGGAAATCGGCGTTGAAACGAATAGTGAGTGTAAAGAAAAGGACTGAGGAAGAGCCGAAGGTAGTGAAAGTGGTTGTGTTTGATGATGATATCCTTGCAAGCGTGGCAGCGGGAGGGGGAGGGGGAGGGGTGGAGGGAGGGCGAGGGGGAGAGGGAGGGGGAGGGGGGGAAGGAGAAGCAGGAAAGGAAGGTTCGGCGGAGGCACTTGCTAAAGTGGTGAAGGTGGCGGAATTTGAAGAGGGGGGAGAAGGCGAAGGGGAAGGAGGGGGACGAGGGGGAGAGGTTGGTGGTGGGGGAAAAGGAGAGGGTGGTTTGGAATTGCCTACAGTGGTAAAGGTGGTGGAATTCAATGAGGGGAAAGGGGAGGGAGGGGGAACCGGCGAGAATGATGTGGGGGGGGGCTTAACTGGGGGAGGTTCGGCTGGGGGAGGTTCGGCTGGGGGAGGTTCGGCTGGGGGAGGTTCGACTGGCATTGGCAGTGGTGCTGGTACTGCTGCTCCTGCCACCGGTTGGTTTGGCTGGGGTTGGCAGCAGCAGCAGCAGCAGCAGCAGCAGCAGCAGGAGGAGCAAAAACAGCAGCAGGAGCAGGAGCAAAAGCAAAAGCAACAGCAGCAACTACAGCAGCAGCAGACAGCAACAGAGGTTCCAGTCATAAGCAGCTGGTTTGGTTGGGGTAGCAACAGCGGCAACAGCAGCAACACCACCACCACTGCCGCTGCCAACGCTGCTACCAGCAGCAGCACCAACAGCACCCCCACCACCACCACCACAACCACTGCCACTACGGCTACCACCACCGAACCACACAAACCCTCCTCAGGGTCAGGAGGGGCTAGTATCCCACGTTTTACGCCATTATTACGGGTAGAATCCTTTCAGGATAGGGCAAAAAGGCAGAGGGAACTCTTTTTGCAGAAGTTGAAGAAGAAGGAGGGAAGTGCGGGGAAGGTGCAGGAAGGGGATGGGTTGGCGGGAGGAGGGGGTGTGGTAGCAGTTGGAAAGGGAGAGGGGGTGAAGGAGGAGGAGAAACGGGAGGAGGAAAAGGAGGAGAAAGAGAAGGAGGGGAAGGAAAACGATAGGGAGAAGGAGGAGAAGGTAGTGAGGATTCCAGGTTCAGTGGCAGCAGCAGGAGGAGAGGGAGAGGGAAAGGAGAAGGAAGCCGCAAGAGCAGGAGGGGAAGGGGAGGGAAGAGTGGGAGGAGGAGCAGGAGGAGGAGGAGCAGCAGCAGCAGCAGCAGAGGCAGAGGAAGGAGCAAGAGAGGGTGGAGAGGAGAAAGAACCGCTATCAGAGGAGGAAAAAGAGAGGATTGAGAGGGAGAGGATCGAGAAGGAGTTGGAAAGGGAGAGGATTGAGAGGGCTAAGAAGCAAAGGGAGCGATTCATGAAAGCCCTGGCGAATAAGAAGGCAGGAGGGGGGAAAGGTGGCAAGGCAGTAGCGGCAGGGAAAGGGGCGGCAGCACAGGGGGGATTCGCGGCACAGGGGGGGTTTGCCGCTGTAGCAGCCGCAGCAGCAGCAGCAGCAGCGGAAGCAGCGTCTGCTGCAGTGGCAGGGATTGCAGCTTCAGTGGTGGGTGCTGGGGGGGGAGGGGTGGGAGAGGCAGGTGGAGCAGCAGAGGGGATAGGCAGGCAGGGAGTGAAGCAGGCGGAGGGAGGGGTGGTGGGAGGGGAGAGGGGCGAGGGGCAACAGGAGGGACGGCAGGAAGGGGAGCAGGCTCAGCAGGGGCAGCTTGGAGGGAAGAAGAGTGAGGGAGGGGAGGATGACAAGGGAGGGGAGGAGGAGGGAGAGGTGCAGGAGGAGGGAGAGGGGCAGGAGGAGGGGCGGGAGGAGCGGTTTGCATGCGCGGTTGATAGGCTATCGGAGCAAGGCAACAGGTTCCTTCGTATGCTCGGCCGAACAGGGGGGGTGGGAGCGGGGTTGGGAGTGGGAGCGGGAGGAGCAGGAGGGGTTGGAGGAGAGAAAGCAGCTGCAGGAAGGGCAGCGGGGGGAGCTTCCTCAGAGGGTATGAGAGGGTTCAGGAGTGACATTGGCATTCCAGGTTCCTCTGCTGCTGCTGCTGCTGCTGCTGCTGCTACTGGTGCTGATGGCTCTAGTGCTGGTGCTAACAGCACTTCTGGTTGCACAGACGGTGCTAGAGCCGGTGCCAGTCCAAGCAAAGCCGCCCCTTCCCTTGCTTCAAACCTGCTCCTCAAGCGGTTACCACCGCGACAACGTAACCGCAGCCTAGACCTCAGCTTCAGCTCCCTCCCTCAACCAGGAACAGGCACAGCCGGTGCTGCTGCTGCTGGTGGTGGTGCTGCTGCCTTTTCGCAATCAAATACCATCGGCGGCGGCGGTGGTATTGGCGACTTGTCATTTGGAGCAGGGTCGGACTCTGCTGGCTCTTTCGTCACCATCTCTCTTTCCGGAAGCTCCAAGCGCGATTCCTTTGCTCGAGATTCTTTCTCGCGAGATTCCCTTTCTCGTGACTCCCTGTCTAGGGATGCACCCGGGTCCTCCTCACGAGAATTCGGCGGTTTCTTTTCCGGGCCTGCCTCCGGGCCGTTTCGCTCAAGCAGGCGCCGTTCTCTCAGTCGAGAGGATTTCTCCCCGGATCTAGCCGGTTCCCCAACCCTCTCCCCCCAACGATACGCATCTCCTGTTCACGAGCGCTTGACAGCAGCCGGGATTCTCAGCAACACTCCCCGAGGCTCTGGAGCTGGTTCGGCCGGTGGCGCTGGTGCCCGCTTCGGCAGGTTTGGCGAAGGCTCGAGCTCGCCGAACCTCACGCCCAGGTCTGGGAGGCCCCAGAGCCCCTTGACCGGACGAAGCAGCGTGGTAGCTGCGGCGTTGGGAGCAGCAGCAGGGGTGAAAAGCGGAAAGGGGGGGTTTTCTGGTTTCGCACTGTCCCCTTCCTTCTCTCCGTCGTATTCCTCCCCTCCTCCTCCTCCTCAGGCCACTCGTTCTTCTGTGTCTTTTGGGTCTTCGGGCATGATTGCAGCGGCAGCAGCAGCAGCAATGGCAGAGGCAGCGACTCGGGCAGGGCCGGGTGCAAAAGCAGGAGCAGGAGGAGGAGGAGGAGCACCGGCAGGAGGAGGAGTAGGGGTAGGAGCAGGAGCATGGGGGAGAGGAGGACATGGGAATGCAAAGAAGAAGTTTCACGTGCCTTTTTTTCGAGAGGACAGCGTAGCATGGCCGGAGGAGAAGAGGATTGGGCTCGTGGCTAAGGCTCTTGCTGCTGCTGGCGCCTCCCCTGCTGCTGCTGCTGCTGCTACTGCTCCTGCTGCGAATACGGAGGAGGAGGGTGGTGCAATGAGGAGTAAAGAGGGAAGCGAGGTGGATACCAATGCGGATACTGAGGAGCATACTAAGGAGTACACTAAGGAGGATAGTATGGTGGATAATAAGGAGGATACTATGGAGGTTATTAAAGAGGATATTGATGACCAGGAGCATAGTGAGCAGTATACTAAGGAGGATGATATGGAAGGTAGTTTGGAGCATGGTATGGAGGATATTAAGGAGGATATTGTGGACCGTGCTAAGGATACTAATGAGCCTACTACGCATGATAGTGAGGAGGATAGAAAGGAGGATACTATAGAGGGTATCGTGGAGAGTACTAAGAAAGATACTCAGGACACTGTCAAGGTGGATTTTGAAGCCGACTCTAAGGAGTATATGAAGGAGGATATTGCGGAGGGTAGGGAGGGTGAGGGCAGGGGGACAGAGGAGGATCAGAAGGAGAAGGAAAAGGAGGAGAAGGAGAGGGAAAAGGAGGAGGAGAGGGAAAAGGGGAAGGAGAGCAAGGAGAAAGAGAAGGAGAAGGAGAGGTCTGGGAAGGCGAGGAAGAGCCGAAGTGGGGACAAGGGCAGTGCAGGGGCAGCAGAGGTGGCGGAAACACCAAGGGGGGGTGAATGCAACGAGGGTGATACAGCTGGTGGCGTTGATGCGGGTGATGTGGCTGGTGGCGTTGATGAGGGCGGGGACAGCCTGTCTTTGCTGCGGGCCAAGACGGTGGGTGATGGGGGTGATGGGGGTGATGAGGGCAATGACAATCTGTCTTTTCTGCGGGCGAGGACAATGTCTTCGGTGGAAACACAGGGGGAGAAGGAGAAGAAGCACCGCGAGAAGAAGAAGGAGAAGGGGTCTTCAAAGCACCGCAAATCGCCGTCGGTTTCGGAGCTTGCTTTGAGCAGCGGCAGCGGTGGTGGGAGCAAGGAAGGCAGGGAAGACAGGGAAGGCAGGGAGGGCAAGGAGGGCAAGGAGGGTGTTGGCAGTGGAAGATTTAGGAGTGTTGGGAGTCCTGCTAGCAGCAGCACGAGCAGCCATGGGCATAGTAGCGTGAGTGGTGATATGGATGCTGCAGCTGCTGCAGCGGCGAAGGAGGCCAGGAGAGCTGCGAGGAAGCAGAAGAAGGCTGAACAGGCTGCTGCTGAGTCGGCAGCTGCTGCTGAGGCTGCTGCCGCTGGTGCTGGTGTTGGTGGTGCTGCAGCTGCTTGTGCTGCTGCTGGTGCTGTTGGTGCAGGAGAGGCAGGGGCAGCAGCAGGTGTGGAGGAGGGGCTTGAGAAGAGAAGGAAGGAGAAGGAGGGGAGTGGTGAGGAGAAGGAAGGGAAGGGGAAGGATGAAAAGGAGGAGAGAAAGAAGAAGGAGAAGAAAGAAAGGGAAGGAGAGGAAAAGGAAGGAAAGGAGAGGAAGAAAAGGGAGAAGGAAGGAAAGGAAGGAAAGGAGAAGGAAAGGAAGGAAGGAAGGGAAGGAAAGGAGAAAGAGGGAGTGGAGAGGAGTAAGTCTAAGAAAATATCGAGCATCGCGAGTTCGGATGAGACAATCCCGAAAGCTTCCGAAGGTGCACCTGGGGAAGGCTTATCTGGTGCAGGTGATGATGACTCTGTATCTGACGTGTCGAGTATGGGGGGAGGGAAGAGGAGCAAGGAGGAGAGGGAGGCGAGGCGGGAGGAGAGGAGGAGGAAGGAGAAGGAAAGGGAGAAGGAAAGGGAGTAGGAAAAGGGTCATAGGTCTAAGGAAATGTCGAGTGAACCAATCGCTGGGGAAGGTGATGGTGGTGGGAGTGTTTAACTGAAGAGTTTCCCTTGGAGCTTTGTTCCCAAATCTGCTTAGGATGTAGCTGACCAGGCAGTGCCTGCTGCAACAAATGCTTGTGGTGGTGCTGCCACAACTACTGCGGCTGCAGCTGCTGCAGCTGCTGCTGTTACCGAATACTGATGCTAACAGCTGCTGGAGCAGCAGCTGCTTGAGTCGTTGATTCTCACCTTGATGATCACATGAACTCGTAGCACAGTTTGAGTGAGAGCTAATTAGACTTTTTTCGAGAGCTCATTATAGGTATTCGGGGGTGGTGAAGGGCAACATGGGGATTCACGAGGGGGCTTAATGCAGTGAGTCTGCGTGTGACGACCCAGGAGACTGCCAATTAGCATTGTCCTCTTTGGCCGAAGAGGTGTTCTCTCCTTTTATTTCTTCCGTGGCTGGTTATGCTGTGCCGGTTACGTTATTAGATCTGCATTAGCTTTAACTGCTAAATTCTGTGCTTGATTCATTGTAGATGGTGTTCATTTACCAAACTTGGTGAAGGTGCTGTACTGTCATTTTGGAAAACCTTTGGGTGGGTGGCAGGGTGCTGGTCAGATGCTGCCTGTCTGCCAGGCGCGTAAGAAAAGTTCCCGCCACCCGAGCCTTGAATCTCAGCTTTGGCATGTGCCTGCTTGGGTGCTGTGCTAACCCGAACCAGAGTCCTCCCTCATCGCCTGGCCAAAAAGCAAGCTGGTTGGAGGCAGATCATAGTGTGTAACTGCCGAACCTCTGCGTGTGCCAAATCAAGCCTCATGCCATGGTTCAGTTTTGAGCTGTCATGCCTGAAACCTTTGGCCGCCTTGCGGTCCGCCCGAACGTAGTTAGCCGCCGAGCCTGATACCCTTGGGGCCTTCTCAAAGTCAGGCGAACTCAGGTCAGGGAAAGAGGTCAGGCATAAGGGTGCGTGTGTCGCCGTAATTTAGTCGCACGCGCTCACTTGCGTCACTTCTTCAACTGGGAGCGTCGTCTAGTCGTCGTAGTCAGCGTCGCACGTCGGATGACGACTGTTACCCATCATGACCATCCAATCATCCCAAACTGAAACCAGCTTCCAGGTTTCGTTCAGCTCGGCGGCGAGGTTCCCAATTGACCAATCACCGACCCACCATCTCCAGGCAACACAGCCCCGGACGAGAACAAAGCCCAAGGCATCATCTTCTTTTGGTGAGCCATAAAGCTTCCAACGTCTCTGCATTGTACCAAACCTATTTGGAACGATTGATACCAGACTTCAACCCGATTTGGCCAAAAGAAAATAGTATCTGTAACAGTTCCATCCATGTCTCTTCTTGAGCCATCCAGGGTAACTCCAGGGCTCATCCAGACATCCATAGCTTCCACATCCCCCATAGCCCTCCATTAATCCGCTGTCAGGCGGACAGAGGAGCAAGCTGGACCAAGCTAACCAACCAGCATTTCTGGTATGTGGAGGATGGAGCTAGCAGCAAGGTAAGCAGCATTCGTTTTCCTAGACCAGGAATTCTCCCTTATTGTCCACAATAAAAGCCGTCCCCTTTTTCACATGATTTTTTTTCTTTTTCATGTGTTTTTTTTTTTTTCCCTCCGTCAGGGAGCATTCATAGCCTGTGCGCGTAAGAACCACAATCCTTGTGTCAGAAACCAATCCTAGCCGTGTATGCCACGGCGCAGCGCATCGCGGCGGGTGAGCTGCGTGGAATGACGACGGGGGGCTTCTCTACCTGCAGCAGCTCGATCACCTTTCGCAGCAGCAGCAGCGGCCACCCGTTGCTGCTCCGCCACCAATCGCGGCGCTCCGTCTCGTCGTCTCCGTCCCGCCTTAGCGCGCCCGCGGGAGCGCGGCATCCGTCGAAATGGCGGAAACTGCTGTAAATGATCGGCCTGCTGCTGCTGCTGCTTCCGCGCCTGGTGCGACCGGGGCAGGAGCAGCGCAGGCAGCACCTCAGGGTGAGTATTTGCGAAATCTGCTAACTTCTACCAATTCTTCAGAATTTACCGTTCCATTTCAGTGATGTATTTAAGGCTTCGGATGGTTACCATTTTCCGCATACAGTCAGGACTCAGGAGGTTGCAGCCGGATATTTGCTCAAATTTTCCGAATGAATCGATGTCGAAAGGTCTCATCTTGTTGTGTCCAGTGCGGCCTCGTCACGCTCGCATTTTTTCGGGAGATGCGTCTTTTTCTGGTTTCCATTATCCATCCTGTCTCGCGCCTCGCAAATCATGGAGGCGTTAGATTAATTATTGATGCGCTTGAAATATGACCTTATCAAGCTCGCATTGTTTCCAGGTAGGCGTTTGTCTGTTTCTATGATCCAGGTTTTATCGCCTAGTTTACCCGTCGCCGCATGCAATGCCCTGCTGAAGACACTGCTGTCCTCCGTTACTGATTACGTTACCGTGCAAGCGAACGAGATTAGCCGATCTCTTGGTTTCGATGATACTGGTTACATCTCCCAAGAAGCATAATTTCCCTTATCCCTATTTCCTGTTCCGCGTCTCCTTTTCAGATGACCAATCGCAAGGCGGCTCCTTAAAGCCGTGCTTTCTCTCGAAGCTTCAGCAGAGCACGCCGAACTCACCGTCTCTCTCCTCCCCCACAACGCTCCCTGCCCTCAAGTCGCATGCCCCTCCCTTCTCACCAACCCCATCCTCCTCCTCCCCGCAAGTCCTCTCGTCGTCCCTCTCTTCCTCCGGCTCTTCCCCCCTCACGACCTCCTCCCGCGACTCTTTCTCCGCCACCCCCGGCAACTCCGCGCAGCTCGCCTCGTTCCACGGCCGCTCCCCCTCCCCCACGCCCCCGGACCCCTCGCGCATCTGCCTCAACCCCAACGCTGCGGCGTTCGTTCCGTGTTTTTCCGGCGCAGGCAGAAATGGCGGGAGCGACGGAAACCGCGGAACCGGCGCGGGCCCTGAAGTGGGTAGCGGAAGCGGGGAAGACGGCGGCGGCGGAGAAGCGGGAGTGGATGGTGTCTCCGCGGGAGGGAACATGTATGCGCAGGGGAAGGCGCACGGGGAGGGTTCCGCCGGTTCCGCCAGTCGTGGATTGACTGTAGAAGAAGCCAACTACGAAGGTTCCTCATTAGATAGAATTCCATCTAACACCTCGGTTTCATCTGACGACGAGTATCGTCGTTACGTTAGGGATCAGCTTCCAGACGAGCTTATTAGCTTCGACGAGCAGGACACTCCGAACCTCAACGGCAGCCTTCTCCCGCCGGACCTAGACGGGCTAGGCTCGGCAGAATCCGAACATGGAGGCGGCAGGTCCGGGCCTGGGGGTGGACCTCGACCCGGCGCCGAGCGCGGGGCGGCGGGGGAGTTTATGGTTCATAGTAAAGTGGGCTTGCGGGGAAGCGGGGAGGGGCGAGGCTGGAATCTGGACGCGCGGAGTTACTTGGCGGAGCTTCCCCCCGACCATCCCTTGCACCACACCTCCCCGCATCAGCACCATCTCCCCCCGCACCTGCGCCAAGACCCCGGTAGCGCTTCCGCCAGCCCCATGTCCCACGCGCGGCATTCCCTTGGCGGGCCTCCCGCTTTCTCCGAGCACGAGTTTGGGGCCGGCTCCCCCGCGTCGTTTCTGCGGAACCCTCCGCCGTCCAGCCCCGCCGCGGCTGCGCTTCTTGCGCGACTGGACCTTGGTGGGGGCGGGGGTGGCGGAGCAGGCGGAGGACCGCTTCCGCCCACTGCGCAACAGCTTGCGGAGCTGCTAGACGGTCCTCCGCCTGGCCTTGGGGGCCTTCCCGCTGGCTCAGGGTACCCTTTTGATAACTACCCTCGCCCGCATTTTGAGCACTTTGGGGGAGGCAACCACCCGCGCCCGCCCAACTCCCTCCCCGCTTCCCCCGCCCCCGCTGGTGCGCACCGCTTCAGTCCCGCTCTCCGCGGCAGCCCGCTCCATTTCTCCCCCGCCCGCCACGGCCCGCCGCCTCCGCCGCATCACATGCTTCCGCCGACACAGCTGCTGGGCGGAAGAGGCGGAACAGGGGAAGGAGGGTGGGGGCTTCCGCCGGGGATTACGGAGTCGTCAAGGCGCGGGCAATTTGGACCGCCGTTAGATGGACCAGGGAGAATGGACGGCAGGATGGATAGCCGGATGGACGGCAGGATGGAAGGGAGGGTGGACGGTCGGATGGATGGCCGGATGGACGGCCGGATGGACGGCAGGATGGACAACAGGATGGACGGCCGGATGGACGGCAGGATGTACAACAGGATGGACGGCCGGATGGACGGCAGGATGGACAACAGGATGGACGGCAGGATGGACGGCAGGATGGACGGCAGGGGAGATGGTCCAACCATGGGCCCCCCTGGTAGCCCTATGCCCGGGCCTGGGGGACCTCCTCCCCCTAACGCGCTTTACCAAGGCCCCGCGGGAAGAGGCGGGCGCGGAGGCGGACCATTAGGCCCCGGAGGGATGGGCGGTCCTGGCGGGCCTGGCGGAAGATTTGCGCCTGGTCCGCCGTTCAGCCCGGAAGTAGGCCCGCGCCTGGGCTCCCCGCCGCCCCCCCACATGAACCCCACCAGGGGCGCGGGGGGCGGAGGCGGAGCTGGGAATATGGGTCCCCCAGGCCCCTCTAACAGCTTTTCCCCTTCTAGATCCCCGCACCCGCGATACTCCAGGCCGGGTCCGAGGCGGGGAGCGGGAGAAGAGCCGCCGTCGCCACTTAATCAAGGTATAGGCAGTCTAGACCACCGTAGTCCGATGGGCGTGGGCAGGGGGGGAGGGCATTTGCGCCACCCGCAGCAAAACCGGCGGAACAGCTTGGATCAGCGCAGCCCCATGCACCCGCTGCGGGACCCGCACCAGCAGGGGAGGAGAGCGGGGCCGGGGGGAAGAGGGGGAGGCGGCGGGGGAGGAGGAGGGGGACCAGGCGGAGGAGGAGGCGGAGGGGGAGGAAACGGGGAGGGCGGCGGCGGAGGGATGCCCCCGGGAGCGGGAGACAACGGCGGGCACTTTCCGCCGCCGTTTGAGCTTCCCCCAGGGCCGGCGGCGCGGATGCTGGATAGAAGGTTCCGCGGACCTTCCGCGGGGTGGAACCCTGGTCCGCTTGACGAGGTAGAGGAGGGTCCCCCTGGCGCGGGGGGCCCAGGCGCGGAGTACAACGCGCATGGGGGGTTTCCGCTTCATGATCCCCCTCCCCCGCCGCCTCCCCATGGCCTCCCCCCGCACGAGCTGGGGGGGTTCTACTTAGACGACGGGATGCCCCCGCCCCCGCCCCCCCATCATCTCCCCCCGCACCATGCGCGCGCGCATCCCCCAGGGCCTCCGCACGGGCACGCGCCTTCCCCCGGGGGGCATCTGCGCGGAGGGGGTCCGCCCCCGCACCACGGGATGGACGATCCGATTCTGGTGCTGGCGGCAGAATTTCCGGATTTCTCGATGCAGAGCTTGGCGGACGCGTTTTTCGCGCATGGGGCGGACCTAGGCGCGACTATTGAGGCGCTGTGGCAGCTGCAGGTGCGCGGAAGGCGGTTGGGCACGGGGGAAATCGGGGGCCAGGGTAGGTGGTGTGTGGGGAATGGGGGAATGAAGGACTGAAGGGTTAACTGGAATGCCTGGGCCAACGCTTTCGACTAACCTGTGTTTCCTGCTTCCTTGCCTCCTTCCCTCTCTTCCTCCTTCCCGCCTTGCCTCCCTTGCCCCCACTGCGCAGCAATACCAAGAGGACGGGGACCCCTCACTACACTCCGGCCCTCCGCGCTCGTCCCAACGCTCCCCCCCTCTCGGCTCCCTTTCGAACTTCGCCTCGCCTCCCCCTCCCCATCACTACTCCTCTGCTGCTGCTGCCGCCGCCGCCGCCGCTGGTAGGGCGGTTGCTGCTGCTCATTCCGCCTCCTCCTCCCACCCTCACCGTTTCAGCGCCCACATAGGGAATTCCCCTGGGGGTCCTGGGGGAATAGGTGATTCGGATGGAGGTCCGGACGGTGGTCTGGACCCGAGCCTCCTCTCCCGCTCCATGCCGAACCTGAAACCGTTTGGCTCAGCCGGGCCTGAAGCTCCGGGGCTGGATGAAATGCAGTGGTGGGTTCGGCAGCAGCAGGGGGAGCAGGGGGGGGAGAAGCAGGGGTTTCAAGGCAACAGCGACGCATATGCGAGCTTGTATGGCGCTGGTGGTGCTGGTGGTGTGGGTTCAGTGTGGGATATGAGTCCGTGCAAGCCAGGGGGTTTTGAGCGAAGGCGAGGGGAATTTGAGGAGAAGCAGCAGCAGCAGCAGAATTTGCTTCGTGGGGAGGAGATGTTTAAGTTTGAAAGGACGGGTGAGTTGGGGATTGAGGCCGCATGAAGCCGAGTTTGCATTCCTCGTTCTAACATGCCGAGGTTTTGTTCCTCGTTCTAACATGCCGAGTTTTCATTTCTTGTTCTAACATGCCGAGTAGCGATGGCTTGCAGTGATGTTTCTCTGCTCGAGTGCCCACCAAAACATTCGTCCTGGTGGCCTTTCTCTGGGTGTATGGCATGCTATGGGTGCTTGGTTGCATAGCAGGTCTAGACATGGTGGGTTCGAAGGAGGGTCAACATCCCCTCTCCCATACTCTCCCTGCCCGCACAGCCTCCCAGCCCTGCAACAAGGTAGATACATGATTGGTATGGGTGCGTGGGTGCATGGGCGCATCGGTGCGTGGGCGCATGGGCGCATGGGCGCATGGGCGCATGGGTGCATGGGGGCATGGGCGCATCGGTGCGTGGGCGCATGGGTGCATGGGTGCATGGGTGCATGGGCGCATGGGTGCATGGGTGCATAGCATGGGTGCACAGGTGCATGGGTGCGTGCATGGGCGCACAGGTGCATGGGGGCATGGCATGGGCGCATGGGTGATAGTGAATTGCCAGTGAAGGCCCCCTGCCTGGTCCATTCCGTATCCCTTTCCCATTCCTTCCTTTTCCCATTCCCTTTCCTTCCCTTTCCCATTCCCTCTTGCTCTCACCTCTTTCTTTGACCCTGCCTGGTTCATTCCCATTCCCATTCCTTCCCTTTCTTATTCCGTATATCCGTGCTCCACCAGTGGGCCCCTGACGCCAACACCAACCCCGATCCACCGTCAGGCTTCAACCCCCGGAGGAGCCTTGATGGCAAGGCCCTCGCATACAGCATCAGCATTCCTTATCCATTTTCCAATCCCTTTCCCGCCTCTCACTCCTGCCTGCGTTTCCCTGCTCCACCAGTGGGCCCCTGATGCCAACACCAACCCCGATCCACCGTCAAGCTTCAACCCCAGGAGGAGCCTTGACGTTGACGCGCTCGCATATGGCATCAGGTGCGTGCTCTCTTGAAAGGAAGGCTGTCTTGAAAGGAGGGCTGTCTTGAAAGGGGGCATGCTTGCACGGATGGCATCAGGTGTGTTCTTCCTTGAAAAGAGGCCCTGTAAGCTGAACCATGGGTTTCATATGGCCCTATTTGTAGCACCTTTTACCCCCCCACCTCACCTCCCCTCCCCGTTTCTGTTCTGCTTCCAGCTCCTCTCCTGTCCTTCGCTGTAAATGCGCACTTCATGTCTTTTGGTGCCTCATGTTTTGTTTAACGCCTTGTTTCCTTAGTGTGTGTCCTGTTTTGTTTCTTCCTGGGTTTCTCGCTTGTTTTCCCTGTTGCTCATTGCAGGGAACTTCCCTCCGGCTCGCTCTCGTCTGGGACTGCCGAAACTGGCAGCTTTGGCAGCAGTAGCTTCGGCACGATCAGCATTGGCGAGTTCAACAGCAGCCGCAGCAGCAGCAGCATCAGCAACGGGTTCAGCAACAGCAGCGTGAGCATGAGCAGTGCAAGCAACAACGGCGGGGGCAACAACACCGCTGATGGCAACACAAACGGCGGCGGCAGCAACGGCGGCAGCGGTGGTATGGCCAGCGGCGGCAGTGGTATTGGCAGCGGAATGGGCAGCAACAGCAGCAGTGCTGCCCGCATGCTGACATTTGACACCCCAGACGCGTCTCTAGCCCAAGGGGGCCGTCTTTCTGCCTCTCCCGCTCCTGCTCCTGCTCCTGCTTCTGCTCCTCCCGGTGCTCCTCCTCCTGCTCCTGCTTCCCCCGCTCCTACGTCTGCCCCTCCCCCTCAGCCCAGCATGCAAAATGACCCGGCGCGGGTGTTGGAGCTGAGGGGCATGCACGTTTCCAACGCCGTGTGCCTGCTGCAGCAGGAGGTGTCTGCCCTGCGGTTTGCTGCTCAACGTATGAAGTCAAGGCAGCAGGTAAGAGTGCACTGTACATGTGTTGCCAGCTGCAGCAGGTATAGGGTCACTCACGTGTTGGAGCTGAGGGGCATGCACGTGTCCAACGCCGTGTGCCTGCTGCAGCAGGAGGTGGCTTCTCTGCGGTTTGCCGCTCAGCGCACCAAGTCCCGCCAGCAGGTACGCAATCTCTATTATCTCATCAATGCATACACCTTGCGCTCCTGCACCCTCTCGTCCTCCCCCGTCTCCATCCCTCGCATCTAGCCACCCCTGCCAGCTCTATGTGTGTGTGCGATCGGGGTGACTTTTGAGTCGACTCAGAAGTCACCATCCCTCGCATCTAGCCACCCCTGCCAGCTCTATGTGCGTGTGCGATCAGGTCTCTACACCAGCGACAAGGCGATTTAACACCACCCAGCAGCGGTGGAGCAGTATCATACAGAACAACTCCATACCTCCCCCATCTTCCCTGCCTTGTGCTGCCTTTTCTTTCCCCCGTCCAGCGCTACGTGCGTGTGGGGTCAGGGCTCTACACTAGCGATCGCGCCCTGCAGCACATGCCAGCAGTGGTGGAGCAGTATCTGTGGATTTCCATTCCATGTATCCCCATGCATCTCCCCTGAGATTTTACTGCCCATACCCCTCCCTTACCACCTTTCCTGCCTCGCCTTGTGCCAGCTCTACGTGCGAGTGGGATCGGGTCTCTACACCAGTGATCGCGCCCTGCAGCACATGCCAGCCAGAAGTGGTGGAGCAGAGCGGTGGAATGCCATTTCCATACCTTCCTGTCTTCCCCACTTGTGCTGCCTCCCGCGTCCCTGTCAGCTCTACGTGCGAGTGGGATCGGGTCTCTACACCAGTGATCGCGCCCTGCAGCACATGCCAGCCAGAAGTGGTGGAGCAGAGCGGTGGAATGCCATTTCCATACCTTCCTGTCTTCCCCCCTCGTGCTGCCTCCCGCGTCCCTGTCAGCTCTACGTGCGAGTGGGATCGGGTCTCTACACCAGTGATCGCGCCCTGCAGCACATGCCAGCCAGCAGTGGTGGAGCAGAGCGGTGGAATGCCATTTCCATACCTTCCTGTCTTCCCCCCTCGTGCTGCCTCCCGCGTCCCTGTCAGCTCTACGTGCGAGTGGGATCGGGTCTCTACACCAGTGATCGCGCCCTGCAGCACATGCCAGCCAGCAGTGGTGGAGCAGAGCGGTGGAATGCCATTTCCATACCTTCCTGTCTTCCCCACTTGTGCTGCCTCCCGCGTCCCTGTCAGCTCTACGTGCGAGTGGGGTCGGGCCTCTACACCAGTGACCGTGCGCTGCAGCACATGCCAGCAGTGGTGGAGCAGTATTTGGTGGACCAGGAGGGGCTTCACGTGCTGGAGCCGCAGCCAGGGCTACTCAGAGTGTTCATGTGAGTCATAGTCTGGTACAGTGCGGTGCCATGCGGTGGTGGTTGGTGTGGGTGGGTGGGTGGGGATACCTGTGTCAGTCTTGGGGGGGGGGGGGCAGCACATGCCAGCAGTGGTGGAGCTGTATTTGGTGGACCAGGAGGGGCTTCACGTGCTGGAGCCGCAGCCAGGCCTTTTAAGAGTGTTCATGTGAGTTCCGTGCGGTTCAATGTGGTGCGGTGCAGTGCAGTGGTTTACGGTGGTGTGTGGTATGGGTGGAGATATCTATCTCTGTGTGGGGGGTGCAGCACATGCCAGCAGTGGTGGAGCAGTCTTTGGTGGACCAGGAGGGGCCTCACGTGCTGGAGCCGCAGCCAGGCCTTTTGAGGGTGTTCATGTGAGTTCTGTGCGGTGCAATGAGGTTTAGTGTGGTCCAGTGTGGTGGAGTGTGGTATGAGTGGGGATATCTGTGGTGCTTGTGCACTTCAGCACATGCCAGCAGTGGTGGACCAGGAGGGCCTTCGTGTCCTGGAGCTGCAGCCAGGCCTTTTGAAGGTGTTCATGTGAGTTTTTGTGCGGTTTGATGCGGTGGGGCGGGGTATGTGTCCGTCTGACTTGCTGTGCCCGTCCATGCCATATCCCACTGCTGCTACAGGCATAACAAGGCTTATGCTTCCCCCCCTCCTCCCCTGCATCTGCCCCCACCGCCTGCCCCGCCCCATTCTCCCACAGCCCATCTGTGCCGTAGCCCACTGCTGCATGTGAGGAAAGAGGAGGGGAGGGGAAGGGAGGGGAGGGGAAGGGAGGGGAGGGGAAGGGAGGGGACGGGAGAGGAGAGGAATGGAGCACCTTTACTCAGTCAGTCTGCAAGGAGGCATGATGCTTGCTCTGCTAACTTCTAATGCCCATGAATCGCCACAGCTTCAACCAACAACCACCACCAGCAGCAGCACAGCAGCAGTTGCTGTCCAACTCATTGATACCGCCAACCAACCAACCGCAGCCTGACACGTGGACAGCGCAAGAGCTGCCCCACCAACCAACCAACCACAGCTGCGGTCAAGCTAACACCTACCCCTTTTTTACCAACGCCTCAAAACCCGACGTCCTGAGTCCTCGCCACTGGCTCAGAATGGGTCTTTCCATGGCTTACGTGGTCACTGCTCTTACCGAGGTGACTTTTGAGTTGAGTTGACTCCAAAGTCACCTTCCCAGTGGCTCAGAAAGGGTCTCCACCAGCTGCTTTTACAGCCCCAATGTCTTCCTAACACCTACCTCCTAACATAGAGAGCAAGCCATGTCTCCACCTGCTGCTTACAGGGTGACTCTGACTGAACCTCCTTTTTACTCTCTGGTCCTGAGGCACTGTATTTCCAGCTTTGCCTGATGCGTTTCAGCTTTCAACTTCAGAGTTTTGAGGTGTCAACAACTTAATCCTGCTGCTTACAAGGTGACGCTGATGCTGAACCGCTGGGGTTTCAACTGCTGTCTCTGGCTCTGAGTTTCAACTTCTGAACCGTTCGGTTTCGACTTCTGAAGCAGTAGGGGGTTTCAACTTGCAGCCTCCAATGGCAGCAGCAGACATTGGGTGACAGCGCGGCTAAGAGGGCTTGCCACTTGGTGTGAGGTGCTGACTGCTCGCTTCTATGCAACCGGCTGCTAACACCTGATGCAGCGAATCTAGACGTAAGGCAACGCCAGCAGCAGCAGCAACAACGCCAGCAGCAGTAACAGCAGCAGCAGCCGCCTGGTATTCTCTCCGTATTGCTCTTGTTCAGATTCGATTTGGTTTTTATTTGGTTCATGCTTCCTGCTTGTTTGGTTCTCTATTTTCGTGATATTTTAAACAGTTCAGGTTCGTTACTGCTTTATTCGCATCTGTAGCTTTAGACTGCTATGCTTGCCATATTCTATGTGATTGTTTACTGTAGTGTAGTGTAGGTATGCTTGCACTGTAGTAGGACATATTACAGTAAGGTGTTTTAATGTAGTACTTTTACCATATGTCTCTCTTTACTGCATATTGCATCCTTCGTTTTATCCAGGCTTGTTATACAGTACCTCCTGTTACCAGATGTACTGTATCAAGCAGGTTTCAGGGGTCTTAATTGACCCTGATCCCTAGGTTGTTCCCCCTTTCCCGGGGTTTTGCTTTGTCTGGGTAGCGCCGGCGCTGCAATCGAGTACGGTACATTCCCTCCCGCACATACCATACCTACGACACAAATTCCTATCTATAAAGGCAACCCAGGAGGAATACGCCAAGCCATTTGAAGGAATACTATGTGCCGGTACCGTACTCTGATCTCGTCACAGGCAAAAGATGTACCGTATCATTTGCCTGCCTTCTCTTGCGGTTCCAGCCGGTTGTGGAACTGAGATGAGAACCAAAGGTTGCTCCTACCCGAGTGGGTCATTGTAAACACTGTCACATCAGATTTCTTAATCCCTTCTTTATTGCCAGGAAACTGTGCCAGAGCCACAATTGGAGGACAATGCTATATACAAATGGCATGACCCACACCACACACCCCGTAACATTCATGGTTTGGAGGAACAATTGGCCAAGGTCCAACCGATCCTTGCGTTCTCGTTATCATACACCATAAGATAACCCCGCATTACAATATCTGTAGCACATTGATGGAACCAAGGGAAAGGGGGATAAAAAAAAAGGCAGTCGTTACGATGAACTAGCAGGCAAGACTGCCACGACAGAACAGACGAGAGGTTGCGAAAGCATTTTTGCATAAGAGAAGGAAAGATGAAACCACATCGACAATGGGTACCAAAGAGGGGCACCTTAAAGGGTATTCGTACACCCCATAGCGGTGCTTAAAGCACCAGCATAACTTCTCGCCTAAAGAATACCGTAGCTGACTTCTGAGACGTCCCAAAAAGGGCCTGAAGCGCAAGCATAGTTTCTCGCCTCACTTTTGAGACGTCTCAAAAGTCGTCCAAAAAGGGCCTAAAGCGCTAGCATATATTCTCGCCTCAGAAACAGCTTGGCAAGATGCTGAATCCTTGACTGCGTTTCTTGACATGGTGTGGAGTGGATAACCGAGTTGACTTTGAGTCGACTCAAAAGTCGACTCAAACATCGACTCGTTTTTTTACATGGTGTGGAGTGGACTAAAGTGGAAAATGCCGTGCCTCCAGTAATGGTCCGGTGAACCATACGAGTAATCGTACCTCCGACAGTGGTCCGGTCTGGCACGCATTACCGTACCTCGGATGCTGGTCCGGCTTAACCTTGCATTACCATACCTCCAATGATGGTTCGGGGAGCGCCTTCCAATGCGATTGACTCCTCTCCATTCAGAATTCCAAGGCACACTGTGCCATGCCTCTGTGGCACATTAGGGGTGAGGGGGGTGGGAAGACAGGGGAGAGGGGTGGAGGAAGAGAGGCGAAGAGACGGGAAGAGAATCTAACACAAAATTTCCGTCTCCCATCTTAATTTCCAAGAGAACTGCTCAAACAAGGTGGCATGACTGTTGCTTACCCCCAAAACCCCCCTTTCATTTCTCAGCGGTGAGAGGAGGTACATAAAAGAGCAACGGAAAAATCAATTGACGAGGAGAAGATTGAATGCGAGTCAAAAGAGAAGGTGATTGGAGAGAAATGAGAAGCAATTCTTAACCAACCACCACCTTACCAAGCACCGACTCACCCACCCAGCCGCTTATCAGCCCCCACTGTCATTGTCACAGTAACTCCATCACTAACCGGTGTAATGAGTCGTGTTTTGAGTTTTGAGTCGACTCAAAACACGACTCACCCACCCAACCCTTTATCAGCCGCCACTGTCATTGTCACAGTAACTCCATCACTAACCGGTGAGAGGAGGTACACTGGGTCGTGTTTTGAGTTTTGAGTCGACTCAAAAGTAACCTCGAAGGTACACTGAAGGGGAAACGGAGAGATGAGCTGACGAGGAGAAGATTGAATGCAAGTCAAAGGGGAAGGTGAGCGGAGAGAAGTGAGACGCCACGTGATTATCTCTTACCCACGAACCACCACCCTACCAACCACCTTTGTTTCACCACTCACCGGTGAGTGCAGGTACGTGGAAGGGGCGACGGAGAGATCAGCCGAGGAGGAGAGGACGGAGTGTGAATCAACGGAGAAGGTGAGGGGCAGAGAAGTGAGACGCCACGTGAGCCTCTCCCACCCACCCACCACCTTAGTTTTGAGGCGCCTCAAAACTAGATTTTTTTAGGCACCTCAAAACTAGATGCCACGTGAGCCTCTCTCACCCACCCACCACCTTACTAACAACCATGTTACCCACCATTGTGACAGGAACTTACCGGTGAGATGAGGTAAGTGGAAGGAGCGACGGAGAGATCAGACGACGAGGAGAAGATGGAATGTGAGCCAAAGGAGAAGATGAGGACAGAGAAACGCGATGCCACGTCAGCGACAGAACTGAGAGGAGGACATGGAGGGATGGGGTTGTACGGGAATGCATGGGGATGGCAGAGCAGGAGAAAGGGGTATGGTGAGGGGGGTATGGTGAGGGGGGCATTGTGAGGGGGGTATGGTGAGAGATGTGGGGGAAAGGGCAGCAGATACGCAAACACAAAGTCTGTACTTCACGTGAAAGAGGGATACAGCACAGACGCGTCCCCAAAGAGTTGAGAATCAATACATGGGCAAGGCACGGAGCAGGAGGAAGCACGCGAGGAGACGCACACATATCCTATACGTGCGTCTCCTCGCGTGCGATGAGGCGATTTTTTAGTCGACTCAAAAATCGCGTGCCTCCTCCTGCTCCACGCCTTGCCCATGTTGCTCGCACCTGATCTCTGCACCTCCTTTCCCCGCGCGCCAGCAGTGGGGTAGCACAGTCACGGTGGTGTCTGCCTGCAGGCCTGCTGCTGCTGCATCGGCTGCTACCTGGGAGGAGAGGGGTAGGAGAAGGGTAAGAGAGGGGAAACTGAGGGCTATCACAGGTAGATTGATGAAATGCGTCATTGCACCCATACGCCAGCAGTGGGGCAAACACAGTCGTGCTGGTGTCTGCCTGTATGCCTGCTGCTGCATCGGGTGCTACCTGGGAGGAGAAGAGGGAGAGGGGAGGATCCAAGGGAAATGACAAGGCAGCAGGACAGGGCATGACTCAGTGAGTGTCCTCCCTTTCTCAGTGACTGTCCCCCCTTTCTCAGTGACTGTCCCCCCTTTCTCAGTGACTGTCCCCCCTTTCTCCACACGCCCACCCGCCAGCCGTGGGGTAACACAGTCGTGCTGGTGTCTGCCTGCATGCCTGCTTCTGCGGCTGCGTCAATTGATACCTGAAAGGGACGAGAGAGGGGCTAGAGAGGGGCGAGAGAGGGGCGAGAGAGGGGCTGGAGAGGGGCAAGAGAGGGGCGAGAGAGGGGCGAGAGAGGGGCGAGAGAGGGGCGAGAGAGGGGCGAGAGAGGGGCGAGAGAGGGGCGAGAGAGGGGCGAGAGAGGGGCGAGAGAGGGGCGAGAGAGGGGCGAGAGAGGGGCGAGAGAGGGGCGAGAGAGGGGCGAGAGAGGGGCGAGAGAGGGGCGAGAGAGGGTAAAAAGAGCAACAAAGGATTCACCAGTGGCCCTTGCAATACCCGCCCACCAGCAGTGGGGTAGCACAGCCATGGTGGTGTCTGGCTGCATGCCTGCTTCTTCTGGTGTTACTTTTGAGAATTCTCAAAAGTAACACCAATGTAGCACAGCCGCGGTGGTATCTGGCTGCATGCCTGCTTCTGCTGAGTGTGCTGCTACCTGGGAATAGGGTACGAGAGGGGCAAAAAGCGGCACCTGAAGCGTCGCGATCACTCACGAGTTTCCACAAACCACCACCATTTTTAGCAACACCCCAGAGGGAGCAGCAGACAAGTAGGCAAACGAACAGACATCCATCAATCACCAGCCTCTCTTTCAAATGCATCTGAGGACTCTCACTCACTCACCATCTTTAGAAGTGCCTCAAAGCAAGCAGCAACGCGATGACAAATTTGTTCAGAGATGTCTCAAAACAAATGCATCTGAGGACTCTCACTCAACATCTTTACCAGCGCCTCAAAGCAAGCAGCAGCAGGCAGGCATGCCAACAGACGCGCATCACCTGCTTTTCTTCCAAATGCATCTAAGGACTCTCACTCACCATCTCTAATACCTTACCCACCAGCTTTACAAATGCGTTAAATGGCGCAGCCGGCAGGTAAGCGAACGACGACCCAGAGTCAAAAACAGCAGCCGGTAAGAAATTGGTAGTAATCTCACACTCCTCCCATATATCTCCAAAATCACACTCACCATGTAGTGAGTCGATTTTTGAGTCGACTCAAAAATCGACTCACTACACGCACATTCCTCCCATATATCTCCAAAATCACACTCACCATCTGTAGCAGAGCATCAAATCACACCCACCATCTGTAGCAGAGCCTCAAATCACACCCACCATCTGTAGCAGAGCCTCAAATCACACCCACCATCTGTAGCAGAGCCTCAAATCACACCCACCATCTGTAGCAGAGCCTCAAATGGCGCAGCCGGCAGGTACGCGAACGACGACCCAGAGTCAAAAATCGCCCCTCCGCTTTCCACTCCGCCATCCTCGTTATAAGCAGATGCAGACGCCGTGGTCTTATCGTGGAACGCCTTGAGATTGTCGATGGGAAGCTTCTTGGAACCATAGGACATGCGGAGGAGTGATGCGTGGTAGTAGCGGCTGGGATGGGTGAGGATGGGTGAGAGGGGATGGGGAAAAGGAGAGACGGGGATGACTTCCGAAGATAAAATAAAACCATGACTCCCTCGAATGGTCCCTCACTCACACACTCACTCACTCACTCACTCCCTCACTCACTCACTCACACCCTCACTCACACACTCCCGTACCCACTCACGCTTCACTTGTGGCAGCACGGGGGTCCAGGTGAGAGCGCTGGGTAGGTTCGCTTCCCCAATGAAGAAGTAACCTCCCCCAGATGCACCCGAATCCCAAGGGAGGTGAAAATGCACCATACCAGCATTGGCCAATGGGGTATCATACTCACGAGTCACTCATTGCTGCACGGGGCGTCCACGTGAGGGTGCTGGGTAAAAGCGCTTCCCTTCCCCGATGAAGAAGTAACCTCCCCCAGATGCTGCCTATGTCTCAGGGGAGGTGAGGCACCATACCAGCCTTTCATCTCCCACCACTCACGAGTCAGTCAATGCAGCACGGGGGGTCCACGTGAGGGTGCTGGGTAAGAGCGCTTCCCCAATGGAGAAGGGAGGTGAGGTAGCACACGAGAGCTAGAGCTACTCACTCACCCACTCAACAACTCACGAGTCAGTCAATGCAGCACGGGGTGTCCACGTGAGGGCCCTGGGTAAGCGCGCTTCTCCAATGAGGAAGGGAGGTGAGGTAGCACATCAGAGCTAGAGCTATTCAACTCCCACTCATAAACTCACGAGTCACTTAATGCAGCACAGGGTGTCCAGGTGAGGGTGCTGGGTAAGAGAGCCTACAAATGACGAAGGGAGGTGAGGTAGCACATCAGAGCCAGTGTTTTCATCACAAACTCACTGCAATATTGAGGTGATTTTCGAGGCGCCTAAAAAATCACTTGCTGTAGCACGGGGCGTCCAGGTGAGAGCCTTGGGTGAGGGTGCGTCTCAAATAAAGAAGTAACCTCCCCCAGATGCTGCCATTGTAACAAGGTGACTCTTGAGTTGACTCAGAAGTCGCCTTGGGTGAGGGTGCGAGTCCCCAATGAAGAAGTAACAACCTCCCCCAGATGCTGCCTATTTCCAAAGGGAATTGAGGCGTGGTACCTGAGCTAGAGGTAAAGCCCACGAGGTAGGAGCTAGAGCACTGGGTAAGAGTGCTTCACTCACGAGTCACTTAATGCAGCACGGGGGGTCCACGTGAGGGTGCTGGATAAGCGCGCTTCCCTTCCCCAATGAAGAAGTAGCCTCCTCATAAACCCTTAAAAAGCGAAAGAACCAACCTTGTACCTCTCCTCTCACACTCACGTGTCACTCATTGCAGCACGGGGGGTCCACGTGAGGGTGCTGGATAAGAGCGCTTCCCTTCCCCAATGAAGAAGTATTCTCCCCCAGATGCTTCCTCTTTCTATAGGAGGCGTGGTACGGTACCATACCAGAACTTGAGCCCTGGGTAAAAGTGCTTCACTCACGTGTCGCTTGTTGCGGCGCGGGGGGTCCAAGTGAGGGTGCTGGGTAAAAGCGCCTCCCCAATGAAGAAGTAACCTCCCCCAGATGCTGCCGAATCGAGACAGTGGCCAAACACGTTGCGCCCCGCCCCTGCTCTGGACAGCTGCTAGTCTTGAGGGGAGGGGGGAGGGAGGGGCAGGAAAGGGGGGGACGAGGGGAGGAGGAAAGGAGGGGGAGAATATGGGGAGGGGAAAAGGAGGAAACAGCACCAAACACTGGTAAACCTGATTAGAGTTGACCAGCATTGACCAGCATTGACCAGCATTGACCAGCATTGACCGGGGTAGGGGAACCCTCAGTGGCAAGAAGGGGGCACCTGGGCAGGGAGCGAGAGGTTGGAAGGGCCGAGACCCAGCACCCCATCGGAGCGAGCAGGAGAGACTGCAAGGTCCCCCTCCTGGTCGTAGGCACAGCTGGTTGTGGGGGCAGAATGGGACGGGTGGAGCAAGGCGGAATGGGAAATGGCTGGTTGTAATTGGAAAGGAGGATGAGAAAAAGCTCCTTCCTGGTCGTACAACCAGAAAAGTGACAAAATATAGCAGAACCATACGCTGCTTATAACTATGTTATATAATCTCACCCGAATGTGAACTGCGCGGCCTTGAGTGTGCCCGAGGGGTGCAGGAACAGTAACCTATCCGTTACAAGCACACCCTGGGAGCTGCTTCCGTCAGCGTACACTATGTCATAGTCACACTGCCCGCTGCTGCTGCTTTCACCCTCGTTATTGTCACCCTGGTTACTGTCCCCAGCACCACCAGCAGCAGCAGCAGCTGCTGCAACGCTGCTGGTACCGTTTGTAACCCCTCTGGACGCCTCTTGTAGATGCCGTGGCTTGGTATGAACCCCCTCTCCGACCCGTCCCGCATCCGCAGCTTCGGCACCCTCCGAGCCTGAATGGGTGTCTTCCGAGCCTGAGGAGCAGCCTCGGATGAAGCCTGTCTGTGCGGCTTGGCAGAGGTCGGAATGGCAGTCCACCAGAGAGGCATGGGAGGGGTCGTACCATGGGTTGGGACCCTGAGATGGGAGAAGGGGAGGAATGAAAGCAAGAACAACACGAGGAGCAATCCGGGGGTATATTGAGATTACTCAACGATTTTCGAGAATTCTCAAAAGTCACTCCGGGGGTATATTGAGATTGCTCAACGATTTTCGAGAATTCTCAAAAGTCACTCCGGGGGTATATTGAGATTGCTCAACGATTTTCGAGAATTCTCAAAAGTCACTCCGGGGGTATATTGAGATTGCTCAACGATTTTCGAGAATTCTCAAAAGTCACTCCAGGGGTATATTGAGATTGCTCAACGATTTTCGAGAATTCTCAAAAGTCACTCCGGGGGTATATTGAGATTGCTCAACGATTTTCGAGAATTCTCAAAAGTCACTCCGGGGGTATATTGAGATTGCTCAACAATTTTCCCTCAGGTCGGAATGGCAATCCACCAGAGAGGCGTGGGAGGGGTCGTACCATGGGTTGGGGCCCTGGGGGGAGAGGGGCGGAGGGGGAGAGAGAGGGGAGGAATGAGAGCAGAGAAGAGGAATGCAGATGAAAGAAAGGGATGAGTATGGAGAGGCTCGGCAGAGGTCGGAATGGCAGTCCACGAGAGAGGCACGGGAGGGATCGCACCAGGGGGAACGCAAGGAGAGCAACGTGAGCAAGGGGAAATGAGAGCAGAGAAGAGGAATGGGGATAAGGGTGTGTGTATAAGCAGGGAGAGGCGGAGCACGAGAGAGGCAGGCATGGGAGGGATTGTATCGTACCAGGCGTTGGGACCCTGGGGGAGGGAAAGAGGACTCTAAAATTACAGTTTGGTGAGGGAGAAAGAGCAGGGGGATCCCAGCACATGGTACACTGTATTGTACCACAGTTTGCCGGGGGGGCTGCAGTCCTCTGGGAGCTGGGGGGGGGGAAGCAGTGGGGTTACAAAAGGTACGCACAGAGATCCACCTGAGATGAGAACAACAAAATTCTCACCTGAGCCCAAAATAAACACACCTGAGCGCAACAGAACCCCACCTGAGCGCAACAGAACCCCACCTGAGCGCAATTAACACAGGGAGCATCGCAGGCCACCCATGATACATGGCTGCCGGTGGTTTTTGAGAATTCTCAAAAAACATGCGCTGAGAATTCTCAAAAAACATGCGCTGAGAATTCTCAAAAAACATGCGCTGAGAATTCTCAAAAAACATACGCTGAGAATTCTCAAAAAACATGCGCTGAGAATTCTCAAAAAACATGCGCTGAGAATTCTCAAAAAACATGCGCTGAGAATTCTCAAAAAACATGCGCTGAGAATTCTCAAAAAACATGCGCTGAGAATTCTCAAAAAACATACGCTGAGAATTCTCAAAAAACATACGCTGAGAATTCTCAAAAAAACATACGCTGAGAATTCTCAAAAAACATACGCTGAGAATTCTAAAAAAACATACGCTGAGAATTCTCAAAAAACATACGCAGGCCACCCATGACACATGGCTGCCGGTGTCTATGTCGAGAAAGTAGGTGCGCGGGGGGTGTGGGGAATGGAGCCCCAGATAGGAGCCAGCCAAGTCTTCCGAGTCAATGCAATGCAATAGAGCCTCACCTGGGCGCAGTTCACGCAGGGGGCATCGCAGGCCACCCAGGAGACATGGCTGCCCGTGTCTATGTCGAGAAAATAGGTGCGCGGAGGGGTGCCGAGACCCACTGCTATATAGTAGAGCCTGGAAGAGGGAGAGACAGGGGAGGGGAGCGGTGAGAGGGACACAGGGGCATGAAAGGGGAGTGACAAGCCACCCAGGACATATGGCTGCCCGTGTGTATGTCGAGGAAATAGGTGCGCGGAGGGGTGCCGAGACCCACTGCTATATAGTAGAGCCTGGAAGAGGGAGAGACAGGGGAGGGGAGGGGTGAGAGGGACACAGGGGCATGAAAGGGGAGTGACAAGCCACCCAGGACATATGGCTGCCCGTGTGTATGTCGAGGAAATAGGTGCGCTGGGGGGTGCCGAGACCCACTGCTATATAGTAGAGCCTGGGGGGGTGAACATGGGAGAGAGGAGAAGGGGGGAGTGGGGGGACACAGGGGCATGGGAGGAGGTGGCAAGGCAAGCCACCCGAGACACAAGTGCCTTCCCCCACGCCCATCCCCCCACACGCCTTCCCCCACACTCATTCCGCCACGCCCATCCCCCCACACCCATCCCCCCACATCTCTCATCCCTCCCTCTCACCCCTCAGGGAAGATACGTCCATGAATGCGAGTCACTGCTGCCGACGACCCCTTCACCAATCGCAGCCCGCCACCTGTCACCGTGGCGCCTGCTGCTGCCGCCATGGCTGCTGCTGCTGCTGCTGCATTGTGTTGCCTGCTGTGCACCTGATAAGGTTGGTGGTGGGGAAGGGGTGGAAGGGAGAGAAAAGGCGGAGGGGAGGGTGGCCTTTGAGAGAGAAAGGAACCAGCAGCTCGCAGTTCGAGAGACCTCTCACCCAAACTCTCTCCTGTACTCTCACCTGAAATCTCACCTGAACTCTCACCTGAGCTCTCACCTGAACTCTCTCCTCATCTCTCTCCAGCAATTGCCTCAGCCTTCTCAACCCCGCCTCCTCCCTCCACTCCACTCCCTCCCTCCATCCCCCTTTCTCTTTCCCCTTCCCCAACCCCTCCTCCTCCCTCACCTCCCCCCATCTGGTTCCGCCTCCCCCCCTCCCTCTCCTCCTCCTTTCCCACGTTCTTCTCTCCCTTCTCCCAGCGTCGTCACCGCCCCCTCTTGAGGCACCTCTGCTATAATCACTAAAACTATACTCCCCACCTCCCATAAGAACCTCTTTGTTAGAGGCGCCATTGACCTCGCCTTCCCCACTTCCGCCAACGTCTCCCCCTCCCCTTCCCCCTCCCCTTCCCCCTCCGCTTTCCCCTCCGCTTCCCCTCCAGGCTCCCCCTCCCCCGCACCGCGATTCCCAATGCGCGAATTCCGCCTCGCCCTCAAAATGCGCGCCGAAGCGCGGATTCAGCTGGTACACGTGCGACAGGACCATGACAGAAGCGGGACACGTGGCGCCTTCGGATTGGAGGAGGGAGGAGAGCGCTCGAAGGAGATTGGCGGATTGAGGAAAGAAGAGGAAGAGGAGAGAGGGGCAGAGGAAGAGGAGGAGGGCCAATAGACAAACGACACGTGGCGAATAGCGGCGCATATCTAGTAACGAATGGGAATAGCTACGAGGTACTAAGGAGGGAAAGTGACTGGAGATGGAGTGAGATGCCGGCCTGCCGAAAGCACTTGTAACGGGTGTGCTTGAAGCGGAGCAAGAGCAGGAGTTTTCGAGGTAAGTTGAGAGGAGGAGGGGGACGGGCTGAGGCAGGTAAGAGGAAAATCCCGCAAGAACGAATCGCCAACGACTTCGCGAGCCGCGATGACACGTGGCACTGTGAGCGCGATTCGGTGAGGACGGTGTGGTTGCATCAAGATCGAGTTCGAAAGCCTGGAATCGCGGTGGATCCGGCGGAGACGGCGGGATAAGCGGCGTGATTAGAGGAACGGACGCGTCGAACGAGTCGGCGTGCGGCCGTTGCCGGGCTGCCGCGACGTCCGCTGCTTCTGCTGACATGGAAGATGACGTGGATGATGACGTGGCCATGGAGTCATACGGCGAGGGCTCTACGGGCTTCGCCGCGCGAAACGGAATCCGTCTCATGCAGTTCTAACTGATATATTTTCTCGCGCGACAGAACTACAGCAGCTAATGTATTTTCTTTCACCCCCCCCCCCCCCCCAACAATAGTCAATGGCGCTTCACGGACGCTCGATGAGAGGCGACGCGACGCCTGGAATCGAGTGTCTGACAACGCAAGCAGTCCACACAACTTAGTTGTCTTGGACTAGTGGTTACACACAAGGGATGTGGTGGGATGAGAGAAATTCTGGACGCAATGCGTTTTAGTGGGGTGGGGTAAGGTGAGGTGGGGCGGGGTAGAAAAAGTGGCAAATAGGAGCAAGATGTGCATGCCGCCGGAGTATGGGGGGAAGGGATAAGGAGAGAAAGCAGGGGCAGGGCGCGGGGAGGAGCGGACAACAATCGGAAGGCCAAGATGCGTTTCCTCGAGGAACTGGGATTCTGAAAACCGTCGATGCGGGGGCCCAGAGGACTGTGATACACACATTTCGCTTTGGGCGCACCCCAATTCAGGGGAACCTGGGCCGCGAAGGGGAAGGGGGAGAGGAGAGAACCCCAGTTTTCGCCAGCATCTGCGCTGTGCACCACAATTTTGGGGACTGAAATGAGGGATCTGATTGGTGCATTGACGTGCGAGGGGGGCACTACTTAATTTCAGCACACGTGGACCCCTGAGAGAGGTTGGCCCCCAAGTGACGTCTTCGCCAGGAGAAGACTGTATTTCTCGCCATCTTCGCAAAGTAACGGTTTTGGAGATTACACTAGAAACAACCTCCGTTACAAAACCAAATTCAAAAGGAAAAATATGTCACAAGTAACCAACATGGGACTCGATAACGTGAATGGTAACAAAGTACGCGTACGGTCACTGTATCGGGTTTGCTGACGGGTTTGGTAAGTGGGGCCACGGATTCAGTCACTAACAACAGGTGAAAAATCACGCGAATGCTCACACATGTAACTCCCGCCAAAATTTCTTGAAACTCTACAAAATTCCCGCTCGCGCCCAACCAATCATCTAATTTCTAAAAATACTAAAACCCAATCGGAATCGGATGCGGTTTGGGAACAGATCAACCCTGAACACCTGGCGAGTTGTGTTTAGGGTTGATTCATCCGAAAATGCATCCAGGTTCATTTTGGGTATTATCTTTTTTGGGTGGGAATTTCATCTGTCTGTCACCATTCGCGTTATTTTTTCCCAGTTGATTGTGACTGGTTCCTTGAAACGTTTTATCAAACACGCGAAAACACCCTTTGCAGTGACCGTACCCGTTTTTTTTTTTGTTGCCAAACATATTATCGAGACCCTTGTTGATTACGAGTGGCATATTTTCCCAATTCAAAAGGTTCTGCTTGTCCTTCCTAAACAAACACCACTCACGTATGGATTTTGGCATTGAATGGAAACGTTTCATCAATACTGAACTTGAAAAAGGGTTGCGCGAAGGTTGACGAGGGGAGAATTTGCCCGAGGCAGGTGGCGAAGGCGGAATGCTCCACAGTGGATCGCAACTTCAAGAAACTTGAACAAACAGTAACGACAAAGCCAAACCCAACCTCTCTCACGCAGCTCACAAATCAGTGTCAAATAATATTTATATATTTTGTTAGTTTGCTAGGCTATAGTGAGTTGCCTAGTATAGGGTACACAAATTCCCTCGACATTCCTTCTTGTACCTCTTGCCCTACTAGTCGACCAACCTATTCCGCTAGTACGTTGAGATGGTATCACGCTAGTTTCTTCCTTGGCCTAACTTACCTCCTTAGCAACGTTCCTAAGCTAGTTTAGTCCTTAGCTTCATCTCCGCCAGCCAGCCTTTGCTAGCGTGGCGCCTCCGCCAGCCAGCCTTCCCGTCGACTTTAGTGCAGTAGCAGACGCGCGCTCCCTTCTAGCCTCTCGAACGCGCGCCTGCATTTTGCACGTACCAGCACAGCGCCCGCCAGCATAGCGCGCTCATCAGGGCAGAGCACGCCAGCAAACCGCGCCTGCATAGCGCGCGCGCCAGCACAGCGAGCGCCAGTGATGCTCGCGCACCAGCAATGCGCACGCGCTCAGCAGGCACACGAGCGCCAGCGCGCAGCGGGCACACGAGCGCCAGCGCGCAGCGCGCCACAGCAGCATGCCCTGCCGCAACACGCGCCGTAGCGCACACCGACACTGTTGCGCGCGCTGCACCCGTAGGCACTCACTGCTGCCAACCGCCGACAGCTATGCTAGCTGCCTGCACCCCAGCTCGCCGCCAGCAGCAACTACGCTAGCCGCCAACCCGCCTCTGCCTCAGCAGCCACGAACGTGTAGCGCTGCGCACACCACGCTCCGCCTGCTGCTCGCACGCAGCAGCACGCGGCTGCATTACACGCAGCCAGCAGAAGCGCTAGCGCGAGCAGCACTCGCTGGAATTTGCCGCTAGCAGCAGCAACTTACCGTCAGTAGCAGACAACAGCCGCCCAAAAATCTTTCCAGCTGCCCACAGTTCATCCCAGCCGGCCAGAGCCTCTCCCAGCCGCCCACAGCCCCTCTTAGCCGCCCACCACCGCCTAATTCCGCCCATTTTTTGCCTACTGCCGCCCATAGCCGCCCATCGTACCACTACTGCCCATTGTCTAGTGCACGCCTCCTGTCTTTGGCATCCCTAACCGCGGCGGGCAGCCGCAATCACTTTTCCTGGCGTAGTTTTGGTTTGTGCCTCAACTGGCATTCCTAGCACCCCTTGCCTAGCCGTCTATTCCTAGGATGGTGTCTCTTCTTCGGTAGTTCTTAGTATCACTCCAGCCATACCTTGCTCCAGCCGTGCCTTGCTCCAACCGTGCCTTTCTCCAACCGTGCCTTGCTCTAGCCGTGCCTTGCTCCAGACGTGCCTCGCTCCTAGCTGTTCTCGCTCCTCGCTCCTAGCTCAGTGTGCTCCGTGCTCTGGCTGTTCCTCACCTAGTTTCACTTGGCGCTCCTTGCTGTTCCCGCTCTTCGCTCCAGCCGTTCCTTGAGCCCGTAGTTTCTAGCCTGGCGTTTCTAGCTCCGGCCGTGTCTCACTCCAATCGCTCCTAGCTCCAGTCGCTCTTAGCCTACCGCCCCTGCACCCAGCTAGCCTTTACCATGGCGTCCACTAGATTTCTCCAGCAGCAGGGACAGCAGCAGCGGCAGTTTCAGCAGTGGGAACCTCAGCAGCAATGGCGCCCTCAGCAGCAGTGGCGTCCTCAGCAGCCGTGGGGGCCTGGTGGTTCGGGTAGCGTTGGTTGCAGCAACGGCCCAGCCAGCTTGGGGGCTCGTCTTAGTGGCCGCGACGTCGGCCCCGGCTAGTTCGGATCCTGACCGGCCCTGGTGCTGGCACTACCTGCTGGCGTCCCGACCACTCTGCACAGCGCTGCTATAGCTGCCTCAACGACCGATACCGTGAGCGTTTTGGGCCTGAGTTGAGGCCACCGATCTGGCCCAGTTTGTCTCGTAATGGTTACCCTGTGTTTGATATGTCTATGGATGCTGCTTATTCTGTCACGTATGGATCTCTTGGCTTGCGTGTACCTAGCTTAGGACCTTTGCCTGTTGCTAGTGTAGGTACTTATGCTTTTAGTGTAGGTGCTTGTGTAGTCACTAGTCTAGCCGTGACGACTGCTGTCGCGTCGCTCTCCTTTACGCTGGACTCAGGCACGTCGCAGTGCTTCTTTCGCGACCACATCACTGTCACACCTCTTTCGGCTCCAGTCCCAGTTGTCCTGGCCGATCCTACTTCAGCACCAGCAGTCGCTCGCAGCTCGACCACTCTCCCGTGCCTGGCTGACCCTTCTGATTTCCTCACTGGTCTCTACATCCCCTCGTTCTCTCGGAACTTGGTGGGTGTTGGATACCTTCAGGACTGTGGGATCACAATCACTTTTCCTGCGCATGGGAGGACGACGATCTGTACAGATGCTTCCACCGGGGCTCTTCTTGCCACGTTCACCAAGGAGTCCCACTCAGGTCTCTTCATTCTGCTCACTGCGTCCCACCAGGTTACAGGCACCTACGTTAACGAGGTTCCCCCATCTGGGGCGAACATAGTCGATGGCATGTGGATCTTCAGGGTGAAGCGGCCGCCGGGTTCTCCGCCTGCCTTCAAGGCGCGTTACATTGCTAGAGGCTTCAGCCAGCGACAGGGAGTTGACTACTTCCAGACCTTCTCCCCCACCCCAAAGAAGACTACTCTTCGGGTGTTGCTGCACGTCGCTACTCAGCGTGACTACGAGTTGTACTCTTTAGACTTCAGCACAGATTTCCTGCAGGGCAGCCTGCACGAGGAGATCTGGTTGCGGCGCCCACCTGGTTTCACTGAGTCTTTTCCTGCAGGTACTCAGTGGAGTCTTCGGCGGCCAGTCTACGGTCTCCGTCAGGCGCCTCGCAAGTGGCACGGCACACTGAGGACTACACTTGCAGCTCTTGGGTTTGCTCCTACTACTGCTGACCCGTCGCTGTTTCTACGCACCGACACCTCGCTGCCGCCATTCTACGTCCTTGTCTACGTCGACGACCTCGTCTTTGCCACTACTGACACTGAGGCACTGACCCTTGTGAATTCGGAGCTGCAGAAGAGACACACCTGCACTGACCTGGGTGAACTGCGCAGCTATCTTGGCTTGCAGATCACCCGGGACAGAGCTCGGCGCACCATTACCCTGACTCAGTCACACATGGTGCACCAGATCCTTCAGCACTTCGGCTTCCAGTTCTCCTCGCCACAGCCCACTCCTCTGTCTACCAGTCACTCGCTCTCAGCTCCACCTTCGGACGAGTCCGTAGAGCCGAGTGGTCCGTACCCAGAGCTTGTAGGTTGCCTCATGTACCTGATGACGTGCACTCGACCCGACCTCGCGTACCCTCTCAGCCTCCTGGCTCGCTACGTGGCTCTCGGCAGGCACCGAAAGGTGCACTGGGATGCTGCGAAGAGGGTACTGCGTTACTTGTGTAGTACGTCGGGCATGGGGCTCATGCTTGGAGGACGGGGTCCAGTTGTCCTCACCGGTCACGCAGACGCTTCTTGGGTTGACGACTCAGCTACGCAGCGGACGTCACAGGGTTACACCTTCAGCCTTGGCTCTGGCTCTGTCTCCTGGCGGTCTACCCACTCATCTTCGGTTCTCAGCTCCAGTTGTGAAGCTGAGATCTACGCTGGGGCCATGGCTGCACAGGAGCTACGCTGGCTCACCTACTGACTTGGGAGAGCAGCCTCGTTCGCCTCCAGTTCTGTACGTAGACAACAAGGCCATGATTGCCTTGTGTCAGGAGCACAGACTGGAGCACAGAACGAAGCACATCGCTCTGCGATACTTCCTTGCTCGAGAGTTGCAGCAACGTGGCCAGCTTCGTCTTGCGTACGTGGCCACTAGGGCCAACACTGCTGATATATTCACCAAAGGCACTTCCGCCTGGTGATCATCAGCGTTTCTCTACTGTGTTAGGCCTTGTGCCTACTTTGCCTCACTTGCTTACTGCGTGACTTTGCTTGTACTGTGATCTATATATATACCTGCATGCTTGCACTTGCTAGGGTATGATCACTGTATTGTTTGTTCTCTTTCATATATAACTCTGCATGTGAACTAGCCTTGTGGCCCTTTGCTTGTGCTCGGACTGCGTGGTGACTTTGTGATCCACCCTGAGCTTGCTTTGCTTTTCTTGACTGGTCTTGTGACCACTCGTTCTCCCACACTTTGCCAATGGGGGTGTGTCAGAGCATTATAGATTTTACATTTGTGTAGGCTATAGTGGGGTAGCCCATAAGGGGTACAATCCAACTAGGGTTAGTACTTGTACCCAACTCTTTGCTAGTTCATCCATCCTCGTTCGTTTCTTTGACAAGGACCTTTGCCTGTTGCTAGTGTAGGTACTTGTGCTTTTAGTGTAGGTGCTTGTGCAGTCACTAGTCCAGTCGTGACGACTGCTGTCGCGTCGCTCTCCTTTACGCTGGACTCAGGCGCGTCGCAGTGCTTCTTTCGCTACCACACCACTGTCACACTTCTTTCGGCTCCAGTCCCAGTTGTCCTGGCTGATTCTACTTCAGCACCAGCAGTCGCTCGCAGCTCGACCACTCTCCCGTGCCCGGCTGTCCCTTCTGGTCTCCTCACTGGTCTCTACATCCCCTCATTCTCTCGGAATTTGGTGGGTGTTGGATACCTTCAGGACCGTGGGATCACAATCACTTTTTCTGCGCACGGGAGGACGACGATCTGTACAGATGCTTCCACCGGGGCTCTTCTTGCCACGTTCACCAAGGAGCCCCACTCAGGTCTCTTCATTCTGCTCACTGCGTCCCACCAGGTAGCAGAGTCCGATCAGGTTACTGCGTCTCCCCAGGTAGCAGAGTCCGGTCAGGTTACTGCGTCCCCTCCGGTTGCTGGTTCTAGTCAGGTTGCTGCGTCTGGTTAGGTTGCTGCGTCTTGCTCCTGTCGGTCTCTCGCCCACCCGACCGTCTTGTGGCACCACCGTCTTGGCCACCCATCGATCCCCCGCCTCCGTAGCATGGCTAGTCACCGTCTTTTCTCGGGTCTCCTTCGTGTCTTTGCTTTGCTCCCTCCTTCGCTCGCAACGCCGTGCACTCCTTGCGTCGCCGGCCGCTTGCACGCCACTTTGCACTCCTCCTCCCTTCGTCCGGCCACTGCTCCCTTCCAGACTCTCCAATTGGACGTTTGGGGCCCTGCCGCTACGCAAGGACTTGAGAGGGAGCGCTAATTTCTGGTGGTCGTCGACGACTACTCCAGGTACACCACGGTGTTTCCTCTTGCGAAGAAGTCCGAGGTGAATTCTACGCTGATCCAGTGGCTTTTCGCCACCGAGGGCTCTTGTGGTCGTCGTGTCTCTTGTCTCCACTCCGACCGTGGGGGCGAGTTTCGCTCCGGCACTCTTCGCGGATTCTGCGGCGAACAGGGCATCTCCCAGACCTGGACGCTTCCGGAGTCTCCACTGCAGAATGGGGTTGCTGAGTGCTGCATTGGCTTGGTCATGGACATCACCCGCACGTCCATGATCCATGCCCGTGCGCCCCATTTTTTGTGGCCCTATGTGGTTCGCTACGCCGCCCACCAGCTGAACCTCCAGCCGCGTGTCTCGCGGCCAGAGGCTTCACCGACCAGTCTTTGGACCGGGTCCCCTGGTGTTGGGTCAGCCTTTTGGGTCTGGGGCTGCCTTGCGCTTGTCCGCGACACCTCTGTGGACAAGCTTTCGGCTCGCGCCATCCCTTGTGTCTTCCTTGGTTTCCTGGTGGACTCTCCCGACTACGCCTTTTACCAACCGCCTCTCCACCAGTTCCTAAACTCCCGTGACGTCCGATTTGACGAGTCCGTGTCCTACTACACCCGGTACCCCTGTCGAGGTCTCCTGGTCCTCCCTCCTCCTCTTTTCCTCGCACCCTCTCCTCCTGCTGCTCCCGCTCCTCCGATAACCCCATCCCCCCCTGGTCCTACCCTGTCAGGTGTGTCTCATGTTACCCCTCTCACCTCGGTCGCGCGTCAGGTAGCGTCTCCCTCCCCGCAGTCCTCCTCACAGTCCCCTCAGCAGCCTTCGGCACTTCTGCGACAGGTTGCTATGGACTCTGAGGGTGTTGGAGCTGGAGGTGCTGACACTGGAGGTGCTCGGTCTGGGGGTGCTTGTTCGCGAGGTGCTTGAGCTGGAGGTGCTAGTTTGGGGGGTGCTGGAGCTGGAGGTGCTTGCACAGGTGGTGCTAGTTCTGGGGGTGCTGGAGTTGGAGGTACTAGAGCTGGAGGTGCTGGCACTGGAGGTGCTAGTTCTAGGGGTGCTGGAGCTGGAGGTACTGGAGCTGGAGGTGCTGGCACTGGAGGTGCTAGTTTTGAGGGTGCTGGAGCTGGAGGCGCTGACACTGGTGGTGCTCCCTTTGGAGACACTGGCACTGGGGGTGTTAGTTCTGAGGAGACTGGAGTTGGAGGCACTACTTTTGCGGTGCCCGCTCAGCCTCCCCACCGCCACGACATGCGTCTCCAGGTAGCTCGGCAGCGTGCGCGTGAGGAGCAGGAGCAGTTGGAGAGGGAGAGGCAGGAGCTGTGGCAGTTGGAATTGCTAGAGCAGCAAGAGCAGGATCAGCACCAGCAGGAGCAGCAGCAACAGCGCCCGCCGTAGCCGCAACAGCAGCAGCGGCAGCCGCAGCAGCTCCCTCTGGAGTGGCAGTTGTTCCTGCCCGTGAGTGGCCTCCGGGCCCTTGGTCTTCCCTCCTCTTCTCCGGGCCGCTCTCCGTCTTTCCCGGCCTTTGGCCCTACGTTTCCTCCTCCTGATGACTCTCCTGCTGTCTGGTCTTCTCCTTAGTCCCCGTCTTCTCCTCGTGTTGTCCCACACTACCGCGTCTGTCCCTATCCCCCGAGTGCTTGTCCCTCGTCCCCCGTTACCGACCTTCGCACTGCCCTCTTTTGTTCTTCTCATCGCCGTTCTCCACCTGTGTCCGTTCTCCCGTCTCCTCCTCCGTCCTCTCTTCCTGTCTCCCCTACCCCTATCTTTGACTACTACCGTGCTGCTCGCCATGTTGACTCCCGTGTTCTCGCCACTCTTGCCACTGACTCTCGTTTCTCTCTGTCGTCTGTCTCGGCTCTTACTGCCGCTGTCACTGACTTTGCTTCCACCCGCCGTCTTGACTATGCCATGCGTGTGGTGGCTTCTCCACCTCCCCGTCCTCTGTCCGTCGGGGGTGAGTTTGCCCTTGGCTGTGACGTCCTAGAGGACAGGCAATTTGAGTTGGAGTTCTTGGCAGCCGCTTCCCCCTCTCAATACGCCTTGCTGTTTTCCCCTAAGGGAGACCCCGACGCCCTTGACGTACCGACTCCTCACACGTACCGTGAGGCAGTGTCAGGGGAGTGGGCCTCTCAGTGGAAAGCGGCTATGGACTTAGAGTTAGCGTCTTGGAGATCCACAGGCACCTACGTCGACGCAGTTCCCCCTCCCAGGGCGAACATTGTCGATGGCATGTGACTCTTCAAGGTGAAGCGGCCGCTTGGATCAACGCGTGTGTTCAATGCGCGCTACGTGGCTAGGGGTTTCAGTCAGCGTGAGGGAGTTGACTTCTTCCAGACCTTCGTCCTGACCCCGAAGATGACTACTCTTCGGGTGTTACTGCACGAAGAAGCACAGGGAGACTACGAGCTGCACTCCCTCGATTTCTCCACTGCGTTTCTCCAAGGCTGCCTACACAAGGAGATCTGGCTGCAGCGTCCTCCTGGCTTCACTGACACCTTCCCACCTGGGACCCAGTGGAGGACGAGCAAAGCGCTACGCCCCTGCACACCAAACTTCGGCTTGATGAACGGCACCACATCCTTGTCGAGCCACTCGATGACGTTCTCTGCCGCCATCCATTTGTTGTCTTGAACACCGACCACCGCATCTGCGTAAAAAGAAACGGTCGTTAGTGGGGTATAAATAAAAACTAAAAGCACAAACAACACATTGACGTTCTTACCATCGGGGAAGTTGCCATGTGGCACGGTCTTGCGCTTGAAAAACACCCACGGCTTCAGCTTCTCCCCCGTTTCCGTGCACGCTAGCATCATGGTGACGCGTTCTTTCTAGTACCTACCGCTGCGGATGGGCACCAACTTCACACCCGTCTGCTCCACGGTGGTTTTTGCCGGCATCTCCAGCCACAGTGGCGTCTGGTCGGCGTTGATTATGTAGCGATTGCCGATCTCATAATCATGCCATGCTTCACGTACGGACATCCAGAACTCCTTGCACTGGCTCTCCACGTCTGCGCAAGGGGATGAAAGGACATGGCCGAAGAGCGGATTAGTAACTATATAAATTTACAAAGTTAAACGCAAGCAGAACAACATGAACACCAAACGAATTCCATGAAATTCAAAGAAAGCAGAGCACTTACGCTGTTGGGTTTTCTGCGCCACCTTGGTTTTCATGTGCACGCTGAGTTTCCAGCGCTTGCAGAAGCGCTCCGACCATCGCTGACTCCCTTTCCACTTTATTTCTGGGGAGAGGACTTTCATCACCTTGCGCGACCACTCTTGGAGACGGCCCACCGAAACAACAACATCACGGCGGCGCCAATCGAGGAGCTACGCGTAGACCTTAATCTCCATCAGACGGTACCAGGAAGCTCACCCGCATCCATGCAGTCGCTTCCGTGCGCTGTGGGCGTCCTTCAGCTGGTCCGCCTGCTGTTTCCACTCGATCAAGCACTTGCGGTGGATGCCGGACTCCCGCGCCACCTCGCTAATCGATGCTGCGACCTTCAAGCGCACGAGCCACTGTAGCTTCTCCTGGGCGGTGTACGAGTGCCGCTTATGTTGTTTCGGTTTATGCCTGGGGGAAGGGGGCCGGGCATCTCGGTTCTCAACAGAGGGGTGGGGACGTTTTCTGTTAATCGGAGGATATGTAGGAATCGGCATCTTCTCGCGCGGGGCATCGCGCCACCAAGTCTCAACGCCGTCGTCGTCCACAGCGCTGGCACTGCCCTCTGGGAACACGTCCGCCTCTGTGCCAGCCTCGCCGCCCGTTTCACCATCGCCAACCGGTTCGCCGTCGCCGCGTGGCTGCTCGTCGGCGGGTACATCGTCGTCGGCGCCCACACTCGACTCGTCCCACGCGCAGTCTTCGGGCTGTCCCCAACGCGGTGTCGGCGATGAAGCTTCGACATACACATCGGTGGGCTTGTCGGATTCCGGTTCACACAACCACTCGTCGAACGTCGCTGGCAGCAGGAGCTGGAGCACGGGCCATTTGCCCGTGTAAGGAGTACCGGTAATCGTAACAGGAGCAGGCGGATTCGGAGGAGCGGGAGGGGCGGGAGGAGCAGGAGAAGCAGGTGGAGCAGGAGGAGCAAGGGGTGCAGGCGGCGCTGGAGGCACGGGTGGGTAAGGAGGCGCAGGAGGCTCACGGGTATACCACCCGTCGTCAGTTAATCGCCACGCGCGTGTCGGTTTCTTCTTATAATGGAAGTGGGTCCCGGTGAATTCCGCCATGGCTTCGCCAGCCAGGCGGGCTAGAGCAAGAATATGAATGAAAAACATAAAGTGGGGTTGCAGAAATGGGAAACGGAGGGGACCCCTGCTGGGTTTGCAGCTCGGGATCCTCGTCAGGTGCATGCGGGAAACCCCCACCTGAACCCACAGAGAACCCTGCGTGGCGGCCTAAACGCTGCGCTGGCAGGGAATCTTCTGCACCCTTCGAGAGGGTTCGGATGAAATTGACATCCCACGCAGCGCTTGGCGATGTGATTGGGCCACACGGCAAGATTCGCGTCATCGCTGGCAGGTGCGTGTTAAATTGTAATTGTATACATTAATCTATAACTTCCTGTAGTGTAGACTTAGTGTAGTTATATGCCTTGTTGTTGTGGTGCACCTTCTTCCTTTGCATGTCCTTTCCTATTTGTACCCTCGCTGGATATTGAATCAACCTCTTTCTCCTATTTGCCTTGCTCTACTCTCTCGACATTCATGCTAGCACCTAGAACCCTAGCTATGGTTCCTAAGTTCAACTAGCCTAATTCGACATGGTATCTAGAGCAGGTCCGTCCTGCGGACCTCCGTTTCGTTTTCTTGACATGGGCCCACCACTTGCCAACGTGCAGCTCGCCCCGTCGCCCCTGCTGTCCCGGTCGCGCCAGGTAGGTCACGTCACGACCAACGGGAAGCAGGCCGCGACGACCAGCGCGGCGCGATTTGCGCTGGTCGTCAGCATCCCCGTTCGCTGCCCCGTCGCGCCTCGGCACGTCGCCACCAGCTCCGAGCGCGAGCGCCAGCGACCAGCGCCACCGCGGACGCCAACGACGAGCGCCAGCGCAATGCCAGCGCCAGCGCGTGCGCCAATGCCCAGCACCAGCGCCCAGCGCGGACGCCATCGCCCCGCGCTTTGAGCCCCCCCGCACAGCCCATCTCACCGCAGCATCCAACCCCACCCACCCTCCCATCGACCCCACTGCTGCAGCCGTGTTTGCTCCTGCTGTTGGGAGAAAAAGGGGGGGGGGGGGGGGGGGGGGGGGTGTTGGGGGTGGTGGCCGTGAGTGGATGACGGGGGTGGATGAAGCAGAGGCTGCCGCCACTCCGCTGCTGTGTTAAGCTGCTGCACCCCCGCCCGCGTGCACCTCCTCCCTGCTGCGTCTGCAGTAGTGAGGGGGGGGAGGAGGGTGTGGGCGTGGCGGGTGTGACCAGCCAGCAGTCGTTTCCTCCTACTCTCTCTCTCACTGCCGCACGTGTCGCTGTGAGGGGAGGGGGAGGGGTGTTGTGCCAACACATTACAGTGGCACGGTCATCGCACTCCCATTCGGCCTACAAGCCTGCTCAGCTTCTGGAATTTTGTGGGGAGGTTGTTCAACACGTATTCTTCAAACCCTCAAAGTTTCAGAGTTTTTCAAGCAGTTACCAAGGCATGACAACATTTTATGTTTCAAGACTTATGGCATCCCGGAAGTGTGTGTTACTCCTTTTTGGTAACACCCGAGTTCACCATTTCGGCTGCTGACTCGTCTACCGAGATCTGATTGGTCTGAAATTCGGTCTGGCAGTCCTTTGCCCCGCTGTGCAAGTGGTCACCAAGTTTCAGAACGATCCAACATCTGAGCATTGCGTGACAGCTGCCGAAATTCACTGTTCCGTAGTCATGGTGCACTGTTGGCAGCATTTCCCTTGCCACCCTTTCATTGTTGTCATGCCAATGGTGCAGGGACAGAGAATGAGACAAGAAGTACAGGTGGTCAAGTGGGACTCTATAACCCTCCTTTTGAGAAGTGTGGTCTTCCTGGAAGCAACTTGCAAGAGGGTGCAAGTGGGAAGACAAGCTGACTCATGTTGGCTTGACTCACTATTGGTAGCCTTGAGTACAGCTCTGAACATCCAAGTGTGGTTGGCTTTGCTGACCTAGCTAGGACGTTTCCCATTCTTCTCTAGCCTTTCTCCCCTAGGACTCAACCTTCTCTGAGTTCCCAGGATGACCCAACCCCTTATGAGTCCCCTAGGCAATGTTGTACTCACCTCTTCTTTGCATCAATGAGAATACACGTTTTTTCAGCCGAGCTTACGTTTTCGTTCACTGCGTAGTGCACACACCTCTGATAATAGCAACTAATATACCGTTGGAAAGCAGACACCTAAGGCTAACTGCTGTTCAAGTTTCAGCCTCGTATGTTCTCGGAGCTGATCGTGACGGCGTTTTGAACAGAGGCGGTTTGAAGACGTCAGATTCTGCTTAGGCGGTTTCATGGGCATCCGCGACCCCTAAGTGGACTGCAGACTATAACAAGTGGTATCAGAGGTGTTCTACTCTGTTCGTGGGTGAAAATGGAGGCTGAAGGTTCTGCTCCAGCTGGTCCCAGTGGCAGTGGTGGCGTGAGAGGCGCTGGGGAAGCGGGAAGAGGCGTTGCAGGCGGATCTGCGCCAATGGCTTCAGTTTCAACATCAGCTAAGGATGATGTGAAGGCATTCAACCTGGAGAAGTTCTCTGGGGATGATTGGGCATCATGGAGCTTCAGGATGGAGCTCCTCTTCAACCATTATGGGCTGCTTGAAGTGATGGATGGAGAATTCAAGAGGCCTACGAGCGAAGGAGCGACCAAAGAATGGGATCGCCGGTCCAAGGATGGATTCTTCCTTCTCTCCCAATGCCTCTCATCCAACCAGCTGCACCACATCAAGCATCTCATCAAGGAAGCTGAGTGTGGTCCTAAGGCATGGAGGATATTGAAGGATGTCCATGCCCCCAGCAGCGAAGCAATGGTGGTGGTGCTCGAGCGACAACTCCATGCGGTGAAGATCAACGAGGGTGATGCCGTACAAGGAGCGTTCGATCAACTCCGGGACCTCTATGTGAAGCTCTCAGCTGCTGGTGTGGACTACCCTGAGAAAATCAAGTGCTACAAGGCTCTCTCCCTGCTGCCGGAGTCGTGGGGGCCCTTGGTGGTCAACCTTAATGGGATGAAGGACTCGTGGTCCCTTGAGTGGATTCGCGCACAAGTTCTTCAAGAGGAGTTTCGGAGGAAGGAGCTGACCGCCGCTGCCGGTGAAGGTGGAGGCTCTGCCTATGGCATGAAGGGCTTCAAGGGGCGTGGCAGCAAGAAAGGGAAGGCCAAGGAAGGCTCTGGAGGGGAGCAGCATTCGGGAGGGAAGCGTGGCAACAAGGGAGGCAAGCGGTGTGGCGGCAAGTGTTGGTATTGCCATGTGGAAGGGCACCCATGGTTCAAGTGCCGCAAGCTACCTGACGGTTGGAGGCCTGGTCAGCCATCAATTGAGGGCTCCAAGGGTGTTCATGGAGCTATGGGAAAAGGCATGGGCAGTGAGGAGGGCGAAGGAGGTGCTGGCGGATACGGCGGCATGTTCTACCATGTAGGGGAGGCGTGCCCCGAGGACATGGTTGTGCCGGCCAGCAAGATTGCTCTTCACCGCTCCTCCCATTGGGTCATCGATACGGGAGCCTTCATGACCATGACCAACCGAGAGGATCTACTGGATGAAGTTAGGCCATCAAAGGCAGCCACCGTCGTTTCAGCCACCGGCCAAGTTGTACCCGTGCGTGGCGAGGGGAGAGCCATGTTCATGGGTGCGGATGGGAGGCTTGTGGGGCTGAAGCGTGTTCTCCTTGTTCCTGGATTGTGTGCCAACCTCCTCTCTACCAAGGCCCTAAGTGAGGCAGGGATGAAGATGGAGATGTTGGGCACAAAGGTTTTCAAGGCAACTCTGGATGGGCGCGTATTGTGGGACCTCCGAGGCGGCAAGGACATGCACCGGTCCATGTGGGAGATACCGGTGCTGCCATGGAAGGAGGCGGCTGCGCGCTTGGCTGCTGGAGATGTGAGAGGAGGGCGTGTTAACCACGTGGACAATGGAGGGGGTGGTGATGACAGTGATGGTGGGCTCCTTGGGCATGGAGGGGCTGCGCTTCCAAGTGTAACTCCTAGCACGGGTGAGACGGATTGGCTCACCGCACACCGTCGCTTTGGCCACGTGGCGCTACCTCAGTTGCAGCAGCTGTTTAAGGAGGAAAGAGTCAAGGGGCTGAGGATAAAGGGGGAGCCCAAGGAGGTGGGATCTTGTGAGACTTGCTTGACCAGCAAGTTTTCACGGTTTCCCTTCCATTCGGTGGAGGGGAAGTCGAGTGACCCGGTGGAGCTCGTGCATGTGGATCTCGTGGGACCCATGAAGGTGAAGGGAGATGGTGGGGCCCTGTATTCTATGACCATGGTGGATGACAACACAAGGCTCACCTGGTCCTTTCCACTTGCAAAGAAGAGTGATGCTGCAAGGGTCATCATTGAAGAGTGGCTGCCCATGGTGGAGCGAGAGAGCGGCAAGCGGGTGAAGGCGATACGTAGTGACCGTGGTGGGGAGTTCTTGGGAGCGGAGTTCCGGAGCTGGCTGAAGCGGCATGGCATCAAGCAGCAGCTCACCACGGCCTACACCCCTCAATCCAATGGCGTGGCAGAGAGAGCGAACCGGACCATCTTGGAGGGCGGGAGAACGATTTTGGTAGACTCGGGTCTACCCTTACGGTTCTGGCCCCTCGCTATTCGCCATGCCACCGTCATCAAGAACCGAGTATTGACTCATGTGGGAGGGCAGCATTGGGTCCCTATGGAGAAATGGAGGGGCAAGAAGCCTCTGGTGGATATGCTTCGAGTCTTTGGGTGCATGGGACTCGTGCACGTCCCTAAGGAAAAGCGTAACAAGCTTCAAGCGGCGGCGGTGTGGGCTGTTCATTTGGGACTTGCACAAGGGAGCAAGGGGTGGCTCATGTGGGACCCAATAGCCAACACCATCTTCACCACCAGAGATGCCAAGTTCATGGAGGGGCTCATGTTCAAGGAGTGGTTGGAGCGAGGGAGGAGCAAGGTCACCATTCCGCTCGGAATAGAGGTGGGAACGAATGACCCACTCTTCATTCCCATCGAGTTGTCTTCGTCTTCAGAGGTAACGGAGGTGTCACATGACTTGGGAGGTGCTGAAGGGGAGGCAGCAGAGGTGGAGGGAGTGTTGCAGCAAGAGAAGGCCCCTGTAGCTGAGAGAGGTGATGCCGAGGAGGAGGTGCAGCAGCCTACACCATCCCCTACTCTTCCACCAAGGCGGACAACCCAAGGGAAGCGTGGTGCTGTCCGTGGTGGAGCTAAGGAGAGTGCAGCCAAGGAGAGGCCCAAGAGAGCTGCTCACCCAAGGGATTTCCTCAAGTATGAAAGGCTTGGGGGTCCCAAGGCATTGCTGGTCCAGGAGGAGGAAGATGATGAGGAGAAGGGAGCCGAGGGAGAGATGGAGCAGATTTGTTGCTTCGGTGTCAACTTACCTCATGAACCGGCTTCGATGGAGGAAGCACTTGCTGGAGATGATCGAGAGGCTTGGTTGGCTTCAAGGGAGGATGAGTTTAAGAGCCTCATGGAGAATGGAACGTGGACCCTCACCAATCTGCCCCCGGGAAGAAAGGCATTGGATTGCACGTGGATATTACGTGTGAAGACCGATGCGGAGGGGAAGTTGGAGAGGCGCAAAACAAGACTTGTGATCAAGGGTTTCCAGCAGAGGGAGGGGGTTGACTTTAAGGAGGTGTTTGCTCCTGTTGCCAAGGCTCCTACGCTCCGGGTGTTGCTGGCAGCAGCTGCCGTTTGTGGTTGGAAGGTGGAGCAAATGGATGTGAAGACGGCTTTCCTCTATGGCGTGGTAGATGAGGAGATTTACATGAAGCAGCCAGAGGGGTACGACGATGGGAGCGGACGTGTTTGCAGGCTCAACAAGGCCATCTATGGCCTCAAACAAGCTCCAAGGTGCTGGTATGCAAGGCTGGTGGAGGCGTTGGAGGCTCTTGGCTTCAAAGTTAGCGGGTGCGACGAGAGTCTCTTCATAACCGAGGGGGATGAGGAGAAAGTGTTTCTCCTTGTCTACGTCGATGACATTCTCCTCTTCTCTCCATCCCTGGAGAGGATCAAGGAGGTGCAAGGGAAGCTGAAGGAGACCTTTCAATGCAAGGCCCTTGGACCAGTGGGGTATTACCTTGGTCTTCACGTGGAGCGGGACGAGGTGAAGGGATGGTTGAGGCTTCACCAACACAAGTACCTTGCAGCCATGGGGGAGAGGTATGGGCTGGAGGAAGGGAGGAGTGTAAAGACTCCACTACCCTCAGGATTTCAGCTACACCTTGATGAAGAGGAGGGTGAGGTGTTGGAGCCCGAGTTGCAGCGTCGGTTCCAGTCAATGGTGGGGAGCTTGATGTATGCTTCGGTCAACACTCGCCCCGATATTTCATTCGCGGTTTCGCAGCTGGCTCGTGTGGTGTCTAGGCCCCTTCAAGAGCACCTTGATGCAGCAGAGAGGCTGGTGAGGTACTGCATGGCAACCTCAAGGGTGGGGCTGCAATATTCAGTGCATGGGCAGCTGAAGCAAAAGGGAGTGGAGGAGGTGAGCACGAAGACCGGTGCACCTGCAAGGCGTGGACACTTGTACCTCTCGTGCTTCACCGATGCTACCTGGGCAAGTGACATCAGTGATGCAACATCCCACGGTGGCTATGTATGCTGTGTTGGAGGGAGTCCAGTGAGCTGGAAGTCTAAGAAGCAAGGGGAGATAGCTCACTCATCAACGGAGAGCGAGTACATGGCGTTGTTTCATGGGGTGAAGGAGGTGGTTTGGATGAGGAGGTTGCTTGAGGAGTTGGGGCAGGAGCAAGAGGGTCCTACACCTGTGTTTTGTGACAGCCAAGGAGCAATTGCAATGGCTCGCAATGCTGTGCTCCATGGGCTGAACAAGCACATGCATATCAAATGGCATTGGGTGAGGAAGGAGGTGAAGAAGGGCACGGTCTCCTTGCACTACATCAACACTACCAAGCAACCTGCAGATTTTTTGACAAAGCGGCTTGCAGAGCATCAGCATTGGACCTGCGCCACCTTGTGTGGCATGTCCTTCAACTAAGGGAGGCAGCTTCAGGGAGCAGCTAAGGGATGAATGAGAGCACGATGAGGGGGAGTTTGTTGTGCCAACACATTACAGTGGCACGGTCATCGCACTCCCATTCGGCCTACAAGCCTGCTCAGCTTCTGGAATTTTGTGGGGAGGTTGTTCAACACGTATTCTTCAAACCCTCAAAGTTTCAGAGTTTTTCAAGCAGTTACCAAGGCATGACAACATTTTATGTTTCAAGACTTATGGCATCCCGGAAGTGTGTGTTACTCCTTTTTGGTAACACCCGAGTTCACCATTTCGGCTGCTGACTCGTCTACCGAGATCTGATTGGTCTGAAATTCGGTCTGGCAGTCCTTTGCCCCGCTGTGCAAGTGGTCACCAAGTTTCAGAACGATCCAACATCTGAGCATTGCGTGACAGCTGCCGAAATTCACTGTTCCGTAGTCATGGTGCACTGTTGGCAGCATTTCCCTTGCCACCCTTTCATTGTTGTCATGCCAATGGTGCAGGGACAGAGAATGAGACAAGAAGTACAGGTGGTCAAGTGGGACTCTATAACCCTCCTTTTGAGAAGTGTGGTCTTCCTGGAAGCAACTTGCAAGAGGGTGCAAGTGGGAAGACAAGCTGACTCATGTTGGCTTGACTCACTATTGGTAGCCTTGAGTACAGCTCTGAACATCCAAGTGTGGTTGGCTTTGCTGACCTAGCTAGGACGTTTCCCATTCTTCTCTAGCCTTTCTCCCCTAGGACTCAACCTTCTCTGAGTTCCCAGGATGACCCAACCCCTTATGAGTCCCCTAGGCAATGTTGTACTCACCTCTTCTTTGCATCAATGAGAATACACGTTTTTTCAGCCGAGCTTACGTTTTCGTTCACTGCGTAGTGCACACACCTCTGATAATAGCAACTAATATACCGTTGGAAAGCAGACACCTAAGGCTAACTGCTGTTCAAGTTTCAGCCTCGTATGTTCTCGGAGCTGATCGTGACGGCGTTTTGAACAGAGGCGGTTTGAAGACGTCAGATTCTGCTTAGGCGGTTTCATGGGCATCCGCGACCCCTAAGTGGACTGCAGACTATAACAAGGGGGTGGCGTAAGGGGTGCGGCTAAACAAGGGGGGGGGGGGTGAGAAAGAGTTTTGAGGGGGTTGGGGGGAGTCGTGGGCCCAGCAGCGCCATTCGCCAGTGAGCCCGTTGCTCCAGTCGCCCGAGGGTCAGTTGCTCTAGCCGTACGAGCGGGATGCTCCAGGCGTACGAGCCCGTTACCCCAGTAGCCCATGAGCCAGTAGCTCCAGTTGCCAGTGTGCTAGCCGCTTCAGCTGCCGCCCCCACCTCCTCTCCTCTTTCTCGCTCTCCCTCCTCACTTCCTTCTGCTTGGTGTACCCCTTCTGGGGGTGTTTCTGCACATAGTTCTTCACTACATGCAGTTAGGGGGTGTGTTAAATTGTAATTGTATACATTATTCTATAACTGCCTTTAGTGTAGACTTAGTGTAGTTATATGCATTATTGTGGTGCACCTTCTTCCTTTGCATGTCCTTTCCTATTTGTACCCTCACTCAATATTGAATCAACCTCTTTCTTCTATTTGCCTTGCTCTACTTTCTCGACATTCATGCTAGCACCTAGAACCCTAGCTTGTCAGAACATCATAGCTCATGCATATTGTGTAGGCTATAGTGGGGTAGCCCATAAGGGGTACAACCCAATTAGGGTTATTACTTGTACTCAATTCATTCATAGTTCATTCATTCCTTGTTTCTTCTCATGGTATCGAGCAGGTTCCCCTGTGGGAACTGTTCCTAGGGCCCACCGTTTTTTTTTTCCTGCCCGGAGCGCACTCAGCCCCTGCCCGAGTCGCGCTCCCCTCTCTCGCGCCGCCCTAGCGGCCCCTTAGCGCCGCCCTCGCGGCCCCTTCGAGCCGCCCTCGCGGCTCTATCCGCCGCCCTTCGCGGCCCCTACTCCGCCGCCCTCGCGGCCCCGATCCGCCGCCCTCGCGGCCCCGATCCGCCGCCCTTCGCGGCCCCGATCCGCCGCCCTCGCGGCCCCTTCTCCGCCGCGCTCGCGGCCCCCTATCCGCCGCCCTCGCGGCCCCGCTCCGCCGCCCTCGCGGCCCCGATCCGCCGCCCTTCGCGGCCCCGATCCGCCGCCCTCGCGGCCCCGCTCCGCCGCCCTCGCGGCCCCGATCCGCCGCCCTTCGCGGCCCCGATCCGCCGCCCTCGCGGCCCCTACTCCGCCGCCCTCGCGGCCCCGATTCGCCGCCCTCGCGGCCCCGATCCGCCGCCCTCGCGGCCCCTTCTCCGCCGCGCTCGCGGCCCCTACTCCGCCGCCCTCGCGGCCCCGATCCGCCGCCTTCGCGGCCCCGATCCGCCGCCCTAGCGGTCTCCGGCCCCTGCTCCTACGGCCCCGGCGCCTGCTCCTACGGCCCCCGCGCCTACTCCTACGAGCAGCCCACCCGCCGAGCCGCCCAGCAACCGAGCAGCCCAGCCGCTGAGCCGCCGAGCCGCCCAGCAACCGAGCCGCTGAGCCGCCGAGCCGCCCAGCAGCCGAGCCGCCCAGCCGCCAAGCCGCCCAGCAGCCGAGCCGCCCAGCAGCCGAGCCGCCCTGCCGCCGATACGCCCAGCAGCCGAGCCGCCCAGCAGCCGAGCCGCCCCGCCGCCGAGCCGCCCAGCCGCCGAGCCGCCGAGCCGCCGAGCCGCCCAGCAGCCGCGCCGCCCAGCCGTCGAGTCGCCGAGCCGCCCGAACCGCCCTGTCCGGTAAGAGCAGCGCCTCTCTCACAGCACTGCCCTCACCCTACTGTTTGCACTGCTAGTCTACTGCTGTCATGGCTACCCCTAGTGTCCTCGCTTTTGACGCTGAGGGTCGGGCCATTGACTTTGACGTCTGGATAGATGACCTGCAGCTTTTCTTACAGTGCGACAGAGCAGACGGCCTCTCCCTCTTTGACCTCACTTCTGGTGCCTCTCCTGCCCCCGCTGCTGATGCTGACGCCACTGTTCGCTCACAGTGGGCCACGCGCGATGCTGCTGCACGTCTTGCTGTGCGTCGCCACTTACCTACCTCTGAGCGTGCGCACTTTAGCCAGTACAAGAGTGCTCAGACCTTGTACGACGCTGTAGTTGCACGCTACTCCTCCCCTGCCACTGCTGCACTGAGCCGCCTCATGCTACCGTACCTCTTCCCTGACCTTGCTGCCTTTCCCACAGTCGCTGACCTCATTACGCACCTCCGCACTAGTGACACTCGCTACCGCGCTGCGCTTCCTGCTGAGTTCTGCGCCAAGAACCCCCCCCCCATGTACATCACCCTCTACTACATAGTCACCCGTCTCCCTGACTCCCTTCGCGTAGTCAGGGACCACTTCCTCTCGGTTTGTCCCACCACTCTCACCGTTGACCTCCTCGAGAAGGCCCTCCTAGCAGCAGAAAAGAGCATAGTCGCTGTAGGAGCCTCTCGTGGTGACCCTCGCACCCCCATCTTTGAGGGGTGTTCCCCCTCCCCTCTTTTGCCCTCTGTTGCCTCTGCTGCTGCGGCCGACCTCGCTGGTTTGGAGTCGGTTGGGGCAGCGTCTACCCCTAGCGGGAGACGCCGCCCTGGCAGGGGCAAGGGGGGCAGGGGCGCTGGAGGAGCTAGCGGGGGCGGTGGAGGCGGCAGTGGAGGCGGTGGAGGAGGTGGGGGTGGCGGTGGGGGTGGTGGCGGGGGTGGAGGTGTAGGTGGTGGCAGTGGAGGCGCAGGCGGCAGCGGCGGTGGCGGAGGGAGCGGAGGTGGCGGCGGTGGAGGAGGAGGCGGCGGAGGAGGTGGAGCTGGTCGGGGTGGCGCTGCGCAGAGGGTCAGCTCCGGTGGTGGTCAGCGCCAGCAGCAGCAGCAGCAGCAGCAGCGCACTCGTGACGTCCCCTCCCCTCAGCAGCTCCGTGAGTGGTACACTGCACGCCAGAGGGGTGGGGGTACTGGTCCGTGCACCTACGTCCTGCGCACCGGCGACCGCGCGGGTGAGCAGTGCGGGGGTGCGCACTCCACCCAGCGCTGCTTTGGCCGCCTGACGGACGCTTGGCGTCACCAGTTCCCTGAGGCCACTGAGATCCCCCGCTGGGGTGAGCTGTCTAGGGCGGGTGTAGCTGTCTTTGACCTTGACTTTGATGCTATTCTTGCTGCCATGTATACTGTGACTATTAGTGATGAGGGTGACTGTTACCGGTGTTTTCCGCCCGACCCGGGCATTGAGACTGCTGCTCTAGGTCCTGGTGAGGCTGCTGCTCTAGGTGCTAGCGAGGCTGCTGCTCTAGGTGCGTCTGCTCCCTCAGGTACTGGTGAGTCTGCTCTCTCAGGTTCTGCGTCGGCTTCGGCCTCCCACACCTTTACCCTTGACTCGGGGGCTTCTCGCTCCTTCTTTCGAGACCGCACCACACTCACGCCACTTGGCCGGCCAGTTGCGGTCTCTCTGGCAGACCCCTCTGGGGGTCCTGTCCTTGCTCACTTCTCCACTGTCCTCCCGTGTCCGGCGGCCCCCTCTGGCACCCTGTCTGGTCTTTACCTCCTCTCGTTCTCTACGAACTTGGTGAGTGGTGCTGACCTACAGGATGCAGGGGTTCACCAGTTCACTCCTGCGAGTCAGCGGGTGACCCACTGCACGGACGCTCGGACAGGCCGACACCTGGCCACGTTTACACGTCGGCCGGGGTCGAGCCTGTACACACTGACCACTGCGTCTCCTCCGGTCCCTGCGTCTGGTCAGGTAGCTGCGTCGGGTCAGGTGTTTGCTGCAGCGTCCAGGTCTGGTCCTGAGTCTGCCCCCTGCTCGTGTCGCCTCCTGTCTCACGAGACTCTCCTCTGGCACCACCGCCTTGGTCACCCCTCCCTGCTTCGTCTCCGGAGCATGGCCTCCCGTGTCCTTGTCTCTGGTCTTCCCCGGTCCCTCCCTCCACTTCCTCCGGGGCCTGGCCCTACCTGCGTCCCCTGTGTCGAGGGACGACAGCGGGCTACCCCTCACTCCTCCCAGTTTCCTCCGACACAGGCCCCGCTGCAGACGCTTCACATGGACGTGTGGGGCCCGGCCCGCGTCCGTGGACAGGGTCACGAGCGCTACTTCCTGCTGGTGGTTGACGACTACTCGCGTTACACCACAGTCTTCCCCTTGCGCAGCAAGGGTGATGTCACTGAGGTGTTGATCGACTGGATCCGCGCAGCTCGTCTCCAGCTCAGGCGGAGCTTCGGCTCGGACTTTCCTGTTCTGCGTCTGCACTCTGACAGAGGAGGAGAGTTCTCCTCTGGCCTTCTGCGAGCCTACTGTCGTGCACGAGGCATCCGCCAGACCTTCACGCTTCCGGACTCTCCACAGCAAAATGGGATTGCTGAGCGCCGCATTGGCATGGTCATGGACGTCGCCCGTACGTCCATGATGTTTGCGGCTGCCCCCCATTTTCTGTGGCCGTTTGCGGTTCGGTACGCGGCGCATCAGATCAACCTTCAGCCCAGGGTCTCCATGCCGGAGACCTCCCCAGCCTTGCTGTGGACGGGGAAGGTTGGCGATGCGTCTGCGTTCCGTGTCTGGGGATCTCGGGCGTTTGTCCGCGACTTGTCTGCGGACAAGCTGTCCCCTCGTGCTGCTCCTTGCGTCTTCCTGGGTTTCCCCCCTGACGCCCCAGGGTGGCAGTTCTACCACCCCACCTCTCGCCGTGTTCTGTCCTCCCAGGACGTCACGTTCGACGAGTCGGTCCCCTACTACCGCCTCTTCCCCTACCGCACTCCGTCCCTCCCCCCGCCACCGCTCTTCCTGGTACCAGGTCCCCCCCGGTAGACCCCCTCCCCCCTCAGGGTCCTGCCCCTTCAGGTGTGTCCCAGGTAGACGCTGTTGAGCCTGTCGAGGTCGCTGGTGACTCTGGTGCTGCTGAGGGTGCTGAGCCTGGGAGTGCTGACTCTGGGGGTGCTGAGCGTGTGGGTGCTACGCCTGGGGGTGCTGAGCCTGAGGGTACTACGACTGGGGGTGCTGAGCCTGGGGGTGCTGAGTCTGGGGGTGCTACGCCTGGGGGTGCTGAGCCTGGGGGTGCTGAGCCTGGGGGTGCTACGCCTGGAGGTGCTGAGCCTGGGGGTGCGGAGCCTGAGGGAGCTGGGCCTACTGGTGCTGTGCCTGGCGGTTCTCCGGGTGCTTCTTCTCGCCGGGAGCCACTCTCTCCACAGGAGCTGCGTGAGTGGTTTGCCCGGCGCTGGAGGCGAGCGGCTGGAGCTGGAGGAGCTGCGGGTACTGGAGTTTCTGTTGCTGCTGAGGGAGCTGGTGCCACGGGTCCCGGAGGTGCTCGTACTGGGCGTACTGGAGCTGCTGGACCTGCGGGTACTTCTGGAGCTGGAGCTGCTGCGGGTGTTGGCACGGAGGCTACTGCTGTCGGTCCTGGAGGCGGTCCTGCTGGGGGTACTGCTGGTGCTGCTGGGGGTACTGGAGCTGGAGCTGCTACTGGTGCTGGTGCTGCCACAGGGGGTGCTGGTGCTGTCCCTACTGTGTCTGGAGTCGCCGCGCGGCCTCGGCCGTACTTCGTTCCGCTCCTTCAGCAGGTTCTTGGTCTCCCGTCTTCTACTGGTCCTCCTCCTCCCTTAGAGTGTCCACAGCATGTCCCGTCGCAGTTACAGTTACAGCCGGCCTCCCCACTGCCTGCTCCGTCTCCCTACACTGGTCCTACTGGAGGTCTTGCTGAGCGTCGTGAGCCTGCGTCTCGCCCTGCGTCGCCTGTCCGTGCTGCTCGCACTAGTGGCCGTGGTTCGCGTCAGCGTCCTCCTCCTGTCCCTGGCACGCACCGGATGTCTCTGCGTCCGTCCACTGCTCCTCTGCGTGCCCCTTTGCCTTCTCCTCCTGAGTCTTCTCTTCCTGCTCCTGCCGAACCGGAGTCGGACTCTCTTCGTGCTGCCAGTCCTACTGTCACGCGTCTCCTTGCTACTGTTGTCACTGACCCTTCCTTTGAGTCCACTGCTACGTCTGCCCTAGTTGCTGAGCTCGTCGACTTTGCTGCTCGCTGTCGCCTAGACTACGTCGCCAGTCTTGTTGCTGAGTCTGCGTCTGTCTGTCCTCCGTCCGTCGGGGGTGAGTGTGCCCTTGGCACGGACGTCCTTGAGGACAGGCAGGAGGAGTTCCAGTGCTTGGCCGCTGCTTCACCTCATCTCGTGTCCGTACTGCTTACCCCTGAGGGAGACCCGGATGCACTTGACATCCCGACTCCGCGCTCTTACGCGGAGGCGATAGAGGGTCCCTACTCCTCTCAGTGGCAGGCAGCTATGGACGCAGAGATGGCTTCCTGGAAGTCCACAGGCACCTACGTTGACGCTGTTCCCCCTCCTGGGGCGAACATCGTCAGTGGCATGTGGATTTTCAGGGTGAAGCGGCCGCCGGGTTCTCCGCCTGTCTTCAAGGCGCGTTACGTGGCTCGAGGCTTCAGTCAGCGGCAGGGAGTTGACTACTTTCAGACCTTCTCTCCCACCCCGAAGATGACCACTCTTCGGGTACTGCTGCACGTAGCTGCTCACCGTGACTACGAGCTACACTCTCTTGACTTCAGCACTGCTTTCTTGCAGGGCAGCCTGCACGAGGAGATCTGGCTGCGTCGCCCACCTGGTTTCACTGGGTCTTTTCCTCCTGGCACCCAGTGGAGCCTACGACGGCCAGTCTACGGTCTCCGCCAGGCACCGCGTGAGTGGCACGACACACTAAGGACTACACTTGCGGCTCTTGGGTTTGCTCCCTCTACTGCCGACCCGTCGCTGTTTCTGCGCACCGACACTTCTTTGCCGCCGTTCTACATCCTCGTGTACGTCGACGACTTGGTCTTTGCCACAGCTGACACTGCTGGACTCGCCCACGTGAAGTCCGAACTGCAGAAGAGACACACATGCACTGACCTGGGTGAACTGCGCAGCTACCTTGGCTTGCAGATCACTCGGGACAGAGCACGCCGCACCATTACCCTGACTCAGTCACACATGGTGCAGCAGGTCCTTCAGCGCTTCGGCTTCACGTACTCCTCGCCTCAGGCCACTCCTCTGCCTACTCGCCACTCGCTCTCAGCTCTGCCTTCGGATGAGTCCGTAGAGTCGAGTGGCCCGTACCCAGAGCTTGTTGGCTGCCTCATGTACCTGATGACCTGCACACGACCTGACCTTGCATACCCTCTTAGCATTCTCGCACGCTATGTTGCTCCTGGGAGACACAGACCGGAGCACATGGCTGCAGCGAAGAGGGTGTTGCGCTACTTGTGCAGTACGTCGGGCATGGGGCTTGTGCTTGGAGGGCAGAGTCCAGTGGTCCTTACTGGGCACGCAGACGCTTCTTGGGCTGACGACCAGGCTACGCAGCGGTCGTCACAGGGTTACACCTTCAGCCTTGGTTCCGGCTCTGTTTCGTGGCGGGCTACTCGCTCGTCTTCTGTTCTCGGCTCCAGTTGTGAGGCTGAGATCTACGCAGGAGCCATGGCTGCACAGGAGCTTCGCTGGCTCACCTACCTGCTGACTGACCTCGGAGAGCTGCCTCGTTCTCCTCCAGTGCTGTACGTAGACAACAAGGCCATGCTGGCCTTGTGTCGGGAGCAGCGACTGGAGCACAGAACGAAGCACATTGCTCTCCGCTACTTTCTTGCTCGTGAGCTGCAGCAGCGTGGTCAGCTGCGTCTTGCGTACGTGGCCTCTGAGGCCAACACTGCTGATATCTTCACCAAGGCGCTTGCGCCTTGTGACCATCAGCGCTTCTGTACTCAGCTGGGCCTTGTGCCTACCTTGCCTCACTTGCTTACCTCTTGACCGTGCTTGTACTGTTACATATATATATACCTGCTCTTGCTTGTCTAGCCTTTTTATATATATGTACTCCTGCATGTGAACTGGCCTTGTGGCCTTGAACTTGTGCTCGGAATGTGTGGTGACTTTGTGATCCACCCTGAGCTTGCTTTGCTTTGCTTTACTTGACTGGTCTTGTGACCCCTTGTTCTCCCCCACTTTGCCTATGGGGGTGTGTCAGAACATCATAGCTCATGCATATTGTGTAGGCTATAGTGGGGTAGCCCATAAGGGGTACAACCCAATTAGGGTTATTACTTGTACTCAATTCATTCATAGTTCATTCATTCCTTGTTTCTTCTCATAGCTATGGTTCCTAAGTTCAACTAGCCTACTTCGACAGTGCGATGCTTCTAGACGAAAGTGTGGGGTGGGAATCCGAGGCGCGTTGATGTTTTCGCTTGGAATTCATTCACGACCCCACGTGATGCATGGTCGGCTGCATTCGCCTTACAGTGGGCTTCAATTTGGTATAGTTTGAAGTCAATTTCATTTTTTACCTATTACAACCGCATGTGCTTATGCCTGTGACTCATTTATAAGCGCACCCCCTAAAAATCAATGATTTATTATAAGTGCACCTGCGCTTATATCCGGGGTGATACGGTAGTACAAATCAAGGTCACTTGCACACACGAAGCCTGCATGCTAGTGAAGCATGTGTTGGGCTGAGAAATAGCCCTTAGGATCTTTCAAGACTAAGATCTGGGTTGAAGTAGGAATGTTGTAGTTGCGGAAGCGTTTAATATCAGAGTTGCTGAACCACCTTGTACTAGTGTGTGAGAACAAGATGAGTTGATAATAGCAGAGAAATACAATGCTTTTATATGATTACAAAGGAATATGAAAAGTTCTTACTTTAACTGTTTTTGCTGTTGCGGTTCGATACAGTGCCGACTCGGGTAACTGCTCAGTATCGAGTCAGTTATGTGTCCTTGCTGTCGCACTGTATTTTTCGTCGAGTCAAAGGTCAGCGACCTTTGACCTTCGCGTAACCTCCAGCGGTTGCTTTTGTTGACTCGTGTTGCTTCACTGTAGTCTGCTTCGTTTCGTGTCGATACGTCGATACTTCAGAAGCGTTTTAGTTACTTGTTTCCAACACTCCCCTTCGCTTCTGGAGTATCGCTGCTGATGACGTGTCCTTGTCCAGTCAGCAGCATGCAGTATTCGAACTTCTGTTTTCCGAGTTTCTTGGTCAAGTAATCAGCTGCCATCTCGGATTTGGGACAGTAGGATAGCTCGAGTCTTCCCTTCTCAATTTCGTCTTTTACAAAGAAGTACCGGAGGGCGATGTGCTTCGTTCAATTTGCGAACCCATTTTTGTTCGCTATGCGAATGGCCGATTGGTTGTCGCAGAAGAGTGAGAAGCTGGGTAACTGAGCCAATTTTGCTTCCTCCAGCAATTCGCGAAGATATAGCCCTTCCTTGGTGGCTGAGCAGAGTGCGATATATTCTGCTTCTGCTGAGGAGAGAGCGATTAGCTCTTGCTTGTTCGACTGCCATGAGATAGGCCCGATAGGTTCGAGTCTGTAGATGTAGCCAGTTTGAGATCGTCTGTTGTCGGAGTCTCCAGCATGATCGGCGTCGACGTAGCCGATTAACTTAGGTGTCGTAGTTCCGGTCTTGTGGTAGGTTAGTCCAATCGTCGGAGTGCTGACGAGGTAGTGAAGTGCTCGGTCGAGTTCAAGCATGTGCTCTGCTTCATGCTTCTTGAGGTAGGTAGCGAGTTGACTAGCCGAGTACGATAGATCCGGTCGGCAGGTAACCTTCGTTGGTAGTCGCGAATGCCGGCGGGTTTGAGTAGGGCGGAGACTTTGCGATTTACGTTGGTGTAGCGGTATGGCGTGGAGATGACGGTTGGAGTGAGTCCGAATCGTTTAGCGATAGTGTCTGTATATTCTTCGGTGCTGAGGTAGATTGCGCCGTCACCGTCTTGTATATTGAGTCCCAGGTATTGTGTCACGGTAGTCGCGACGGTGAGTATCAAATCCCGCTGTAGCTCCCCTTCAAACCAGGTTGTTATGTCGTCGATGGAGCCTATGTAGAGGAGGTCGTCTACGTAGACGATGAGTAGGATGTAGTCAGTCCCCTTAGTGAGTCGATACATCCCTTGGTCGTGCGGTAGTTGTCGGAATCCGATGCGGATTAGGCGGGCGTGAAGGTGCTGCTGCCACAATCTCGGGGCTTGTTTGATGCCGTACAGTGACTTTTCCAGCTGACAGACTTGGTTGGGGTCTGCGTTAGGCCCGTGCGGGAGTTCGACGAAGATCTCAGCATCAACAGGGGCGTAGAGGAATGCGTTGGCAACATCGATTTGCCGAAGCTTCTTCCGGTTCATGGCGGCTATCGCGAGGAGAATCCGCAGTGAGGTATGTCGACTTACTGGTGCAAATGTTTCCGTGAAGTCTCGTCCTTGTTCTTGGTCGAAGCCACGCACGACCCAGCGTGCCTTGAATTTGTCGATTGTTCCGTCGGCTTTTGTTTTCACGCGGAAAACCCATTTTCCCGTGAGAATGGTCTTGTTGCGTGCCACTCCGATAGGCACGATTTTCCAGGTGTTGCGTTCTTGAGTGCCTTTAACTCTCTGTCCATGGCTTCGCGCCATTTTTCCCTGTGTTCCCCCCCCAGAGCCTGCTGAATGTTGGCAGGCTCCTTAGGCGGTGCTGCTCCGTGGACAGCGGTGACGAGTCCCAGTATCTGCAGTCCGCTCCGTGTGTAGCAGGGGAGATTTGCGTCATCGGGATAAGCTGCTTCATCTCCTGCTTCTGGATCCGGTAAGAAATTTGGTCCTATACGTTCGGAGACGTTGGTGTCGACCGATTGGGGTGTAACGTAACCGGTGTCGGCGAAGTCGAAGTAGGTTTCGGCGTTGACACTTTCGCGAGGATTTTCGTCATCCATCGGGATGGGCACGGAGCAATACGGGAGAGGTCCGGCTTCTCCCGAAGCTCCGTCCACGTTCTGCTTGTCCCAGTCAACTTCGTCTGCTGCTGAAGCGAAAGCTCGGTTGCCACGGAAGCCGCCTGTGAGGTCTCGATTTGCTGCCAGGTTGTCCAGGTACGTTTGAAGTGTGAGTCGCTCGTAGAAGATGACATCATGTGCTGCTATTGTTTCCTTCGAGTGGACGTCAAAAATCTTCCATGCGTTGTAATGCTTTTCCATGCCCAGGTGTAGCCCCCACTGTGCGCGTTGGGAGAATCTTCCAGCTCTCGCAGTGTCCGGTCGGTACTGTACCATGCACCCAAAAACTCGTAACATTTTTGTGATGCCCAATTTTCCTGTCCACAGCAGGTGCGGTGATGCGTTGTTCGGGAGCGACGATGACGAGAGCAAGTTGTGCAGCATTACAGCGTGGTCCATTGCCTCAGGCCACTTGGTGGCTGGGCAGTCGCATGCCACGCAACAGTTTGCGCATGGTGTTCTGGAGAGTTCTGTTCATCCGTTCTGCCACGCCTTGCTGTTGATGGGCGTAGGGAAGCGAGATGAGTCGCTTGATGCCTCGTTCTGCGAGGTACTGCCTAAACCTTTGTGGATGATTTTCCCCTCTTCCATCTGACTGGAAGCTTTTCAGCTTTGCTCCTGATTCTCGTTCTGCCACAGGTAGCCAGGCGACGAAGGCTTCGAAGGCCATGTCGCGACTTGGGAGGTTGAGGTGCCAAACGTAACGGGTGGCGGCGTTGATGAAAGTAATCACGTAGTTATTTGCTCCTTGTCCTTGTTCGCGAGTATACAGGATGTCGCTGTATACTTTCTCGAGTGGTGCGTAGGCTGGCGCGCTTGGATTGTGGTGAGAGACAATTGGTTGATGAGGTAAGTCAGCTTCGGGGCACGTAAACCATGTGCCTCGGACTCGTTGGAGTTCTCTGCCGTCGGGTAGAAGGAGTGAGTCTTTGTCGAGTACAGCTGCCTTGATTGTGTTATTTAATGTTGTGTTGCTTGGATGACCCAGTTCGTGCCACAGTGATTCGCTTGCACGGTGTCCGGGTGAGCGTCTATATAGGTCGGAGTTGGAGTAGAAACCCGCGGTGAGATTGGCGCTTCTGTGAACTTCGCGTGGAGTGGGAGCTAACTGCTGCGCAGGAGTCAGTGGAGTGTCGTCGATGAGAACTGGTGCCGTTGAAGAGCCCGCGATTGGTGCCGTAAGTGTTGCTGCTACTACCGGTGTTGTCTCCGCTGCTGTTGATGCTGTTTCTTCTTGCCGGATTGTTGCTAATGCCCGTGTTCTTTCTGCTTCAGGTATGGTATGTGAATACCAAAACCCTCCAGGACTGAAGTCGGGATCGAGGTCGGGTGGATGGGTCCAAGAAGCGAAGTTGACGATGGCGTCGCTGTCGGCGGTACCTTGGTCCGGAACAAAATCAAGAACGAAGACGTTATTCTTCAAGACTGCCTTGCCGATGTAGAGTCCGCCTTTTCCGTTGTAGCCGAGTCCTTCTGCAATTAGAACCTTAGACATTTGTAGAATAACGTTAGTTTCTTGAGACTGAAGTTACACGATCCCTTGTCGCCGTGTGTGCAGGTTCTGGTTGTTGGTGACGGTGATTACAACTTCGCGCTGAAGTTGATGTTCCTGTTGAACGAAGCAACCCGAGCAGCACATGTGCTGTCCGCAGCAACTGTCCAAGAACCAAGTGTCTTTCCCAGACGGCTCGCTCTGGGCGATGGCTGCGTACGTCGGGTTGGGCTCCAGTGATTTGCGACGAGGAGTCTTCTCATCAAGCTGTTCTTCTGGTGAGTAGTGGGGGGGTGATCCGGTGATGCAGGAGTCTGTCATTCTTGTCATGCAGCTCACAATGTTTCTTGTTCCGTGTGCAGGTTTTGTCGTTGAAGACGTTGAAGACTGTACTTGATTGGTGGGATGCGCCTGCGTAAAAGCTACTTGACTGCTTGAGGGTTGAAGTTGACGTTGCGGCGATGTCGACTGCTGCTGGTTTGGGCAGTGTGTGCGTGGATGTCCGGACGTCTTGCAAAGATGACAGAACGGTGGGACGTACTGTTGTACTTGTCGGTTGTTGTTGTTGTAGCGTCGTTGAGTGTGAAACGCAAGTTCTGGTGCTGACGCTTTCTTCTTGTGTCGTTCTTCGTGCAGGTCCATATCCTGCTGTTCAGCGTGAATTTCGGCGCAGAGTGCTGCTTCGAAGATCTTTCCGTGAGCTCGAAGGAGTGCTCGAGTGGAGCGCGAATGAGGACCGAGGCCGGCGATGATGACTGTTACGAAAGCTTCTTCGGATATTGCTCCTCCGCATCGAAGGAGACTGACGTGCAGTCCACGACAACGGCTGATATACGCCATTCCCTTTTCGCCGGGTTTCATTTCCACTGTTGTCAGCTGTGCCATGAGACGACTTTGATTAACACTGTCTGATGCTTGATACAGGCTCTTCACGTGGTCGTACGCCAGCTCGGCGGAGTTGCCGTATCCTCGATAAGACCGGATGTTCTGCTGCTCGTTTGGAGATAAGTTTCGCAGTAGTATCGTATATGCCATCAGCGACTCATATGTGTACTGCTGCTTGTCGTACAGTGTCCCATGCATTGGGTATGGCAGGGACCCGTCGAAGAATCCGAGAATTTGCACGCCCTCCATCATCAGCTCGAATTAGAATGACCAAGTATAGAAGTCCTTTCCGTCGAAAGGCGTTGACGTTGGCAGTTTTAACACATGTGCGAATTGTGATTGAACTTGAAGTGCGTCCAATGTCTTCTCTTTGTCAAAACATATGTGTTTACATTTCTCTAGGCTGTAGTGGGTTTAGCCTTAGGGAGTACAGAATCTCTCTCGACATTCTACTTGTACCCTACCCATTCACCTAATGCATCATTTCTCGTCACTATTTTAACATGGAATCAGAGTAGCTAACTTTTGGGCCCACCACCTGCTACTGCGCCTACCTCGTTCCTAGCCCCGCGCCTGGCCCATACCTTGCCCGCGATAGGCCCGTATCTAGCCCGCGCCCGGCCCGTACCTAGCCCGTGCCCCGTCGACACCCGCGCCCGGCCCGTACGTAGCCCGCGCCTCGTAGACACCTGCGCTCGGCCCGTACCTAGCCCGAGCCCCGTCGACACCCGCGCCCGGCCCATACCTAGCCCGCGCCCCGTCGACACCCGCGCCCGGCCCCGTACCTAGCTAGCGCCCTGTCGACACCCGTTCCAGGCCCCGTACCTAGCCCGCGCTCGGCCCCGTACCTAGCCCAGCGCCCGGCCCCTTCCCTAGCCCGCGCCCGTCGACGCCCACGCCCGACCCCGTCCCTCGCCCAGCGCCTGGCCCCGTACCTAGCTAGCGCCCGGCCCCTTGTTTGGCCCCTCGGCCCCTCGACCCCTAGCCTCGGCCCCTAGGCTCGGCCTCCTCGGTCCAGTGTGTTTGGCCCCTCGGCCCCCTAGGCCCCTCGGCCCCAATTCAGAGGCCAGCGCCCGGCCCCTTGTTTGGCCCCTCGGCCCCGCCCCCCGGCCCCTTGGCCCCTAGCCTCGGCCCCTAGGCTCGGCCTCCTCGGCCTCGTATGTTTGGCCCCTCAGCCCCCTAGGCCCTTCGGCCCCAATTCAGAGCCCAGTGCCTGGCCCCGTACCTGCCCAGCGCCCGGCCCCGTACCTAGCCCGCGCCCGGCCCCGTACCTTGCCCGCGCCCGGCCCCTTGTTTGGCCCCTCGGCCCTGCCTCTCGGCCCCTCGGCCCCTAGCCACGGCTCCTAGGCTCGGCCCCCCCTCGGCCCTTTTGTTTGGCCCCTCGGCCCCTAGGCTCGGCCTCCTCGGCCCCCTAAGCCCCTCGGCTCCGTACCTGCCCAGAGCGCGGCCCCTTGTTTGGCCCCTCGGCCCCGCCTCTCGGCCCCTCGGCCCCTAGCCTCGGCTACTAGGCTCGGCCTCCTCGGCCCTCGTGTTTCGCCCCTCGGCCCTCTTGTTTAGCCCCTTGGCCCCCTAGGCCTCTCGGCCCCCTAGGCCCCTCGGCCCCTCGGCCCCTAGGCCCTCTTGTTTGGCCCCTCGGCCCCTAGGCCCCTCAACTCCGCCCCTTCGCTACTGCTGCTGCTCCTGAGCCCTGCGCCACTATGGCTTCGCTTAGAGTTCTTGCGTTCGACCCGGAGGGCAGGCCTGTAGCATTTGACACGTGGCACGACGATCTGCAACTGTACCTACTGAGCGATCTTAAGGACAGTGTCTCACTGTTTGACCACGTGTCTGGTGCCGCTCCAGCCCCTCCCGCCACAGCTGACATTTCGACTCTTTCCTAGTGGCTATCTCGTGACGCTACTGCCCGCTTAGCCATTCGCAACCACCTGCCTGCGACCGAATGTGCTCACTTTGGAGAGCACAGGACAGCACGGGCCCTGTACGACGCTGTCGTTGCTTGCTACTCCTCCCCTACCACTGCTGCTATTGGCAGGCTGCTACTGCCCTACCTGTTCCCTGAGCTGTCGGCTTTTGCCACAGTAGCGGACCTCGTTACCCACCTGCGCACTAGCGACGCTCGCTACCGCGCTACCGTCCCTGCTGAGTTCCTTCCCATGAACCAGCCCCCCATGTTCATCACCCTCTACTTCATAGTCACTCGCCTCCCTGACTCCCTTCGCTCTGTTAAGGACCACTTCCTCACCCTCGACCCCACCTCCCTCACTGTTGACCTTCTCGAGCAGCATCTCCTCGCAGCTGAGACTAGTGCAGTTGCTGTAGGTGCTGGTCGTGGCACTCCGCGCTCGCCCTTCTTTGAGGGGTGCTCCCCCTCCCCCCTTTCCCCCTCCTTTGCCTCTGCTGCTGCTGCAGACGTCTCAGTTCCTGAGGACGTCGGGGCTGCTTCGACAAGTGCGAAGTGCCGCAACAGCAAGGGCAAGGGTGGCCGGGGTGGTGGAGGAGGCAACGGTGGTGGTGGAGGTGGCAGTGGGAGCGGTAGTGGGGGCGGCGGTAGAGGAGGTGGAGGCGGTGGTGGTGGTGGCGGCGGTGGGACTAGTGGCGGCGGTGGCGGCTCTGGTGGCGGCGGTGGCGGCAGCGGAGGGAGTGGCGGCAGTGGAGGCGGTGGGACCCGTGGTGGTAGGTCTGGGCCTCAGCGCACAGGCCCTGGTGGTGGTCGGGGCCAGCACCAGCAGCGTCGGAGCGAGACCCAGACGCCCCAGCAGCTTCGTGAGTGGTTGGTTCAGCGTGGGACGGGTGAGGGTAGTGAGACCTGCCCGTATGTCATTCGAACGGGTGTCCATTACGAGACTCTACCAACACGGGAAGGACAAACCGGACCTGGGCACCCCAATATCGTGTTAGAGACTAAGGACGGAGTCTATGAAGATTAAGGGCCGAGATATCTCAAAATCGTCAACTTCAATTCTGGACAGAAAAGTCGTCGTCACAAGAAACGTCGTCGACAACACACGCTTTGTCCGAATTCTCTCAAACTTGAGTATGTTGTAGCCCTTGACCGTGGCTATCTTTCCCAATTTGAATAGTATCAAAATATGGATTATAGCTTGAGTTATGAATTCGGCGCACTAGGGGGTATGCTGCCATAGAAACTTAACTCAATCACAAAGTTGTCTCACAAGTTCACACAAGAAAGTTGGAGTAGTAATTGAATTAGGTAGGAGGGGATGAGAAGGACGAGAGGGAAGGTCCCAAGGGAGTCCCCAACCAAAAAAACCCCATACCACACATTTCCCCTCTCTATAGGCACCCCAACTTTGACATTTGTCACTTTCCCAACTCATGCCATCCACCTCACCCAACTTGGCCACACTTGCCAACCTGGTTTGGCTTCTCCCAACCACTTGGCATCATCTACAGGGATGGTGACGAATTTCCCAACCCCCAAAAGTCTGTACCCCATATTGAGTCAACCCACAAATTCCCATTGTCGCCGCATCTCAATCAAAACTTCGAACGATCATATCTTTCTCGTTCTTGCTCCGATCGCGGCGATTCTTGGTTCGTCGGAAAGCTCTCAAGCAGAGGAGTCACTTCAGATATCTGCTCAAGGCAAATAACACTCACACACGGCCCCCCGTCGCCTTAGGACACGTCGCCCCGCGGCCCCTCGGCCCTCGGCCCCTTCGCCCCTGGCCCCGCGGCCCCGTCGCCCCTATGCCCCCGGCCCCTCGGCCCCTTCTCTCCTGGCCCCGCGGCCCCGTCGCCCCTAGGCCCCCGGCCCCTCGGCCCCCTTCTCTCCTGGCCCCGCGGCCCCGTCGCCCTAGGCCCCCCCGGTCCCTCGGCCCCCTTCTCTCCTGGCCCTGCGGCCCCATCTCCCTAGGCCCCCCCGCCCCCTCAGCCCCTTCTCACTTGGCCCCGCGGCCCGACGCCCCTAGACCCCCGGCCCCTCGGCCCCTTCTCTCCTGGCCCCGCAGCCCCGTCGCCCTAGGCCCTCGGCTCCTCGGCCCCTTCTCACTTGGCCCCGCAACCCGACGCCCCTAGGCCGGCCCCTTCTCTCCTGGCCCCGTGGCCCCGTCGCCCCTAGGCACATTCTCTCATGGCCCCGCGGCCCCGTCGCCCTAGGCCCCCGGCCCCTTCTCTCCTAGCCCCGCGGCCCGACGCCCCTAGGCCCCCGGCTCCCTCGGCCCAACGCCCCTAGGCCTCCCGCCCCTCGGCCCCACTGCTGCTACTGCTACTACTGCTACTACTGCTGCTACTTCTGCTACTGCTGCTCCTCCGTGCTGTGCCACTATGGCTTCGCTTCGAGTTCTCGCGTTCGATCATGAGGGCAGACCGGTTCAGTTTGACACGTGGCTCGATGACCTGCAGCTATACCTGCTGAGCGATTCTAAGGACAGTGTGTTGCTGTTTGACCTCGCGTCAGGTGCAGCTACCGCCCCTCCCTCCACAGCTGACAGTGCGACTTGCTCACAGTGGCTTACTCACGACGCTGCTGCCCGCTTAGCCATTCACAACCACTTACCGTTAGCCGAATGTGCTCACTTCGGACAGCACAGGACAGCACAGACCCTGTACGACGCTGTAGTCACTCGCTACTCCTCGCCTACCACTCCTTCTCTAGGCCGACTGCTACTACCCTACCTGTTCCCCGAGCTGTCAACCTTTGCCACAGTAGAGGATCTGGTTTCCCACCTGCGCACTAGCGACGCTCGCTACCGCTCTGCCGTCCCTGCTGAGTTCCTTGACAGGAACCAGCCCCCAATGTTCATCACCCACTACTTCATAGTCACTCGCCTGCCTGACTCTCTTCGCTCTATCAGGGACCACTTTCTCTCCCTTGACCCCACCTCCCTCACTGTTGACCTACTCGAGGAGCATCTCCTCGCAGCAGTGACTAATGCAGTTGCTGTAGGTGCTGCTCGAGGCACTCCGCGCCCACCCTTCTTTGAGGGGTGCTCCCCCTCCCCCCTTGCCCCCTCCTACGCCTCTGCTGCTGCTGCAGACGTCTCTGTTGCTGAGGACGTCGGGGCTGCTTCTGCTAGTGCGAAGCGCCGCAGCAGCAAGGGCAAGGGTGGCAGGGGTGGTGGAGGTGGCAGCGGGAGTGGTGGTGGGGGCAGCAGTGGAGGTGGTGGAGGTAGTGGAGGTGGTGGCGGCGGTGGGACTGGTGGCGGGGGTGGGGGCTTTGGTGGCGGTGGTGGAGGCAGCGGTGGGCGTGGCGGCACTGGAGGCGGTGGGACTGGTGGCGGTAGGACTGGACCTCGGCGTGGAGGCCCTGGTGGTGGCTAGCGGCAGCAGCAGCAGCGTCCGAGTGAGACCCAGTCGCCCCACCATCTCCGTGAGTGGTTGTTTCAGCGTGGGACATCTGGGGGTAGTGATAGCTGCCCGTATGTCATTCGCACGGGTGTCCGTGTTGGTCAGACATGCGGGAAGCTTCACACTCAGCACCGCTGCTTCTCCCGCCTCGACGGCGCCTGGCGTGCTGAGTTTGGTGACGACGCCGAGAGCCCTCGCTGGGCAGATTTGCTTAGGTCCGGAGTTGCTATCTTTAACCTAGACTATGATGCTATTCTTTTTGCCATGTATGCTTTGTCTGCTAGTGCTGAGGGTGACTGTTACCGGTGTGTGCCACCTGACCCAGGTATAGCGACTATTGCTCTAGGTGCTAGTGAGTCTGGTACTCTCCCTGGTACTGCGCCTGCTCAGGCCTTGCACACCTTCACGTTGGACTCAGGCGCCTCGCGCTGTTTCTATCGTGACAGCACCACCCTCACTCCTCTCCCTGCACCTATCCCGGTCAGACTGGCTGACCCCTCCGGGGGCCCGGTCGTGGCCCGTTCCTCCACTGTCCTCCCGTGTCCGGCGGTTTCTTCTTGTTCACTGTCAGGTCTTCACCTCCCCTCGTTCTCCACGAACTTGGTGGGTACCGCTGCCCTCCAGGATGTGATGGTCACTGCCACCACTCCTGGGGGTCAGCGTGTGTCGATCTGCACGTGCACACGGACGGGGCGTCACCTGGCCACGTTCACTCGTCGGCCAGGGTCGAGTCTGTATACACTCGCTACCGAGCATCCTCAGGTAGCTGCGTCTGCTCAGGTGTCCGTGTCAGGTCAGGTAGCCCGCCTCTTGCTCGTGTCGCCTCCTGTCGCACCAGACTCTTCTGTGGCACCACCGCCTGGGTCACCCCTCCCTGCCACGCCTTCGTGGCATGCACGCCCGTCTTCTTGTCTCTGGTCTACCCAGGTCTCTGCCTCCCCTCCCGCCCTCGCCTGCCCCGCCCTGCCTTCCTTGCAACGATGGGCGGCAGCGCACCGCTCCTCACTCCTCCTCGTTTCCCCCGACGACTGCTCCGCTGCAGAATCTCCACATGGACGTGTGGGACCCAGCCCGTGTCAGTGGACAGGGCCGTGAGCGCTACTTTCTGCTGGTTGTAGACGACTACACGCGTTACACCACGGTCTTCCCCTTGCGCAGCAAGGGTCAGGTCGTTGATGTCTTGATCCCTTGGATCCGCACAGTCCGTCTCCAGCTCCGCGAGCGGTTCCACGCGAACCTTCCTGTCCTGCGTCTGCACTCTGACAGAGGTGGTGAGTTCTCCTCTGACCTCTTCCGAGACTTTGTCGTGGGGAGGGCATTCTCCAGTTGTTCACGCTTCCGGACTCCCCTGAGCAAAATGGGATTGCTGAGCACCGCATTGGCTTAGTCATGGAGGTCCCTCGTACCTCCATGATCCATGCGGCTGCTCCCCATTTTCTGTGGCCGTTTGCGGTCCGGTACGCTGCGCATCAGTTCAACCTCTGGCCCCGTGTCTCCTTGCCGGAGACCTCGCCCACACTGCGTTGGACGGGGGAGGTTGGCGATGGGTCGGTGTTCCAGGTCTGGGGCTCTCGTGCCTTTGTTCGCGATACGTCTGTGGACAAGCTCTCCACCCGTGCTATCCCCTGCGTCTTCCTTGGCTTTGTCCCTAACATGCCTGGCTGGCAGTTTTACTACCCCACCTCGCGCCGTGTCCTCCCTTCTCAGGACGTCACGTTTGACGAGTCGGTTCCCTTTTACCGTCTCTTCCCCTACCGCTCTGCCCTTCCCCCGCCCCCGCCGCTCTTCCTTGCTCCCGGTCCCCCTCCGGTAGACCTCCTCCCGCCCCAGGGTCCTGCTCCCTCATGTGTGTCTTAGGTAGACCCTCTCCCTCGTGCTGCGCCTGTCGAGGTAGCTGTTGGCTCAGGTGCTGCTCGAGGTGCTGCGTCTGGGGGTGCTGAGTCTGGGGGTGCGGAGCCGGGGGGTGCGGGTTCTGAGGGTGCTGGGTTTGGGGGTGCTGAGCGTGGGGGTGAGGAGCCTGGGGGTGCTGAGCCTGAGGGTGTTGAGCCTGGGGGTGCTTAGTCAGAGGGTGCGGAGTGTGGGGGTGCTGATCCTTGGGGTGCTGCTTCGTCTGGAGGTCCTGCTGGTGCTTCGCCGCGACTGTCTCCGCAGAAGCTGCGTGAGTGGCTTGTTCGGCGTGCACGCCTCCGGAGTGGAGCTACCACAGCTGGAGGCGCTGGAGACGCTGGAGCTGGAGGTGGTGGAGCTACTGCTGGAGCTGGTGGTACTGGAGTTTCTGCGGCTGCTGGTCCTGGAGGTGCTCGTACCAGGGGTGCTGGAGCTGCCGGGACTGGTGGTGTTGGGGGCACTGGAGCTGGAGACCCTACGGAGCCTGGCACTGCTGGAGCTGGAGGCTCTTGCACTGGTGGCACTGGCGCTAGAGGAGCTGGACCTAGAGGAGTTGGAGTTGGAGGTACTGGCGCGGGAGGCGCTGGAGCTGCAGGAGCTGGGTCTGTTGACCCTGGAGCTGGAGGTGCTGGAGGCACTGTGCGGCTGCGACCGTACTTCGTTCCCCTACTTCAGCAGGTTCTTGGTGTCCCGTCTTCTACTAGCCTTACTCCTCCCCTCCTATGTCCACCGCCTGACCAGTCGCAACCGCCGTTATTGTTAGCCTTCCCACTGCCTGCTCCTTCTCCTTACACTGAGCTGTCCGGCGGTCGTACTGTGCGTCGTGAGCCTGCGTCTCGTCCTGTCTCGCCTGTTCGCACTGCTCATTGCGTTCCTCGTTCTCGTCCTCCTCCTGTCCCTGGCACGCACGCTATGGCACTTCGTCCTTACTCTGTTCCACTGCGTGGTCCTCTGCCTGCTCCTCCTGAGTCCTCTCTTCCTGAGGTCCCTGACCCTGAGTCTGACCGCGCTCGTGCTGCCAGTCCCACTGTCTCTCGTCTCCTCGCCACTGCTGTCACTGACCCTTCCTTTGAGTCTGCTGCTGCGTCTGCTCTCGTCGCTCAGCTACTTGACTTTGCTGTTGCTTGCCGTCTAGACTACGCCACTACTCTTGTTGCTGAGTCTGCGTCTACGAGTCCTCCAACCGTCAGGGGTGAGTGTGCTCTTGGCACGGATGTCCTTGAGGACATGCAGGAGGACTTTGAGTGTCTTGCAGCTGCTGTACCTCGTTTTGATTCCATGCTGTTTGCCCCTGAGGGAGACCCGGATGCACCAGACATCCGGACCCTGCTGTCACAGGATCGAATTTCCACTCGAGAATGTTGCACTAAAGGTGAGTACAAGGCGTATTTATACTCAGAAATACATAGAAACAACAGATAATCCGAACCTTCGGGAACGCGCTCTTCCAGAATAGATAATCACAAGTGCGCATAAGCACGCAAGCCCATTGGCACTTCGGATTATGGCGAGATTACGCCTTGTACACCACTGTCGGTGCTGTCGGTGCCGTATAATGTAAATGTCGGTGCCGAAAATACCAAATAAGTGAAATAATCGGAAAGCTCTAGAAAATAGAATAGTAGTCCGATTGAGGTGAAATAAAGTGCAAATGAAAGAGGAAAATATGGAGAATAAGATGGAGTAAAAATATGGAAATGAGAAATATGTCGAACGTCGGCGTACTCTCACACTTCCCCCCCTCAAAGCTGGGTGGTAGATGTAACACCCTGCTTGACAAGATAGTCGCGGAGAGAATGTCGGGCGTTACTCATGTCTTCTTCAGAGACCCAGCTGTCCTCAGAAGGATCATAGCCTTTCCAGCGTACGAGAAACTCCAGGGCGCCATGCCGACGACGACGATGTGCAAGCACAGATTCAACCTCGTACTCAAGTTCATTATTCACGAGGACTGGAGGCGGCGGCAGAGGTTGGCGTCTCGTGTACAGCTTATTTGGATCTTGATAGGGTTTAAGAAGCTGCACGTGGAAGGCATTATGAATCTTCCAAGAAGCTGGTAGGCGCAAGCGGAATGTGACTGGAGTGACCTGCTCTTCTACGAGGAAAGGTCCGCAGAAGCGAGGTCGTAACTTGGATGGAAGGTGACCGAGGTTGAGGTTGCATGTGTCGAGAAGCACATGGTCACCAACCGCAATGGTATGATCACGTCGATGGCGATCGGCCAAGCGTTTCTGTGAAGACTGTATGTCATGTAGACGCTTGTGTGTCCGATCCCAAAGCTGCTGCATTGTGGTAACGAAGTCGTGCGCGGGTTGGACAGTTGCAGGTACTGTCGGCTGTTGTAGAGTTAGTGGATGTCGTCCGTAACAGAGGAAAAATGGGGTCTCTCCTGTTGCGGCATGGTTCGCATTATTGTAGGCGAACTCCAACACCGGCAAGTGCAAGTCCCACTTGTTAATGTCGTCCTTGCACGCTGCGCGCAAGAGTTGTTCCACAATTTGGTTCAAGCGCTCTGTCTGCCCATCGGTTTGGGGATGATATGCAGATGACATTGCTAGGCGTGTCCCCATGAGCGACATGAGCTCTTTCTAGAACTTGCTAGTAAACTTGGGGTCCCTGTCGGATATGAGGGTTGTTGGGATCCCGTGCTGTGAGATGATGTGTTTGAGGAATAGCTGTGCCGTTTCCTCCGTGCGTGCGGTTGTATGTGTCGGAATGAAGTGTCCCATCTTTGAGAATTTGTCGATGACGACCAGGATGGCATCATGCCCCGCGTTGGTAGGTGGTAAACCGGTGATGAAATCCAAGCTGACCACTTGCCAAGGCTGTTCCGGGACGGGTAAAGGCTGAAGAAGTCCTGCTTTCTTCTGCTTACTGCTTTTCATCCGCTGGCACGTGTCGCACGAAGTGACAAACTTTTGCACGTCGTTTGCCATGTGAGGCCAGTAGTAGACTTTCGCAATCCCGGCAAGAGTCTTGTTACTCCCAAAGTGTCCAGCGTAGAGCACGTCATGGAATTCTTCGAGAAGCAACTGCCGAAGAGGCGGGTAGTTGGGTACCCATATCTTTGTTGATCCTTTACGTCGTGGTCCCACTGCAACAATTTCTTTTTCTCTGCTAAGGGAATCTCGGGGTCGATGGTATACCCGTGCGTGAAGAGTCCCTTGAGTAGCGGATTCATCCCCTCAATCTTTCCCTTGGTCTTGCATCAAGACTGCTCCAACTGCTTGGTCGCTAGCGTCAGCTTCGATGACGTAGTCTTTTTCTGGATCTGGCAGGATCAGGACGGGTGCGGACGTGAGTGCGGTCTTCAACTGCTCCATGGCTTGCTGGTGCACATCCTCCCACTTGAACGGTGTATCCTTCTTCAGTAGATTGGTGAGAGGTGTTGCAATCTTCGCATACTGTGGCATGAACCGATTATAGTAGTTCGCAAAGCCAAGGAATTGCTGAAGTTCCTTCACGTTCTCCGTATCAGAATAAGTGCTATGCCTTAGGAACCGCCATAGCTTAGAGAGTAGCTTAGGAACTTGGGACGGGGAGTAGCGAGAGGTGTGAGCCAACAAAAGAGGTTGTTCACTATAGAGCGAGCAGTACAAATAGGCAAGAATGAAGAAAGGTGCACCACCAAACAGAAAGTTATATGACTACAGTATTCTAAACTACAGGCAGTTATAGAACAATATATAGAATTATATATTATTCTGACACGCCCCCATAAGTGCCTGTAGGGAAGAATGTGCAGTCAACGCCCCCATAATGGGGTACACCAGACAGGCCGCAGCGGAAATCACAGCAACAGGCAAGTGCAGTGGCAACCGGTGCAGTGATGGCAGATCCAGCTGTACCAACCACTCGGCCAAGGCAGAAACAGTAGCAGGTGTAGGGGCGGCAGGTCGCCTGAGGAGCAGGCTCTGTGGCTGCAACGTGCAGCAGGACAGCAGCGGCTCGACGGCAGCACCTGCAGGCCCCTAGCAGCGGGCAGCAGAAGCAAAGGCAGTAAAGGCAGGTGGCAGCAGGGGCGGCAGCTGGAGGTGCCACGACAGCATCGGGCGACAGCAGCAGATGACCGGCTGACTTCCGCCGCCCCCTCATTCTCCCCCCCACAATGGCACACGCGGCAGTGAGAGAGAGGGGAGGAGGGGTGGCTGCTGGCTCGGCAGAATCTCTCTTGCCACCCCCTCACACTCCCCCCTTTCCCCCATAGCGACGGATGCTGCAGGGAGAGAGAGGAGAGAGGAGGGCGGCAGCTGGTTCCTGCGGGTACACTCCCGCCACACCCTCCCCCCCACAGCGACGGTCGCGTGTGGGGCGATAAAGGGTGACGGCAGGCGCTGCTGGCGACTTACAGCGCCCCCCCCCGTCACTCCACTTCCCCCCACAGCAGGCGCGAATGCTGCTGGCGCTGGCGGGATCGCAGGTGGGCTGCGACGAGCGGGACGGGGGGTCGTAACGGAGGGTGCGACGAGCGCCTTTGCGCCGCTCGCCGTCGCTAGCATCGCAGCTGCAGTCGCGGCAGCTGTATAGTTGGCGGGGCGGGGGGACGGTGTAGCGCGACCGGCCAGGCGTCGGAGCAGCGCGATGTGGCGATAAACGGGGCCAGCGAGGCGCGCGACGAGAGGCTGAACCGGGGCTGCAGCTAGTGCCTTCGCCCAGCTCCCCGTCACGGGCAGCAGCGTGATGAGTGGAAGCTGTGTTACTGGCAGCGCGATGCACGGCGCGACGAGGGGTGCCATGAATGACAACCAGAAGCAGGCCTAGGCGAACCAGGCTCTCGATACCATATCAGAATAAGCGCTATGCCTTAGGAACCTCCATAGCTTAGAGAGTAGCTTAGGAACTTGGGACGGGGAGTAGCGAGAGGTGTGAGCCAACAAAAGAGGTTGTTCACTATAGAGCGAGCAGTACAAATAGGCAAGAATGAAGAAAGGTGCACCACCAAACAGAAAGTTATATGACTACAGTATTCTAAACTACAGGCAGTTATAGAACAATATATAGAATTATATATTATTCTGACACTCCGGTGTCTTCCACGTACGTACGGCTTCGATCTTCTTTGGGTCGACATGGACTCCTTGAGCGCTCACCATGTGTCCAAGGAACTGAACTTTCTTCAAGGCAAACTCGCTCTTGGATAGCTTAACGTAGAACTTCTCCCGTCGAAGTATCTCGAAGACGCGTCGTAGGTGTTCGATGTGCTGCTTCATGTCCCTCGAGTAGATCAAGATGTCGTCCAGGTACACCACCACGCATTCGTCGAGTAGAGGCCTAAGAATATGGTTCATTTCGGCCTGGAATGTAGCGGGTGCATTGGTGAGTCCGAACGGCATGACGAGGTACTCGTAGTCTCCGTATCGTGTCTGAAACGCTGTCTTATGGATGGAGTTATCCGCCATCCGGATCTGCCAATATCCCGATCTCAAATCGAGTTTTGAGAATACTGTGGCTCCACGAAGCTGGTCAAGTAGATCGCCGATCCGTGGAATCGGATACTTGTTCTTGATCGTCTGCTTGTTGAGGGCTCGGTAGTCGATGCACATGCGTAAGCTTCCGTCAGGTTTTGGTGTGAAAAGCACTGGTGCACCGTATGGTGATGTTGATGGTCGAATGAGTCCTTTGTCCAGAAGGTATTCGATCTGCTTCTTCATGTCGGCCAACTCGGTAGGGCTGAGTCGATATGGACGGTCAGCCGGACGTGCGGCACCTTGTGGAGCATCTTGCTGCTGCTGCTGCTGCTGCTGCTGCTGCTCCACCTCAGGTTCTCCCCCATCCTCAGTCACCCCAGAAATCTCCTCCTCTGAGACAGTGACCTGCACTTGCCTCGAAGGCCGCTGCACCTCATCGGCCTCAATGATCAGTGGTGTTGTAGGAAGCTTCTGCTGCTGCTGCTTCCGAGAGCAAGTGCAGTGGGTCACACGCTGACCTCCAGGGGTGAACTGGTCAACCCACAAGTCCTGAAGGTCAGCTCCACTCACCAAGTTCGTAGAGAACGAGGGGAGGTGGAGTCCCGACAGCAAGCCCGACGGGGCCGCAGGACACGGTAGAACCGTGGAAGAGTGCGCAAGGACTGGGCCCCCAGAGGGGTCAGCCAGGGAGACTGCGACAGGCCGACTGAGCGGCGTGAGTGTGGTGCTGTCGCGAAAGAAGGAGCGCGAAGCACCAGCGTCAAGTGTGAAAGTGTGCAAGGCCTCAGTAGGTGCAGTACCAGAGAGAGCAGACTCACCAGCACCTGGAGCAGCAGACTCACTAGTACCTGGAGCAGCAGACTCACTAGTACCTGGAGCAGCAGACTCACTAGCACCTAGAGCAGCAGCCTCAATGCCCGGGTCGGGCGGAACACACAGGTAACAGTCACCCTCAGCACTATCAGTCACAGCATACATGGCAGCAAGGATAGCATCGAAATCAAGATCAAAGATAGCAACATTCTGCTTAAGCAGATCACCCCAGCGAGGGAGCTCAACAGCGTCAGGAAACTGGGCGCGCCAGGCGTCAGTCAGGCGACCGAAGCAGCGCTGCGTAGTGTGTGGCAGCCCGCACGTCTCCCCACGGCGCCCGCCGGTGCGAAGAACGTAAGTGCAGGGACCAACACCCCCAGACCTCCCACGCCCAGCGTACCACTCACGAAGCTGCTGGGCCGACGGGGTCTCACGGGAACGCGACTGCTGCTAGCGCTGGCTACCACCAAAGCCTCCACGCTGCGCGGCTCCACCTCGACCAGCACCACCACCGCCACCACCTCCACCACCGCTGCCGCTGCCTTCACCGCCGCTGCCGCTGCCTCCACCACCCCCACCGCCGCCACCGAAGCCCCAACTCCCGCCACAACCCCCACCTCCACCGCCACCCCCTCCGCCTCCTCCACCGCCTCCACCGCCTCCACCACCGCCCCCACCGTCCCCTCCACCACCCTTGCCCCCCTTGCCCTTGCTGTTGCGGTGCCTCCCACTAGGAGCAGACGCAGCCCCGACCTCCTCAGTGCAAACGAGGTCGACAGCAGCAGCAGAAGCAACAGAGGGGAGAAGGGGGACAGGGGAACACCCCTCAAAGAAAGGAGCGCGAGGGTCGCCGCGAGAAGCACCTACAGCTAAGATACTCTTCTCAGCTGCAGTAAGGCGCTCCTCTAGCTGGTCGACGGCGAGCTCGGTGGGGCAAAGGGAGAGAAAGTGGTCCCTGACTGAAGCAAGGGAGTCAGGGAGGCGGGTGACTAGGTAGTAAAGGGTGATGTACATGGGGGGGGGGGGGGTTCTTGGTACAGAACTCAGTGGGAAGCGCAGCGCGGTAGCGGGCGTCACTAGTGCGGAGGTGACTAATGAGGTCAGCGACTGTGGCAAAGACGGCAAGGTCAGGGAACAGGTACGGCAGCATGAGGCGGCTGAGGGCAGCAGTGGCAGGGGAGGAGTAGCGCGCTACGACAGCGTCATACAAAGACTTAGCAGTCTTGTACTGGCCAAAGTGCGCACGCTCAGCAGAGGGCAGGTGACTACGAACAGCAAGGCGAGCAACAGCATCACGAGTGGTCCACTGTGAGCGAACCGTACTGTTAGCAGTGGCAGCAGGTGCAGGAGAGACACCGGACGTGTGATCGTAAAGGGATACTCCGTCCTTAGAGTCACACTGAAGAAAGAGCTGCAGGTCGTCAACCCACACGTCAAAGTCAACCGCACGCCCCTCAGCATCAAAGGTAAGAACATTAGGGCTAGCCATAGTGGCAGTAGCAGCAGTAGCAGCAGTGGCAGAAGAAGCAGCAGTCGCAGCAGGAGCAGCGCGGGAAGGGCAATGCGGCTCAGTAGGGCGGCGCGGCTCGGCAGGGCGGCGCGGCTCGGTAGGGCGGCGCGGCTCGGCTGGGTGGCGCGGGTGCTTACCAGGGGCGGGTGCAGGGCAGGGCCGCAGCTGGCGGTTAGGTCAGGGCCGCGACTGGGCCGGCAACAGGGCAGGGCCGCTACTTGGCGGCGGTAGAGCATGGCCGCGACTCGGGCGGCTGAAGGGCAGGGCCGCGACGCGTCGGCGGCAGCACAGGGCCGCGACAGGGCGGCGGCAGGGCAGGCCGCGGCTGGACGGCAGGGTAGGGCAGGGCCGCGACGAGCAGCGGCAGGGCAGAGGCCACGGCGAGCGGCAAGGTCGGGGCCGCGACGAGAGGCGGCAGGGTAGGGCCGCAACAGGCGGCTAGGGTAGGCCGCGACGGGCAGCAAGGCAGGGCGTCAAGGCAGGGCCGCGGGTGGTGGCAGGGCAGGGCCGCGACTAGGCGGCTAGGTCGGGGCCGCGACGACGCGGCGAGAGGGCAAGGCCGCGACGGGCCGAGAAAGCAGGGGGCAGCGACGGGCCGTTAGGGCAGGGCCACGACGGGCCGAGAAGGCAGGGCCGCGACGGGCGGCACTAGGGCAGGGCGCGCGACGGCGCAGGTGAGGCAGGCGCGAGGGGCGCTTCGGGCAGGGCAGAAAAAAAAATGTTATCGTGGTGGGCCCTAAAAAAAAACGTTCCCACGAGGGAACGTGCTCAGAACACCATGTCAGAATCGTGAAGGAAGGAATGACTGAACTAGCAAGCAGATGGGTACAAGTAGGAAACCTAAAAGTGTTGTACCCTATATGAACTACCCCGCTACAGCCTAGACAGACTATACCATATAAGTTTGACAAGTGGAGGTGGTGGCGGTGGTGGGAGTGGTGGTAGGAGTAGGGGCGGTGGTGGAGGCGGTGGTGGCCGCGATGGGGGTGGCGGTAGTGGCGGCAGTGGGAGTGGTGGCGGTCGGGCTGGAGCTATTCAGCGTGGAGGTTCTGGCGGTGGTTAGAGGCAGCACCAGCAGCGTCGGAGCGAGACCCCGTCGCCCCAGCAGCTTCGTGAGTGGTTTTCTCAGCGTGGGGCGTCTGAGGGTAGTGGTAGCTGCCCGTATGTCATTCGCACAGGTGACCGTGCTGGTCAGACATGCGGGAAGTTTCACACTCAGCACCGCTGTTTCTCCCGCCTCGACGACGCTTGGCGCGCAGAGTTTGGTGACGAGGCCGAGCGCCCCCGCTGGGCAGAGCTGCTTAGGTCCGGAGTTGTTATCTTTGACCTAGACTATGATGCTATTCTTGCTACTATGTATGCTTTGTCTGTTAGTGCTGAGGGTGACTGTTACCTGTGTGTGCCGCCTGACCCAGGTATAGAGGCTGCTGCTCTAGGTGCTGGTGAGTCTGCTCTCCCTGTTACTGAGCCTGGTGGGGCCTTGCACACCTTTACACTTGACTCAGGTGCCTCACGCTGTTTCTTTCGCGACAGCACCACCCTCACTCCTCTCCCTGCACCTGTACCGGTCAGGTTTGCTAACCCCTCAGGGGGCCCGGTCGTTGCACGTTCCTCTAGTGTTCTCCCGTGTCTAGGGTTTAGACTACATGCGCTACACCACAGTCTTCCCCTTGCGCAGCAAGGGTGAGGTCGTTGATGTCTTGATCCCTTGGATCCGCGCAGTCCGTCTCCAGCTCCGCGAGCGGTTCCACCAGGACCTTCCAGTCCTGCGTCTACACTTTGACAGAGGTGGCGAGTTCTCCTTCGACCTCTTGCGGGAGTTTTTTCGTAGGGAGGGCATTCTCCAGTTGTTCACGCTTCCGGACTCCCCTCAGCAAAATGGGATTGCTGAGCGCCGCATTGGCTTAGTCATGGAGGTCGCTCGTACCTCCATGATCCATGTGGCTGCTCCCCATTTTCTGTGGCCGTTTGCGGTCCGGTACGCTGCGCATCAGCTCAACCTCTGGCCTCGTTTTCCTCGCCGGAGACCTTGCCCACACTGCATTGGACGGGGGAGGTTGGCGATGCATCGTTGTTCCGGGTTTGGGGCTCTCGTGCCTTTGTTTGCGATACGTCTGCGGACAAGCTCTCCGCCCGCGCTATTCCCTGCGTCTTTCTTGGCTTTCCCCCTGACGCGCCTGGCTGGCAGTTTTACCACCCCACCTCGCGCCGTATCTTCCCCTCTCAGGACGTCACGTTTGACGAGTCGGCTCCCTTTTACCGTCTCTTCCCCTACCGCTCTGCTGGCCCAAAAAAAATATCGGTCCTAACGAAGAACCTGCTTTGAAACCATGTCAGAAGATCCAAAGCAAAAATCGGTCCACCTGGCTTCACTGGGTCGTTTCCTGCAGGTACCTAGTGGAGCCTCCAGCGGCCAGTCTACGGTCTCCGCCAGGCGCCTCGCGAGTGGCACGACACACTGAGGACTACACTTGCGGCTCTTGGGTTTGCTCCTTCTACTGCTGACATGTCGCTGTTTCTACGCACCGACACGTCACTGCTACCGTTCTACGTCCTCGTGTACGTCGATGACCTCGTCTTTGCCACTGCTGACACTGAGGCACTGACCCTTGTGAAGTTGGAGCTGCAGAAGAGACACACCTGCACTGACTTGAGTCCGTAGGGCCGAGTGGTCCGTACCCAGAGCTTGTGGGTTGCCTCATGTACCTGATGACGTGCACACAACCTGACCTCGCGTACCCTCTCAGCCTCCTGGCTCGCTACGTGGCTCCCGGTAGGCACCGTAAGGTGCACTGGGATGATGCGAAGAGGGTACTGCGTTACTTGTTTAGTACGTCGGGCATGGGGCTCGTGCTTGGAGGACGGGGTCCAGTTGTCCTCACTGGTCACACAGACGCTTCTTGGGTTGACAACTCAGCTACGCAGCGGCCGTCACAGGGTTACACCTTCAGGCTCGGTTCCGGCTCTGTTTCCTGGCGGTCTGCCCGCTTGTCTTTGGTTCTCAGCTCCAGTTGTGATGCTGAGATGTACGCAGGGGCCATGACTGCATAGGAGCTACGCTGGCTCACCTACCTGCTTACTAACTTGGGAGAGCAGCCTCGTTCGCCTCCAGTTCTGTACGTAGACAACATGGTCATGATTGCCTTGTGTTAGGAGCACAGACTGGAGCACAAAACGAAGCACATTGCTCTACGCTACTTTCTTGCTCGAGAGTTGCAGCAGCATGGCTGGCTTCGTCTTGCGTACATGGTCACTAGGGCCAACACTGCGGATATATTCACCAAGGCACTTCCACTTGGTGATCATCAGCGCTTCTCTACTATGTTAGGCCTTGTGCCTACTTTGCCTCACTTGCTCACTACGTGACTTTGCTTGTACTGTGATCTATATATATACCTGCATGCTTACACTTGCTAGGATATGATCACTGTATTGTTTGTTCTCTTTTATATAACGGTGCATATGTATTGGTCTTGTGGCCCTTTGCTCGTGCTCGAACTGTGTGGTGACTTTGTGATCCACCATGAGCTTGCTTTTCTTTTCTTGACTGGTCTTGTGACCACTTGTTCTCCTCCACTTTGCCTATGGGGTGTCTCAGAATGTTTTATTACTTACATTTGTGTAGGCTATAGTGGGGTAGCCCATAAGGGGTACCACCCAATTAGGGTTAGTACTTTTACCTAACTGTTTCATAGTTCATCCATTCTCGTTCATTCTTCTGACACAGTCCACTGACGCGGGCTAGGCCCCACACATCCATGTGGAGAGTCTGTAAGGGAGCAGACGTCGGGGGAAACGAGGAGTGAGGAGCGGCGCGCTGCCGACCCTCGACGCAAGGAAGGCAGGGCGGGGCAAGCGAGGGCGGGAGGGGAGGCAGAGACCTGGGAAGACCAGAGACAGTGAGGCGGGAGTGCATGCCACGAAGGCACGGCAGGGAGGGGTGACCAAGGCGGTGGTGCCACAGAAGTGTTTGGTGCGACAGGAGGCGACACAAGCAAGGGGGTGCTACCGGACCTGACGCGGACACCTGGGCGGACGCAGCTACCTGAGAAGGCTCGGTAGCCAGTGTGTACAGGCTCGACCCAGGCCGACGATTGAACGTGGCGAGGTGACGGCCCGTCCGTGTACACGTGCAGATCGACACACGCTGACCCCCAGGAGTGGTGGTAGTGACCATCGCATCCTGGAGGTCAGCGGTACTCACCAAGTTTGTAGAGAACGAGGGGAGGTGAAGACATGACAGTGAGCCAGACAGAACCGCCAGACACGGGAGAACAGTGGAGGAACGGGCGAGGGTTGGGCCCCCTGAGGGGTGAGCTAGTCTGACCGGTACAGGTGCAGAGAGAGGAGTGAGGGTGGTGTTGTCGCGAAAGAAACAGCGTGAAGCACCTGAGTCAAGCGTAAAGGTGTGCAAGGCCTCAGCAGGCGCAGTACCAGGGAGAGCAGACTCACTAGCACCTAGAGCAGCAGCCTCTATACTTGGGTCTAGCGGCACACACAGGTAACAGTCACCCTCAGCACTAACAGACAAGGCATAGCATTCAGGATAGCATCATAGTCTAGGTCAAAGATAGCAACTCCAGACCTAAGCAGCTCTGCCCAGCGGGGGCGCTCGGCCTCGTCACCAAACTCTGTGCGCCAAGCGTCGTCTAGGCGGGAGAAGCAGCGGTGCTGAGTGTGAGGCTTCCTGCATGTCCGACCAGCACGGTCACCCGTGCGAATGACATACAGGCAGCTACCACTACCCCCAGACGCCCCACGCTGAGAAAACCGCTCACGAAGCTGTTGGGTCGACGGGGTCTTGCTCCGACGCTGCTGCTGCTGCTGCCTCTGGCCACCTCCAGAACCTCCCCTCGGAATAGCTCTAGCCCTACCGCCACCACTCCCACTGTAGCCGCTACCGCCACCCCCACCGCTGCCACCACCGCCGCCACCAAAGCCCCCACTCCCACCACCACTCCCACCACCGCCACCACCTCCACTGCCTCCACCACCTCCACTACTTCCCCCACTACCACCCCCGCTGCCACCACCACCACCCCTTGCCCTTGCTTCTGCGGCGCTTCCCACTAGCAGAAGCAGCCCCGACATGTCAGAATTATATTATAACTGCATGTAGTTCTAGCCTTAGTGTAGTTATCCTAACTTCCTTCTTGGTGGTGTACTCACCTTTCCTACCCTATTTGTACTCCACTTTCTATAGTGAAATCATTCTCCTCACCCAAACTCTCTCGACTCTCAACTCTAACATGGCTCCTATGCCTCCTAAGCCTACACCTAGTTTCCTAGGTGCTTAGGATTCTAACATGCTATCAGAGTACGTCGTTCCTAGGACCTAACATTCATGGGCCCACCACCTACTGCCCTGCTAGCATAGGCCCCGGCCCGTCGCCCCTAGGCTCGGCCCCGTCGCTCACGGCCCCTAGGCCCCGGCCCGTCGCTGCCCCTAGCCCGCACCCGGCCCCGTTCCTAGCCCGTGCTCGCCCGCACCCGGCCCCGTACCTAGCCCGCGCCCGGCCCGTACCTAGCCCGCGCCCGGCCCGTACCTAGCCCGCGCCCGTCCCCGTCCCTCGCCCAGCGCCCGGCCCCGTACCTAGCCCGCGCCTGGCCCGGTCCCTAGTCCAGTGCCCGGCCCCGTACCTAGCCCGCGCCCGGCCCGGTCCCTAGCCCAGCGCCCAGCCCCGTATCTAGCCCGTGCCCGGCCCGTACCTAGCCCGGGCCCGGCCCGTACCAAGCCCGCACCTGGCCCCGTCCCTCGCCCAGCGCCCGGCCCCGTCTCTCGCCCACGCCTTGCCCTGTACCTAGCTCTCGCCCGGCCCGTACCAAGCCCGCACCTGGCCCTGTCCCTCGCCCAGCGCCCGGCCCCGTCTCTCGCCCGCGCCCGGCCCCGTACCTAGCCCGCGCCCGGCCCAGTACCTAGCCTGCGCCCGGCCCCGTACCTAGCCCCGCGCCCGGCCCCGTTCGCCCAGCGCCCGGCCCCGTACCTGCCCAGCGCCCGGCCCCGTTCCTAGCCCAGCGCCCGGCCCCATACCTAGCCCGCGCCCGGCCCCGTCCCTAGCCCGCGCCCGGCCCCGTACCTAGCCCCGCGCCCGGCCCCGTACCTGCCCAGCGCCCGGCCCCGTCCCTAGCCCGCGCCCGGCCCCGTCGGCCCCTAGCCCCGCGACCGGCCCCGTCCCTAGCACGCGCTCGGCCCCGTCGCCCCTAGCCATGGCCCCTCGCGACCTGTCGCCCCTAACCGCGGCCCCGTTGCCTCTAGCCTCGGCCCATTGCGACATGTCGCCCCTAGCCGCGGCCCCGGTGCCCTGTCGCATCATGGTGGGTAAGGGGGTGGCAAGAGGGGGTTCATCCTGCCCGCGTGCCCTGCAGTCGCACGCGCAGCTCCGCCCCCGCCCCCCTCCCCCCCCTCCCCCCCCTCCATGGGGACGGGGGGGAGAGGGTGTGAGGGGGTGGCGGATGTGCCTCAGCAGCAGCAGCTGCCACCACGCCTCCTCCTCTCTCTCTCCCTGCCGCACCTTGTGTTGGGAGGGGGGGGGGAGCTTGGAGGTCCAGGGGGAGGCAGGAGGGGATCTGCAGCACCAGCCCCCCCGCGCCCCCTTTCTCCTCCATCCCCCTGCTGCGGATGCGGCAGTGGGGGGGAGGGGATCTGCAGTACCAGCCCCCCCCCGCCCCCCCTTCTCCTCCCTCCCCCTGCTGCGGGTGCAGCAGTGGGGGGGAGGGGATCTGCAGCACCAGCCCCCCCCCCGCCCCCCCTTTCTCCTCCATCACCCTGCTGCAGGTGCAGCAGTGGGGGGAGGGTATGGGGTTGGCGGGTGTGGGTGCCCTGCTGCCACCTCTCCTCCTCTCTCTCCCACTGCTGCACATGTTGGTGTGTGGGGGGGGGGGGGGGGGGGGAGGAGCGAGGTGTAGGGGGGATGAGAGCGGTTAAGGGGGGATGACAAAGTGTGGCGGACGAAGCAGCCCCCCCCCCCCCCCCCCCCCCCCATCTGCAACTGCCACCCTCTGCTCCCGTGGTACCTCCAGCTGCAACCCCGGTCGCCACTTTGCTTGTCTTGCCTTTCTGTTGCTGTTGTGCGGCAGGTGCTGCCGTTGAGCCCAGCTGTGCCGCCACCGCTTGTGCTGCACGCTCTTGCTCTCTAGGCGGCCTGCCGCCACATGCACCTACTACTGCTGTGCCGCCGCCCTTGCCGCCGCACGCTCCTGTTTCTGCTGCTTCTACCTTGGCTGCTGGGTTGCTGCAACTGTGTCTGCCACTATTGCACTGGTTGTCACTGCTCTTGCGTGCTGCTGCTTTGTTCTGCTTGGTGTACCCCTGCAGGTTGTGTCTAGCACTTGGCTCTTCCTGCATGCAGTTAAGGGGGGATGTCAGAATTATATTATAACTGCATGTAGTTCTAGCCTTAGTGTAGTTATCCTAACTTCCTTCTTGGTGGTGTACTCACCTTTCCTACCCTATTTGTACTCCACTTTCTATAGTGAAATCATTCTCCTCATCCAAACTCTCTCGACTCTCAACTCTAGCATGGCTCCTATGCCTCCTAAGCCTACACCTAGTTTCCTAGGTGCTTAGGATTCTAGCACGACATCCTCAGCACCAAGGACGTCAACAGCAGCAGCAGAGGCGTAGGAGGGGGCAAGGGGGGAGGGGGAAGGGCGTGCGAGGAGTGCCACGAGCGGCACCTACAGCCACTACACTAGTCTCAGCTGAAAGGAGGTGCTGCTCAAGTAGGTCAAAAGTGAGGGCTATGGGGTCAAGTGCGAGAAAGTGGTCCCTGACTGCGCGAAGAGAGTCAGGGAGGCGGGTTACTATAAAGTAGAGAGTGATGTACATCGGGGGTGGGTTCCTGTCGAGGAACTCTGCTGGGAGGGTAGCGCGGTAGCGAGCGTCGCTAGTGCGAAGGTGGGTAATGAGGTCCTGTATTGTGGCAAAGGCGGACAGCTCGGGAAACAGGTAGGGCAGTAGAAGACGGCCAAGGTCAGCAGTGGCAGGCGAGGAGTAACGGGCGACTACAGCGTCGCACAGTGCCTGTGCAGTCCTGTGCTGTCCGAAGTGAGCGCATTTGGCTAACGGCAGGTGGTTGCGAATGGCTAAGCGAGCAGCAGTGTCACGAGTAAGCCACTGTGAGCGAGTTGCACTGTCAGCTGTGGCAGGAGGGGCGGGAGAGGCTCCAGACGTGTGGTCAAACAACGAAACGATGTCTCTAGAGTCGCTCAGTAGATACAGCTGTAAGTCGTCGAGCCACGTGTCGAACTTGATCGGACGGCCCTCATGATCGAACACGAGTACGCAGAGAGAAGCCATAGCAGCGCAGCACGCAGGGAGGGCAGGAGCCGGACAGCGCAAGGAACAGGGCAGGCAGCAGCAAGGAGCTGCAAGCGGGCTGCAAGGGGCGGCGCAAAGGCTGCAAGAGGGGTGGCTCGCGGGCCTAGGGGCGGCGGGCGGGCTGCAAGGGGAGGCGCGCGGGGCTGCAGGGGCGGTGAGAGGGCCGCAAGGGGCGGCATGCGGGGCTGCAGAGGCGGCTCGCGGGCTGCAGGGGCGAAGGGCGGGCCGCAAGGGGAGGCGCGCGGGCCTGCAGGGGCGGCGAGCAGGGCAGCAGGGGCGGTGCGCGGGGCCTAGGGGCGACGGGCGGGCCGCAAGGGGCGGCGCGCGAGGCAGCAGGGGTGACGGGCGGGCCTCAAAGGGCGGCGCGCGGGGCTGCAGGGGCTGCGAGGAGGGCATCAGGGGCGGCGAGCGGGGCCTAGGGGAGACGGGCGGGCCGCAAGGGGTGGCGCGCGGGACAGCAGGGGCGACGGGCGGCCCGCAAGGGGCGGCTCGCGGGGCTGCAGGGGCGGCACGAGGGCAGCAGAGGCAGCGCGCTGGGCTGCAGGGGCGGCTCGCGGGCTGCTAGGGGCGGCGCGACGAGCGGCTAGGGGTACAACCCAATTATGGTTAGTACTTGTACCCCACTAGCAGCAGTAAGCAATATAACATTGTGACAAATTTACGACCTTATGTTATTGAATTGTCGACTGTCCGTATTGTTAGGGCGTGCAAATAGAGGTGCGGGGAATCGACAGTAATCTGTCACGCCTAAAAAGTGTCGCATATTCCCTGCCTTTCTCATCTTAGGGTCAGAGTGCGAGTTCGATAGCCCCTCGTTGGGTTGTCCTGCGACACCGTTAATCACCAAGTCGGAAAATCTGAAGCTGTAAAAAAAAAAACCGCGGCTTCGGATTTGTTTTGTTTGTTTGTTTGTTTGTTTGTTTGTTTGTTTTGTTTTGTTTTGTTTTTTTTTTTTTTTTTTTTTTTTTTTTTTTTTTTTTTTTTTTTTTTTTTTTTTTTTTTTTTTTTTTTTTATGACACGTAGCTGGGAATGTGCCATTAGGTCGTTTAAGACCACCGACAAGTGATTCTGGCCGAATTTTGTTGATCTCTTGGTCGACAAATTCATTCGGCCATCAAAATACAAATTTAGTGGTTGGAATTTGCAAGTTTTGCAAACACGGCGGCGGCACCCTCTACCTGGTTACTTCCGCAATGACCATCTGATTGAACCGTGGTGGTTGGGGATGTTACGCGCATTTAGGCACAAAAATTAAGGCGTTTGTCATTTTTTCTCAAGTGGTAAAGTTTGCATTCTTTTTTGTCAAAATTCTAAAAGAGAACCTAGGTCCACCATGTAGTCGAGCGTATCGGTTTTTTTTTTTTTTATGGCCGAACCGCATGAGAACCTAGGTCCACCATGTAGTTCAAGCACATCATTTTAGCGATGGTCGACTATCAAAATTCGACCCTGGAAAGGAAGCTCGAGTCGCACACAGAATCCGTAGGTTACTTATGTTTAGGATGTCTTCGCAGAGTGGTTTCGGTTCCATGACGTCTTCCACGTGTTAGTTGGCGACGCCGTGAACATGACAACAATTTCCGTAGTGCGTACGATGATGTTCACTGCGCTCGCAATTATCGCAACTTTGTCGAACATGTGCAATCGTGCACACATTTGTAAAAAAAATCAAACATTCAATGTAATTCCGAGACATGGCCCGTATCCTCGAATGTGTTATTGATATGGTCGAATTTTGGAGATGGTGGTGAACTGCACTTTGCAACATTTGAGAAACAAGTTACCAACTCTTGTTTCAGCCTTTTTTACACTTTCGGTTCGAAGGGCTACACACCCTTATGCCAGAATAGTGAAAGAAGGAGTAACTGAACTAGCAAGCAGGTGGGTACAAGTAAGAAACCTAAAAGTGTTGTACCCTATATGAACTACCCCACTACAGCCTAGAAAGACTATACCATACATGTTTGACACACCCCCATAGGCAAAGTGGGGGAGAACAAGAGGTCACAAGACCGGTCAAGAAAGGCAAAGCAAGCTAAGGGTGGATCACGACGTCACCACGCATTCTGAGCACAAGCAAATGGCCACAAGGCCAGTTCACATGCAGAGTTATATAAAGGAGAACAAGCAATACAGTGAACACAACCTAGCAAGTGTAAGCATGCAGGTATTGTATAGAGATCACAGTACAAGCAGAGTCAAGAAGTGAGCAAGTGAGGGCAAGTATGCACAATTCCTAGCATAGTACAAAAGCGCTGATGATCACAAGGTCGAAGTGCCTTGGTAAAGATATCAGCAGTGTTGGCCTGAGTGGCCACGTAAGCAAGACGAAGCTGACCACGCTGCTGCAACTCTCGAGCAAGGAAGTAGCGCAGAGCAATGTGCTTCGTTCTGTGCTCCAGTCTGTGCTCCTGACACAAGGCAAGCATGGCCTTGTTGTCGACGTACAGAACTGGAGGAGAACGAGGCGCCTCTCCCAAGTCGGTCAGCAGGTAGGTGAGCCATCGTAACTCCTGTGCAGCCATGGCCCCAGCGTAGATGTCAGCCTCACAACTGGAGCTGAGAACAGAAGACGAGCGGGTAGACCGCCAAGAGACAGATGTGGAGCCAAGGCTGAAGGTGTAACCCTGTGACGACCGCTGCGTAGCCAAGTCGTCAACCCAGGAAGCGTCTGCGTGACCAGTAAGGACAACTCAGGCCCGTCCTCCAAGCACGAGCCCCATGCCCGACGTACTGCACAAGTAGCGCAACACCCTCTTCGCAGCATCCCAGTGCACCTTTCGGTGCCTACCGGGAGCCACGTAGCGAGCCAGAAGGCTGAGAGGGTACGCGAGGTCAGGTCGAGTGCAAGTCATCAGGTACATGAGGCAGCCCACAAGCTCTGGATACGGGCCACTCGGCTCTACGGACTCGTCCGAAGGTGGAGCTGAGAGCAAGTGACCGGTAGGCAGAGGAGTGGACTGTGGCAAGGAGTACGTGAAGCCGAAGCGCTGAAGGACCTGCTGCACCATGTGTGACTGAGTCAAGGTAATGGTGCGCTGTGCTCTGTCCCGGGTAATCCGCAAGCCAAGATAGCTTGTGAGCTCACCCAGGTCTGTGCACGTGTGTCTCTTCTACAGCTCCGACTTCACGTGGGCGAGTGCCTCAGTGTAAGCAATAGCAAAGACTAAGTCGTCTACGTACACGAGAACGTAGAACGGCGGCAGAGTGGTGTCAGTGCGAAGAAACAGCGACGGGTCAGCAGTGGAAGGAGCAAACCCAAGAGCAGCAAGAGTCATCTTCAGTGTGTCGTGCCACTCACGGGGTGCCTGGCGGAGACCGTAGACTAGCCGCCGGAGGCTCCAGTGGGTACCAGCAGGAAACGACCCAGTGAAGCCAGGTGGGCGGCGCAGCCAGATCTCCTCGTGCAGGCTGCCCTGTAGGAAAGCTGTGCAGAAGTCAAGAGAGTGTAGCTCGTAGTCATGCTGAGCGGCGACGTGCAGCAGCACCCGAAGAGTGGTCATCTTCGGGGTAGGGGAGAAGGTCTGGAAGAAGTCAACTCCCTGTCGCTGACTGAAGCCTCGTGCAACGTAACGCGCCTTGAAGACAGGCGGAGAACCTGGCGGCCGCTTCACCCTGAAAATCCACATGCCACTGACGATGTAGGTGCCTGTGGACTTCCAGGAAGCCATCTCTGTGTCCATGGCTGTCTGCCACTGAGAGGAGTAGGGACCCTCTATTGCCTCTGCGTAAGAGCGCGGGGTCGGGATGTCTGGTGCATCCGGGTCTCCCTCAGGGGCAAGGAGCATGGACACGAGATGAGGTACAGCAGCGGCAAAGCACTCAAACTCCTCCTGTCTGTCCTCAAGGACGTCCGTGCCAAGAGCAAACTCACCCCCGACGGACGGAGGACAAACAGACGCAGACTCAGCAACAAGACTAGCGGCGTAGTCTAGACGACAGGCGGCAACAAAATCAACAAGCCCAGCAACGAGAGCAGACGCAGCATTGGACTCAAACGAAGGGTCAGTACGAAGGGAGTCAGACTCCGGGTCCGGACCGGTAGGAAGAGAGGACGCAGGAGGAGACGGTAGAGGGACACGCTGTGGAGCAGTGGAAGGACGCTGAGTCGTAGAGTGAGTGCCGGGGACAGGAGGAGGACGCTGACGCGGAACACGACGACTAGTGCAAACAGCGCAAACAGGCGACTCAGGACGAGACTCAGGTGACGCAGGACGAGACTCAGGCCACGCAGGACGAGACTCAGGCTCACGACGCTCTGTAAGACCTCTAGTCGGTCCAGAGTAAGGAGAAGGACCAGGCAGTGGAGAGGCTGGCTGTAACTGCGACTGTGACTGGACAGGCGGTGGACTCGGTAAGGGAGGAGTAGGACCAGTAGAAGGCGGGAGACCAAGAACCTGCTGAAGGAGCGGAACGTAGTACGGCCGCGGACGCGCAGCACCTCCAGAAACAGCTGAGACAGCACCAGTACCCTCAGCTCCAGGGTCTCTAGCTACAACTCCCGCAGCACCACCAGCTCCAGTACCTCCAGCAGCTCCAGCACCTACAGCTCCAGCTCCAGCAGCACCTCCAGTAGCAACGGCTCCAGCACCTACAGCTCCAACTCCTGCAGCACCACCAGCCCCAGCAGCTCCAGTACCTCCAGTACGAGCACCTCCGGGACCAGCTGCTCCAGCACCTCTAGCAGCTCCAACACCAGGAGGACCTCCAGCAGCAGGCCCCGTAGCTCCAACAGCTCCAACACCAGCACCACCTCCAGCAGCTCCAGCTCCAGAAGCACCTCCAGCAGCAGGCACCGTAGCTCCAGCAGCACGGCTACAGCGTCGAGCGTACCACTCACGTAGCCGCTGCGAAGAGAGGGGCTCCCGCCGTGACGGGACACCTGGAGGACCTCCAAACTCAGCACGCTCAGGCTCAGCACCCCCAGGCTCAGCACCCCCAGACTCAGCACCCCCAGGCTCAGCACCCCAAGGCTCAGTACCCCCAGGCTCCACACGCTCAGGTTCAGCACCCCCAGGCTCCGCACCCTCAGACTCAGCAAGCCCAGGCTCAGCACCCCCAGGCCCCGCACCCGCAGGCTCAGCACCCCTAGTAGCACTAGAGTCAATAGCTACCTCGACAAGCTCGACAGGGTCTACCTGGGACACACCTGAGGGGGCAGGACCCTGAGGGGGGAGGGGGTCTACCGGAGGAGTACCTGGTGCTAGGAAGAGTGGCGAGGGGTTGAGAGAGGCTGTGCGGTAGGGAAAGAGACGGTAGTAAGATACCGACTCGTCAAACGTGACGTCCTGAGAGGACAGAACACGACGCGAGGTGGGGTGGTAAAACGGCCACCTAGGTGCGTCAGGGGGGAAGCCAAGGAAGACGCAGGGAACGGCACGGGAGGACAGCTTGTCCGCGGAAGTATTGCGGACAAAAGCTCGAGATCCCCATACACGGAACACAGACGCATCGCCAACCTTCCCCGTCCACCGCAGAGTAGGTGTGGTCTCCGGCAAGGAGACACGAGGCTGAAGGTTGATCTGATGCGCAGCGTACTGAACCGCGAACGGCCACAGAAAATGGGGAGCAGCCGCATGGATCATGGACGTACGAGCGACGTCCATGACCATGCCAATGCGACGCTCAGCAATCCCATTCTGCTGTGGGGAGGCCGGAAGCGTGAACGTCTGGCGGATGCCCTCCGCACGACAGAAAGCCCTCAGAAGGTCGGACGAAAACTCAGCACCTCTGTCTGAGTGCAGACGCAGAACAGGAAGGTCCAAGCCGAAACTCTCGCTGAGCTAGCGACGGGCACCGCGGATCCAGTCGATCAACACCTCAGTGACCTCACCCTTGCGGCGCAAGGGGAAGACTGTGGTGTAACGCGAGTAGTCGTCAACGACCAGCAGGAAGTAACGCTCGTGACCCTGTCCATTGATGCGGGCTGGGCCCCACACGTCCATGTGGAGAGTCTGCAGGGGAGCCTCTGTCGGAGGGAACTCGGAGGAGTGAGGAGCGGCACGCTGTCGGCCCTCGACACAAGGAACACAGGTAGGGGCAGGCCCCGGAGGAAGGGGAGGGAGGGACCTGGGGAGACCAGAGACAAGGGTACGGGAGGCCATACCTCGAAGACGAGGCAGGGAGGGGTGACCAAGGCGGTGGTGCCAAAGGAGAGTCTCGTGTGACAGAGGACGACACGAGCAGGGGGCAGACGCTGGACTAGACCTGGACGTGGCAGCAAACACCTTAGCAGACGCGGCTACCTGACTAGACGCAGTAACCGGAGGAGACGCAGTAGTCAGTGTGTACAGACTCGACCCAGGCCGACGGGTGAACGTGGCCAGGTGGCGGCCCATCCGAGAGCAAGTGCAGTGGGTCACACGCTGACCTCCAGAGGTGAACTGGTCAACCCACAAGTCCTGAAGGTCAGCTCCACTCACCAATTTCGTAGAGAACAAGGGGAGGTGGAGTCCTGACAGCAAGCCCGACGGGGCCGCAGGACACGGTAAAACCGTGGAAGAGTGCGCAAGGACTAGGCCCCCAGAGGGGTCAGCAAGGGAGACTGCAACAGGCCGACTGAGCGGCGTGAGTGTGGTGCTGTCGCGAAAGAAGGAGCGCGAGGCACCAGAGTCAAGTTTGAAAGTGTGCAAGGCCTCGGTAGGTGCAGTACCAGAGAGAGCAGACACACCAGCACCTGGAGCAGCAGACTCACCAGTACCTAGAGCAGCAGACGCACTAGCACCTAGAGCAGCAGCCTCAATGCCCGGGTCGGGCGGAACACACAGGTAACAGTCACCCTCAGCACTATCAGACACAGCATACATGGCAGCAAGGGTAGCATCGAAATCAAGATCAAAGATAGCGACATTCTGCCTAAGCAGATCACCCCAGCGAGGGAGCTCAACAGCGTCAGGAAACTGGGCGCGTCAGGCGTCAGTCAGGCGACCGAAGTAGCGCTGCGCAGTGTGTGGCAGCCCGCACGTCTCCCCACGGCGCCCGCCGGTGCAAAGAACGTAAGTGCAGGGACCAACACACCCAGACCTCCCACGCCTATCGTACCACTCACAAAGCTGCTGGGCCGACGGGGTCTCACAAGAACGCGGCTGCTGCTGGCACTGGCTACCACCAAAGCCTCCACGCTGCGCGGCTCCACCTCGGCCAGCTCCACCGCCGCCGCCACCTCCACCACCGCTGCCGCTGCCTCCACCGCCGCTGCCATTGCCTCCACCACCCCCACCGCCGCCACCGAAGCCCCCACTCCCACCACCACCCCCACCTCCACCGCCACCCCCTTCGCCTCCTCCACCGCCTCCACCGCCGCCCCCACCGTCCCCTCCACCACCCTTGCCCCCCTTGCCCTTGCTGTTGCAGCGCCTCCCACTAGGAGCAGACGCAGCCCCAACCTCCTCAGTGCAAACGAGGTCGACAGCAGCAGCAGAAGCAACAGAGGGGAGAAGGGGGACAGGGGAACACCCCTCAAAGAAAGGGGCGCGAGGGTCGCCGCGAGAAGCACCTACAGCAACGATACTCTTCTCAGCTGCAGTGAGTCGCTCCTGTAGCAGGTCGACGGTGAGCTCGGTGGGGCAAAGGGAGAGAAAGTGGTCCCTGACTGAAGCAAGGGAGTCAGGAAGGCGGGTGACTAGGTAGTAAAGGGTGATGTACATGGGGGGAGGGTTCTTGGCACAGAACTCAGTGGGAAGCGCAGAGCGGTAGCGGGCGTCACTAGTGCGGAGGTGAGTAATGAGGTCAGCGACTGTGGCAAAGGCGGTAAGGTCAGGGAACAGGTACGGCAGCATGAGGCGGCTGAGGGCAGCAGTGGCAGGGGAGGAGTAGCGCGCTACTACAGCGTCATACAAAGACTTAGCGGTCTTGTAGTGACCAAAGTGCGCGCGCTCAGAAGACGGCAGGTGACTACGAACAGCAAGGCGAGCAACAGCGTCACGAGTGGTCCACTGCGAGCGAACCGTACTGTCAGCAGTGGTAGCAGGTGCAGGAGAGACACCAGACGTGTGATCGAAAAGGGACACTCCGTCCTTAGAGTCACACTGAAGAAAGAGCTGCAGGTCGTCAACCCACACGTCAACGTCAACCGCACGCCCCTTAGCATCAAAGGTAAGAATAGTAGGGCTAGCCATATCGGCAGTAGCAGCAGTAGCAGCAGTGGCAGTAAAAACAGCAGGAGCAGCGCGGGCAGGGCAGTGCTGCTCAGTAGGGCGGCGCGGCTCGGTAGGGCGGCGCGGCTCGACTGGGCGGCACGGCTCGGCTCCTGGCGGCGCGGCGCGGCAGGGCGGCGCGGCTCGGCTGGGCGGCGTGGGTGCTTACCAGGGGCGGGTGCAGGGCAGGGCCGCAGCTGGCGGTTAGGTCAGGGCCGCGACAGGGCGGCAGCAGGGCAGGTCCGCGGCTAGACGGCAGGGTAGGGCAGGGCCGCGACTGCAGGGGCCCCGACGGCAGGGGCCGCGACAGCAGGGGCCGCGACGGTAGGGGCCGCGACAACAGGGGCTGCGACTGCAGGGGCCGCGACAGCAGGGGCCGCAACGGCAGGGCCCGCGACGGCAGGGGCCGCGACTGCAGGGGCCGCGTCAGCAAGGGCCGCGACGGCAGGGGCCGCGACTGCAGGTGCCGCGACAGCAGAGGCCGCGACGGCAGTGGCCGCGACGGCAGGGGCCGCGACAGCATGGGCCGCGACGGTAGGGGCCGCGACTGCAGGGGCCGCGACATGTCGTTAGGGCAGGGCCGCGACTGGCGGCTCTAGGGCAGGGCGCGCGACGGCGCAGGTGAGGCAGGCGCGAAGCGCGCTTCGGGCAGGGCAGGAAAAAAAAAATGATCGTGGTGGGCCCTAAAAAAAACGTTCCCACGAGGGAACCTTCTCAGAATACCATGACAGAATAGTGAAAGAATGAATGACTGAACTAGCAAGCAGGTGGGTACAAGTAAGAAACCTAAAAGTGTTGTACCCTATATGAACAACCCCACTACAGCCTAGAAAGACTATAGCATATATGTTTGGCACCTTAAGTCGTGTAAATTTGCTAGACATATGAAATTTGCAAAATCCGTAGGCCCGTTTTGTCAAACTTATATGCTATAGTCTGTTTAGGCTGTAGTGGGGTAGTCCTTATAGGGTACAACACTTTTAGATTTGCTACTTGTACCCACCTGTTTTCTAGTTCAGTCATTCATTCGTTCTCATTCTAACATGGTATTCTGAGCAGGTTCCCTAGTGGGAACGTCTTTCTTTGGGCCCACCACGAAATATTTTTTTTCCTACCCGAAGCGCGCCTCGCGCCTGTTTCACCTGCGCCGTCGCGCGCTCTGCTCTTGTGCCGCCCGTAGTGGCCCTGCCTTAGCGGCCCGTCGTGGCCCTGCCTTAGAGGCCCGTCCTGGCCCCGCCCTAGAGTCCCGTCGCGGCCCGTTCCTAGAGGCCCGTCGCGGCCCCGCCCTAGAGGCCCGCTGCCGCCCGTAGCCGGCCCGCTGCCGCCCATAGCCGGCCCGCAGCCGCCCGTCCTCGGCCCGCTGCCGCCCGTCGCCGGCCCGCTGCCGCCCAAAGCCGGCCCGCAGCCGCCCGTCCCCGGCCCGCTGCCGCCCGTTGCTGGCCCGCTGCCGCCCGCTGCCGCCCGTCGCCGGCCCGCAGCCGCCCGTCGCCGGCCCGTCGCCGGCGCGCTGCCGCCCGTCCCCGGCTGTCGCTGACCCGCTGCCGCGCGTTGCTGGCCCGTCACTGGCCTGTCGCGGCCCTGCATGCACCGCCAGTAGCGGCCCTGCCCCCCCCCCGTTGCCGCCCCAGTCTCGGGCCTGTCTGCACCCTCCCCTGGTAAGCACCTGCGCCGCCAGGAGCCGAGCCGCGCCGCCCAGCCGAGCCGCGTCGCCCAACCGAGCCGCGCCGCCCAGCCCAGCCGCGCCGCCCAGCCGAGCTGCGCCGCCCCACCGTGTCGCCCTGCCCTACCGAGCCGCACTGCTGTGCACTGCCCTACTGCCTCTGCTCCTACTGCTGCTGCTGCTGCTTTTGCTGCTACTGCTGCTACTCTTGCTACTGCTTCTACTGCTGCTATGGCTAGTCCTACCGTTCTTACCTTTGACGCTGAGGGACGTGCAGTTGACTTTGACGTGTGGGTTGACGACCTCCAGCTCTTTCTTCAGTGTGATTCTAGGGATGGGGTGTCCCTTTTTTATCACACGTCCGGTGTTTCTACTGCTCCTACTGCCACTGCTGACAGTACGGTTCGCTCGCAGTGGACCACTCGTGACGCTGTTGCTCGTCTTGCTGTTCGTAGTCACCTGCCGCCCGCTGAGCGCGCGCATTTTGGCCAGTACAAGACTGCTCAGTCTTTGTACGACGCTGTAGTTGCGCGCTACTCCTCCCCTGCCACTGCTGCCCTCAGCCGCCTCATGCTGCCGTACCTTTTCCCTGACCTTGCTGCCTTTGCCACAGTCGCTGACCTAGTTGCTCACCTTTGCACTAGTGACGCCCGCTACCACGCTGCCCTTCCCACTGAGTTCTGTGCCAAGACCCCCCCCCCATGTACATCACCCTTTACTACCTAGTCACCCGCCTCCCTGACTCACTTTCCTCAGTCAGGGATCACTTTCTCTCCCTTTGCCCCACCGAGCTAACTGTCGACCTGCTAGAGGAGCGCCTTACTGCAGCTGAGAAGAGTATCTTAGCTGTAGGTGCTTCTCGCGGCGACCGTCGCACCCCTTTCTTTGAGGGGTGTTCCTCTGTCCCCCTTCTCCCCTCTGTTGCTTCTGCTGCTGCTGTCGACCTCGTTGGCACTGAGGAGGTTGGAGCTGCGTGTGCCCCTAGTGGGAGACGCCGCAACAGCAGGGGCAAGGGGAGCAGAGGTGGTGGAGGGGGCGGCGGGGGGGGTGGTGGAGGAGGCGGAGGGGGTGGCGGTGGAGGTGGGGGTGGTACCGGGAGTGGGGGCTTCAGTGGCGGCAGTGGAGGTGGTGGAGGCAGCGGCGGAGGTGGTGGAGGCAGCGGCAGCGGTGGTGGAGGTGGCGGCGGCGGTGGTGCTGGTCGAGGTGCAGCCGCGCAGGGTGGAGGCTTTGGTAGTAGCCAGCGCCAGCAGCAGCCGCGCTCCCGTGAGACCCCGTCGGCCCAGCAGCTTCGTGAGTGGTACGCTGGGCGTCGAAGGTCTGGGGGTGCTGGTCCCTGCACTTACGTTCTTCGCTCCGGCACTCGTAGTGGGGAGGTGTGTGGGCTCCCACACACTACGCAGTGCTGCTTCGGTCGCTTGACTGACGCTTGGCGTGCCCAGTTTCCTGACGTCGTTGAGCTCCCTCGCTGGCATGATCTGCTTCTGCAGAATGTGCCTATCTTTGATCTTGATTTCGATGCTATCCTTGCTGCCATGTATGCTATTGCTGATAGTGCTGAGGGTGACTGTTACCTGAGTGTCCCGCCCGACCCGGGCACTGCGGCTGCTGCTCTAGGTGCTAGTGAGGCTGCTGCTCTAGGTGCTTGTGCGTCTGCTGCTCCAGGTGCTGGTACGTCTCCTCTCTCTGGTACTGCACCGACTGAGTCCTTACACACTTTCACACTTGACTCTGGTGCTTCGCGCTCTTTCTTTAGAGACAGCACCACGCTCAGGCCGCTCAGTCGGCCTGTTGCGGTCTCCCTTGCTGACCCCTCCGGGGGCCCAGTCCTTGCACACTCCTCCACGGTTCTACCGTGTCCTGCGGCCCCGTCGGGCTTGCTGTCGGGACTCCACCTCCCCTCGTTCTCTACGAACTTGGTGAGTGGAGCTGACCTCCAGGACGCGTGGGTTGACCAGCTCACCCCTGGAGGTCAGCGTGTGACCCACTGCACTTGCTCTCGGACGGGCCGCCACCTGGCCACGTTCACCCGTCGGCCAGGGTCGAGTCTGTACACACTGACTACTGCGCCTCCTCCGGTCCCTGCGTCTGGTCAGGTAGCTGCGTCCAGTCAGGTGTTTGCTGCCGCGTCCAGGTCTAGTCCTGCGTCTGCCCCCTGCTCGTGTCGTCCTCTGGCACACGAAACTCTCCTTTGGCACCACCGCCTTGGTCACCCCTCCCTGCCTCGTCTTCGAGGTATGGCCTCCGGTGCTCTTGTCTCTGGGCTCCCCAGGTCCCTCCCTCCCCTTCCTCCGGGGCCTGCCCCAACCTGTGTTCCCTGTGTCGAGGGCCGGCAGCGCGCCGCTCCTCACTCCTCCTCGTTCCCTCCGACTGAGGCCCCTCTGCGAACTCTTCACATGGACGTGTGGGGCCCAGCCCGCGTCCGTGGACAGGGTCACGAGCGCTACTTCCTGCTGGTCGTTGACGACTACTCGCGTTACACCACAGTCTTCCCCTTGCGCAGCAAGGGTGAGGTCCCTGAGGTGTTGATCGACTGGATCCGTGGTGCTCGTCGCCAGCTCAGTGAGAGTTTCGGCTCAGACCTTCCTGTTCTGCGTCTGCACTCAGACAGAGGAGGGGAGTTTTCCTCAGACCTCCTGAGAGCCTTCTGTCGTTCGGAGGGCATCCGCCAGACGTTCACGCTTCCGGCCTCCCCGCAGCAAAATGGGATTGCTGAGCGCCGCATTGGCATGGTCATGGACGTCGCTCGTACGTCCATGATCCATGTGGCTGCTCCCCATTTTCTGTGGCCGTTCGCGGTTCAGTACGCTGCGCATCAGATCAACCTTCAGCCTCGTGTCTCCTTGCCGGAGACCACACCTACTCTGCGGTGGACGGGGAAGGTTGACGATGCGTCCGCGTTCCGTGTCTGGGGATCTCGAGCTTTTGTCCGCGATAATACAGCGGACAAGCTGTCCTCCCGTGCCGTTCCCTGTGTCTTCCTTGGCTTCCCTCCTGACGCACCCGGGTGGCAGTTCTACCACCCCACCTCGCGTCGTGTTCTGTCCTCTCAGGACGTCACGTTCGACGAGTCGGTGTCGTACTACCGTCTCTTTCCCTACCGCACTGCGTCTCCCCCCCCCCCCCGCCGCTCTTCCTGGCACCAGGTACTCCCCCGGTACACCCCCTCCCCCCCAAGGGTCCTGCCCCCTCAGGTGTGTCCCAGGTAGACCCTGCCGAGCTGGTCGAGGTAGCTGTCGACTCAGGTGCTGCGTCTGGGGGTGCTGGGCCTGCGGGTGCAGGGACTGGGGGTGCTGAGCCTGGGGGTGCTGAGCCTGGAGGTGTGGAGCTTGAGGGTACTTCGTCTGGAGGTGTTGAGCCGGCGCGTGCTGCGTCTGGAGGTGCTCTTGGTGTCCCATCGCGGCGGGAGCCTCTCTCTCCACAGCAGCTTCGTGAGTGGTACTCTCGGCGCTGTCGGGGTGCTGCTGGAGCTACAGGAGGTCCTACTGGGGCCTCTGGAGGTGGTGCTGGAGGTGCTGCTGGAGGTGCTGCTGGTGCTGGAGGTGCTACTGGAGCTTCTGGAGGTGCTGCTGGTGCTGGAGCTACTGGAGGTGCTGGCGCTGCTGGAGGTGCTGGTGCTGCTGGAGGTGCTGCTGGTGCTGGAGGTGCTACTGGAGCTTCTGGAGGTGCTGCTGGTGCTGGTGCTGCTGGAGGTGCTGGTGGTGCTGGTGCTGGAGCTAGTGGAGGTGCTGGCGCTTCTGGAGGTGCTGCTACTGCTGGAGCTGCTGGAGGTGCTACTGGTGCTGGAGCTGCTGGAGCTGGTGGTGCTGGAGGTGCTGCTGAGGTTGGAGACCCTGGGGCTGAGGGTACCGGTTCTGTCTCTGCTGTTTCTCGAGGCGCTGCGCGGCCGCGGCCGTACTACGTTCCGCTCCTTCAGCAGGTTCTTGGCTCCCCGCCTTCTCCTGGTCCTCCTCCTCCTTTCCCTAGTCCGCCGCCTATCCAGTCCCAGTCGCAGTTGCATCCGACCTCTCCACTGCCCGGTCCTTCTCCTTACTCTGGACCGACTAGAGGTCTTACGCAGCGTCGTGAGCCTGAGTCGCGTCCTGTGTCGCCTGTGTCTCGTGCTGTGTCGCCTATCCGCACTGCTCGCGCTGGTCGTGTTTTGCGTCCGCGTCATCCTCCTGTCCCTGGCACTCACTCTATGACACTGCGTCCTTCCACTGCTCCACAGCGTGTCCCTCTGCCCTCTCCTCCTGCGTCCTCTCTTCCTGACGGTCCGGACCCGGAGTCTGACTCCCTTCGTGCTGCTAGTCCTACTGTCACGCGCTTTCTGGCCACTGCTGTCACTGACCCTCTGTTTGAGTCCTCTGCTGCGTCTGCTCTTGTTGCTGAGCTCGTTGATTTTGCTGCAGTCTGTCGCCTAGACTACACCGCTAGTCTTGTTGCTGAGTCTGAGTCTGTGTCTGTCTGTCCTCCGTTCGTCGGGGGTAAGTGTGCTCTTGGCACGGACGTTCTTGAGGACAGACAGGAGGAGTTTGAGTGCTTTGCTGCTTCTGTACCTCATCTCGTGTCCATGCTGCTGGCCCCTGAGGGAGACCCGGATGCACTAGACATCCCGACCCCGCGCTCTTACGCAGAGGCGATAGAGGGTCCCTACTCCTCTCAGTGGCAGGCAGCCATGGATGCAGAGATGGCTTCCTGGAAGTCCACATGCACCTACGTAGACGAGGTTCCCCCACCTGGGGCGAACATCGTCAGTGGCATGTGGATCTTCAGAGTGAAGCGGCCGCCGGGTTCTCCGCCTGCCTTCAAGGCGCGTTACGTCGCACGTGGCTTCAGTCAGCGACAGGGAGTTGACTTCTTTCAGACCTTCTCCCCTACCCCGAAGATGACCACTCTTCGGGTTCTGCTGCACGTTGCTGCTCAGCGTGACTACGAGCTCCACTCGCTTGACTTCAGCACAGCCTTCCTACAGGGCAGCCTGCACGAGGAGATCTGGCTGCGCCGCCCACCTGGCTTCACTGGGTCGTTTCCTGCTGGTACCCAGTGGAGCCTCCGGCGGCCAGTCTACGGTCTCCGCCAGGCACCCCGTGAGTGGCACGACACACTCAGGACGACTCTTGCTTCTCTTGGTTTTGCTCCTTCCACTGCTGACCCTTCTCTGGTTCTACGCACTGACTCTACTCTGCCGCCGTTCTACGTTCTTGTGTACGTAGACGACCTCGTCTTTGCTACTGCTGACACTGAGGCACTCGCCCACGTGAAGTCCGAGCTGCAGAAGAGACACACGTGCACAGACCTGGGTGAGCTGACAAGCTATCTTGGCTTGCGGATCACCCGGGACAGAGCACAGTGCACCATTACCTTGACTCAGTCACACATGGTGCAGCAGGTCCTTCAGCGCTTCGGTTTCACGTACTCCTCGCCACAGTCCACTCCTCTGCCTACCGGTCACTCGCTCTCAGCTCCACCTTCGGACGAGTCCGTAGAGCCGAGTGGCCCGTATCCAGAGCTTGTGGGCTGCCTCATGTACCTGATGACTTGCACACGACCTGACCTCGCATACCCTCTCAGCCTTCTGGCTCGCTACGTGGCTCCCGGCAGGCATCGAAAGGTGCACTGGGATGCTGCGAAGAGGGTGTTGCGATACTTGTGCAGTACATCGGGCATGGGGCTCGTGCTTGGAGGACGGGCTCGAGTTGTCCTCACTGGTCACGCTGACGCCTCCTGGGTTGACGACTTGGCTACGCAGCGGTAGTCACAGGGTTACACCTTCAGTCTTGGCTCCGGTTCTGTCTCTTGGCGGTCTACCCGCTCTTCTTCTATTCTCAGCTCCAGTTGTGAGGCTGAGATCTACGCTGGGGCCATGGCTGCACAGGAGTTACGCCGGCTCACCTACCTGCTGACGGACTTGGGAGAGGCGCCTCGTTCTCCTCCAGTTCTGTACGTCGACAACAAGGCCATGCTGGCCTTGTGTCAGGAGCATAGACTGGAGCACAGAACGAAGCACATTGCTCTGCGCTACTTCCTTGCTCGAGAGTTGCAGCAGCGTGGCCAGCTTCGTCTTGCTTACGTGGCCTCTCAGGCCAACACTGCTGATGTTTTCACCAAGGCACTTCAGCCTTGTGATCATCAGCGTTTCTGTACTGTGTTAGGCCTTGTACCTACTGTGCCTCACTTACTTTCTTCTTGACTCTGCTTGTCCTGTACTCTATATACTTATACCTGCATGCGTACACTTGCTAGTTTTTGTTCACTGTATTGTTTGTTTTCCTTTATATAACTCTGCATGTGAACTGGCCTTGTGGCCCTTTGTTTGTGCTCAGACTGCGTGGTGACTTTGTGATCCACCCTGAGCTTGCTTTGCCTTCCTTGACTGGTCTTATGACCTCTTGTTCTCCCCCACTTTGCCTATGGGGGTGTGTCAAACTTATATGCTATAGTCTGTTTAGGCTGTAGTGGGGTAGTCCTTATAGGGTACAACACTTTTAGGTTTGCTACTTGTACCCACCTGTTTTCTAGTTCAGTCATTCATTCATTCTCATTCTAACACGTTTTTGGCGAAAGTAACCAGTTAACGACGATTGTTGATAAAAGAGCAACGACCACTAAATTCGGCAATGTCGTTCGAATTGGATGGCCGGTTGGATTAGTCTACACGTATCCGACACCGTGTCGACTCCAATCCGACCACGTAGTCGACGGGGTGGGCAACATTCACCTGCGGCGACGCACGGTATCGTAGAACGTCAGAAGGTGTGAACCTATTGCGGCTTCGCCCCAATGAGAAATATCGCCATCAACTTTGCAAACCTGACGCACATATCCGGCTAATGCAGCTACTGCAGATTTTACAAGGTCGAACAGCGGCCTGCAAAACGACCACCAAAACTGTCAAGTTTTAAAAAACACCAAATCTGTCGACCAATCCTTCGGCTTTTGCGAAAAAAGAAATGTCGAAAAACAGCCATAACACAAATTCTCAATTGTTAGGAGATTTTACACGCCCCTAGTCATCCCTGCCCCATGTAGTTCAACATGCCTCAACTGCACGTACTGTATGGGGTTGACGGATCCATAGCTGTTGGGTTTGGGGTCATGGTGGACGCAGAGCCTGGAACCTAGCCCGCTTGATGGACGCTTGCATGGACTGTGCAGCAGCTTTTGGACATGACTAAAAGAAAACGTTTTCCAGCTGTGGAAAGCGATGCAATGAAATGAAATGCAAGTTCTGGCACGTACAGTTCTCTCTCCCGCTGTTCACCTGACCACCGATAGATTCAATTCCTCGTTTGTGCACACTATGTAGAAAGGAGTAATTACTCTTGCATTATCTATGACCGAGGGCTGTGTTCCGGACTCCATGGACGAGTTGGGTGGCGCGAAGAGATTTGCAGCGAAAGAATAGGCCCATACCAGCGGTTATCATATCAGACTCGCATGTGTGAGTTATTCTAGATCGAGCATGAGGCTTGCTCATAGACCAGATCTTCTGGGTGTCCAGCTGATCGAGCCTGAAATGGCGTGGAACGTCTCTGAAAAGCGTATGGGGACGTGAATTCATTGGTGTCCAGCTGTTAGTCCTAAAACACAATCCCTGCACACATGCTCCAAACGTTTTTTTTGGTTCGGTTCCGTGAGATATGCTGCAATCTAGAGCGGTTAAGAGATGGTTCACACTGTGCAGTCTGGTGCAATTGCGTACGCTTGGCTTTATCTAACTGGAGTCCCTCCATTCCTTGGCTACACATGCTCTCTTGATCTCTCTCTTGCATGATGTCTGGCTGGCTTGACGTCCTCTCTCGACAGAAGCATCTTGTTTCTCGTGAGTCGTGCCCCATTCATCACTCACGAGAAACAAGAATTCTTGCGAATTTGTTTACACCCTCTTTCGCGCTAGTAGAGCACCTGGTTGGAGAGCGTACATGGATTGTAGAACGTCACCACGTTCAGAATGGTCTTGTCACCTACTGTACAAGCACAATGCGAAGAATGCGGTTAGGTAAGGTTATGCACTTTACAAAAAGCGTTGTCAACGTTTTCATCTGTTTGGGAAAGTTATGAAGCGATTACGGAGATTTTACGTCCTTGAGCCAGTTTGTCACGTGGTCCGGCTTTCCCCCCAGGTTGCCTAGGAACGTTTATTGGCACCAGATCGCATGAGACAAGTACTGTAGCGACGAGTCGCGCAAGGTGAAAAGGTTGAGAAAGAGGGTGTACTAGATCCTCAACCACTAGAGCCAGCTGTGAGAGCTCATCACTTTCGTCAAGGCTGCACCAGCTGCGGCACCCTTGCTCCAGCAGCTGAATCAGGAGAGCTTGCAGCCGCGCCCCACATTCGCACATCATCTGAGCTTATTAGTTGGTGCTTCATTTTCTTGCGAATTCGTTTACGTGATCGCTGATCATGTTAACTCGCTTGCACTCTCTTGCCAGCCTCTCGCTTGCACTCTCTTGGCTCTGTTTTAGCTGGTGTTAGCAGCGTTGGCTTTTGATTTCTGAGTAAAATTGAAAGCACCCAGTTGTGCTAAACTCTAGTGACCCGCATTCGTTCAACGCCCAGAGCCGCTCATGGCAGCGAGCTGTTTTCGTCGAGAATTACGCAACAGTTGACTTCGGTCCACCTGAATTTGACATGGCTGACACGTTTTGAAATAGATTTGAAACCTGATTCCGAGACAACTAAAAACGGCAAACGTCAGGTCCCTTCAGGGATAGATGATCAGACCTTTAATTGAAGCAGAAGCAGAAACAGACGACCAAAGAAGAGCGACTGCTGTTTGAGGCGCCTCAAAACGACCAAGAAGCTGGCAGCTAAGCCGCGGCCGCATTGACACGTTGGTTCGACTTGCAGTCCACCGCATGGAGTACGCTGCGGTTGAAATCGGTCCACCTGGGTCGCTCTTATACAGAAAATTCCTCCTGGACGCGGCGCGACTCGCCGTCGCGCCGCCAGACCCTAGTGACAGCGCTTCGGTTGCACCGCCATTCGCCGCGCCGCAGACTCCCAAGGCGAAGACGAAGCGCGGAAGGTTCGCGTCTCCGCTTTCGCCGTCGGCGCCGGCAGCGGCAGTGGCGCAAGACCTCGTCGTCGTCCCCCTTTCCCCATGGCACCAGGTCCCGCTGCACCTTTCCGCCTCCGCCGCCGCCGCCGCCGCCGCCGCCGCCGCCGCCTCCCATGCCGCCGCGTCAGCGACGACGGGAACAGGATTAGCGTCCGGTGGTAGATTAGAGGGCTTGGACAAAACCATTTTGAATTCGGCCAAAGTTACACTCTTCCCCGCGCTTCGCGCGGCAGCGGCTGCAGGGGCCGCGGTTACTAGTGGTAGCTCCTCCGCCGCCTCCTCCGCTGCTTCCTCCGCGGGCCCCGCGGAACCACCCCCGGGTGACGGCACTGGCGGCGGCGGCGGCGAATTCTTCCGCATGGTTTGCGCCGTTCCGCGCGGCACGTGGGCGCAGGTAGAGCTGGCGGTGGGGGAGTCTCCGCACCATCCGCTGCGGGTGCGCGGAGTGAACGACCTTCCCTCTCATTATAATCACAACCTTCAGTGGAACGTCGGCTTCCTCCCGCAAACTTGCTGCTGCTTCGATATTGACCAACTCGACGGTACTACAAGTAACGCTACTAGTAGTAGTACTATCAGTGCTGATAGCGACGGTGACGGCGGCTTCTTCACGCCGCGCTCGCTAAGTGCGGCGGGAACGGCGGAAAAGCGGCGCTCGTTTGGCGGAAGCGTTACAGGCGGAGGCGCACACGGTCCCCTGGAGGTGGTGGATATTGGGGGAGCGCGGGCGGAAGTGGGGCAGGTGTATCTGGTGAAGGCTCTGTTTGCGTTTCTAGTAGTTAGCCCGAACCTTGATACGCACTGGACTGTGATTGTAACGAGCGACGTTGATTCGGAAGGTGGTTGTGGAACGAGTGAAGGTGATAGAAACGAGCGGGACGCAAACCCCAAGGTGGGGTGGAGGAAAGCCAACGATGGCGATGATGGCGACGATGGCGACTATCGCGACGATCGCATGTCGACGTGTCTGGAGGAGATTCGCGAGTGGCTCAAGTTTCGAGGATGCTTGTCACCGCGTGAGTTGACCAGATCTGAGTAGTACTTATAAATTACTACAGTGGTCGATCAAATAAGAATGCTATAACTCTAGTGTACATTTCTCCACAAACACCAGTCAACCTCCTTTGCTCTTTTTCCTTCATCATTGTACGTTTTTCTCCTGTCAACACCAATGCTCGCTTAAAAAGCCCTTCAAATCCCAATTCCAACCCCCTCCTTTGCCTTCCCCCATCACCCGGCCGTTCCGACTCCCTCCTCTCTCCCCCTCCTTCCCCAATTTTCTTTTTTCATTCCCTTCCCCCTCCCCCTCCCCCTCCCTGTTCGACCCAGTGGACCTTCCTTGCTCCATTTCCTCACGGGAGAAACCCGTGCCTCTCAGCCGTACGATTTCCGTTATCAACGGTGCACATGCCGCCTGGAAAGATGCCCATGGGTCTGCCTTCATGCCACCTCAGCAGCAGCAGCAGCAGCAGCAGCAGCAGCAGCAGCAGCAGCAGCAGCAGCAGCAGCAGCAGCAGCAGCAGCAGAAGCAGTTAGCGGACCCCAACCAGCAAGATGAAATGCTTCTAAGCCAGCTGCGGGAATCGGTGGACTGCACACGTGGCGGCACTGTGGAGTGCCACGTGGCAGGCAGCAGTGTGGTCTGCGTCCCACTTTCCGAGCCATGCGGGGCACAGGAGATAGTTAGAAAGGCGTCTGGGACTTTACTGCCTGGCGCTGCTGCTGCTGCATTGGCTGCTGCTGGTGTGAGTGAGGAGGGAGAAGGAGTAGTAGGAGGAGGAGGGAAAAAGGGAGGAGGGAAGAAGGGAGGAGAAGGGAAGAAGGGAAAAGCTAAAGGAAGCAAACCATCTCGTGTTGATCACACTCGATCCTCATCCTCCCCTGTATGGCTAGAGATGGCTTTCGATGGGTCAGTGTCACCACAAAACGGTACTGAATCTGCTTATAACGGATCGGATCCTTCCGGAAGGTACGGATCGCCGCAACCGAGTAAGTCCAAGATTAAAAAGAGCGGTTTAGGACGGGGGTTGGGGCTGGTAAGTAAAACACTTAGAGGAAAGGAAGAGGAGGGAGAGGAGGAAGTGGGAGGAGGAGAGATGGAGAAGGGGAAAGTGCTTGTTTCGAGTAGTTCTGGGGTGAAAAGGGGCAAGTTTCCTTTCAAAATTCGTGGCAGCGGCAGCACGGAGAAGGAGGAGGGGAAGGGGGAAAGGAAGGAGGGAAAGGGGGAAAGGAAGGAGGGGAAGGGGGAAAGGGAGAAGGAGGGGAAGGGGGAAACGAAGAAGGAGGGGAAGGGGGAAAGGGAGAAGGAGGCGAGGGCAGGAAGTACGAGGAGGGAGAGGAGGAAGGATGAAGTTGGGGAGGAAATGGGGGAGGAGGGGCAAGGTGGGAGGAGTGGAAGGAGAGAAGGAGACAAAAAGGTGAAGAGAATTGTCAAGAGTAAATCCAATGTTGAGGGGAAGGTAAAGAAAGGGATGTTAAAGAAGCTGCTAAAAAAGGGGACAAAGCGGACTGGCAAAACCTCTGGTGATGGTGGTGATGCTGATGGTGATGGTGGTGGTGGTGGTGATGGTGATGGTGATGGTGATAAGGTTGACAATGGTGTGTATGAGGAGGATGGCTCATATAGAGAGGAGCAATTCACGGAGGGAGTGAGAGAGGAGGGAGTGAGAGAGGAGGGAGTGGCCGAGGAGAGAGTGAGAGAGGAGAACGATGAGGGGAATATGAACCAGCTAGGCAAATGCAGCAGCAGCAGCAGCAGCAGCAGCAGCAGCAGCAGAGGCAAGGAATTGAGGCGATCGCCTCTCATTCGCAAACCCTCATTTCCCAAGAAAAGTACCACTTTCCCTACCTCTTCCTCACTTACCGTCTCCTGCTTCCCTCCCCTCTCCTCTCCCTTCTCCTCCCCTTTCTCCTCCCCTCTCGCCTCCCCTCGCGCCTCCCCTCACCCCTACACTCTCCGCCGTTCTCCTCGCTTTCGACAACAGCAACCCTTCCCTCCATCCCCTCCCACGGCAGAGGCCAGTAGCAGCAGCTCCGTTAGTGACACTGAAAGCATCAGCATGGCTGATGAGATTATGACTGTTGATAAGACGTCCTATCTGGAACAGGAGCGTTCTGAAACGCGTACAGGAGGAAGGGGAGAGAGTGGGGAGGGAGGAGGGGGGGAGAGCGACCAGGATTGCTCGCAGAGCGACCGTCAACAGGCATCTGACCGTCCATCTGAAACTGCAAAGTCAGCGTTGCATCCCAGCCGCTCGTTGCCTGCTCGTGCTCCTTCCATTTTTTCCATTGGCTCTTCCCCCTCTCCTGCCCCTCTTCCTCCTCTTCCTCCTCCTCCTGCCGCTGCTGCTACTGCTGCTGCTACTGCTGCTGCTGCTTTCTGTGCTGCTGCTGCTGCTGCTGCTGCTGCTGCTGCTGCTGCTGATGATGATGATGCTGCCATGATACCAGAACCAAACAGACGACACACCACCGGCAGTCAGCCAAAAAACCCTCCCTTCATCACCACCCCCGTACGCAGCAGCACTGGTGGCACCAGCAGCAGCGCCAGCGGCATCAGCAATTCTAGCAGCAGCGGAAATCCTAGCAGCAGCAATAACGTCACCTGCAATTTTAGCAGCAGCAGTCGTATTAGCAGCAAGAAGAGCAGAAGCAGCAATCGCGAGTCCCTGTTTCAAAAGGCAAGGACGGGCAGACGAAAGCTGAGTATGGATGGGAGTGGGGTGGGTTCTGAGGTGGGGTTGGATGGGAGTGCGATGACTCTTAAGATGTCTCGTAGGACAAGCATGGGTGGGCAAGCGGTAGGGGCGAGTGAGAGTGGGAAGGGTTCTAAGATGTCTCGTACGACAAGCATGGGTGGACAAGAGTTGGGTGTGCGTGGGACTGGGAGGACTTTTGAGGCGCCTCTAAAGTCGTCTGGAGTGGGGTTGGATGGGAGTGCCATGGCTCTCAACATGTCTCGTACTACAAGTATGGGTGGGCAAGAGTTGGGTGTGCGTGGGACTGGGAGGGGTGTAGGAGTTGGGATGAGCTTGGGATTGGAGATACCCACAAGTTATTCTGATGTTGGTGTTGTGAAGGGAGTGACGGGAGGTAGTTGTGGTGACAATGAGGAGGTTCTTAGCGAGGATGAAAGGGGTGAGGAGGAAGGGAGTGAATTGGAGTTGGTGAGTCCAGATTCGAACTGGTTCAGGGTCGGGAGAGAGAAAGGAAGAGAGAAAGGAAGAGAGAAAGGAAGAGAGGAGGGACGAGAGGAGGAAGTTCAGAATCTGCGGGGTAGAAAAGGAGTGGAAGAAAAGGGCAAAGGGGAGGGCAAAGAGGAGGAGGATGATGAGGATGAGGAGGGTGATGAGGATGAGGATGAGGAGGAGGATGATGGGGATGAGGAGGATGATGGGGATGGGGAGGAGGATGAGGAGGAGGAGGAGGATGGTGGGGATGAGTTGACTCCAATTGCCACGCCTGTAGCAACCACTGTGGCCCTTTCCCGCTCTCCTGTGCTTACTCCGAGGAAGAACAAAGAGGAAGAGGAGGAGGAGAAGGAAGAGGAGGAGGAGGATGAGGAAGAGGAGGATGAGGATGATCAAGAGGAGGAGGAGGACGAGGAAGAGGAGGAGGAGGACGAGGAAGAGGAGGAGGAGGATGAGGAAGAGGAGGAGGAGGAATCTACTGTTATCACTAGTCCTGTGGCGCTGTTCCCCTCCGGCTGCCCCATCTCCCTCTTCTCAGAGGGGCCGGAGAAGGGTGTACCGTTTACCATCCGAAAGGGAAAAACTGGGGTGTCAGGGGATTCTGCTGCTGTTTCAGGTGGTTTTTCACATGGTGGGGTTTCAGCAGGTGAATCTTCAGGTGGGGGGGGCAGTGGTAGGCCCAGGCACAGGCAGTGCAAATCTTTTTCCGGCTTTGACTTTGGCTTGATTGCACCGACAGTTCTTGAGGATCGGCCGAAAGAGTCCAGGTTCAATGTAGCTGGGCAGGAAGCGGGAGGGAATTCGCGGCGAAACGGGGCAGCACAGAAAAAGGGCGCGGGACGAGAAGAGGGTGTGCGGGCCAGCAAAGCACGGTTTGCCATCCCAAAGGCAAACACTGGGGGTTCTGTGGCTGCTGCTGCTCCTGCTGCCGCCGCCGCCGCTGCTGCTGCTGCTCGGGCTTCAGGTGGTGGGAGTTTAGCAGGTGGGGGGGGCGCTGGTAGCCTCAGGCACAGGAAGTGCCAGTCGTTTTCCAATTTTGACTTTGGTTTGATTGCACCTGGACAGACGCTTCTTGAGGATCGGCCGAAAGAGTCCAGGTTCAATGTATCTGGGCAGGAAGCGGGAGGGAAGACTGGTGGCAGGGAGAATTCGGGACGAAACAGGAAAGTACAGCAGAAAAGGGTGGGACGAGAAGAGGGAGCGTGGGCCAGGCAAGCACGGCTTTCCATTCCAAAGGCAAACACTGGGGGTTCTGTGGCTGCTGCTGCTGCTCCTGCCGCCGCCGCCGCCGCTGCTGCTGCTGCTGCTGCTGCCGCTGCTGCTGCTCGGGCTTCAGGTGGTGGGAATTTAGCAGGTGGGGGAGGCGCTGGTAGCCCCAGGCACAGGAAGTGCCAGTCGTTTTCCAATTTTGACTTTGGCTTGATTGCACCTGGACAGACGGCTTTCGAGGCACAGTCACAAGAGGCCAGGTTCAATGCACCTGGACAGGAAGAGAGGAGGAGGACGGGTGGGGGGGCAAAGGATAGGCAGGAGGGGGCTGTATGGAAAGAAAGCGTGGGACAAGAAGAGGGGGCGTGGGCCAGGCAAGCACGGCTTGCCATCCCAAAGGCAAACACCGGGGGCTCTGTGGCTGCTGCTTCTCCTGCCGCCGCCGCTGCTGCTGCTGCTGCTGCTCGGACTTCAGGTGGTGGGAGCTCAGCAGGTAAAAAATCAGGTGGGGGTGGTGCTGGTAGCCTCAGGCACAGGAAGTGCCAGTCGTTTTCCAATTTTGACTTTGGCTTGATAGCACCTGGACAGACGCATTTCGAGGCACAGCCACAAGAGTCCAGGTTCGGTGTATCTGGACAGAGGATGCCTGAGGCGCAACCAAAAGAGGTCAGGTTCGATGCACCTGGACAGGAAGAGAGGAGGACGGGTGGGGGGCCAAAGGATGGGCAGGAGGGGGCTGTACAGCAAAAGGTGGGGGGACTAGAAGTGGGAGCGTGGGTCCAACAAGCACGGCTTGCCATCCCAAGGGGAAACACTGGGGTTTTAGTAGCCACTCATTCTGCTCATACTGCTCATTCTGCTCATACTGCTACTGCTCATGCTGCTGCTGCTGCTGTTGCTGCTGCTGCTGCTGCTGTTGGTGGTGGTCGTGGTGGTGGTAGGGTTTCAGGTGATGGGAATCCAGCAGGTGAAAATTCAGGTGGGAGGGGCACTGGTAGGCTTGGACCTGGACACAGGCAATGCCTGTCGTTTTCTGGCTTTGAGTTTGACTTGGGTCAGTGGGATATGGGGACGGGAACCAATCGCAAGTCTAAGGACTTGGGTCAGTGGGATATGGGGAACGGCAGGGAGGGAGGGAGAGGAGTGGGGATAGCGAGCAGGGTAGAGAGCTTGATTGAGTGGGATATGGGGGACGGGAGGGAGGGAGGGAGAGGAGGGGGGATAGCGAACAGGGGGCGTAGAGAGGAGGGCTTGAGTGTGTGGGATATAGAGGACGGGAGGGAGGGAGGGAGAGGAGGGAGAGGAATGGGGATAGTGGGTAGAGTGGAGAGTTTGTGTGAGTGGGATGTAGGGGACGGGAGGGGGGGAGGGGGAGGAGGAGGGATAGCGAGCACGGGGCGTAGAGAGGAGGGCTTGAGTGTGTGGGAGAGGAGGAGTTGGGGGGAGAGAGGGCAGGAAAGTGAAGGAAGAGAGGAGAGAGGGGGTTTGTCACCTAGAGGGGCTTTGTCACTTAGAGGGGATTTGTCACCTAGAGGGGATTTGTCACCTAGAGGGGATTTGACACCTAGAGTAGTGTCGCTCGCGGTTAGGGTGAAAGGAAGAGGAGGAGAGAGAGAGGCGGATGGAGGAGGGAGGAGGGGAGGGAGAGGAGGGGAGACGGATGGGAAAGGGAGAGGGCAAGAAGGGAGGGGAAGGAGGGGAGGAGAGGGTAATGGAGGTAAGGCAGCGACAGAAGAGGTGAGTCCAGTGGCAGCAATGGGCGGAGGCAGTAGCAGCAGAGGCACGGGCGTGGGTGGGAGGAGAAGAGGTGGGAGCATGGATATGGGCGCTGTTTGGAGTATGGATATGGTTTGGGGTAAGGATATGAGCAAGAGTGTGAGTAAGAGTGTGAGTAAGAGTGAGAGTAAGAGTGCGGGCAAGAGTGCGGGCAAGAGTGCGGGCAAGAGTGCGGGCAAGAGTGCGGGCAAGGGTATGGGTAGGAGTACCAGCTTTGCGTCGGGAAGCATTGCCATTTCTACCAGCCTCAGTGGCCGATCTTATTCCCTCAGTGTCCAATCCCCCACCGGTATCCAATCCCCCACCGGTATCCAATCCCCCACCGGTATCCAATCCCCCACCGGTATCCAATCCCCCACCGATACGAAACCCCCCACCGGCAAGAAAACCTGCACAGGTAAAAAATCCCCCACCGGTAAGAAATCAATGACCAGTATTAACCCCCCCACCGGTAAAAAATCACCCACCGGTACAAAATCCCCCACCACCAAGAAATCCCCCACCGGTATCAAATCCCCCACAAGTATCAAATCCCCCACTGGTACAAAATCCTCCAGCACTAAAAAATCAACCACCGGTAAGAAATCCCCCACCGGTATCAAATCTCCTACTGGTGTCGAAGGGGAAAGAGCAGGAGGGGAAATGGCAGGAGGGGGAGTGGCAGGAGGGGAAATGGCAGGAGGGGGAGTGGCAGGAGGGGAAATGGCAGGAGGGGGATTGGCAGGAGGGGAAATGGCAGGAGGGGGAGTGGCAGGAGGGGAAATGGCAGGAGGGGGGGCAGCAGGAGGAGACACAGGGGTTCCCATGTCCCCGAGAGGCGTGGGCAGGAGAGACATCATGTCTTTTACCGACCCCAGTCACGACATTCTCAGCACCCTCTTCAAATCTCCAAGCATCTCAGCCCCTAGCCCTCGAGGAGGAGGAGAGGGGGCAGGGGAAGCAGCAAGAGGAGGGGGGACAGCAGGGGAAGCAGCAAGAGGAGGGGGGACAGCAGGCCGGGACACAGGGGTACCCAAGTCACCACGGGGGGTGGGCAGGAGGAACAACGTGCCTTGGACCGACCCCAGTTTAGGCATTCTCAACACCAGATTCACCTCCTCGAATCCAAGCATCTCAGCCCCCAGCCCTAGAGGAGGAGGGGGGCCAGCAGGAGAAGACACAGAGGTGCCCAAGTCCCCACGAGGCGTGGGCAGGAGGGACAACGAGGCTTGGACCGCCCTCGCTCATGGCCTTCGCAGCAAAAGCTTCAACTACGGAAAAACAAGAATTGAAATTTCAGCAGGAGGGGAAGGAGGAGAGGGGGGAGGAGGGGGGGAAACAGGGGTCCCTAAGTCGCCAAGAGGGGGAGGGAGGAGGGACATTGTAACTTGGACTCCCCCCACTCAAGGCCCCCCCACTCAAGGCCCCCCCACTCAAGGCCTCCTCAGTAAAAGCTACGGCGCCGCAAGTCCAAGCATCAAAGCCAGTTATGAGACTTATCAAAGATTCAATCCCGCAAGTCCAAGCATCAAAGCCATGGCGGTAGTGGGAGGAGGGGGGGGCATTAGAAGAGCAGCAGCAGGGGGGGCAGTAGGGGGAGCAGCAGGGGGGGCAGCAGGGGGAGCATGGGGGGGAGCAGCAAGGGGAGGAGGGGCAGCAGGAGGGGACACAGGGGTCCCCAATTCTCCTCGAGGGGTGACTATTCTCCTCAGTAAAAGCTACAGCACCGCAAGTCCAAGCATCAAAGCCATGAAGGTAGCGGGAGGAGGGGGAACCTTTAGCAGAGTAGCAGCAGAGGGAGCAGCAGGGGGAGCAGCAGGGGAAGCAGCAAGGGGAGGGGTGCCAATTCTCCTCAGTAAAAGCTACAGCACTGCAAGTCCAAGTATCAAAGCCAGTTTTGAGACGCATCAAAGCTTCAGCGCTGCAAGTCTAAGCATCAAAGCCATGACGGTAGCGGGAGGAGGGGGGCCCATTAGAAGAGCAGCAGCAGGGGGAGCAGTAGGGGCAGCAGCAGAGGGAGCAGCAGGGGGAGCAGCAAGGGGAGGAGGGGCAGCAGGAGGGGACACAGGGGTCCCCAAGTCTCCTCGAGGGGTGCCTATGAGGGGAGGCGGACAGAGAGAGGCTGCAGCATGGGCAATGGCTCAAGCTCAATATCCTGATTGTGCCTCTGCAGCAGGAGAGGACATAGGAGTTCCCAAGTCCCCCCGAGAGGCAGCAGCAAAGGCAATGGCGAGGCACAACGCGGCCATGCGCTGGAAACGCACGGCGCAAGCTCATGCTGCGGCTGCTGCTGCGTCTGCTTCTGCTGCTACTGCTGATGCTGATGCTGATGCTGCTGGTAATGCTGCTGCTGATGCGGCTGGTAATGCTGCTGGTAGTTCTGCTGCCTCTGCTGCTGATGCCAGTGCAACCGGTGCTGCTGCTGCTGCTGCAACGGCCACAGCAACAGCAACAGCAGAAGCAGAAGCAGCAGCAGCAGCAGCAGCAGCAGCAGCAGCAGCAGCAGCAGCAGCAGCAGCATCTCCTGCTTCATCAACAGAGGCAGTCCCAGCCTACCTCCCCAACCCCCTCTCGCAGCTTCCCGAAACCTTCTCAGCAGTGTCTAACCTGCTGCATTCATCTGGGCTCGGCGCGTGGCTCTCTCCCGGACCTAGCCCGGTAGGTTCGGCTGCTCACACGCCTGCAGGTTCGGCTATTCACACGCCTGCTGGTTCGGCTGCTCACACCCCTGCTGCATCCGATGATGATAGCAGCCCTCGCAAGCTGCAGCCTGCTAGGCTTGGCCGAACGGGAGATCAGCAGCAGCAAAGGCAGCAGCAGCAGCAGCAGCAGCAGGGGGAGCAGGTACAGCGGAGAACAGGCGGAGCAAATCAAACGGGGCTGGGTCCTGGAGGGCTGCCATCGGGAGTGAGAAGGCGGGCGAGAATGGCCCGGCCGAACCTTGAAAGTGTGCAGGCGTCGTGGGTGCATGAGGACCCAGAGGATGATCCTGAGTATGCCGGCTGGGGTGCCACTCCTAAAGGAGGAAAGGCATCAACAGGAGGCTTCTGAGACAGCAGCAAGAGCAGCAGGGGCAGCAGCAAGGGCAGTTCGAAGTGGTCCGGCCGAACCTGGAGAGCGTGCAGGCGTTATGGGTGCATGAGGACCCCGAGGATGACCCTGAGTATGCCGGCTGGGGTGCCACTCCCAAGGGAGGGAAGGCAGCAGGAGCAGCAGGCTTCTGAGGTAGCAGCAGCAGGGGTAGCAGCAGCAGGGGTAGCAGAAGCAGGGGTAGCAGCAGCAGGGGTAGCAGCAGCAGGGGTAGCAGCAGCAGGGGTAGCAGCAGCAGGGGTAGCAGCAGCAGGGGTAGCAGCAGCAGGGGTAGCAGCAGTGGTAGCAGCAGTGGTAGCAGCAGTGGTAGCAGCAGTGGTAGCAGCAGCAGGGGTAGCAGCAGCAGGGGTAGCACCAGCAGGTTTTGAAATGTCTTGACTTCTCAGAGTCGCCCTGGAGCACTCGGAGGGCGTTCCACTGGGATGGGACACGGACCGATCATGGAGAATGCATGAAGACATTTGAGTCGACTCGGAAGTCATCTCGTTACAATGTCGCTAGCTTACTGTAGATTGTATTGTTAGAGTACACATATATATTTGTATATGTACTTCGTAGGCTAGGTTGAATTGCTCTATATAGAATATGGGCTGTTTCTTTTTATCCCCCTTATTGTGCTGTGTTGTGTTGTGGGCAGTACGTGAACTTCCATGCGCTCCCCATTATGTAGATAAGGTAAGAGTAAGTGTACACAGAGACTATCAAAACATTGCTTTTCCAGTCTGATGTTTCCTTGCTTGCCATGCTTGTGTGTTGCTGGCACACAGGTCCTATGAAACAACTTGCAGCTGTGCTGTGCCTGCCTGACTAGAAATTGCACCAGATTTTGATTTCACGAGTTGCCGTTGGAGAAAATCGGGAGCAAGCGAAGAGCAACGGATTCTTACCAGGAGCGACGGATGCTAGTTTAAAATGCTGACCGAAAACTGTGTGATTTTAATACCAGCGTTTCTGATCATATTTCCTATCACTTTTCACCCGCTCCCCTCACCCCTGCTCCTCCTCCACAGCGTAGTGGATGGCGATTGAAATTCGCGTCGGAATGGATTCTCACCTCAAAACCCCAACACCATACTCAGACATACTCGGTGCTGGAATGGGTTTCGCGAGTGTTGTGCTCAGCTTCTGCCTCATCACGAAAAATAAAATAATAACAAACCACCCCATTCTTCAAAACCACCGGGCCAAATGACAGGGGGGCGAGTTTTAAGAATCGGGGTTAAAATCGAGCTTGAGACAATATTACCCGCGAAGGTGCTTGATTTTGTTGCGAACACGAAGTATACAGCACCGATCGTGTCGGAACCCAAATCAAGAGTACAAACTGTATTCGTGATAACTGGTTCGGTTCCGTAAGATGTAATTGTTTCTAGAGCGGTAAAGAGGCCTCTATCGCGACGTTTGGCTTTATCCAACTGTGGTCCCTCATCACCCACACGCACACGCCCTCTATCCGTCGACTCCGTTTCACCCAACTGTACACGTCTTTTGTCCCTCCATCCCTGATCCTCTTTCACTACTCGCGCGCGAGCATCACGGGCGGCTCATTTTCATTCAGTTTTGCTCAATACCCATCCCGACCACTCTAAACATTGATTCGTCTGTTGTACAACGTGAAACATCTATTGAGCCGCATTCAAACAACCCAAAATCAGCCGCTCTTATTTTTGGTTGTTTGCTGGTGCATTCATTCTTGCGATATTGCTGATATGCACAGCCTCCGCTCTGCTGAGGCTTTGTTTTAGCTGGTGATAGCAGCGGCTGCTATGATTACTGAGTAGCATTGAAGCACCTAGGTATGCTAACTAAGCTAACTTGAGCTAACCTGAGCCGCATTTGTCAAACGCCCTGAACAGCTCATTTGCAGCGGGCCGTTTTCGTCGGTTGACTACGGCTGACACGTTTTTCGGCTAGCTGTGGAATCGAATTCCGAGATAACCGAAATCAGCTAACGCGGGTGACCGGGTCGAATGGGGCCATGGAGTACATTCTTGACGCGCGTCGTACATTGGGCCATGAAATGGATGATTAGAACTTGTGATTGAGCAACGAAGTCGATCCCATTCTGACAGAGCGTCACGAAGTACGCAGTATATTGGCCTCACTAAGAAATAGACGACCAGAAACTTCTAATCGTTTTTTAGACGCGTCTCAAAACAGGGTCACTGACTGGGTCGACTGGCAGTTACTAAGCGGGCCCACTGAGCCATGGAGTATGCTGCAGTCGAGATTGGCCCTACCGGGTCGCTCTTATACAGAAAATTCCTCCTGAACGCGGCGCGACTCGCCGTCCCGCCGCCGAGTACTACTATTAGTGGTAATAGTAACAGCGCTTCCGAAGCGGCAGCACCGCCATTCGCCGCGCCGCAGACTCCCAAGGGTAGTTCGAAGTCGAAGTTCGGGAGGTTCGCTTCTCCGCTTTCGCCGCGGCCATCGCCGCCACCGGCGGCAGCGGCAGCGGCGCAAGACCTCGTCGTCGTCCCCCTTTCCCCATGGCACCAGGTCCCGCTGCGCCTCTCCTCCTCCGCCGCCGCCTCTGCCGCCGCCGATGCTGCCAATGCCGCCACGTTGACGACGGCGCAAAGAGGGTTCGATAGAAGTCAAGATGGTAAAACGCCGAGATTAGACAAAAGTATCTTGAATTCAGCAAGAGTTACTCTCTTCCCCGCGCTTCGCGCAGCAGCGGACGCAGGCGGCTCCGCGGTTTCTAATAGCTCCTCCGCCGCCTCCTCCGCTGCTTCCGCACCACCCGCGGATGACGGCGGCGAATTTTTCCGCATGGTTTGCGCCGTTCCGCGCGGCACGTGGGTGCAGGTGGAGCTGGCGGTGGCGGAGCCTCCGCATCATCCGCTGCGGGTCCGCGGTGTGAACGATCTCCCCTCTCATTATAATCACAACCTTCCATGGAACGTCGGCTTCCTCCCGCAAACCTGCCGCTGCTTCGAAATCGACGAAATCGACGGTGCTTCTAGTACCGCTAATAGCATCAGAAGCATCAGTGTTGATAGCGACAGCGACGGATGCGGCGGCGGAGGCGGCGGCGGTAACGGCTACTTTACGCCGCGCTCGCTAAGTGCGGGAACGGGGAAAAAGCGCGCTTTTGGCGGAAGCGTTACGGGCGGCGGCTCACACGGCCCCCTGGAGGTGGTGGATATTGGGGGAGCGCGGGCGGAAGTGGGGCAGGTGTATTTGGTGAAGGCTCTTCTGGCGTTTCTGGTGGTTAGTCCGAACCTTCACACGCGCTGGACTGTGATTGTAACGAGCGACTTCAATTCGGAAGGTGGTCTTCGAACGAGTGAAGGTGACAGAAACGAGCGGGTCCCTAGCTCCAAGGTGGGGGGGAGGGAGTGCGACGATAGCTACAATGGCGACGATCGTATGGCGACGCGTCTGGAGGAGATTCGCGAGTGGCTCAAGTTTCGAGGATGCTTGTCGCCGCGTGAGTTGACGAAACTGGCAAACCCTTTCTAGAAACATGTTACCACTGTACAATGTACAGTGGTATATGAGGGTAAAGCTGTTTCCCCTTTTATTTTTCAATTTATATTTCTCCACATCATCAGGCAATTTCCTTTGCTCCTTTGTCCTTCATTTTGCACCCTTTCTGTCCTGCCAACACGGATGCTCTCTTCAAAGATTAATAGAATCTCATTCCCAGCCCCCCTGCTTTCCCTTCCCCCATCCTTTGGCCATTCGGACTCCCTACTCCCCTTTCCCCCCCTCCCAATTTTGTTCCCCTCCAGACCCTTCCCCTTCCGTTCTTTTACCCCCCTTCCCCACCCCTCCCCCCCAATTTCCCCCTTCGCCCCCACCGGTTCCCCCCTTTCCCCCACTTCCCCCCAGTGGACCTTCCTTGCTCCATTTCCTTTCGGGAGAAGCCCGTACCTCTCAGCCGTACGATCTCCATGATCAACGGTGCACATGCAGCCTGGAAAGACGCCCATAGTGCTGCCTTCATGCCACCTCAGCAGCCAGCTCATCAAAATCAGCAAGATGGGATGCTTCTAAGCCAACTGCGTGGGTCAGTGGATCGCACACGTGGCGGCTCTGCGGATTGCCACGTGGCAGGCAGCAGTGTGGTTTGCGTCCCACTTTCTGAACCGCACGGGGCGCAGGAGATGGTTAGAAAGGCGGTTGGGACTTTGCTGCCTGGCGCTGCTGCTGCTGCATTGGCTGCTGCTGGTTTGGGAGAGGAGGGAGGAGGGGGAGGAGGAGGGGGACGAGAAGGAGGAGGAGGAGCTTTAGGAGGAGGAGGAGGAGGAGGAGGAGGAGGAGGAGGAGGAGGAGGAGGAGGAGGAGGAGGAGGAGGAGGAGGAGGAGGAGGAGGAGGAGGGAGGAGAAGGGGAGGAGAGGGGGAGAGGGGTAAGACTAAGGGAAGCATACCTTCTCGTGTCTATCACACTCGCTCTTCATCTTCCCCTGTATGGCTTCTAGAGATGGATTTTGACATGCCAGGATCACCACAAAGCGGTAGTGAATCTGCTTATAGCGGATCAGATGCTAGTGAAAGGTACGGGTCGCCACAACCGAGCAAGTCGAGGTTCAAAAAGAGCGGTTTGGGGCGGGGGTTGGGGCTGGTAAGTAAAACACTTAGACGAAAGGAAGAGGAGAGGGAGGAGGATGTGGGAGGAGAAGAGATGAGGAATGGGAAGCCACTTGTTACGGATAGCTCTGGGGTAAAAAAGGGTGGATTTCCTTTTAAATTGCGGGGCAGTGGGAAGGAGGGAAAGGAGGGAAAGGAGGAAACGGAAGAGAAGGAGGAGGAGGAGAGAAAGGGGAACAGGGAGGGGAAGGAGGAGAGGATGGAGGAGGAGCAAGGAGGGAGGAGTGGAAGGAGAGAGGGAGACGAAAAGGTGATGCGGATTGTCAAAAGTAACTCCAGTGGTGAGGAGAAACCGAAGAAAGGGATGCTACGGAAGCTGTTTAAAAAGGGGACAAAACGATTCGATAAATCCTTTGGTGATAGTGATGGTGATAGTGATAAGGTTGACAGTGGTGAGTATGAGGAGGAGTGCTCATATAGCGAGGAGGAAGAGAGGGAGGAGGGAGTGAGAGCGGAGGGAGTGAGAGGGGAGAAGGACGAGAGGAATATGAACCAGCTGAGTGAGAGCGGGAGTAGCAATGATAGAAGCAGCAGCACTAACAATGCAAACACTAGCAACACTAGCAGCACCACCACCACTAGCAGCAGCAGCAGCAGAAGCAGCAGCAGCAGCAGCAGTAGCAGCAGCAGCACCACCACCACCTCTAGCAGCAGTGGCAGAAGCAAGGGCAAGGATTGGCGTCGAACGCTTCACATTCCCAAGCCTTCATTCTCCAAGAAGACATTCAGCACTTACCCTACCTCTTCCTCTCTTAACAGTTCCCCCTTATCTCGCCTCTCCTCCTCCCCTCTCTCTTCCCCTCTCGCCTCCCCTCTCGATTCCCCTCTCTCCTCCCCTCTCGACTCCTCCCTCCTTTCCACTCTTCCCCATTCCACTTGCTTTCGACCGGGTGCTCTCTCCCCTCCATCCCCTCCCATTGCCAAGGCTGATAGCAGCAGCAGTCCCGTTATTAGCACACTCAATAGTGGCAGTGTAAGCACCCGGATCATGACTTTTAATGGGACATCCCATCTGGAACAGGAACATACTGAAACGCGTATGGGAGGAGGGGGAGAAAGTAAGGAGGGAGGAGGGGGAGAGAGTGGGAGGGTAGGAAGGGGAGAGAGCAGCAAGGGAGAGAGAGAAGAGGGCGCAGGTGTAGCGTGTGGAGTGGGGGGAGTGGGGGGAGTGGGAGGAGTGGGAGGAGTGGGAGGAGTGGGAGAAGCAAAGAGGAGGGCCAGTGACAGTGACACTGGCAGCGGAAGGGGCCGTGGCAGTGGCATTGACAGTGGCAGGGGAAGGGGAAGAGGAAGGGGAAGGGGAAGGGGAAGGGGAAGGGGAACGCACAGGCGTGCTCAATCTGTCACGGATGCCTGTCTCAATGTTACCCTCTCCCCTTCCTCCCTTTCAGCTCTCTCCTCCTCCTCCTCCTCCTCCTCCTCCTCCTCCTCCTCCTCCTCCTCCTCCTCCTCCTCCTCCTCCTCCTCCTCCTCCTCCTCCTCCTCCTCCTCCTCCTCCTCCTCCTCCTCCTCCTCCTCCTCCTCCTCCTCCTCCTCCTCCTCCTCCTCCTCCTCCTCCTCCACATCTGCTAGCTTTGGTACTGCTGGTAACCACACTAGCATCAGCAGCAGTGGTAACTGCACTCTCAAGAGCGGTTGTTACACCCCGAGCAACGCACAGCCCGTTGCTAACATCAACGGCCAGGATTTCTCGGAGAACGATCGTCAACGGGCATCTGACCGTCCATCTGCAACCGCAGACTCTGCGTCGAATCCCAGCCACTCGTTGCCTGCTCGTGCTCTCTCCATTTTCCCCACTGGCAGCCCCACCCCACCTCTTTCTGCTGCTGCTGCTTCTGCTGCTGCTGCTGCTGCCTCTGCCGCTTCTGCTGCCTCTACCGCTTCTGCTGCCACTTTTGCAAAAGTAAACAGACGACACACCACCGGCAGTCAGCCTAAGAACCTTCTCCTCATCACCACCTCCTTAAGCAGCAGCACTGCCGGCACCAACCGCAACACTGGCGGCACCAGCAATGCTAGCAGCAGCGCCAGCAGCAGCAATTCTAGCAGCAGCAGCAGCAGCAGCACCATGGGCAGCAGCAGCAGCAGCAGCACCGGCGGCACCAGCAGCAGCACCAGCAATTCTAACAGCAGCGGCAGTAGTATGGGCAGCAAGAGCAGCAGCAGCAGCAGCACTAGCGTCACCAGCAATTCGAGCTGGTTCAGTGCGGTGAGAGAGAAGGGAAGAGAGAAGGGAAGAGAGGAGGGAAGAGAGGAGGGAAGAGAGGAGGGAGGAGAGGAGGAAGGAGGAAGGTGGGGCAAGGAAGGAAACGAAAGGGGAAGGGGGGAACGAAGAGGCATCAGGTGCAGCTTCGCTTTTGATTCTCTTTCTGGAGCTGTTACAGGTGCTGCTACAGACATCAGCACCATTACAGGCGCTGCTACAAGAGACGTTTTTGCTGCTGATTCTGCTTCTGCTGCTGATGCTGCTGCTGCTGATTCTGCTTCTGCTGCTGATGCTGCTGCTGCTGCTGCTGCTGTGACTACTTCTGCGGTTTCTGCTGGTAACACTGCTGCTAACTCTGCTGCTGCTTCTGTTGCTCCTGCAACTACCGCTGCTGCTAACAACGAGGCACCTCGTGCCACAAGCCACTTGAATCATAACAACAGCTTCGAGTTCGGCACGTTACTCCCAGGTTCGGCAGACCGAGGCTCAGCAGACGGAGGCCCGGCAGGCGGAGGCTCGGGAGATGAAGGCGATGGAGTTGTGGAGATCCAAGGTTTGGACCGAGCCTCAGGGCTTTGGCAAGGCACGGTTAGGGTCAGCAGTGAAGGTTTGGAAAGGCCGAGGGTGGTTCCTTGGGGCAGTAGAGTGGGGCGGCGTTTCTCGTCCTTTTCTGGATTCTCGGAGCTGAGGGCCATTGATGGAGGGGGTGGAGGAGGAGGAGGAGGAGGAGGAGGAGGAGGAGGAGGAGGAGGAGGAGGAGGAGGAGGAGGAGGAGGAGGAGGAGGAGGAGGAGGAGGAGGCAGGAGGGGAGTACTCGTTCAGAAAGGTCTGCAAGAAAACGTCAGCGTTTTTTACTTGGAACAGGAGGAGAGCAAGGGTGGTGGTGCTTTTGGGGCGCCGGAGAGAAAAGTTGCGGAAGGAGAGAGGGAAAAGGGAGAAGGGGGGATAGGAGAGGAGGACAATGAGGAGAGTGATGATGATATGGATGATGGGGATGAGCTCACTCCGATCGCCACTCCTCTATCCACTCCTCCTATACCCTCTCCTCACATAGGCTCTCCTCATATAGGCTCTCCTCCTATACCCTCTCCTGTAGGGAACTCGTTGGGCCTTTTTCCTTCGGGCTTGCCTGTGCCTCTTCCCCTGCCGTTGAACTTGCCTCTGAGAAAGAACGGGGAGGTGGAGGAGGAGGGTGGGGAGGAGAATGGGGAGATGGAGAAAGAGGAGGAGGAAGAGGAGGAGGATGAGGAGTGTGCTCCAATCGCTACTCCTGTGGTGCTTTCCCGGTCCAAGTTCCCTCTCTCCCTGTCTCGACCAGAGTCCAGGTTCAATGCACCTGGAGAGGAGGAGAGGGAGGGTGTGAGGGCCAGCAATACACGGGTTCCCATCTCAAGGGGAAGAAACGGGATTTCAAAAGCTGCCGCTGCTGCTCCTGCTGCTCCTGCCGCTGCTGCTCCTGCTGCTCCTGCCGCTGCTGCTGCTGCTGGTGGAATTTCAGGCGGTGAAAATTCAGGTAATGGGGTATCAGCAGGTAAAATTTCAGGAGGTGGGGGCAGTGGTAAGTCCAGGCACAGGCAATGCCAGTCGTTTTCTGACTTTGACTTTGGGTTGATTGAACCTGGACAGAGAGATTTTGAGGCGCAGCCACAAGATTCCAGGTTCGGTGTACCTGGAAAGGACGAGAGGAGGAAGGCGGGTGGCAGGGAAAAGTCGGGCCTAGAGGGGGAAGCACGGAAAGACAGGGTGGGACGGGAAGAGGGTGTGAGGACCAGCAAAGCACAGTTTGCCATTCCAAAGGCAAACACTGGGGGTTATCTGGCTGCTGCTGCTGCTGCCGCTGCTAGTGGTGGTGCTGGTGGGGATTCACGCGGTGGGGTGTCAGCAGGTGGAATTTCAGGTGGTGGCGGCAGTGGCAAGCCCAGGCACAGGCAATGCCAGTCGTTTTCCGACTTTGACTTTGGGTTGATTGCAAATGGACAGACGGGTTTTGAGGATCAGCCAAAAGAGGTCAGGTTCAATGTACTTGGACAGGAAGAGAGAGTGAAAAAGAGCGGTGGGGTAAAGGAAGGGCAAGAGAGGGGAGCACGGAAAGAGGGGGTGGGACGAGAAGAGGGTGTGCGGACCAGCAAAGCACGGTTTGCCATCCCAAGGGGGAGCACTGGGGTTTCTGTGGCTGCTGCTGCTGTGGGGAGAGGAGGAGGGGAGCTTGCAAGCTTGCTGTCACCACGAGCAGTGCCGATTGCTTCTGGGGTGAAGGGAGGGGGAGCAGAAATAGAGACGGATGGAGGAGGGAGAAGAGGAGTGGAAGAAGGTCGAAGGGAGAAGGATGGGAAAGGGAATGGGCAAGAAGGGGTGGGAAGGGAAGGAGGAGAGGGCAACGGAGGGAAGGGAAAGGTAGATGAGGTGCGGCGAGTGGCAGTCGGTGGCGGCAGCAGCAGCAGCAGCAGCAGCAGAGGCACAGGCGTTGGCAGGAGCATCGGTACGGTCACTGGTGGGAGTTTGGATAGGATTAGGGACGGAGATAGCTTGAGCAAGGACATGAGCAAGAATATCGGTAGGAGTACCAGCTATGGGTCTGGCAGCCTTGCCACATCCTACCGCACCAGTGTCAATTCCCCCACCGGAATCAAATCTTCCACAGGTGCCAAATCTCCCACCGGGATCAAATCTCCCACCAGAGGAGCGGAGGGTATAGGGGTACCCAAGTCGCCTCGGGGGGCGGGCAGGAGGGACATTGTAGCTTGGAATCCTCCCATTCAAGGCCTTCTCAGCAAAAGCCTCAACTCCCCATGGGCAGCCGGAGGGGACACAGCGGCACCCAAGTCCCCTCGAGGAGGAGGAGGAGGAGGAGGAGGAGGAGGAGGAGGGCTGTCAGCACGAGGAACAGCAGCAGCCGCAGCAGCGGAAGCAGCAGGGGCAGCAGCAGGAGGGGACACAGGCGTACCCAAGTTGCCTCGAGAGGTGGCTGTGAAGGGAGGGAGTGGGAAGGAAGCAGCAGCAGAGGCGATGGCGAGGCACAACGAGGCCCTGCGCTTGAAACGAGCGGCGCAGGCTCAGGCCACTGCTTCTGCTTCTGCTAATGCTGCTGATGATTCTGCTACTAATTCTGCTGCTAATTCTGCTGCTAATTCTGCTACTAATTCTGCTGCTAATTCTGCTGCTAATTCTGCTGCTAATTCTGCTGCTAATTCTGCTGTTAATTCTGCTGCTAATTCTGCTGCTAATTTTGCTGCTTCTGCTGCTGATGCCAGTGCAAACGGTGTTGCTGCTGCAAAGGCCACGGCAACAGCAACAGCAGAGTCAGCAGCCAGAGCAGTAGCGGCAGCAGCAGCAGCAGTAGCAGCCAGAGCAACAGCAGCAATTCCTGCTTCACCAGCGGAGGCAGCCCCAGCCTACCTCCCCAACCCCCTCTCGCAGCTTCCTGGAACCTTCTCTGCAGTTTCTCACCTGCTGCATTCATCTGGCCTTAGCGCGTGGTTCTCTCCCGGAGCTAGCCCTGTAGGTTCGGCCGCTCACACTCCTGCAGGTTCGGCAACTCACACTCCTGCTGCATCTGATGATGAGAGTAGCCCCCGCAAGCATCGGCCTGCTAGGCTTGGCCGGATGGGAGATCACCAGCAGCAGCAGCAGCAGCAGGGGCAGCAGCAGCTGCAGCAGGGGCAGCAGCAGCAGAGGCAGCAGAGGCAGCAGGGGCAGCAGCAGGGGCAGCAGCAGCTGGGGGAGCAGGTACAGGGGAAAATAGGTGTAGCGAATCAAAGGGTGCTGGCATCTGGAGGGCTGGGATCCGGAGGAGTGAGAGGTCGGGCACAGGTGGCCCGGCCGAACCTGGAGAGCGTGCAAGCATCGTGGGTGCATGATGATCCCGAGGACGATCCTGGGTATTCTGGTTGGGGGGCGACTCCCAAGGGAGGGAAGGCAGCAGCAACAGGCTTCTGAGGCAGGAGCAGCGAGGTTTTGAGGCCTGCCCCTCGTGCCTCAGATGGCGTCGTGGGTGCATGATGATCCCGAGGACGACCCTGAGTATGCTGGTTGGGGGGCGACGCCTTAAGGAGGGAAGGCAGCAGCACCAGGCTTCTGAGGGAGCAGCAGGGCAGCAGCAGTATGCTGGCTGGGGTGCCACTCCCAAGGGAGGGAAATGAATAGCAGCGGGAGGCTTCTGAAGCAGAAGTAGCAGCAGCAGCCGAAGCAGAAGGTATGGCAGCCGTAGGTCCTAATATGTTTTACAGCTCGGGGTGGCCCGGCCGAACCTGGAGAGTGTGCAGGCGTCGTGGGTGCATGAGGACCCCGAGGACGATCCTGAGCATGCTGGCTGGGGTGCCACTCCCAAGGGAGGGGAGGCAGCAGCAGCGGGCTTCTGAGGCAGCAGCAGCGTTCTGAGGCAGCAGGGGGAGCAGCGTGCAGGCGTCGTGGGTGCATGATGATCTCGAGGACGATCCTGAGTATTCTGGTTGGGGGGCGACTCCAAAAGGAGGGAAGACAGCAACATGATTTAATATGTTTTGACAGCTAACGATGCGCCACATTGCCCGTCCATGCTGTTGGAAACAAGTAACTTCAACGCTTCTGAAGTATCGACACGAAACGAAGCAGACTACAGTGAAGCAACACGAGTCAACAAAAGCAACCGCTGGAGGTTACGCGAAGGTCAAAGGTCGCTGACCTTTGACTCGACGAAAAATACAGTGCGACAGCAAGGACACATAACTGACTCGATACTGAGCAGTTACCCGAGTCGGCACTGTATCGAACCGCAACAGCAAAAACATTTAAAGTAAGAACTTTTCATATTCCTTTGTAATCATATAAAAGCATTGTATTTCTCTGCTATTATCAACTTATCTTGTTCTCACACACTAGTACAAGGTGGTTCAGCAACTCTGATATTAAACGCTTCCGCAACTACAACATTCCTACTTCAACCCAGATTTTAGCCTTGAAAGATAATAAGGGCTATTTCTCAGCCCAACATGGTATGAGAGCAAACAGGGCAAGATCGATTTCCAAAATTTCTACGACAACACAAAACATGGCAACCCATAAGGAAAGGAGCTCCTCTAACGGATCTCTCGGCACGACTCCTACTCCACCTCCAGCCTCTGGCCTACAGACAAAGGAATGCACAGCAACAAGACCAGCTGCGGAGTCGACCGAAACTCCCGGGAATCAAGCAGCAAGCTTCGACCCAAGTATGATGGAGAAATTCTTCTCCTTTATGTCCTTCTACGAGCAACACCAGCAAGCAGCTCCTGCGCAATCAAACAACAGCGACAACAACAACATAGCAACACCGATGAGCCTTGACGGTTCATCCTATGCGCGCGGAAATCAGCAGGAACCCACCTTTGCTCCGTACGAGCCTCAACGTGGCTCCATCAGTTTCGCGCCACAACCACAGTATTCACCTGGACAAGAGTGTTAAAATAGTGACAAGAAATGATGCATTAGGTGAATGGGTAGGGTACAAGTAGAATGTCGAGAGAGATTCTGTACTCCCTAAGGCTAAACCCACTACAGCCTAGAGAAATGTAAACACATATGTTTTGACACAACCTCATAGGCGAAGTGGGGGATAGCAAGAGCAAGCAATGGTCACAAGACCAGTCAAGAGAAGAAGCAAAGCAAAGCAAGCTCAGGGTGGATCACAAAGTCACCACACAGTCCGAGCACTAGCAAAGGGCCACAAGGCCAGTTCACATGCAGAGTAATATAAAGAGAACAAACAATACAGTGATCATACCCTAGCAAGTGAAAGCATGCAGGTATATATATAGATCACAGTACAAGCAGGGTCTGGCAGTAAGCAAGTGAGGCAAAGTAGGCACAAGGCCTAACACAGTAACAAAGCGCTGATGATCACCAGGCGGAAGTGCCTTGGTGAAGATATCAGTAGTGTTGGCCACGTGCGCAAGACGAAGCTGACCACGCTGCTGCAACTCTCGAGCAAGGAAGTATCGCAGAGCGATGTGCTTCGTTCTGTGTTCCAGTCTGTGCTCCTGACACAAGGCTATCATGGCCTTGTTGTCGACGTACAGGACTGGAGGAGAACGAGGCTGCTCTCCCAAGTCGGTCAGCAAGTAGGTGAGCCAGCGTAGCTCCTGAGCAGCCATGGCTCCGGCGTAGATCTCAGCCTCACAACTGGAGCTGAGAACTGAAGACGAGCGGGTAGACCGCCAAGAAACCGAGCCGGACCCAAGGCTGAAGGTGTAACCCTGTGACGACCGCTGCGTAGCTGAGTCGTCATCCCAGGAGGCGTCTGCGTGACCAGTGAGGACAACTGGACCCTGTCCTCCAAGCACAAGCCCCATGCCCGACGTACTGCACAGGTAACGCAGTACCCTCTTCGCAGCATCCCAGTGCACCTTTCGGTGCCTACCGGGAGTCACGTAGCGAGCCAGAAGGCTGAGAGGGTACGCGAGATCAGGTCGTGTGCATGTCATCAGGTACATGAGGCAACCCACAAGCTCTGGGTACGGACCACTCGGCTCTACGGACTCGTCCGAAGGTGGAGCCGAGAGCGAGTGGCTGGTAGACATAGGAGTGAGCTGTGGCGAGGAGTACTGGAAGCCGAAGCGCTGAAGGACCTGGTGCACCATGTGGGACTGAGTCAGTGTGATGGTGCGCCGTGCTCTGTCCCGGGTGATCTGCAGGCCAAGATAGCTGCGCAGTTCACCCAGGTCAGTGCAGGTGTGTCTCTTCTACAGCTCGGACTTCACAAGGGTCAGTGCCTCAGTGTCAGCAGTGGCAAAGACGAGGTCGTCGACGTACAGTAGGACGTAGAACGACGGCAGCGAGGTGTCGGTGCATAGAAACAGCGACGGGTCTGCTGTAGAAGGAGCAAGCCCAAGAGCCGCAAGTGTAGTCCTCAGTGTGTTGTGCCACTCGCGAGGCGCCTGGCGGAGACCGTAGACTGGCCGGCGGAGGCTCCACTGAGTACCTGCAGGAAACGTCCCAGTGAAACCAGGTGGTCGGCGCAGCCAGATCTCCTCGTGCAGGCTGCCCTGCAGGAAGGCTGTTCTGAAGTCCAGGGAGTGTAACTCATAGTCACGCTGAGCAGCTACGTGCAGCAACACCCGAAGAGTAGTCATCTTCGGGGTGGGGGAGAAGGTGTGGAAGTAGTCAACTCCCTGTCGCTGGCTGAAGCCTCTAGCAACGTAACACGCCTTGAAGGCAGGGGGAGAACCCGGCGGCCGCTTCACCCTGAAAATCCACTTGCCATCGACAATGTTCCCTCAAGGTGGGGGAACCTCGTCGACGTAGGTGCCTGTGGACTTCCAGGATGCCATCTCGGCATCGATAGCTGCCTGCCACTAAGAGGAGTAAGGACTCGTAATCGCCTCTGCGTAAGAGCGCGGGGTCGGGATGTCTGGAGCAGGGGCAAGCAGCAAGGAAGCGAAGCGAGGTACAGCAGCTGCAAGACACTCAAAGTCCTCCTGCCTGTCCTCAAGGACGTCCGTGCCAAGAGCACACTCACCCCCGACGGACGGAGGACTGGCAGGCACAGACTCAGCAACTAGAGCAGAGGCGTAGTCGAGACGGCAGGCAGCAGCAAAGTCAAGCAGCTCAGCAACGAGACCAGAAGCAGCAGCAGACTCAAAGGACGGGTCAGTGACAGCAGTGGCAAGGAGACGAGCGACAATGGGACTGGCAGCACGCGCTCGGTCAGACTCAGGGTCAGGGACCTCAGGAAGAGAGGACTCAGGAGGAGCAGACAGAGGAACACGCAGTGGAACAGAGGAAGGACGGAGTGCCAAAGTGTGCATGCCTGGGACAGGAGGAGGACGCGAACGAGGAGCGCGACAAGCAGTTTGAACAGGCAAGACAGGACGAGACGCAGGCTCACGACGCTCTGTAAGACCTCCGGACTGCTTAGTGTAAGGAGAGGGAACATGCAGTGGGGAGGCTGGCTAAAAACGCCGGCTGCGACTGGTCAGGCGGCGGACACAGGAAGGGAGGAGGAAGACCAATAGTACACGGGACACCAAGAACCGGCTGAAGCAGGGGAACAAAGTACGAGCGCGGCCGCACAGTGCCTCCAGCACCTCCAGCTACAGGGTCAACAGCTCCAGCTCCAACAGCCCCAGCGCCTCCGGCGCTAGTGCCTCCAACTCCAGATACACCAGCTCGAGCGCCTCCGGCGCCAGCTGCTCCAGGCTCCGTAGGGTCTCCAGCTCCAGTATTAACAGCAGCACCTCCAGCTCCAGTGCCTCCAGGCTCGCCAGCTCCGGGAGCTCCACTCCGACGGTGTGCGCGCTGAACAAGCCACTCACGCAGCTGCTGCGAGGACAGTCGTGGTGAAGCACCAGCAGGACCTCCAGACGAAGCAGCACCCCGAGGCTCAGCACCCCCAGACTCCGCACGCTCCGACTCAGCACCCCCAGGCTCCGCACCCTTCGACTCAACACCCCTAGACCAAGCACCCTCAGACCCCGCACCCCCCGGCTCCGCACCCCCAGACGCAACACCCCCAGACGTAGCACCTGGAGTAGCACCTGAGACGATAGCTACCTGAACAGGCGCAGTACCAAGGAGAGGGTCTACCTGAGACACTCCCGAGGGAGCAGGACCCTGGGGTGGGAGGGGGTCTACCGGAGGTGGACCGGGAGCAAGGAAGAGCGACGGGGGCGGGGGAGGGGCAGAGCGGTAGGGGAAGAGACGGTAGAAGGGAACCGACTTGTCGAACGTGACGTCCTGAGACGGGAGGACACGGCGCGAGGTGGGGTGGTAAAACTGCCAGCCAGGCGCGTCAGGGACAAAGCCAAGGAAGACGCAGGGAATGGCGCGGGCGGAGAGCTTGTCCGCGGACGTATCGCGAACAAAGGCACGAAAACCCCAGACCCGGAACACCGACGCATCGCCAACCTTCCCCGTCCAACGCAGTGTGGGCGAGATCTCCGGCAAGGAGACACGGGGCCAGAGGTTGAGCTGATGCGCAGCGTACCGGACCGCAAACGGCCACAGAAAATGGGGAGCGGCCGCATGGATCATGGAGGTACGAGCGACCTCCATGACTAAGCCAATGCGGCGCTCAGCAATCCCATTTTGCTAAGGGGAGTCCGGAAGCGTGAACGACTGGGTGATGCCCTCCCCACGACAAAAGTCCCGCAAGAGGTCGGAGGAGAACTCACCACCTCTGTCAGAGTGCAGACGCAGGACAGGAAGGTCCTGGCCGAACCGCTCGCGCAGCTGAAGACGGACTGTGCGGATCCAAGGGATCAAGACAGCAGAGACCCCACCCTTGCTGCGCAAGGGGAAGACTGTGGTGTACCGTGTGTAGTCGTCAACTACCAGCAGAAAGTAGCGCTTGCGGCCCTGTCCACTGACGCGGGCTGGGCCCCACACGTCCATGTGGAGGGTCTGCAAGGGAGGAGTCGTCGGGGGAAACGAGGAGGAGTGAGGAGTGGCGCGCTGCCGCCCCTCGACGCAAGGAAGACAGGGCGGGGCAGGCGAGGGCGGTAAGGGAGGCAGAGACCTGGGGAGACCAGAGACAAGGAGACGGGAGTGCATGCCACGAAGGCGTGGCAGGGAGGGGTGACCCAAGCGGTGGTGCCAAAGAAGAGTCTGGTGCGACAGAAGGCGACACGAGCAAGAGGCGGCTACCTGACCTGACGCGGACACCAAAGCAGACGCAACGACCAGGGGGAGTACCAGACGCACTAGCACCTAGAGCAGCAGCGGCTATACCTGAGTCGGGCGGCACACACCGGTAACAGTCACCCTCAGCACTAAAGGACAAGGCATACATGGCAGAGATAATAACATCAAATTCTAGGTCAAAGATAGCAACTCCCGACCTAAGCAACTCCGCCCAGTGAGGGCGCTCGACGTCGTCACCAAACTCAGCACGCCAAACGTCGTCAAGGCGGGCAAAGCAGCGGCGCTCAGTGTGATACCGGCTTCGTGACGATGACGCGCCACCAGTCCATGGCGCGTCCTTGCAGCAGCGACACGTCGTATCAAATCTTCGCCGAGTCCTCCGAGACGTAGTTGGCGTCGAAAAATACATTCATCATGAACAATCACGCCTGAACAGCCGGACCACCCCGTTGGCTTGGATCGAAGAAAGGCGGACGTTGCGGCTTCAGCGGCATCGGCAACGGCAGTGCTGATTCGCCGATCGGCACCGAAATCGTGACACGTGGTTGGCTTCTGGCCGCATTCGTCGCTCCGAAATGTGTCGCGCCGTGGTCGTCATCTTCGTCGTTGCGGGCGACCCCATCAATAGCCGCGCTCGAGGGTTGCCCCACACTTCCGTGTTGTGATGCCTGGCGTGCTCCTTGTCCTTGCGTGCCTTGTGTTTGTGAGTGTGCTTGTTGTGCGTGGTGCGTGCGAGCTAGCTAGTGCTAGGCTGGCATCGAGGTTCGGGCTAGTCCTGAAGCGTAGGCCGACTCAGCCGGGCCAGCGGTGCATGGTTTGGTGAAATAGTGAGCATGGTACATGGTTTGAACGTACCCGTAATAAAGAAACAGATGTCTGTGTCTGTACATCTTACAAGCCCTACAGTAGACATGAGCAGGATCTCGAACACCTGTTCGGTTCGCCTCGAACATATTCGAGGCGAACCGAACTATTTTTTTTTTTGGAAAAAATAGTTCGAGGCGAACATGTTCGGTGTTCGCCCGAACATGTTCGCCGTTCGCCACCTCCATTTGGTGGAGTGTGGACGAACACGAACATGTTCGTGTTCGTCCAGTGGATGACGCGAACACTAAAGTGTTCGCGTCAAATTTGGCCGCGACCAAATTTAGGTCGCGGCCAAGTTGAGTTTGAGCTCATTTTCAAAGCTCAAACTCAACACATCTTTGTTGGTTAGCCCTCCCTCCCTCACCCACCATAGGCTTCATTCCTAAGAGCCACCACACACCGTTCCCTAATTATTACACGAACAATTCAACTAAGTAGTGAAGGGTAATTTCAGAAATCGCGAGGGGTTAGTTCGTAGTAGCTACAGGATCAATTTCGTAGAGGCTAATTCCCTAGTTGTAGGGGCGGCATTTCTCCGTGCCACACGTAACTAGGAGTTCAATTAGGACCGTGCTATCCGTGGCTTGCGACCGTTCCTTTGGGGTTTTAGGGTTTTAAGGCCGAGGGCTGATTTATGGCTTCCAGCCAACATGGATCTGTAGAACGAGGTGCACGCAGCGCTCAGGGCGGTACACCAGGTTCTCCACCACGACCTATGCAGGGGCGAGTAGGGGATGGACCTGCAGGAGCCGGCGCTTGTTTCGTCGGGGGGGTTCTTTCCGTAGCGGCGCCGACGTCCCGTCACTCGTTCCGTTACTCAGGCCCGCGACCCCCTCCTTCTGGGCAGACGCAGCCGGAGAGTGGCAGTGGGGAGGAGGATGAGGAGGAGGAGGGTGAGGGCGAGGAGGATGAGGACGATGAGGGGAGTGGGGATGACAGTGAGGCCGGGTGGGATCCCGAGACGCATGGCGGTGGGAAAGGGGGGGATGATGAGGAGGACCATGAGATGGATGGGTTGGAGCCAGAGGAGGTGGAGGAGGGGGTGGGAGAGGGTGGTGAAGGGGCGGCGACAGAGGCGGCCTCACAGCATGTGGCTGAAGGAGGAGGGAGCGTGGGGGTTAAGGTGGGGAGAAAGCGGGCATCCATTAGGATGCCGAAGCGGAGGAAGAGGGCGAGCAAGTTGAGGGAGCGAGCATATCCCTGCACATTCACTGGGAAGCCCTTGGGCGCGGGTGTGGTCGCTCCGGAGTTCCTAGACGAGGACGGAGGGTCCGAGAGTAGTAAGGGGACTAGCAAGGGTAATAAAAAACCGGGGTGGCAAGTACAGATGTTCGGGCCTAAAGGGGCAGACGAGAAGCGTCAGTGCAAGATTTGCACTGACAGGATTTCGTGGAAGCAATCCACAACAACACCCGGCGAGCGGCACTTCGAGAGCTACCACACAGCGCACATGCACGTGTGGCATCACCGTTACCACACTCCGTCCGTTCACTTGCCTGGGGAGACGTTTCCTCGTGGGGGCTACAAGGGTGTGCCGGATGGCTACGTCGATGGGTGGCCGCATGCCAAGTCTTGGCCGCATCTCGCAAAGAAGAAAGGGACGGCGTCTGGTGGAGCTGAGGGGTCAGGCGGGATGGAGCGGTTCATGACAACCAAGCTGTCCACGGAGGAGCTACGGCAGGCGATCGCCAAGCTGGTGGTCACCTGCGACCTCCCCTTCCGCATCGTCGAGTCCGAGGCCGTGAGTGTCCCATGCCTGGTGTTTTGGCAGCATGTGGTTGACTATTTCATGCTTCTATTGTAATCCACCATTCAAATGTCCACCATTCACATGTCCACCATTCACATGTCCACCATTCACATGTCCATCATTCACATGTCCATCATTCACATGTCCACCATTCACATGTCCACCATTCACATGTCCATCATTCACATGTCCATCATTCACATGTCCACCATTCACATGTCCACCATTCACATGTCCACCATTCGGATATCCACCATTCACAGTTGTCTCTACTCTACCCTCCTCCAGTTTCGGGAGCTATTGATCCTGCTAAACCGCAACTGCGCACAGAAGAACTTCATCCCCTCGCGGTGGACGGGTATCCCGCGACACTGTGGTCTATGCAACAGCAGCTCTCCAGTCCGCCATTGCGGAGATGCTGGCGAAGGAGGGGGAGTTGGGGTGCAAGGTGTCGATCACCATCGACATGTGGACGGCACCCAACAACAAGGCATGGCTAGTGGTGACTGGTCACTGGATAGACGAGAACTTCCAGCTGCGCACAATGGTGCTTGAGTTCCATGAGATGCTCGGGCGGCATGGGGGCAGGGAGATGGCGCAGGTGGTTGAGGAGACAATTGTGCAGTGGGGGTTGGAGGGGCGTTGTCTTGGTTTCACGACAGACAACGCCTCTAGCAACATTGCCGCCTTCAGGCGGATGTCGGAGGAGGGTGGTGGTCAGTGCTTCCTCAACTCGCGCATGCACTTCCGGTGAGTCTGGGAGTGTGCGTGGGTTGGGTGTGTGGGAGTGTGGGCGTGTGTTTGCCTTTGTGGTGTGTCGTTCCAGCATGGACAATTTGTAGTTGTATGGAGGGGTGGGCCGGTGCGGTTCGAGTTGTAGGGTGTGTGGGGTCTGGTATGGGTTTGTGGCTCACTCTAATAATGTGTCCTCCAACTTCCCCTTATCTTTTTCCCAATGTTGTGTTCCGTGCGCAGGTGCTTGGCACATGTGATAAACCTTGCAGTGCAGGCAGCACTGGCTGTGGATTCCATACGGAAGTTGCTGAAGATACTGAGAGAGATGGCGTCGTGGATTGGCTTCTCTCCACAGCGCTCGGGGTCTTTCTTGGGCCTATAGCGGACGTTGAACTCGCAGGCCAACCCTGCCACGCCGAAGCCGGCGTTGAAGCTGGTGCAGGACAGTCCTATGTGCTGGGGGTCGACCCACGACATGGTCGAGCGTGCGGCTGTTCTGCAGAACCCCATCACTGTCTTCTTCGCCCAGACACAGGTAACACTTGTGTTTTGTGTGGGTTGTAGTGTGTGGTTATGTCATGGTGTGGTGTGGTGTGTTAGCACGTCTACACAATACTGTTGGTCATGCTTGTATGTTGCCGGCCGGATGCCATAATCCTCCTCCATAATCACAGTTTCCCTCATACCTCCCCCCAAACCATTCCCTCTACCCGACAGGGCTTGTCGAAGACCGACAAGAAGAAGGTGGAGAGTTTGCGCCTGACAGACGCAGACTGGGAGACCCTGCAGGCGGTGAAGACATTCCTAAGCCCCTTCGCCAAGGTCTCCAAGGCAGCAGAGGGGGCGGCGTACCCGACTGTGTCGATGGTGGTGCCGTACTACAACGGCCTGATCGACGCCATGGAGTCGCGCCTTGCCAAGGGGCCATCTCCGACGCTGCAGCCGATGATCGTGGCGGCGCTGAGCCACTTGAAGAAGTACGCCTACATCACCAGCAACGAGTACTGGATCGCCACCTTCTTGGACCCTTCCATGAAGGCGGCGTGGTTCGACGACGCGCACTGGGAGAAGTTGCATCCCGAGACCGACAGGAGGGTGAGGCCGCGTCCGGCGTCTGGCGAGGTGATCAAGCTGGTGCGCGACCGCGTGGCCGAGTACCAGGCCCGGGCTGCAGAGCTTGCTCCACGGCCGACCCCACTTGCCCCCGTTGCGGAGGAGGAGGGGGGAGACGAGGAGGAGGACGACGATGACGCGCAGTTTCTCCCTAGTCGCCGACGACTTGCGGCGCGTCTATCGGCGAGCCAGGATGCGGGGGCGGGTGGGATGGTGCAGGACGACGAGGTTAGCAGGTACTTGTCCGAGAGGGTGCGGTGCGACGTGACAGCGCTAGAGTACTGGCGCAGTGCCACCAACATGCAGACGCTGAGGCGCATGGCCCGGGATTATCTCGCCATCCCTGCCACGTCCGCTTCGAGTGAGCGGGTGTTCTCCCTTGGTCGCAACCTCATTTCCTGGAAGCGGCACCGCCTGGCCTCTCAGAGGACGCGAGCTGTCATGATTCTCATATCATGGTACGGTTCACACCATGGCCAGAGGATAGGCGAGGGCCGCCGACCGAGAGGCGTCGCACCACCAGAGTTCGCCATTGAGGGCGAGGGGGCAGAGGAGGATGACGAGGAGGAGGAGGAGGAGGGTGTGGAGGCTGACGACACAGCTGGTGGAGAGGATGATGTTGTTGGTAGTAGCAGTGCAGTAGCGCCTTAGTCACTTAGTGTAGGAATTTGTTAGACTTTGACATTTCCCTTCACAGTATGTGATGTTGTACTATTGGGTTCGTTGCATGCACACATATACACCCTGCACACATTTTGCTATCATCCTGAACCTTGAAAACTGTTTTCTGACATGTGTGACTATAGTGAATTTTCCCCTGGGCGAACACGAACATGTTCGTCTCGAACATGTTCGTGTTCGCCTGCTGAAAAAAAATCGTTCGCCACATAGGGCGAACGGAGAACACAAACTTTCACCTAAATAGTTCGCCGAACCGAACAGTGTTCGGTTCGGCAAAAGTACATGTTAGTCCACAAGTCTTCTTTTAGTCCCGCATGCATCTTTGGTCGAAATTGTTGCATCTTTCGCGATTCGGCTGAATTGTTTTATTGCATCCACTGAATTTACTTGGCCTAATGGTTTCCATTTCATGGTTTCACGCCTAGATCCGATCCTACAAGTTTTTTAAGCTTAGGGATTGCCGAAGCCGAGGCATTGCCGGATGACGAGGCGACGGCGCGGTCGCGCGGCGGTGGTGGTGGTCGGCGATGTTGGTCGCAGCCCTCGCATGCAGTACCACGCCCTGTCGCTAGCCAATCAGGTGAGTCCAACTTCTCGCGACAGTTATCGCCAGCCGTGATCTATACGTATTGCTAGCCAATAGGTTACGAGGTGGCTTTACGTTTCTGTGCGCAAAACGCGACGTTCGCTCGTTTCGTCAACGCATTCAGTTGTTACATGGCGAACTGCTCTCAGACCGCGCGGGATTCATTTGCCGGATTTCGTATAAGTTGACACTAACCTTCATGTGAATAGTGATGCACTCTGAAGGCCGTTAAGTGTGCTGAGAATCTAAGAATAGTGAGTTGAAAATGCCTTATCCTGCGCTACCGTACCGCAGCCAATAGATTCTTTACATGGACTCCTATCGTGGCGCCATTCTTACCAAGTTTACGAAATGCGTTGCTCACATACATGTCACGGAGTATCTTATATTGAGTATAATGGATTCGCGTTACTTATGGTAAGCTCCCTCTTGTGCGTGATGCTTTGGAACGTGCAGGCGGGACTAGAAGTCGACCTTATTGGCTACGCAGGTTGGTCTATATCGAGAGTACGGAATGGAAGTACTAGGTTTTCTGATTAGAAGGGAATATTCAATTGGACTGAATGACGCGTGCATATCATTCGACAAAACCTCAGTAAGCGTGAATGTTTTCTGACATTGCTGTATCCATGTGCGATTCTAGAAAAAAAGGTCTCGTTCTCCGCTCACAATACTATACTTACCATTTTCCTGCTTACTGCTCCGTTCTTCCCTTCCCTCTACTGCTCCGCCCCTCTCTTCCACATGTTGCTGTTTGCTTTTCCTCCCATCCCATGCTCTCTCCTGCCTCCCTTCCTGTTTCCCCCTACTCCTCCCCCTCCCCCCACTCCCCTTCTTTCCCTTCTTTCTCTTCTCCCCCTCTCCCCCACCGTCCCGTCCCTCCTCCCCGCTGTCTTATCCCCTTTTCCGTTTCCTCTGCGTTTGGTCAAGATAGATTCCATCCCCTTCTTCTCCCCACACTCCAAACCTCCCCCTCTCCCCCCCATTTGTTCCCCCCCCGTTTCCCCCTTCCCTCCCCCCTCCCTACTCCCTCCCCCCTCTCTCCCCCTCCCTCCCCTCTGTACCCCCCCGCCTTTCCTTTTTCAAAACCCTAAACCCCGTTCCGCAGGGTCGCAGGTGCATCCCTCGGTGGCGGAGCATCCGCGTATTCACCTGCGCCTGCTGGTGAGGAAGGCGGCGGAACGGGGGGGACGTGGGGCTGGCAATGGCAGGAAATGAGTGGGGAGGTGGGGGGAATGGGGAGGAAAGGGAGAAGGGGGAGGGAGAGCGGGTATAGAAATGGAGAGGGCTGAGCCTCTGAGATGGGAGGGGAATGATGGGGGAGATGGGGGGCAGGGGGAAAGAGAAGAAGAGGGGAATGGGGGTCCCAGGTGCACCTTTCAGTGTTGGCTGCTGCTGCTGCTGCTGCTGTTGCTGCTTTCCGCTTTCATTCCTTGCTTCCCATCTTCCCCCCCCCTCCGCTCCCCATGTCCCCAGGGTGCCCTCCCCCAGTGGCCTCTCGCATTGCCAAAGTGCTCTGCTTCCTCCCTCTCCGCCCTCCTCTCGCCCCCCGTTTCTCCCCGCCTCTCGCCCCTTCTCTCCCCCCATGTTCTCCTCCTTATCCTCTCAATTTCCCCCCGTGTTCTCCTCCTTATCCTCTCAATTTCCCCCCAGGGCATGTCCTTCCCAAGTGGCCTCTCCCGCCCGCTCTACCTGCTGCTGCTGCCCATCAAGCTCATCGCCCAAGTGCTCTGCTTCCTCTGGGTGCTCTGCATCGCCACGCCGCCTCCCGACTTCTACCTCCTCCAGGTGAGGCTTTAGACGTCTCAAGCCCCCTTTCTTCCCCCCTCCCCTCACCCGTTCTCCCCCCTCTCCCCGGAATTCCCTCCTCCTGGATTTTTCTTCCACTCCTTCTCTCCCCTCCCACTTTTCCCCAGAAATCCCCCCCACCAACCCGACCTTCACAGTGGTCCGTTTCACTGGCCTTGTGCGCAGAACCCCTTCCCCACCCCCTTCCCCTTCCCCCCGTCACCCCCCTCCCCCGCTCTCCCCATCAGATCAGAACCCCCCCACCATCCCCACCTTCACAGTGGTCCGTTACGCTGGGCTAGTGCGCTGAGCCTTGTTCGTGATCGACTGGCACACCTTTGTCTCTTTTCTTCCAATGCACCCTTCCTCCCCCCTCAGAACCCACCCACCATCCCCACCTTCACAGTGGTCCGTTTCGCTGGGCTAGTGCGCTGAGCCTTGTTCGTGATCGACTGGCACAACTTTGTCTCTTTTCTTCCAATGCACCCTTCCTCCCCCCTCAGAACCCACCCACCATCCCCACCTTCACAGTGGTTCGTTTCGCTGGCCTAGTGCGGCGAGCATCGTTTTTCATTGACTGGCACATCTTCGGCTTCACTCTCTTCGGGCTGTCCCACGCCCGCTTTTCTCCTCTTTTTAACCCCTCCCCCCCTCCCCCTCCCCCCCAACCCCCCTCCCCCCCCCCCTCCTCCCGCTCTCCCGTTCAGAACCCCCCCACCATCCCGACCTTCACAGTGGTTCGCTTCGCTGGGCTCGTGCGCCGTGCATCGTTCGTCGTCGACTGGCACAACTTCGGATTCACTCTCATCCACACCTCTCAAAGCCCATCTTCTCCACATCCCTCACCCCCTCCCTCCCTCCTCAGAACCCCCCCACCATTCCGACCTTCACAGTGGTCCGTTTCGCTGGCCTCGTGCGGCGGGCGTCATTTGTCATAGACTGGCACAACTTTGGCTTCACCCTCTTCCACCTCTCAAAGCCTATTCTCTCCCCATCCCTCCGCCCTTCCCCCCCTCCCCCCTCAGAACCCACCCACCATTCCCACCTTCACAGTGGTGCGTTTCGCAGGGCTCGTGCGGCGAGCCTCGTTTGTGATCGACTGGCACAACTTCGGCTTCACCCTTTTCGGCCTCCGCTTCGGCCCTGCTCACCCCCTCGTGAAGATCCACAAGTGGTGCGTGCTGTTTGCTAGGGGCATGGGCATGGGCGTGGGAGTGGGAGTGGGCGTGGGCGTGGGTGTGTGCATGTTGCATCGTGTGTGGGGGGAGGGACGAAGGGGTGGGGTGGTTTGTGGGGGAAGGGGAGGGAGGGTGGGTACTGTCACTCACTCCTATGCCCTAGAGGCATACTCGGCTGCATGTGCGTACTTAGGTGTGCGTGTGTTGCGTCATGCCGTCATTGACTGGCACAACTTCGGCTCCGCTTTGGCCCTGAACACTTTTGAGAATCCTCAAAACCCCTGCCCCGTGCCCCGTGCCCCATGCCCCATGCCCCATGCCCCATGTCCATTGCCCTCCCCCCCCAGGTACGAGAGCACCATAGCCCGCCAGGCAGCAGCGCACATATGTGTGACTCGAGCCATGCAGCCTCTACATATCTCCGTGTGCCCCCTTGCCTCTGCCCCCTATGCCGCTCCTCCCCTGCATCTGTCTCCTTTCCCCTCCCCTCCCCCCCCAGGTACGAGACGACCATAGCCCGCCAGGCAGCAGCGCACATATGTGTGACTCGAGCCACCGCCGCTCATGTACTTATCTGTATCTGCCTCTTTGTGTCCGCCCTGTTTTGAGTCGACTCAAAACAAGGCCCACCCCTCATGTACTTATCCGCATCTGCTTCTTTGTGTCTGGCCCCTTCGCATTCGCTCCTATGCGCCCCCCCCCCCCCTCCCACCAGGTACGAGACCACCATAGCCCGCCAGGCAGCGGCGCACATATGTGTGACTCGAGCCATGCAGCAGGAGCACGCACCATGTGTGATGTACATATCTGCTGCGTCCGCACCTCGCCCGCTGCCCCCTGCCCCCCGCCCCTGCCCCCCGCCCCTGCCCCCTGCCCCCTGTCTTCCTCCCCGTGCCTCCCATCTTTCTTCCCCCTCCAGGTACGAGACCACCATAGCCCGCCAGGCAGCGGCGCACATATGTGTGACCCGAGCCATGCACCAGGAGCACGCACAGAGCACGCACCATGTGTAATGTACATATCTGCTGCTCCTGCTGCTGCGTCTGCCCCCCTGCCCCTTACCCACCCCCAGGTACGAGACGAACATTGCCCGCCAGGCAGCGGCACACATATATGTGTGACTCGAGCCATGCAGTAGGAGCACACACAGAGCACACACCTTGTGATCCACATGTATATCTGTGTCTGTCCCCTTGCCCCCTGCCACATGCCTCCCCTCCCAGGTACGAGACGACCATAGCACGCCAGGCAGCGGCACACATATGTGTGACTCGAGCCATGCAGCAGGAACTGGCGAACAACTGGGATATACGGTGAGGTGGAGAGCAGTGATGAGGGGTGTAGATGTGTTTTAGAGGGGCCGAGAGGGGTATAGAGGGGTGAAGGGGAACGCATGATTTGTGCTATGCAATAGCGCAAGTGTGTGTCTCCGCTCCGCCTTCCTGACTTTTGAGACACCTCAACCTGTCTCCCTTCAATGTGTATGACCAAACCACCTCTACTGTTCATACCTCCATCTCTTTTGAGGCGCCTCAAAAGTCCTTCCTGCCTTCTGAGACACCTCAACCTGTCTCTCTTCAATGTGTATGATCAAACCACCTCTACTGTTCATACCTCTATATCTGCGCTCTTCCTTGCACCTTCAAATGCCCCTCAGAGCCACTGTTCTGTACGACCGCCCGCCTTCCTTCTTCCGACCTAGTTCCTTGGAAGAGATGAGAGAGGTGCGCATGGGTCGAGAGAGGTGCGCATGGGTCGAGAGGGGTGCGCATGGGTTGAGAGAGGTGCGCATGGGTTGAGAGAGGTGCGCATGGGTTGAGAGAGGTGTGTATGGGTTAGGAGAGGTACGCATGGGTTGGGAGAGGTGTGTATGGGTTGGGGAGGTGTGCGCATGGGTTGAGAGAGGTGGCTGTCCCACTCCCCTTGCCCCACTCCCATTCCGCCCTTCCCCTCCCCCCACTCTGCTTCTCTCACTCCCCTGGCCCCAACAGGTACTGGGGCGCATCGACCAATCACTGCTCGACAGCTGTTTCTCCCCACCCGCACCAGGTGCACACCTGTCACTTTCGTTTCAGTCACTTTCATTCTAGTCACTTTCACTTCAGTCCCTTACCTTACTGCTTATTTATGCATTTCAAGCATTACGTAAAATGAGGTCCTTTTTAAATCGCTCAAAGCATCGGCCCCTCATTGGATATTCGAGCCATTACTGATAGTGATTAGCAGCGCTTTTTCTCCTTCAATGGCTCACTCGCAAGTTCCTCTTTTCCTCTAATAGTTCACCCCTTGCATGACACATACCCCCCCCCCCCCTCTTCCCTTCTCTCCGCCTTCGCTATTCTTCCCGCCTCCTGTTCCTGCCCCTTGCATGACACATCCTGTTCCTGCCATCGCATCACACCTCATCACGCGGCTCCGACCACATCCCACCATGCCTCACCACGTCTTACCACTTTGTACTGCTTGTCACTGCATCAGGAACCACTCAGTGGACTCTCAGACCGGATCGTCCTGCTTTAGTTGTCAGCAGCTCCAGCTGGTGCGTCACCTGTTTGCCTGTGTGCGTCTTTGACTCTGCCTGCGCCTTTGCTTCTGCCTGCCCTTACGCTTACACCTCCCCCCCCCCACACACACACACCAGAACTTGTTCTAGAATTCTAAAAAGGACTTTGACTTTGGCGTGCTTATGACAGGCGGCTCACAGGACTGTTTGCATGCGCTTGTGCCGCCATGCCTCCACCCTTACACTTACACCTCCCCCCCTCCCGCCCCCGCTTATGACAGGCGGCTCTCTTTTGAGGCACCTCAAAAGTCCTCCCCCCCCCCCCCCACCCACACCTTAGTGGCAAAAGACGCGTCCTGGGTCTAAGACGAGTGCGTCCAGACGCAGCGTCTTAGAAGCAGGACGCATGATGTGGGCCTTTGAGACGCAGCAAAAGACGCAGGCCCGGGCAGGGCAAAAAAAAACCCCGGGCAGCCAAAAAAACACGTTATAGGGCATGGAAAGGGGGGGGAGGACGATGTATCACACATGTGAGGCAAAAAGATAGCTATGGAGCGAAAGGTAGCTAAACCCTCAAGGGTTTACGAAGGAGAATTGTGTGTGGGCTGTTTTTGATGGTCGAAATGGGTCTGGGGGGTCGAAATTTCGCGACATTGACATTCGCGTCGAAATCGCAAATGTCAACTTCGCGATCGGGGAAAAAAAAAATCCTGTCAGCCCGAAAAAAACTCTGCCGTGCGTCCTGCGTCTGGACGCGCGTCCAGCGTCCCTGCGTCCGGACGCTGCGTCCAGACGCAGGACGCAGGACCCCCCCTGCGTCTTTTGCCACATAGACCCACACACACACACACATGCACACCTGGACTTCTTCTAGAATTTTAAAAAGGGACTGTGTGATGTGATAAGTCGATTTTTGAGTCGACTCAAAAATCGACTTATCAAACACGAATTCTAAAAAGGACAACGACTTTGGCGTGCTTATGACAGGCGGCTCACAGGGAGGCCCTTCTCACAGGGAGGCCCTTTTCACAGGGAGGCCCTTCTCACAGGGAGGCCCTTTTCACAGGGAGGCCCTTCTCACAATAACCTATCCACTCTTTTCAACCCCTCTTTCCAACAAGAGAACGAGTTGTGTTGTGCCTTCCTAGACTATTTGGATTCCTAGCCCGTGTCGCCCGATTTCCAGAAGACTGCCTCGAGTTTCAGTCGCTGAACCTCAGGATTGGTCATCCATATTACCCAGGGCCTGAATGTTCCTTGGGCTCTTCTTTTTCATGCCTCGCTGGTCCCTGAGTCCCCCAGATTCGCGTCACTCCCATGAACCCAACCCCCTCTCTACAGTACATCTAATGATTCCCTCTACAGTACCTGACATCAATCCGTCTACACCAAACAAGCACGTAACTGAATGTATCGTTCTTACCAATAGATTCTGTGACACACACTCTACAGGACTGCAGATGAGGATTTTGATGTGTTGCCAGAAGCAGCTCTCATGTATGACAGGCAAGTGGCAGCAAGAGGCCTTCTCGTCACCACCTTTCCACTCCTTGCAACCTTTCCCCACCACATCAAACACACCCACCAGGACTGCGGATGAGGATTTTGATGTGTTGCTAGAAGCAGCTCTCATGTATGTATGACAGGCAAGTGGCAGCAAGCGCTGGAAGAGAACCTTCTCACCCTTTCCAACCACTCCCCACCACGCCACACCCACTACAGGACTGCGGATGAGGACTTTGACGTGTTGTTAGAAGCTGCTCTCGTGTATGACAGGCGCGTGGCAGCGATGGCGGGGGAGGGGGAGGGCGCTTTCACAACCATTTAACTCTTTTCAACCCTTGCCGACCTCCCTCCCCTGCCTCCACTCACACCCACTACAGGACTGCGGATGAGGACTTTGACGTGTTGTTAGAAGCTGCTCTCATGTATGACAGGCGTGTTGCAGCGATGGCGGGGGAGGGGGAGTTTGGAGGAGAGGGAGGAGGCGAGGGGGAGCGGAGTGCTGCTGACGTCCCTCTTCTTGATTCCAAAGGAACCGATGGGATACCAGAATCAGGAGTGGCAGCAACAGCAGCAGGAGCAGGGGCAGCAGGAGCGGGAGGAGATTTCTCTAGTGCAGGGTCAAGAAAAGAAGCGGAAGGAGAGGGTGAGCGGGGAGGGGGGGTGACGGCGGCAGGAGCAGCCGGAGTGGGAGCAAGTGGAGGGAGGTTGAAGTCAGGAGCCAAGTTTCCCAATCTGGCGTTTATTGTCACAGGTAAGCTCTTTTAGTGGCACCGTGCAAAGCATGAGGCGACTTTTGAGGCGCCTCAGAAAAATTCCCAACTTGCCGTTTATGTTACCGCTGAGCATTGATTGGTATATATATGTATATATGTACTTTATTTTTAAGCACACCTTTCTCTAATCTCTCTTCCCCCTTTTCCTCCTCTTCCCCCTCTTCCCACCCCTAGGCAAGGGAGCCCTTCGATCGCACTACGAGGCCAAGATGCGACGGCTGAGATTGCGCCACGTGTCCTTCCGAACCGCGTGGCTTGCTCCGGAGGACTACCCGAGGCTGCTAGGCTCGGCGGACCTGGGCGTGTCTCTCCATACCTCGTCATCAGGCTTGGATCTGCCTATGAAAGTGGTGGACATGTTTGGATGCGGCCTTCCCGTCTGCGCCATTTCCTATTCCTGGTGAGTCCTTGATGGAACAATGTTACTACTCACAACCCCTTAGGCCTGGATTAGCTCAGGCTTGGATCTGCGTATGAAAGTGGTGGACATGTTTGGATGTGGCCTTCCCGTGTGCGCCATCTCTTATTCCTGGTGAGTCCTTGATGGAACAATGTTACTACTCACAACCCCTCGAGCTTGGATCTGCGTATGACAGTGGTGGACATGTTTGGATGTGGCCTTCCCGTGTGCGCCATCTCTTATTCCTGGTGAGTCCTTGATGGAACAATGTTACTACTCACAACCCCTCGAGCTTGGATCTGCGTATGACAGTGGTGGACATGTTTGGATGTGGCCTTCCCGTGTGCGCCATCTCCATTCCTGGTGAGTGCTTGTGACGATTTCCTATGTGAAATCCGTTACAACTCACAACAACTCTCAGCCCTGGATGTGCCCTGAAATAAATGAAATTGGTGACTATGTTCTGGTGTGGCCTTCCCGTGTGCGCCATCTCCTATTCCTGGTACGAACATTCAAAGGGCTGAACATTCCAAGGGCTGAACATTCCAAGGGATGAACATTCCAAGGGCTGAACATTCCAAGGGCTGAACATTCCAAGGGCTGAACATTCCAAGGGCTGAACATTCCAAGGGCTGAACATTCCAAGGGCTGAACATTCCAAGGGCTGAACATTCCAAGGGCCGAACATTCCAAGGGCTGAACATTCCAAGGGCCGAACATCCCGTATTCCTCTCCTCCCCTCCCCTCCACAGTTTCCGCTTGCCTGTAGCATCCACGAGCTAGTCAAAGACGGTCTTCTCTTCTCAGACTCCTCGGAGCTCGCCTTTATACCCCCCTCCCCCTCCCACCCACCACCTTAATGTTTTGTTTTCCCCACCTGTAGCATCCACGAGCTAGTCAAGGACAGCGCCAACGGCCTTCTCTTCTCAGACTCCTCGGAGCTCGCCCTCACCCCCTCTTTCTCCCCTTTTCCCCCATCTTCCCCAATCCAAACCCTTAGCTCCAACCCTTTCCTCTCTCAGCATTCACGAGCTAGTCAGGCCAGCACCCAACGGTCTCCTCTACTCACCCTCCCCCCACCATCTTCTTCCCCCCACCCATCCCCCCCCTGTTCCGCCCGCCCTCAGCATCCACGAGCTAGTCAAGGACGGCTCCAATGGTCTTCTCTTCTCAGACTCTTCAGAGCTCGCCTCGCAACTTATTGACATCTTCTGCGGCTTCCCAGAAGGTTCTGCCGCTCTCAAGGCCCACTCCCCTGCCACTGCCACCACCTATTCCCCTGCATTTGCTTCCTCTACCTCCTCGGCCCCCTTATCCACACCTCCCACATCACCCACATCTCCGTCATCTGCTCCTTCCTCCGTTACTCTGCTTCAGAAGCTAAGGTCTGGTGCCCTGGCGACAGGGGCTGCTGGTAAATGGGCGGATGAATGGGGTGTGAATGTGCTTCCGCTGGTGGAGAGATTAATCCGGGGGTGATTTACGAGGTGTAATGAGGTGATTGGGTGTAGATGTAGTTGTGATACCTTGCGGTGGTATTCGGTGGGTTGATTATTTCAGCTGGGCAAATAAATGATTCTGGTGTCATTAGGTTTCTAATTTGGGAAAAAATGTCAATGGTAACTTACATGGGGCAGTATAACGCGAACGGTAACGATTTCAACGCGTTTGGTAACTCGCTTAACGCGTTTGGTAACTCGCTTAACACGTTTGGTAACTCGCTTAACGCGTATGGTAACTATACACTAGCAGCCCATCACGCGAATGGTAACTACATGAAACTCCCGCCGAAATGATCCTGAAATTGAGGAAATTATCGATTTTGAAAGCCTTTACGCACAGTTTTATCGTTTTTGAACAAGTTCCGCCGCGACTTTGAAGGACCTTGTTTAGTCTAATACCACGGACCAAGAAGTTTCAAAGTTTATATATATATATATATATATATATATATATATATGGCTCGTACAGAAACGGTTCAAATCATAATTGAGAAAGCTTGCTTTCTTATTTTTATCAATTGGCATCGTTCTCATTACAACTGCATCGTTCTCATTACAACTGGCTTATTACAACATTTGCATCGAGATTGAACACAAGCTAGTGCATGCTAATATCACTAGCTAAGATGTACCCTATCCAAGTGGCATTAGCAAGGCGTTCTACGCTGGGGTGGGTGGTGGGGATGTTGAGTGAGCCGTTTGAAATAGAGAAACGTGGGTGGAGGGAAATGAGCTCCAACCCACGGTTTTTGTAGTTGGAGAAGGGCGTTTAGCGCGCTTCGACGATGCCAATTGTGCAGTACAAGCAGCTTCGCTTTCACAATACACAATTTTAAAAAACACAATGTGTGTTTTAAAAATTAGAGAAAGCTTGCTTCTTATTTTTATCAATTGGCATCGTTCTCATTACAACTGGGGTCTCTGAGACATGGGCAGTGGGGGCCTCCTATGGCGTACGAGCGCCTCTGTGTGTTGCGCCGAAGACACCGCCTGCGTCGGATCTTGCAGGTTGCGGGATGCTGTGATGAGAGGCTCGACGTATGGCGTGACGTACATTTCCTTAGCTGTGTCGCTTTGCCATCTGCCCAGCCGTTTGAAGACTCTGTCTGGCACTCCAGTGTTGGCTGCTACTGTGGCCGCGCCTTTTCGGAAAGAGTGAGTGCCGAGCTGCAGCTCTCCCAGACCAACTTGTGCGAAAGCTTCCTTACACCAGTTCCGAATTGTAGTGTATGAAGGCGGCTTCGCTTGGCCTTTGCTGCTTGAAGCGTGCCCGAAGACACGAATCAACGGTCCCTCTGACTGAGGACCATAGCTGGCGAGTTGGATGAAGCGTCGGGTGCAGCGCACTGGGCAACAAGGGTCTGTCGTTGCTGCAATGGGTATCCATGTTCCGTGACCGGCCTGATCGGTCTTAGAGTGTGGTATGAGGATCCACATGACCTCTTCGTCGAATTGGATGTCTTGCCATTGTATGGCCACTAGGTCGGAGTATCGCAGAAATCCTGAGTACATGAGGATGGGGATCAGCCTTTTCTGAAATTCCGCAGGGTCGTCAGACTGCAGGTAACTCCCGGCCATGTCGCGGACTTGTTGGATCGATACGGGTTCCTTCAGACGAGTAGGGCGGGGGCAGTGTCGTTTTGCACAGTCGCGGACTTGGGTGGTAAACGGACCGATTGTTGGGCATTTGTTCCCAGTCATGCGATGGGCGAAGCTTACTGCCGAGCACGTCAGCTGCACTACGGACAGGGTGGCTTTGCGTCGGATTGCGTGAACCAGGTATAGTGCGAGTGTCATGTCGGAAGCTGGAAGAAAGGAGAGATCCACTTTTGTGCAAAATGCTCGAAACTTGGCCCAGTATGGTTCGTATGTCCGGATCGTAGAATCGGCGCGTGACTGCGCGAGCATTTTGATCAGTTGGTCGTGTAACTTTGGGAGCAAATCTGAACACAGGAGTGGACAATATGCATTAGTCAAATACCACTCGCAGTGCAATGATTGGGCTATGCGGTAGTCCCGTGCCCGAGAAGGCAGTAGAATGGGACCCTATATCTAGGCATTGGCTTCCGTGTGTGAGAGGGATGTGCGCGTGGATGTGTGGAGCCCAAGTACATAGGGAGGGTTGCAAAAGTGGCCACCAACTTGCGCCTGGCCAGTGCGGGACTATTAATGTGAGTGATGCATGGGTGCGTTGTGCATGGTGGAGGACGGTTGGGACCAGTTGGGGTGGGGGGAAGGCGAAGTTGTTTTCGGCTGTCCATGCGATCGAGAACGCATCAACTGCGATGGCTTCCGGGTGGGGGATCTTGGTGCAAAAGCGCGAGAGTTGGGTGTTGTGAGAGTTTGCAAAGAGGTCGATGGAATGCGGACCCCAACGACGTTCTAAGATGCGAAACCACGGCTTCTTCAACGCGTAGTCGTCGTGGTCGACCATTTTTGAAAGCTCGTCAGCATGTGAGTTGAGCTCTCGCGGGATCCATTCAATGATCAAGCGCGTGCCGAGCCCCATGCATGTTCGGATGATGCTTTTGCAAGCCATTGTGAGGTCAGAGCTGTGAGAGCCGCCTTTGCGAAGGATGAAAAATATGCCCTGGTTGTCCACCCGCACGAGAACGTGTTTTTGCTTGATCTTGTTGGCGTACGTTTGGAGCACCCAAAGGACGCCTTCGATCTCCCGCCGCGTGCTGGACGTTGCCTGTAGCGGCTCTGACATGGTTGCGCTCGCTTCTTCGAGGCCACCCGGAAATGTAGTTAGAGTGGCGCCCCAACCATGAGAGCTGGCATCCACATGAATTACCGCATCGTAGCTGTTCCGGACGTGGAAAGGTGCACCGTTGAACCGGTCGAACTCCTCAAGCCAAAAGTGTAGCTCCTCTGCTGCGGCTGGGGGGATGACCACGTTGCTTTTCCATGACGGTGCGTCGTTGATTACTTGTAACATGGCGTGGCTGAATGCGCGAGCGGTCGCGCCAAGTGCGACCCCCATTGATGCGAGCATGCCTGTGATTCTGGCCACGTGGCGGACCGGGACTGGTCGGCATGCCTTGCTTGCGCTCAGGAGGTTTTGGATGGTTGCATGTAGTGAGGCTCGTCGGTCGGGACCGATGGAGAATCGACCGGTATCGGTTTCCAGCTCTACACCAAAAAATCGTAGGCGTTGCGATGGTGACAGCTGTGATTTCTTCGCGTTTATCACGAGTCCTGCCTCTTTAAGGTCCAATATCACACGCTGGCAGATCGCTTGCGCATGGTCTTTCGACTGACAGAGGAATAAGATGTCGTCCACGTAAGGGATGACTCGGATGCCTTGTTCTCGCCAGCGCCGAGCCAGTTGCTTGATGAGCTGCGTGAAGACGAATGGAGCTGTCGCGAGGCCAAATGGCAGTGAACGAAATGCGTACGTGCGCCTCCCAAATTCGAAGCCGAGGAACTTCCAGCATGATGGGTGGATGTCGATGTGGTGGTAACCGGATTTAAGGCCAATGGAGAACATCCAATCCCCAACGCGTGCCAGGTCCGCCACGCGGTTGAGCCCCTCGTACTTGAACTTGGGGACGATTAAGCTTGCGTTGACTTTCCGCAGATCAAGAATGAGTCTGCATTTGTCTTTTTGCTCGACCACATTGAGTGGACTTATACACGTCAGCTCCGTTGCGGGCATCTGGACTGCTGCTCCAGTCTCTAGGAGTTCTTGGATAGCGGTACGCGTGAACGTAGCATGCGTGTTTGCCCCGACATGGTTGCGATCGTGGAAGGGTTGTGGTGGGCCGTGGCTCCATGGTAGCCAATAACCCCTGGCGATGACGGAAAGGACGAGGCTGCAGGGACACCAGGAGCTCCACCACGCAAAGGTCGCACGAAGTCGACCGCGCATTTGTGTAATGGTTTTGTCCGTGACGGCAAATTCATACGGATCGTCGTAACATACCGCCTCGCACTGTCGTGCTCCTGTAATTGAGGCAAATGGGGTAGGGTTGGGAGTTCCATTTGACGCATGCATGTGCGTGTGCATGTACGCGCAATCGTTGATCAATGGTGTGAATGAGATTGCCTATCTATCGAAAGGACAACAAATATGTCGTGCGCGCGCCGACGCTTCTTCTTCTTCTTCTTCTTCTTCTTCTTCTTGGTTTTTTTTTTTTTTTTTTTTTTTTGCTCCATGGGCACCCTGATCATGGTAGGCAAGTAGGTGTCACTCTCTGGACCCCCTCCTCTTTTTTTTTTTTTTTTTGTCTCATCTAGCACCGTGGCTAGCCCTTTTTCCGATACATCACATCGCGCTTTTTTTGTGTTTTTTTTTTTTTTTGCTCGCCTTGTCATCCACTTGGTAAGACGTGGTTGTGCATGCCTTTAGTGCATGTGGGCTGGTGCTTTGAACCATGGACATGCGTGTCCACCGTGCTTTGTCTTGTTCTCTCTCTCTCTCTCTCTCTCTCTCTCTCTCTCTCTCGCTCTCTCTCTCTCTCTCTCTCTCTCTCTCTCTCTCTCTCTTCCTCTCTCTCTCTCATGCTCTGCACCTCCTCTGTGTGTCTAGAGGCTCTTTGCAAAATATTAAATCAAGGAACTTTTTATTAAATCAACCAACACACATTGCAATGCTTCCTAGCATTCATCACCCCACCGGGTGGCCAAATACATGGGACCGAGGGGTTGTTGTTCCCCTTCCCTATCCTAGGCCCAAAGCCTATTACTACCCTTCACTAGGGCTGGCCTCTTGCCATCGCAAACCCCTAGGGCTGCCCACGGTTTCCGCACTCAAGAGTGCACCGTGCCTAGCGCCCAAGGCGCCTAATCCCTTGGCCCGCTCCTACACCACCGGAGCGGGTCCTTGGCCGCCATGCCCGTTCCTAGGGCAGGCACTTGCCACATGTCCCGGCTGGCCGCAGCGGAAGCACGAGCCCCGAAACCCACGACAATTGGCCGTGGGCGGGGGGGCCCGCTTGGGTAAGAACGGCATTGGCGCCGCGGGTGACACGAGCGTATGCACTTGCCGCGCGGTCCATTGCAGCCATATCCGCGACCACCTGCTTGAAGGGTCGAGAGGTCAGCAGGCTCTTCTGCTGGTATAGTTTGAAGCGTTTCGCCGTGCGGAAGTCGGAAGCGTCCTCCACTTGAAGCACCTCGAAACGCCCCGAGATGAGGTTGAGCGCGTGTGAGATGAGTTCGAGTCCGCCCGCCGAGTCGCCTCGCTGCGCCTTGTATTCCGCGTGCAGCAGGTACGCACGCAAGTCCTCCAGCAGCTCCGCTTGCTCTCGCACGGAGTCGTTGACGAAAGTCGCCGCCGAAAAGGTGAGGTTAGAAGAAGGGAGGGGGGGGAGGTTTTCCGTGCCAATAAAATTAGCAGTGTTGACTGGAGCCTCACCAGCTTCATCTTCAGAGTCGTCGGTGTCGTTGTCGACCGCCGGAGCAGGGGGAGCGGCTGTCGCTGCGTCGTTGTCATGCCGGTTCGTACGTGCTCCTCGCGTGCCTTTTTCCTTTTTCGCGTTTTCTTTTTTAGCCGACGCAGATGCAGCGGGTAGTGCAGTTTCCGCGGCTGTAACGCTGACGGGCTGCTGCTGTAGAAGGGATAGCAGCGCGTTGACCTGGTCCGGGGTCAACGCCTGCGTCAGTGCAGGGGCGGTCGTCGCGTCAGACGAGGAGACCACAGTCCGCCTCCTCTGGCGCTGACGCGACGGTCCAGCCGTGGGTGCTGGCGTGTGCTCGGCGTCAGGTGCGTGTGCCGCGCCAGCTGCCGTCGCCACTTGCGCCGCAGGTGCCACAGGCGCCACTGGCGCCACTGGCGCCACAGGGGCCGAAGGGTGCTGCTGGGCGTCGGCACTTTTGTTGACCTCGAGCCCGCCCAGCAGTACGTCCACTGCAGTCGGGGCGGGCGGTCCATCTTCTGCCCGGCGCTTGTTACGGCGGTCGCCCGCAAAATCGCGGGTGTTACGGTCGGAGTCGGAAGCGGGGTTGGACGAGTTCACGTTGTTAAGTGTCGTCGTCGGTGCCATCGTTGATCGATTGAAGTTAAAAATGTCGCTAAGTAAAGTCGAGGGTGACTCGCCTCTAGGAAGCGATTTTGTTCTAGCCAGCTTGGAAGGAGAGAAAGACTACGTGAGCGGAGATGTTGAGTGAGCCGTTTGAAATAGAGAAACGTGGGTAGAGGGAAATGAGCTCCAACCCACGGTTTTTGTAGTTGGAGAAGGGCGTTTAGCGCGCTTCGACGATGCCAATTGTGCAGTACAAGCAGCTTCGCTTTCACAATACACAATTTTAAAAACACAATGTGTGTTTTAAAAATTATAATTTTTTGATAGCATGATTGCGAAATTGCAAAATGATTTAAAAAAAAAACTTTCCGCGAAAGGGCATCAGGCTTTTAAGTTTTGTAATTACTGCAACGTTGGCCATTTTTTTTTCATGTGGAAAAGATACACCTCTTTAGAATTACATGTTTCATTTTTCAAAAAAGAACCATATACGCCTTGTCGCAAGGAGTTTAGGGTTGATGCTCCCAAATTCATTTGCCATCTGAAAGGGGCATAGATTTGTTTGCCCCGGTTGCACGATAGAATTAAGTACAAACAGTTTGTGGAAGGAGCGCCAGAATATCAGTTTTATATAAAACTTTGTTTTTGAAACACTTACGGTTTTGCAATTAGCTTGAAAATCGGAAAGTGTGTCAGGATTTCGGGAAGTGTGTCAGAATTTTGGAAAACTGTGTCAGAATCTCGGAGAGTGTGTCAGAGGTTGCTGCTTCAAGATTCGTCAATTTAGTCTGACGCGAGCGGGAAAAACCAGAATCAGGGTAATTTTGGGCGAGGGTTTCTTCTAGTTACCATTCGCGTGATGGGCTGCTAGTGCATAGTTACCATACGCGTTAAGCGAGTTACCAAACGTGTTAAGAGAGTTACCAAACGCGTTAAGCGAGTTACCAAACGCGTTGAAATCGTTACCGTACGCGTTATACTGCCCCATGTAAGTTACCATTGACATATTCTCCCTTCTAATTGTAGTCTTTATACACTGAAATCTGTATGACAAGTAACACGTTGGTATTGTACTGGTAATCCCCCTAAAAGCACGGGAATTCTCTTTGCCAGCTCAGCATAACCAAATGTCGGATCAGCGGTGGGGAGAGAGGGGGGACGCCTGATTTGGGGTTGCTGCTGCTGGATGGATCAGCTTGGCTGGGGAGGACATTATCCGAGTTGCGGGCTTGGCCGGGAGGAATGATGGGTTGGGGTTTGGTTATGGGCATCTACTGGGAATGAAACTGGATGTATTATACATCTACGTTCATGGAAATAAGGGCCTTTTGGACACTCACGTCCTCCTCACCACCACTCAAATTTCTTCAGCACGACACGAATCATCACGTCAATCATCAAGGACCTTCCACGTTGCGACCAAAATGTATTGAAATGGACGAAAGCATCCAAGCTAGAACCAGCACAGTCCTTGGCAGTTGCTATTTGCAGGTCATCCGTGAACAAGAAAAAATACAGTACACGATGCTCGTTTGACTACACACGATGCTCAACCCCTGCGCGCGAATTTGCCCTGGACCAGATGGAAAGTCTGCACCCGTGTGTAACCCAAGGTTGCCTTTCCATCCGGTCCAGGGCAAATTCGCGCGCAGGGGTTGAGCATCGTGTGTATGGCATTTCCTGGATTGTAATTTCAGTACCATCCCTCCTCAAGAAGTCAACAGTTACTGTTTTTGCTGTATGGGAATCTTTAAATGATGCACTGCCCGATGCTGCCCGTTTAGCTTGCGCGACTCGAAACGGCGGTGTCCTTAACAGTAAAACCAAGAATTCTATTGTTCAGATCGAACACAAACCCTTTTTACAAGGTGTACTCTGGAGGATTGCTGATACATGGAAGTTAGTGTGAAAAGGGTGGCCCTGGAAATCTAACAAGGAATATTCCTGCTTTTCACTCTGTTCCCACACCCGCCTCTAATGTATTCTGACCCTAAAGAATACCTTTGTTGGGGTCTAGGACAAGACAAGAATCTCCACAAGCCACTGCTTTGTCAAGCAAGACAAGGTCCCAAACGAGTTCAAGGTTCTGGTTTACTCGAAATCACGCGGTTTTTGCCAGAAAAGGTCAACAACGTATCTTGCAGATCTAGCCACCTCCAGCGAGTCCACCTGGCCATGGGTGGCATGGCATGGCATGCTGCAAGGTGAAAAGGACCCATCGCATTCCCCTCCCCCCGTCCCCTCCCCCCCCAACCAACCTCCCTCCCTCCCCCCTTGCTCCCTCACCTCACCACTCTCCTCCTTCCGCCTCCTCATGCTTCTTCCCCTTTACTTCCCCCCTTCTCCTCCCCAGTTCCCAAATTTACAGGCAACATTGGGCCCACATACTATTTGTGCAAACAACACATGCGGGGATGCGGACCGGAATGCCAGCTCGAAAACAAACGAACATAACGGGAAGGGAATCTAATTGCCTATTTTACAGCTTGCATCTTCTTTTCCAGCGTGTTTTCTTTGCGCGTGTCTACGCGCCAGTGAGTTATCGCCTCATCGCCTCAACTCGCCTCGCCTCTCCTCTTCCCCTCCTCTCAACTGTTTTCACAACCCAATGAAATATCAGCCTGCCACTATATTTTTCCGTTCCGTTCTGTTCCACTTGGGATACTGATCATGCACAGGTCCCACTGCTAGTTCTATATCTGCTCTGAATCCCACTGCCCACTTACCTCGGTCCCACTGCCCACTTACCTCGGTCCCACTGCCCACTTACCTCGGTCCCACTGCCCACTCCACCACTGGTCCTATCATTTCCATCCCCACATTCTGTCTCCTTTTCACGTCGGTCTGTAGATATCTTACTACGGACGACGATCAAGGAAGCGAGCTTACATTTCTTCTTCTTCTGTCGAGGAGAATTAGCTCGGACAGACTTCTACCTTCTTTTCGCCATGGAAGCGGACCTCATAGCAGCTAAGTTTGAAATGGACGAGCTCTACTCCAAGATAACATCGTCCATGCCTCCAAGCTCCTCGGGCAACGCTAACCGCGATCCCCGTGTTCCCGAAACCGGTAAGCCCAACCTGGGCAGGCGGCTCGCCGTCCGCCTTCTCGTCGGCGGCGATGTCGAGTCGAATCCCAAAACCCTCGCCGCTGCAGCCGCCGCGAATGCCGCCTTCAATGCCGCCGCAAAAGGCAAGGCGCTGGTTCCCGATATCGACATACCCGCCCATGTCAAGCGCGTTACCAGACCACCTGTCGGTAGTTCCCGCCTATCTTCGGTCACTAGCGCGCCAGCACCCGCGGATCATGCACTCGGGGAGTCCTCCGCAGGTCCAAGCAAGCCCGCATCCGCGGCGGAAGCTGCGCAAGGCTCGCGGAGCAGCAGGTCCGCGCAACACGCTGTTGTCGCGCGGAAGCCGCGCGCCGCCAGGCCTTCCGCGAGCAGCATTTTCCGCGCCTCCAGCGTTTTGTGCGAACGACAAGCAGCCATTGCCATGTCTCTGGAATCCAGCAGCAGCATCGACAGCAACAGCAGCACCGCGTGCGAAAAGCCGTCGCAGGATGACCCGATGGATGAGTTTTTCGCGATTATGGAGCAATTCGTGGAAGAGCCTGCTGAAATGGAGTATCTCCGCGCCTCGGAGGCCGCCAGGCGGAACCGGGAGGGCCCGAGCGACGCAAACGGCGGAAGCGGCGCAAAGGGCGGCAAGCCAGCAATCACTCGGCAAAAGTCTCAAAATAAAGAGTTTGCCCGCCAGCCTTCTTTTCAGGAATCTCCTGTCCCCGCACCACCCGCGCAAGCCCCTGTTACGCGGCGTCATCATCAGCGTCAGAAGAGCTTCGCTGGTGTTTTTCCGAATACTCCCTACGACCAACCTTCTAGCGCCACCGGCCGCGGTACTGGTTCAAGTCACTCCGGCTCGTTCGAGTTGAACCCTGCGTTACAGTCACATCAACGCTCGGCGTCAATATCGCAGAATCATCACCACGCGCGCCGGCCGAGCCGCGTAGGAGACATGCTCGAATCCTCCCCCTCCGTCTCAATGCGCGAAACCTCGGTAGCGGCAACACCCAGTGGTAACCGCCGGTTGTCGCACCCTTCAGTGTCTCGCGAACGCTCCCGTTCGTTCTGCGACCGGGTCACCCAAGTGGAGCCGGCCGACGAAGCGCGGTTGGCGGGACCGAATGGTGCTGCTGCTGGTATTTCGGCGTCGGGTAGTGCCAGCGTTGGCCGCTCCGCAGCTGTTTCTTTTGCGCGGTCAGATTCATTTGCCAAAGCCGCCCGCATCATTTCCTCTACCTCGCGGGACCCGCGGGAACAGCAGGAGCAGCGGGAGCAACAAAGGGAGACCGAAGTTTTCGAGGCGTCGCAGCAGCGCGAACTCGAGTCGCTCATCGACGCGCTCAAGGCGGAGATTTGCGCCAAGGACCAGCTTCTGGGAGCGTCGGAAGGCGAGCGGAAATTGTTGGAGGAGGAGCTTCGCAGCGCGTGGGATCACGTCGCAGATTTGGAGCGCCAGCTGGAGGGCATGCAGACGGCAGGCGCAGCGATGGAGCGGGAGATCGATTCCCTCCGCGCGCAGGCGAACAAACGCTCCCCGCGGCGTGGCGGAAGCGAAGGGGACATGGCGGTGGGGAATCATATTTTGGAGATGGAGCGGGCTTTGGGGGAGCTTACGCGCAAGCTCGCCGCGACGGAAAGTGCGCTTCAGCGGTCGGAGGCGCAAAACTCAGAACTGTCCGGCAAAGTCGCCGTGCGGGAAGACGAGCTTGGGCGGACGAAATCTGCACTGCAGCAGGCTGAGCTGGAGAGGGATTCGCTCGCCGACGAAATGGAGGCTGCACTTGCAAGCTGGGCGGCTGACAGCCCCCGAATTTCCCCTTCCAGCGCAGATCCCTCTGCTGCAGCTGGCGAAATCCAAAAGCAGGAAGCTGCGAAACTCGCGAACGCTCTCCAGGCGGCTCAGCGAGAGCTTCAAGTCGTTCAGGCGGAACGAAACTCGCTTCTCTTGGCTGTTGGGCAGCCCAGGCGACAGGAGCCGCGACCCTCTACGAGCAACCAATACAGTAGCGGGAGTCGCAATCGCTCGCTCACCCCTCCCCCGACTCACTCCCGTGCGACTTCTTTCTCTGCGTCTAGTCGTAGCGGACCCATGGAGCTCCAGCGAAACTTCGGCATGGAGGCATCGCCGCCTCCTGCGGGACAGCAGAAGGGTCGCCATGTGCACTTCTCACCGCGCACTGCGGACGTGAAAGTTTCCGCCAACTAGGTTACTACGAACTAAATTATTCTAGTTTTTTTTCGCCACACTTGAGCCTTCTATGCTGCTGGCTTGTAAGCACAGTTCACCTAGCTTTTGTGTATGCTCGAGACGACCTGTGAGGAGCCCGCCTTACCAGAGCAACCAGATGTGTGTTTCCACGTACCGTAAATAAGGTTTTGACGTTCTTGTCTTGAAACTCTCTCGCACACAAACATCTGTTGACAGGGTCGTCTCCTATTGGATTGAATGGTATGTTATCTCTTCGCTTGGGAGGGAGAGTCTTATGTTCGATTTTTATGGTGTCACGGCGTCCAGCGAACTTAATTTATGATACCTCATGTTTATCACACTGACAAATATCACGTTTGATGTAAAATGGAACAATTATTTCGAGTGTCACAACGTACTGCAACATATCAGAATTCACAGGGAGTGTCACGCACACAAGCAGCAGCCACTGCCATGAGGCTTATGACCCAGAGGCTACGAGGGTAACTATGGCAACACCAGACCCTCAAAAGCGGAGACAGCCGGCAATAGCAGCCTAGCTGAAAGGACAACACTAAGTATGACTGACAATGTCAGCCTCGCTAGAAGTGAGCAGCGCCGCGAAACATAGCGCACCGACGACGAGCTCCAAGAGTAAGGCTCCTGGGAAAAGATGTACAGTACCGAGTGACCGGCGAGCTTGAACCAGAGGAGAAATCATCAAGGCGCGGAGGAGGCGAGAGGGAGACGTGAAGCGATTGGCTCCGCGAAGTGAACACGGGGGTTAGAGTCGACAGACTGGCGGAACGAGTTGTAGTTGAACTGAGCCGCCCCCGAAAGTTGCTGCTGCTGCTGGCTCAGGGGTACGGACAAAGCTGACGAGGATTTTCGCAGAGATCGGCCAGCTGGGCTGTTAACATTCACCCGCCCGCTGGGACGCACTGCAGCCATCAGCGCGTCTCTCTCGCCCCGCACCACGCGAAGCTCCCTCTGCACGCCGTCGAGAGCCATCGCGAGTTGCTGTACCTCGTCTTGCGAGTTAGATGACGTGGACGTCGAATGCGAGAAGGTTCGAGACGAAATGCCGCTGGCAGGAGTTGCCGGGCTGTCAACCGCCCAGCTAGAAAGTGCCGCCTCCATTTCCTCTGCGAGCGAATCCCTTTCTTGCGCCGCCTGCTGAAGTGCGATCTTGGTCATCTCGAGTTCCTTCTCGCGTGTTGCCAATTTCTCCGCCAACTCGACGTTGCGCGACTCCGTAGCAGCTAGCCTCCGCGACAGGTCAGTGGGAGACGTCGTCAACACACGCTTCGCGGATCGCAGAACTTCGTTCTCGTGCTGTAACTTCAAGACGAGCGCCTCCGAGTCGTTCAACTGACGCTGAAGCTCGTCACTGTTGTGCCACGCGTGCTTTAACTCCTCCTGCAGCATCTGTTGCTCCTTCTCCGAAGCTTCAAGAAGCTTGTCCTTAGCCTTGATTTCCGCCTTCAGCGCGTCAACCAATGATTGCATCTCGTGGCCCTCCTTGACGGTGCTGGCACGCTGTATTTGTTGACCCATGACAGCTGGCGACGCGACCGGGTTCCAGAGCGAGTTCAGATCCTTCAAGCCGCCCACGCCACCCACCGAGTGCGTCCTCGCGTGAGACGAATGAACACGGCTCTTCTCGGAATCGCGACTCGCCGCCCTCGGTATTTGCGTCTTCTGCATCACTTTCGGGCTGGCAGGGCCGAGAGCCATCGGGCCACTGTGAATCTGCTTCTCCATCTTTCCCCAGCCGAGATCCGCCGGAAATCCGTCCAAGCAAGCGCCCATCTGAGGTTTCTGCATGCGGACGGGCTTGTTAGCGCGGGAAACCTCTGCCAGCCTCACGCATTCCATCTCCTCAGGCTCGTCGACAAACTGCTCCATGATAGCGAAAAACTCCTCCATCGGGTCTCCAGCAGGGGCTTTAGGCAGCGCTTTCTTAACTACCTTCTTCTTTGGTGCGCCGACTGGCTTCTTCTGAGGAGGTGCCTGCCCCGGGGTTCTAGGTGAAACGCGGCCGTTGTTAACGGGAGGCTTTCCCCTCTTCATCTCCCCCATTCCTGCCATTGGGAAAGGGGCGGAGGTACCGTTGTTCGAGTCCATGTCTCCAACCAGCAATCGCATAGCCATGCGACGACTGGCTTTTGAGTTTTCGGCGTCCGAAGGCGGGAGTGCGGAAGTAATCTTAGAGTGAAGCTCGTCGAGTTCAAAACGAACAGCTACCAGATCAGCTTCCATTTCTATACAACTTCGAGAGAGAGAGATACACTCGAAGGAAACAAATTTGGATCAACGGTTTGACCATACGTTACTTGAGCTTACGAGCCACAGCAGAAACCCTAAGAGGAGGACGGAATTCAAGCCCAGGGAAGAGTCCTGTGATTGCGGGGCGGAGGGAGGAAAAATCTGGAAATTAGAGTTGGGAAGTTGTGGTAGAGAATCTCACAAGTTGTTTGGAGAATTGGTTCAAATTCAGACACGTTTTCATCTTCCAACTTCCACCACCCACGTCGGCACGAAGCTTTGCCCGTACTGCATGGGTTGGGTACTTCCCTTGCAGCCCGCGGCAAGTTCATGAAACGAGCCGGCCATCCCAGAGGCGCCACGAGGCAAAGAATGCAAATCAACCAACCAGAAATTCCGGAATCACACGGCTTCGTGGTGACTATGGTAATGGATCTACACCACATTGGCTGGACCTACAGCTTCCTCACCCTCAAATGGTGAGTGGAACGAAATGATCGTTGTGGCTGTTCCCCGATGCCAGCTCAGGTGCATTGCTGCCACAACTGTACATTTCCGGCGATGTTTTTGCGGTCGAGAAAATCAGTTTCAGGATCTGCCCGTCCTGGTGTGTACACCAGTATTACTTATGTTCTCGGCTCACTGAATTAGCAATGCAGGTCTGAATACGGACAGGTAGAGCTACAATACTGAACAGAGAAATTGGGGAGGGGCAGAGACTGTACGTGTCGCATGGTAGTGGATGCACGAATTGTCTGCGCTAGTAATTTACTTGGCTCTTTGCTGCAGAGCAGGTTTTGTGGGCAGACTGAAAACGACAATGGATGATAACCAAGACAAATGCGCTTCATTCGTACTGGTTGAAAACCAGTTGACAGCAATGTTTGCTGCTCCACACATCAAATCATGCAGCTGGTGCAGCAGCATCTGTCGAAAGAATCTGCTCTTTGTGGTGAGTTTCAGCACTTGAAGGGTCAGCCAGTCCTCTGTGAAAAATATGCCAACAGCTGATTGGTGGAAAAGAAGATGGCGGTGCCGCGTAAAGTCGTGTAAAGTTATAGGTTTGTCCTCGAAATTAATTTCAACCACCAATCCGTTAAACAGCTTCATGTACTTAGCAGCTTGTTTCTTATAATATAATACCACATTGATCCGCCGGAAGGTTCATTTCGCTGAGCATCAACATACTCAAATAACCACACGTTCCATGTTCCCCCCGCCCCCCACCTCTATTCTGATTAATGCATGTATTAGCACAACCCAACCTTGCACTTACCCAACCAGACCTGGTTATCCCCAACATCTTCATGAGATCATTGACCGGCACTGTGACCCTACACAGCAGTGTTGTCCCCATCGTATGTGTTGGGCTGAGAAAAGCCCTTAGGATCTTTGCAGGACTACATTCTGAGTAGGACAATGTAATAGCGAAAACGTTTAAATTAGAACTTTGTGAACCACATTGCGCTAGTATGTGAGGGCAAAGTAGCTTAATTAAAACAAAGGGATACAAGCTTTTATAAGAGTACAAGGAATACGAAGAGATACAGTTAATAACCGTTTTGCTGTTGCTGTTGCGGTTCGATACAGTGACGACTCGGGCAACTGCTCAATAGCGAGTCAGTTGTTTGTCATCGCTGTCGCGCTGTATTTGTCAGGTCAAAAGTCGCTGACCTTTGACTTTCGCATAACCTCCAGCAGTTGTTCAACCTCCGAGGGTTGACTCGCTAATGCTTCGATATGTTTCGCTTCGCTTCTGACTTGGTGTTTCGACACGACAGAGGCGCTAAATCAATTGTTTCCAACACTCCCCTTCGCTCCTGGAGTGTCGCTGCTGGTGACGTGGCTTTGTCCAGTCAGCAGCATGCAGTACTCGAACTTCTGCTTCCCGAGCTTCTTGGTCAAGTAATCATCTGCCATCTCGGACGTGGGACTGTAAGACAGCTCAAGTCTCCCCTTCTCGATCTCGTCCTTTACGAAGAAATATCGCAGGGCGATATGTTTCGTCCTGTTCGCGAATCCGTTTTTGTTGGCTATGCGAATTGCCGACTGGTTGTCGCAGTACAAGGAGAAGCTGGGTAACTGAGCCAGCTTCGCCTCCTCCAGAAGTTCGCGAAGGTACAGTCCTTCCTTGGTGGCTGAGCAGGGTGCGATATATTCAGCTTCAGCTGAAGAGAGAGCGATTAATTCCTGCTTGCTCGACTGCCAGGAGATGGGTCCGATAGGCTCGAGGCGATAGATGTAGCCGGTGCGTGAGCGTCTGTTGTCGGAGTCGCCGGCGTGATCGGCGTCGACGTAGCCGATTAGTTTAGGTGTCGTAGTCCCGTTCTTGTGGTAGGTTAGACCGACGGTTGAAGTGCTGACGAGGTAGTGGAGAGCACGGTTGAGTTCCGCCATGTGTTCTGCTTCAGGTTTCTTGAGGTAGGTCGCGAGCTGACTTGCGGAGTACGATAGGTCCGGACGGCAAGTGACAGCTGCGAAGAGGAGGCATCCCAGCTTTCTCTGGTAGTCGCGTATGCCGGCGGGCTTTAGTGGAGCGGATCCTTCCTTGTTATTTCCTGCCGTGTAGCGGTATGGCGTAGAGATGGTGGTCGGCGTGAGTGCAAAGCGTTTGGCGATGGTGTCGGCGTATTTTGCGGCGTTGAGGTAGATCGCGTCTTCTTCTTCCTGGATGTTGAGGCCGAGATACTGCGTGACAGTGGACGAGACTGTGAGCGTGAGATCCTTCTGTAGTTCCCCTTCGAACCAGGTGGTGACGTTGTTGGTCGAGCCGATGTAAAGTAAATCGTCCACGTAGACGATCAGTAGGATGTAGTCGGTGCCCTTTGTAAGCCGATACATGCCCTGGTCGTGAGGTAGTTGGCGGAATCCAATGCGAATAAGTCTTGCGTGCAGATATTGCTGCCACAGCCTTGGAGCTTGTTTGATGCCGTACAGGGATTTTTGCAGCTGACAGACTTGGTTAGGTTCTCCGTGGGAGCCGTGTGGGAGTTCGACGAAGATTTCGGCGTCAGCAGGTGCGTAGAGGAATGCGTTGGCGACGTCGATTTGCCGCAGTTTTTTTTTCTTCATGGCGGCGATCGCGAGGAGAATTCGTAGTGAGGTGTGTCGGCTGACCGGGGCGAATGTCTCGGTGAAGTCGCGTCCGTGCTCTTGGTCGAAGCCGCGTACGACCCAGCGCGCCTTAAACTTGTCGATGGTGCCGTCTGCCTTTGTCTTCACACGGAAGACCCACTTTCCGGTGAGTACTGTCTTGTTTCGTGCCACGCCGATAGGGACGACTTTCCAGGTGTTGCGTTCCTCCAGTGCTTTCAGTTCCTTGTCCATGGCTTCACGCCATTTTTCCCTATGCTCCCCCCCCAGAGCCTGCTGAACTGTGGCAGGCTCCTTAGGAATCTCCGTGCCGTGGACTGCGGTGACGAGGCCGAGTATTTGGAGGCCACTCTGTGTGTAACGGGGGAGAGTTGTGTCCGCGGGATAAGCTGCTTCGTCACCTGCTTCTGGGTCAGGTATGAAGTTGGGCCCTATGCGTTCTGCTTCGTTGGTGTTGACTTCTGCAGGTGTAACGTAATCGTTGTCGGCGAAGTGGTAAAATACATCGGCGTTGGCACTTTCGCGAGGATTTTCGTCATCCATTGGGACATTGACGGAGCAGTAAGGGAGAGGTCCGGCTTCCTCCGAGGCTTCATCCACGTTCTGCTTGTCCCAGTCAGCTTCGTCTGCCGACGAGGCGAAGTGTCGGTCACCACGGAAGCCACCTGTGGGGTCCCGATCTTCTTCCAGGTTGGCAAGATACGTCGGAAGGGTGAGTTGTTCGTAGAAAATGACATCACGTGCTGCTACTGTTGCTTTGGAGTGAACGTCGAAAATCTTCCACGCGTTGTAATTTCTTTCGATGCCCAGGTGTAGCCCCCACTGTGCGCGTTGGGAAAATCGGCCGGCTCGTGCAGATGGGGGTCGGTACTGTACCATGCAGCCGAAAACTCTTAACATTTTTGTGCTGCCTTGTTTTCCTGTCCACAGCAGATGCGGTGATGCGTTGTTCGGGAGCGATGATGACGAGAGCAAGTTGTGCAGCATGACAGCGTGGTCCATTGCTTCGGGCCACTGGTGGTTGGGCAGTCGCATGCCTTGTAGCAGCTTGCGCATGCTGTTCTGGAGAGTCCTGTTCATCCTTTCTGCTATGCCTTGCTGCTGGTGAGCGTAGGGAAGAGAGATGAGCCTCTTGATTCCTCTTTCTGCCAAGTACTGCTTGAGCCTCTGTGAGGTGTATTCTCCTCCTCCGTCTGACTGGAAGCTTTTTAGTTTCACGCCTGATTCTCGTTCTGCTACTGGGAGCCAAGCGACGAAGGCCTCGAAAGCCATGTCCTTGCTCGGAAGGTTGAGGTGCCAAACGTAACGCGTAGCGGCATCGATGAACGTGATGGTGTAGCTGTATGCTCCTTGTCCAGGTTCGCGATTGTACAGGATGTCGCTGTACACTTTCTCAAGTGGTGCGTAAGCTGGTGCGCTGGGGTTGTGGTGAGAAGCGAATAGCCGATGTGGTAAGTCAGCTTCGGGGCAGGTAAAGCACGTTCCACGAGCTCGTCGAAGTTCACTTCCATCGGTTAGGAGCAGTGAATCTTTGTCGAGTACTCCTGCTCTGATTGTGTTGTTTAACACCGTGTTGCTTGGATGTCCTATTCGTGCGTGCCAGATGTCTTCGCCAGCTCGATGTCCGGGTGAGCGACGGTACAAGTCGGAGTTGGAGTAGAAGCTTGCGGTGAAGTTTGCGCTTCGATGTGCTTCTCCTGGTGCTGGGTTAAGCTGCTGCGCAGGAGTCGGTGGAGTGTCGTCGATTGGAGCCGATGCAGTTGAAGGACCAGCGATGGGTGTCGATGTTGCTGCTGCTGCTGCCGTTGTTTCTGCTGCTGCCGATGTTGTCTCTGCTGCTGCCGATGTTGTCTCTGCTGCTGCTGGTGTTGGTTCTGCTGCTGCCGAGTGTTGAATTGTTGCTAATGCTCTTGTTCGTTCTGCCTCAGGGATGGTGTGCGAGTACCAGAAGCCTTCTGGACTGAAGTCGGGGTCGAGATCCGGTGGATGTGTCCAGGAGGTGAAAGTGACAATCCCGTCGCTGTCGGCGGTGCCAAGATCTGGGACGAAGTCGAGGACGAAGACGTTGTTTTTTAGGACCGCCTTCCCGATGTAGAGACCGCCCTTCCCGTGGTATAACTTGAACTCCAGAGTGGTGCTATCTGCTTCGAGGTGTATGCCCTTCGCCATCAGTTGACTGACGCTCAGTAGGTTGTAACCGAGCCCTTCTGCTATTAAAACCTTCGACATCTGTAGTATGACGTTTGTCTCTCGTGACTGAAGTTGCACTACGCCTTGTCGTCGTGTGCGCAGGTTCTGATTGTTGGCGACGGTGATGACGACCTCGCGTTGAAGTTCGTGTTCGCGTTGAACAAAGCGTCCTGAAGAGCACATGTGTTGTCCGCAGCAACTGTCCAAGAACCAGGTATCCTTCCCAGACGGTTCGCTTTGGGCGATGGCTGCGTACGTTGGGTTCGGTTGTAGCGATTCTCGACGTGGAGTCCTTTTGTCGAGTTGTTCTTCTGGTGAGTAGTGCGGCGGCGATTCAGTGATGCAGGAGTCGGTCAATCTTGCCATGCAGCTGACGATGTCCCTTGTTCCTTGTGCAGGTTGTCCCGTCGACGTCGTTGACGTTTGAACTTGAGTGGTGGAATTTGCTTGCGTTGAGGCGAATTGACTGCTTGAAGGTCGAAGCTGCCGCTGCGTTGGTACTGACTGTTGTCGGTTAGGGCAGTGTGTGCGGGGATGACCTGACGTCTTGCAGAGATGACAAAATGGAGGTACGGGTTGTTGACCTTGGTGCTTGTTTTGCCGATGGTTGTTGTTGTTGTAGCGCCGTTGAGTGTGGAAAGCGAACTCAGACACTGACGTCTTCCTCTTGTGTTTTTCTTCTTGTAGGTCCATGTCTTGCTGCTTGGCGTGAATTTCAGCGCACAGTGCTGCTTCGGAGATCTTCCCGTGAGCTCGGAGTATGGCGCGAGTGGAGCGCCAATGAGGACCAAGACCGCCAATGACGATTGTGACGAAGGCGTCTTCTGATATCGACCCTCCGCATCGAAGGAGTTTGTCGCGCAATTCGCGACAGCGGCTGATATACACCATTTTCGCCCGGTTTCATTTCCACTGTTGTTAGTTGTGCCATTAACCGACTCTGATTGACGATGTCTGTTGCCTGATACAGGTTCTTCAGGTGGTTGTACGCGAGCTCGGCGGAGTTTCCGTATCCTCGGTAAGACCGAATGTTCTGCTGCTGGTTCGGTGTGACGTTGTGCAGTAGGATTGTATACGCCATCATAGATTGATACGTATACTGCTGTTTGTCGTATTGCGTGCCGTTTGTTGGATATGGCAGGGACCCATCGAAGAAGCCAAGAATCTGCGCGCCTTCCATCATCAGTTCGAATTCGAATGACCAGGTAAAGAAGTCCTTTCCGTCGAATGGTCTTGACGTCTGCAGTTTTAAAACGTGCGCAAACTGCGACTGAACTTGAAGTGCATCTAGTGTCTTCTCTTGCTCAGGTGAAGGCTGCTGGCGTGGCACGAAGCTGACGGAGCCGCGCTGAGGTTCGTACGGGGCGAAGGTAGGTTGTTGCTGATTTCCTCGTGCGTAGGATGAACCGTCAAGTCTCATCGGTGTTGCGTTGTTGTTGTTGCTGTTGTTTGACTGTGCAGGTGCCCCTTGTTGGTGTTGTTCGTAGAAGGACATGAAGGAGAAGAATTTCTCCATCATGTCTGGGTCGAAGGCCGCGGCTTGATTTGCGGGAGTTTCTGTAGACGTTGCCCTTGGTCTTGTTGCCGTACCCTCCTCTGTCTGTAGGCCAGAGGCAGGAGGTGGAGTAGGAGTAGTACCGGGAGAGCCGTTAGAGGAGCTTCTCTCCTTCTGCGTTGCCATGCATTGTGATGTTGTGGGTATCTTGATTGTAGTTCAATTTGTCCTGATAGCTCTCATACCATGTTGGGCTGAGAAAATCCCTTAGGATCTTTGCAGGACTAAATTATGAGTAGGACAATGTAATAGCGGAAGCGTTTAAATGATAACTTTGTGAACCACCTTGCGCTAGTATGTGAGGGCAAAGTAGATTAATTAAAACAAAGGGATACAAGCTTTTATAAGAGTACAAGGAATACGAAGAGATACAGTTAATAACCGTTTTGCTGTTGCTGTTGCGGTTCGATACAGTGACGACTCGGGCAACTGCTCAATAGCGAGTCAGTTGTTTGTCCTTGCTGTCGCGCTATATTTGTCAGGTCAAAAGTCGCTGACCTTTGACTTTCGCATAACCTCCAGCAGTTGTTCAACCTCCGAGGGTTGACTCGCTAATGCTTCGATATGTTTCGCTTCGCTTCTGACTTGGTGTTTCGACACGACAGAGGCGCTAAATCAATTGTTTCCAACAATATGCACTCAGCATGATGCTAACGATCAAGGTAGGCATTGGAGCAGCATATTTGTTAGAATAAAAAAGCAGCATAATCTGCACAGTAGTGATATTTAGGATAGGATGCCAGCGCCTCATCTGTACTCTACAAGAACATGTACATTTTGATTCGTTACCTACGAACCACAACTTGTATTGCAAACGGGCACAAAGCCCCATGCATTGCCCTCCAATCCATCCGAGAAACAACCCAGGCGATTACAAGTGGCACACAGAGCAGAACACAAGACAGGACAATCCTGCAGCAGCTCCTACTTAATCGTGGATCAATAACATCCACCCATGGATCAACGGGCGAGTCCGATCTGATTCACAGAGCCCCCGCCTGCTGGTCTCGCACCTCATGTACCAGAAACCTCTGCTCCCCTCAATTTTGAAGTCAGCTCAATAGTCACCTAGAAGCACCTGCACCCCTCACCACCAGTCATGCTTTCCCAGTCGCGAGCTACGGTAGATACGCAAACGTGGATGTTGTGAGCAGATTGTCATCAATCCGAGCCAACTGCTGCCTTGCAATCCCGCCGAGACTAACGCCTCACCACCGCTCCAGCTTTCGCAGAGCTGATATCGCAAGCCAGCGATGCGTTGATGTCCTTCAAATCTGCAAACATCGATGTTGTGAGCATGGGGTCTTTGTTCCGAGCCAACTGCTGCCTTGACAATCCTGCCGGCCCTAACGCCTCACCGCTGTTCCCGTTTTTGCTGAGTTGATATCGCGAGCCAGAGACGCGTTGATGTCTTTCAGATCTGCAAACATGGATGTTGTGAGCATGGGGTCCTCGTTCCGAGCCAACTGCTGCCTTGTCAATCCTGCCGGTCCCAACGCCTGCTGCTGCTGCTGTTGCTGCTGTGGATGCTGCTGCTGCTGAAAGCCATGCTGCATCCCCCCACTGCTACCGCCAAGGCTAGTCACCGAACCAGCTGCAGGAGGCTTGGTAGGGGAGAGGGATGGATACGAATTTCCCATACCCATCCCCATCCCTGCTCCCATGCCCACCCCTGCTCCCATGCCCATACCTGCGCCCATGCCCATTCCCGTACCCACCCCCATTGACCCGACATAAGGCATGGGCCGGTTGGAAACAGCAGGAGATGGCAGAGCAAGAGGGGAGAAGTTCTGGTTAGGGCCAAGGGGAGGGTAGGAGGGTGTAGCGTTTGGGAAAGGAGGAGGGGGAGTGTCTCCACTTACTCCGCCCATTCCCGCCCCCATCATATACTGCTGCTGCTGCTGCTGTTGCTGGTACTGCTGATTCTGTGGGTACATCTGATTCTGCTGCTGCTGCCAGTGTGGTTGCTGGTAATGCTGGTAACCCTGTTGCTGTTGCTGGCCTGGCATTTGGGGATAGACTGGAGGCGGGTATTGCTGCTGGTGCGGCTGCTGCTGCTGGTGTTGGTGCTGTTGCTGCTGCTGCTGTGTAAGTTGCTGCTGCCAGGATTGCTGGTTCGGGTCATACTGGGGTGGGTACATCTGTCCAGGCTGGGCCGACTGGTATCTAGGAGCAGCAGAGGGAGGGTGAGAAGCAGAAGCAGGAAACCCAGACGCACCTACACCAGTCAAACATCCCCCACCAGCACCTAAACCAGCAGCACCGGAGCCTGAACCACCGAAGGGGTCAGAGGGTGAGTGAGAAGGAAGGGAATTGGGGAGGCGGGGAGGGGCAGACCCAGGAGCAGAGCCAAACCCAGAGCCTAGCGCAGCAGCAGGAGTGGAGGAAGTCGAAGGGGGCTGTGACTGTAACGTGGTGTGAGCGTAAGGAGACGGATAAGTCTGGGGAGAAGGGAGGTGTGCGGGTTGGGGGCCGTAGGGGGAAGGGGCGGGGGAGGGGGCGGTAGAGGAGTGGTCTGGGTGTGGAAGGGCTTGGAAGGAAGGCTCGGATTCGAATGGGGAAGGCTCGGTGGTGAAAGAGGGAGGGACCACTCCAAAGGGGTTTGGTGCGGTGCCGGAAGAAACAGTGGGAGCAGCAGAATCCGAAGCATCGCTCGCAGCACTAGCAGCAGCGGCAGCACCAGCAGCAGGACTAGAGCCAAAGTCTAATGCACGAGCCGATGTTGGTGGTGGTGCTGACTCTGCTCCAGCAAAAACGGATCCTCCTCCCCCTTGTCCTTCTCCTCCCGCTGTGGCTGCTTGCACACCTGGCGCAAACGGATTGGACGGCGACAGCTCAGCAAGAAGCATATCTGTTGCAGAGCGATAAACAGGAGCAGCAGCAGCAGTAGGAGCAGCAGCAGCGGCGGCCGAACCTGCACCCCAGGCTTGGGCAGGGAAGGGGGACACGTCCCGGGACGCAGGTTCGGAATGTGGGTGGGGGTGTGCGTTGGGTGAGGGTTGGGCGAGGGCCAAGTGGGACATGTGGGCGGTCATGGCTGGTAGATCAGGGGCTGAGCCGTATGGTGGGTGCGAATAAGGGGGTGCTGCTCCTGCCGGTGCTGCTGCCACTGCTGCACCTGCCACTGTCGCTCCTGCTCCTCCTCCTCCTCCTGCTGCTGCTGCTGCTGCTGCTGCTGCTGCTTCTGCTCCCGATGATTCTCCTGCTGCCGCTGTGTCAGCACTAGAAGCACCACCAGCAGCACCAGATGCAGCAGAAGAAGAAGGAGGGGCAGCGGGGGCATGAGGCGCGGAGGAGCGTTTCCAGTCAGGGGGAAGGGGGAGGAGGGGGGAGGCGGGGGGAGCGCTGGGGGAGAAGGTGGGGGAAGCTGAGGGGCGGATGGAGAAGGTAGATGGCGCACTGTATGGGGGGGGGGGGAGGGGGAAAGGGGGACGGGAAGAGGGTGGAAAAGCAGGGGGGAAGGAAAGGGAGGTGTTGTGGATGAGGATGGGGAAGGAAGATGGCGGACTGTGGTGGCGGAAAGGGGCAAGGTTGGGGGGGGAGGAAAGGCGGGGAGGAATGGGGGGCAGGAGTTGTGAATGAGGGGAGGGAAGGAGCAACGAGTATGAGGGGGCGGGGGACACGGGGGCGGATGGAGAAGGAAGAATGGGGAGGAGATGGTGCATTGTAGACGGGGAAAGGAGGGGCTGGGAAGGGGGGCGCGGAATCTGGTTGGGAAATAGAGGCAAACAAGAAACGAGTAGAGTGAGGGGGGGTTGGAAAAGGAGGTCCGGGAGAAAGAGGCGGAAAAAAAAAAAACAAAAACAAAAACAAAAACAAGCAAAGACTCACCCTCGCTCGCCTGTCTATGGAGCTGAATGCTGGGTCTTTGAGTCGACTAGAAAATATGAAGCTTGAGAAAGGCGAAGAAACAAACAAAAGGAGGAAGAGGAGAGGGAAAAAGAGGACCCACTTGCGCCTGTCGAGCTGAATGGTGGGCTCGCTGTCAGTGTCCCTCTCCCCATCGTACTGCGCCACTGCACTGCTCCTGCTGGTGCCCCTGATGCAGCCGAGACAGCATGCATAGGGGAGAGAAAAGCAAAAGAAGACTCACCCGTGTCTGTCGAGCTGAATGCTTGGCTCGCTGTCAGTGTCGCCCTCCCCATCGTACTGCGCCCACTGCACTCCCCCTGCTGCTGCTGCCCCTGCTGCTGCGGCCGAGCCGGGAGCAGACGCACCACCACCAGCACTAGCAGCGGCAGGAGCGGTTTTCTGTAGCTGGGTGTGGCGCTTCATGACGGCCTGCACCTCGTCGTTGAGAGCGAGGGAAGAGCGCAACAGATGCTCGTCACTGGAAAAAGGGGAGATAGGCATGCACAGGACAGAAGGGTGACAGCCGATACTGTGAGGAAATGGGCACGAGCCTGGGACACCGCTTCATGACAGCCTACACCTCGTCGTTGAGAGCCAGGGCGGAGCGCAGCAGGTGCTCATCACTGGGGAGAGGGGGGAACGGGCAGGCATGCACAGGACAGGACAGGGGAAGGCGGTGGGATTTGCGAGTGCATGGGCATGGGCACCGCTTCATGACTGACTGCCTACACCTCGTCGTTGAGTGCAAAGGCGGAGCGCAGCAGGTGCTCATCATTGGGGGATAGGGAGGGACGGATAGGCACACAGAGAAGAGCAGGTTGGATGTAGTGTAACCATGGGCGGGAAAAGGTGTATGGCAATGGGCTCCGAACAGGTGCCGGTGCTGATCAAAACTGAGAGTCATTGACTAAACAGCTCTGACTCACCTGGTGGAGTTGATGGTAGCTGCTGGGCATCCTTCTAACCCCCGGCACTCCCCACCAGCTGCTGCACCAACTCGTCTCCCACCCAACACAGTGGAAGGGTTGTCCTTCTTCCATTCAACATCAGAGGACCAGACACACAGCTAGAGTTCGCCTTCACGCCACGCATCACTGGCTAAAGTGACTCGCCTGGTGGCCTTCACGCCGCGCCCTGCCAGGCGCCCCTCCAACCCACGGCATTCCCCCACCAGCTGCTGCACCAACTCGTCCCCCAGAACAGAGGCAGAGATGATGCCCTTCATTCAGAAACCACAACATTCGCCTTCACGCATCACTGGAGAAAGTGACTCACTTACCTCGTGGAGTTGATGGTAGCTGCTAGTCGCCCCTCCAAGCCCCGGCACTCCCCCACCAGCTGCTGCACCAACTCGTCTCCCAGCACAGAGCCAGGGCTGTCCTTGGGGGCGGCTGAGAGCAGGTCAGATAGCACCTCCACCGAGTTCAACCCCGTGGTGATGTCTGCTAGACTGGTGTTTGGCAGCAAGGTATAGGAGGGGAGGAGGGAGACGGGAGGGAGCGAACAGAAGGGTGAATTAGGGGTGCAGCTGAGAGCAGTCAGATAGCACCTCCACCGAGTTCAACCCCGTGGTGATGTCTGCTAGACTGGTGTTTGGCAGCAAGGTATAGGAGGGGAGGAGGGAGACGGGAGGGGAACAGAAGGGTGAATTAGGGGTGCAGCTGAGAGCAGTCAGATAGCACCTCCACCGAGTTGAGCCTCGTGGTCATGTCTGCTAGACTGGTGTTTGGCAGCAGCACACAGGAGAGGAGGAATGGGGGGAGAGAAGGGAAAGGTTGTCACTGGGTGCGGCTGAGAGCAGGTCAGATAACACCTCCACCGAATTCAACCCTGTTGTGATGTCTGCTAGACTGGTGATGGGGGGAATAAGTACGGATGAGTATGTGGGTAAGCGAGGGTGCAGAGGGTTGTCCTTGGGCGCAGCTGAGAGCAGGTCAGATAACACCTCCACCGAATTGAGCCCCGTGGTGATGTCTGCAAGACTGGAAATGGCGGGTGGGAATGACGGTGAGGGCGTGAGTAAGAGAAGGGGCCCAGAGGCACGGCTGTGGTTGGGTGTGTGTGTGGGTGTGAGAGCAGGTCAGTTAGCACCTCCATTGAAACTATCAACCCCTTCCCTCCCTCCTTCCCTCCCTCCTTCCCTCCCTCCCTTCCTCCCTTCCCACCCGCTCTCCCCCTCTTCCCTTCTTAATTCCCACTCCCCATTTCTCTCACCTCATAGGCTTGTCACTCGCCCCGTCCTGTGACCCACTCCCGCTCTGCTGCTGCTGTGCCTGTGGCTGCTGTGGGTGCTGCTGCTGCTGGTAGTGCAAGGGAGGGGGCTGTGGCTGGGGCGGCAACGACCTGGGGCCAGCAAGAGGAGACCGCGCACCATCATAACCAGCTCCATTATGAGCAGCTCCGTTATAAGCAGCAGGAGAGTTACCAGGACTGTACCCCCCAACAGGGCTGCCGTAGGTGGGCGAGTTGTATAGCTGAGGAGGTGTAGAATGGTTGGCATGGGGATGCAAGTGCGGGGGGAGGCCGCCAGGTGGCACGCCGTGACTGGCTGCTGCACGCTCGGGAGCCGGCATGGGGATGGAGGGGGAGTGGTGGGGGCTTGTGGTGTGGCGATGGGGGGGAAAGGGGACGCCACTCCTCTGCAGGGAAGACAGTGGGGAACAGGGAGACGCGGGCAGACAACAAAGGGTACTGTTTGTACATACGGTATGGGGAGAAGGAAAAAACAACAGAATCACACCTTGAGAGTTGAGCTCATCGAACGTGAGGAAGTACTCTGTGTGGCGGCAGGTAGGGCCAGAGGGGAACACGTCCGCCCACTCCCACTCTCAGAGCAAACTCGGGAAGAGGCAGAGATAGACTGAGGAAATATCCGATCTACATATACAGCAAACAAAATCACACCTTGAGCTCGTCGAAGGTGAGAAAGTACTCTGTGTGGCGGGGCGGCAGGTGGGGCCAGGGACGAACACGTCCTCTTACTCCCACTCAGGAGCCGGCCCGAAGAGAGAGACAGAGACAGACTGAGCATATATCCAATATACTCCAACAGAAAAGTGAGAAAGTACTCCGTGTGGCGGCAGGTAGGACCAGAGGGGAACAAATCCGCCCACTCCCACTCTCAGAGCAAACTCGGGAAGAGGCAGAGATAGACTGAGAAAATATCCACTCCATGTGTGACGTTTCTTACGAAACGGGATCACACCTTGAGCTCGTCGAATGTGAGGAAGTACTCGGTGTGCAGGCAGGTGGGGCCAGGGGGGAACACGTCCGCCCACTCCTGAATAAGCCCTCGCGCTCTTGCTGTTGCTGCTGGGCTCGCCTGTGGAGGATAGTGTTGTACAGGGAGGGAGGATGGTAGGGATCACTGATTGGCACAGTGGCGGTGGGATGTTCAGACAAATGCTAGCGTGCATGCATGCAGTACAGGATGAGATAGCAGCAAAGGAGTAGGAAATCCCCCTCAAAGGACGACACAAAAAGAAGGAAAGAAAGAAAGAAGGAAAGAAAGAACAAACGCACCCCTCCTTTCCTGGCAATCTTGGCCACGTCAGCAAGCACTCCTCTCGCCACCACCTGAGCGTGCACCGCCCCCCCACAGTTCTTCATTACCGTTTCCAGCAGCTGCAAAGGGGTGGGGCGGGGGAAGATGACAAAAACAGGTTCTGTTCGTTTAGAAATGACAGTTACCAACGGCTATCAGTGCGTGCACCGTCCCCCCACAGTTCTTCATTACGGTTTCTAGGAGCTGTGAAGGGGGGAGTGAACAAAAATGGGTTCAGGTGGTTCAGAAAAGGCAGACAAACTCTGCGGTTCTAAACCACAGTGCACAGTGCATTGTGCCACGTGTCATGGTGATGAACGTTGCACACTGTACAGACTGTATTATAACAGAAATATTGTGGTGTAGACATTATATCATAACGTATGTTTAGAGAAGGGAGCTGGGACTTGTGCTTGGACATCACACAGGTTCCAACGTACAACATTGTGGGTCTAATGCACGAGTTGTAACGTACAGAGGACGGCGTAGGCACAAGTTGTAACGTACAGTGAGAGCAGAGAGCTGCACTTGTGGATGGCGTGACGTGACCTTCTTGTGAACGGCCCGCATGGCATCTCCCACCTTGCTGGAGGGTGAGGGAGGAAAATAAAAATAGAAATGAATCATTTTGTTGCAAGCCAAGAGCGAGGCGTGGGCATCTTGTGCATGGCTCGGGTGGCGTCTGCTGTCTGACTAGGTATTGGAAAGGAAGTTATGACGTTATGATGCTATAATGCTTTGCAATAGTGAGACTTTCAATATATATTGTATAACCAGAGATCAGCATGCAAAAGCAAAGACTGTCCAACAAAAACTAGTCGTTAGCTGTTCGGTACGCAATCTGGCGTGTCGCCGGTACCTGAACTCCCCCCCAGAAGAGCCACTTTATAGCTCGATTCAAACGCTTCACCTGGCTTAGAATTATTGAGTTCTTCTCAAGAAGTGACGCTAAAACGAGATTCGCTGCGATGATTCACAGGTCAGCTTACTCTGACGATACATTGAGGAGGTCGCAGAGCTGGAGATTGGTGGTCCAATCAGGTTCCGCCAGGTACTCGCTGCACGCCTTATCCACAAGATGCGATGCGTTGGTGTCAGAATGATGACTCCGACTAGACATGATGAGATGCTGATTTCACAATCACTGAGATGCTGACTTATCCCTTTTTGCTGACTTGCTGATTCAAGATTAACGAGGACGCTGATCCAGTGACCCGAAATGATCAATGAGATGCTGTCACGTTTTTAAGGACTTGATATTAGGATCTTCTCCACAACAGTGAAACTTGCAGGGAAGAAGACATTTACTAGATTAGCTCTCGGCTAGATCACATCTCCCATGAATTAGCTCTAATCCCAACTGAAGAATGCTTAGGCTTGAGGACAAGTGTTTCGATGCTGGAAGAGGAAGGTCACAACAACAGGTTCAGGCAGGTGAGCAGAGCGGTTCATAGTGGTGAACCAAGATCAATGCAACCGAGTGCCCAACATCGTACTGTACTGTACTCAACCGCTTGCGTATCTCTGGAAGAATATGGTCAATGAAGGGAACGAGGTAGCCTTGATGCTGGTGGTGTGCTGGGTGGTGCTGCTGTTGGACTCTGGAAGCGTATGGTCCCTGCCCTGCAAAACCGAAACTGAACGCAACTAGCCATTGAAATGTATGAACGCACCATGCAGCGCTGTGCGCGGACGCAGGGGATGGAGGAGCATCTCCAAGATACTGCAGGGGTGCGTGTCATCTTTCGGCTCTACTGTTCCTGACGAAAAACGGGCATCCACCTCGTTGCAACGTCGACAGCGGAACAATTGAGCCAGCACGAAAGCATGGAATGAGATGACACGAAACGCACGACCGTGGTCACCCGAGCTTCCACTCATCACGAAATCATGCGCCTTCGCGGAAGCAGAGAGCGGCAGAAACACAACCGCCAGTACTTCACAAGCTGTTGCGATAACATCACTCTGTAGGTTGCGGAAAAGAGCGCTGAATTTAGAGAGGCCAATTACTTTCCTCCCAGAAAAAAAGACAAAACCTCCTTAGAATATGAGGTTAACAGCACAAGACGAGGACAGATAAATAAAACGACAAAAGTTAGATATGTACAAGCAGAACAATCAGGAGTACTCAATATGTTAGCAGTGAGGAATTTCGATTAAGAAATTAGTCTTGAAGGTCACTGGCACCATTACCAGAGTGATGTGGAAAACCCTGCATGCGCAATCACATACAAACAAGATTCCCATAAGCACCGGAAAAGAGACTAGAATGAGCGTAGGTAGTACCATATATCCTAAAAAGAGTCTGAAATAAAAACCAGACATACAAAAACTGAAGGAATTCACATAAAAGAACAATAAACACTGACCTTCGAAGCTCTCGGCCATTCGAAGCAGCTCCACCAGCTTCTTCCTCTGCTCCTCTGAAGCCACCAATGACTCGCTCAGGTTCCGCACACTCTCCCTCTTAGCCTCCGTCACCCGTTCCAGCTCCCTTCTCACTCTCCCCAACTCCCCTCTCACTCTCTCTAGCTCCTCCTTCAAACCCTCTCCATCCCTTCCCACCTTCTGAAGCTCCTCCCTCACACTCTCCCCATCCCTTCTCACTCTTTCAAGCTCGCTCCTTGCAATCTCCCCCTCCCTCCTAGCCATCTCCAATTCAAGCCTCAGCCGTTCCAATTCCTTCATCCATCCCTCTCCATCCCCATTCTTCCCGGCATCCTCCCTTCTTCTCTCAACCATCCTTCTTTCCTCCTCTGCCTCCTCAGCTGCACGCCTCGCCACTTCAGCATCTTGCCTTGCCAAGTCAGCAGCTTGTTTTGCCAGCTCAGCAGCGAGCTTGCATTCGTCAGCAACACTTCTGGCCGCATCAGCCTCTCGTCGTGCCACATCAGCATCACGTCTTGCCAAATCAGCATCACGTCTTGCCACATCAGCACCCAGTCTAGCCTCATCAGCATCCCTCTTAGCTTTGTCAACAACATCTGAAACATCACTCAACCTCCTCAGTGCATCATTCAAATATGACTCAGTCTGTATCCTCCTCCTCTCAATCCCTTCCCTCTCATTCTCGGCCTCCAATGCTGCTGCCTCAGCCTCCTCTCTCTTCTGCTCAGCCTCACTCCTTGCCTTCTCCGCTTCCTCCCTCTCTTTCTCCGCCTCACATTTCGCTGCCTCAGCCTCCTCTCTCTTCTGCTCAGCCTCACTCGTTGCCTTCTCCGCTTCCTCCCTCTCTTTCTCCGCCTCGCATTTCGCTGCCTCAGCCTCCTCTCTCTTCTGCTCAGCCTCACTCCTTGCCTTCTCCGCATCCTCCCTCTCTTTCTCCGCCTCACAATTCGCTGCCTCAGCCTCCTCTCTCTTCTGCTCAGCCTCACTCCTTGCCTTCTCCGCTTCCTCCCTCTCTTTCACTGCCTCACATTTCACTGCCTCAGCCTCCTCTCTCTCCTGCTCAGCCTCACTCCTTGCCTTCTCCACTTCCTCCCTCCCTTTCTCCGCCTCGCATTTCGTCGCCTCAGCCTCCTCTCTCTTCTGCTCAGCCTCACTCCTTGCCTTCTCCGCTTCCTCCCTCTCTTTCTCCGCCTCGCATTTCGCTGCCTCAGCCTCCTCTCTCTTCTGCTCAGCCTCACTCCTTGCCTTGTCCGCTTCCTCCCTCTTCTGCTCAGCCTCACTCCTTGCCTTCTCCGCTTCCTCCCTCTCTTTCTCCGCCTCGCATTTCGCTGCCTCAGCCTCCTCTCTCTTCTGCTCAGCCTCACTCCTTGCCTTCTCCGCTTCCTCTCTCTTCTGCTCAGCCTCACTCCTTGCCGTCTCCACTTCCTCCCTCTCTTTCTCCGCCTCGCATTTCGCTGCCTCAGCCTCCTCTCTCTTCTGCTCAGCCTCACTCCTTGCCTTCTCCGCTTCCTCCCTATCTTTCTCCGCCTCGCATTTCGCTGCCTCAGCCTCCTCTCTCTTCTGCTCAGCCTCACTCCTTGCCTTCTCCGCTTCCTCCCTCTCTTTCTCCGCCTCGCATTTCGCTGCCTCAGCCTCCTCTCTCTTCTGCTCAACCTCACTCCTTGCCTTCTCCGCTTTCTCCCTCTCTTTCTCCGCCTCACATTTCGCTGCCTCAGCCTCCTTTCTCTTCTGCTCAGCCTCACTCCTTGCCTTCTCCGCTTCCTCCCTCTCTTTCACTGCCTCACATTTCGCTGCCTCAGCCTCCTCTCTCTCCTGCTCAGCCTCACTCCTTGCCTTCTCCGCTTCCTCCCTCTCTTTCTCTGCATCGCATTTCGCTGCCTCAGCCTCCTCTCTCTCCTGCTCAGCCTCACTCCTTGCCTTCTCCGCTTCCTCCCTTTCTTTCTCCGCCTCGAATTTCTTCGCCTCAGCCTCCTCTCTCTTCTGCTCAGCCTCACTCCTTGCCTTCTCCGCTTCCTCCCTCTCTTTCTCCGCATCGCATTTCGCTGCCTCAGCCTCCTCTCTCTTCTGCTCAGCCTCACTCCTTGCCTTCACCGCTTCCTCCCTCTCTTTCTCCGCCTCGCATTTCGCTGCCTCAGCCTCCTCTCTATTCTTCTCAGCCTCACTCCTTGCCTTCTCCGCTTCCTCTCTCTTCTGCTCAGCCTCACTCCTTGCCTTCTCCGCTTCCTCTCTCTTCTGCTCAGCCTCACTCCTTGCCTTCTCCGCTTCCTCCCTCTCTTTCTCTGCCTCGCATTTCGCTGCCTCAGCCTCCTCTCTCTTCTGCTCAGCCTCACTCCTTGCCTTCTCCGCTTCCTCCCTCTCTTTCTCCGCCTCGCATTTCGCTGCCTCAGCATCCTCTCTCTTCTGCTCAACCTCACTCCTTGCCTTCTCCGCTTCCTCCCTCTCTTTCTCCGCCTCACATTTCGCTGCCTCAGCCTCCTCTCTCTTCTGCTCAGCCTCACTCCTTGCCTTCTCCGCTTCCTCTCTCTTCTGCTCAGCCTCACTCCTTGCCTTCTCCGCTTCCTCCCTCTCTTTCTCCGCCTCGCATTTCGCTGCCTCAGCCTCCTCTCTCTTCTGCTCAGCCTCACTCCTTGCCTTCTCCGCTTCCTCCCTCTCTTTCTCCGCCTCGCATTTCGCTGCCTCAGCCTCCTCTCTCTTCTGCTCAGCCTCACTCCTTGCCTTCTCCGCTTCCTCCCTCTCTTTCACTGCCTCACATTTCGCTGCCTCAGCCTCCTCTCTCTCCTGCTCAGCCTCACTCCTTGCCTTCTCTACTTCCTCCCTCCCTTTCTCAACCTCGCATTTCGTCGCCTCAGCCTCCTCTCTCTTCTGCTCAGCCTCACTCATTGCCTTCTCCGCTTCCTCCCTCTCTTTCTCCGCCTCGCATTTCGTTGCCTCAGCCTTCTCTCTCTTCTGCTCAGCCTCACTCCTTGCCTTCTCCGCTTCCTCCCTCTCTTTCTCCGCTTCGCATTTCGCTGCCTCAGCCTTCTCTCTCTTCTGCTCAGCCTCACTCCTTGCCTTCTCCGCTTCCTCCCTCTCTTTCACTGCCTCACATTTCGCTGCCTCAGCCTCCTCTCTCTCCTGCTCAGCCTCACTCCTTGCCTTCTCCACTTCCTCCCTCCCTTTCTCCGCCTCGCATTTCGTCGCCTCAGCCTCCTCTCTCTTCTGCTCAGCCTCACTCCTTGCCTTCTCCGCTTCCTCCCTCTCTTTCTCCGCCTCGCATTTCGCTGCCTCAGCCTCCTCTCTCTTCTGCTCAGCCTCACTCCTTGCCTTGTCCGCTTCCTCCCTCTTCTGCTCAGCCTCACTCCTTGCCTTCTCCGCTTCCTCCCTCTCTTTCTCCGCCTCGCATTTCGCTGCCTCAGCCTCCTCTCTCTTCTGCTCAGCCTCACTCCTTGCCTTCTCCGCTTCCTCCCTCTCTTTCTCCGCCTCACATTTCGCTGCCTCAGCCTCCTCTATCTTCTGCTCAGCCTCACTCCTTGCCTTCTCCGCTTCCTCTCTCTTCTGCTCAGCCCCACTCCTTGCCTTCTCCGCTTCCTCCCTCTCTTTCTCCGCCTCGCATTTCGCTGCCTCAGCCTCCTCTCTCTTCTGCTCAGCCTCACTCCTTGCCTTCTCCGCTTCCTCTCTCTCTTTCTCCGCCTCGCATTTCGCTGCCTCAGCCTCCTCTCTCTTCTGCTCAGCCTCACTCCTTGCCTTCTCCGCTTCCTCCCTCTCTTTCTCCGCCTCGCATTTCGCTGCCTCAGCCTCCTCTCTCTTCTGCTCAGCCTCACTCCTTGCCTTCTCCGCTTCCTCTCTCTTCTGCTCAGCCTCAATCCTTGCCTTCTCCGCTTCCTCTCTCTCTTTCTCCGCCTCGCATTTCGCTGCCTCAGCCTCCTCTCTCTTCTGCTCAGCCTCACTCCTTGCCTTCTCCGCTTCCTCCCTCTCTTTCTCCGCCTCGCATTTCGCTGCCTCAGCCTCCTCTCTCTTCTGCTCAGCCTCACTCCTTGCCTTCTCCGCTTCCTCCCTCTCTTTCACTACCTCACATTTCGCTGCCTCAGCCTCCTCTCTCTCCTGCTCAGCCTCACTCCTTGCCTTCTCCGCTTCCTCCCTCTCTTTCACTGCCTCACATTTCGCTGCCTCAGCCTCCTCTCTCTCCTGCTCAGCCTCACTCCTTGCCTTCTCCGCTTCCTCCCTCTCTTTCTCCGCCTCGCATTTCGCTGCCTCAGCCTCCTCTCTCTTCTGCTCAGCCTCACTCCTTGCCTTCTCCGCTTCCTCCCTCTCTTTCACTACCTCACATTTCGCTGCCTCAGCCTCCTCTCTCTCCTGCTCAGCCTCACTCCTTGCCTTCTCCGCTTCCTCCCTCTCTTTCACTGCCTCACATTTCGCTGCCTCAGCCTCCTCTCTCTCCTGCTCAGCCTCACTCCTTACCTTCTCCGCTTCCTGCCTTTCTTTCTCCGCCTCGCATTTCGTCGCCTCAGCCTCCTCTCTCTTCTGCTGAGCCTCACTCCTTGCCTTCTCCGCTTCCTCCCTCTCTTTCTCCGCATCGCATTTCGCTGCCTCAGCCTCCTCTCTCTTCTGCTCAGCCTCACTCCTTGCCTTCTCCGCTTCCTCCCTCTCTTTCTCCGCATCGCATTTCGCTGCCTCAGCCTCCTCTCTCTTCTGCTCAGCCTCACTCCTTGCCTTGTCCGCTTCCTCTCTCTTCTGCTCAGCCTCACTCCTTGCCTTCTCCGCTTCCTCCCTCTCTTTCTCCGCCTCGCATTTCGCTGCCTCAGCCTCCTCTCTCTTCTGCTCAGCCTCACTCCTTGCCTTGTCCGCTTCCTCTCTCTTCTGCTCAGCCCCACTCCTTGCCTTCTCCGCTTCCTCCCTCTCTTTCTCCGCCTCGCATTTCGCTGCCTCAGCCTCCTCTCTCTTCTGCTCAGCCTCACTCCTTGCCTTCTCCGCTTCCTCTCTCTCTTTCTCCGCCTCGCATTTCGCTGCCTCAGCCTCCTCTCTCTTCTGCTCAGCCTCACTCCTTGCCTTCTCCGCTTCCTCCCTCTCTTTCTCCGCCTCGCATTTCGCTGCCTCAGCCTCCTCTCTCTTCTGCTCAGCCTCACTCCTTGCCTTCTCCGCTTCCTCTCTCTTCTGCTCAGCCTCACTCCTTGCCTTCTCCGCTTCCTCTCTCTCTTTCTCCGCCTCGCATTTCGCTGCCTCAGCCTCCTCTCTCTTCTGCTCAGCCTCACTCCTTGCCTTCTCCGCTTCCTCCCTCTCTTTCACTACCTCACATTTCGCTGCCTCAGCCTCCTCTCTCTCCTGCTCAGCCTCACTCCTTGCCTTCTCCGCTTCCTCCCTCTCTTTCACTGCCTCACATTTCGCTGCCTCAGCCTCCTCTCTCTCCTGCTCAGCCTCACTCCTTACCTTCTCCGCTTCCTGCCTTTCTTTCTCCGCCTCGCATTTCGTCGCCTCAGCCTCCTCTCTCTTCTGCTGAGCCTCACTCCTTGCCTTCTCCGCTTCCTCCCTCTCTTTCTCCGCATCGCATTTCGCTGCCTCAGCCTCCTCTCTCTTCTGCTCAGCCTCACTCCTTGCCTTCTCCGCTTCCTCCCTCTCTTTCTCCGCCTCGCATTTCGCTGCCTCAGCCTCCTCTCTCTTCTGCTCAGCCTCACTCCTTGACTTCTCCGCTTCCTCTCTCTTCTGCTCAGCCTCACTCCTTGCCTTCTCCGCTTCCTCCCTCTCTTTCTCCGCCTCGCATTTCGCTGCCTCAGCCTCCTCTCTCTTCTGCTCAGCCTCACTCCTTGCCTTCTCCGCTTCCTCCCTCTCTTTCTCCGCCTCGCATTTCGCTGCCTCAGCCTCCTCCCTCTTCTGCTCAGCCTCACTCCTTGCCTTCTCCGCTTCCTCCCTCTCTTTCTCCGCCTCGCATTTCGTTGCCTTAGCCTCCTCTCTCTTCTGCTCAGCCTCACACCTTGCCTTCTCCGCTTCCTCCCTCTCTTTCTCCGCCTCACATTTCGCTGCCTCAGCCTCCTCTATCTTCTGCTCAGCCTCACTCCTTGCCTTCTCCGCTTCCTCTCTCTTCTGCTCAGCCTCACTCCTTGCCTTCTCCGCTTCCTCCCTCTCTTTCTCCGCCTCGCATTTCGCTGCCTCAGCCTCCTCTCTCTTCTGCTCAGCCTCACTCCTTGCCTTCTCCGCTTCCTCTCTCTCTTTCTCCGCCTCGCATTTCGCTGCCTCAGCCTCCTCTCTCTTCTGCTCAGCCTCACTCCTTGCCTTCTCCGCTTCCTCCCTCTCTTTCACTACCTCACATTTCGCTGCCTCAGCCTCATCTCTCTCCTGCTCAGCCTCACTCCTTGCCTTCTCCGCTTCCTCCCTCTCTTTCACTGCCTCACATTTCGCTGCCTCAGCCTCCTCTCTCTCCTGCTCAGCCTCACTCCTTACCTTCTCCGCTTCCTGCCTTTCTTTCTCCGCCTCGCATTTCGTAGCCTCAGCCTCCTCTCTCTTCTGCTGAGCCTCACTCCTTGCCTTCTCCGCTTCCTCCCTCTCTTTCTCCGCATCGCATTTCGCTGCCTCAGCCTCCTCTCTCTTCTGCTCAGCCTCACTCCTTGCCTTCTCCGCTTCCTCTCTCTTCTGCTCAGCCTCACTCCTTGCCTTCTCCGCTTCCTCCCTCTCTTTCTCCGCCTCGCATTTCGCTGCCTCAGCCTCCTCTCTCTTCTGCTCAGCCTCACTCCTTGCCTTCTCCGCTTCCTCCCTCTCTTTCTCCGCCTCGCATTTCGCTGCCTCAGCCTCCTCCCTCTTCTGCTCAGCCTCACTCCTTGCCTTCTCCGCTTCCTCCCTCTCTTTCTCCGCCTCGCATTTCGTTGCCTTAGCCTCCTCTCTCTTCTGCTCAGCCTCACACCTTGCCTTCTCCGCTTCCTCCCTCTCTTTCTCCGCCTCACATTTCGCTGCCTCAGCCTCCTCTATCTTCTGCTCAGCCTCACTCCTTGCCTTCTCCGCTTCCTCTCTCTTCTGCTCAGCCTCACTCCTTGCCTTCTCCGCTTCCTCCCTCTCTTTCTCCGCCTCGCATTTCGCTGCCTCAGCCTCCTCTCTCTTCTGCTCAGCCTCACTCCTTGCCTTCTCCGCTTCCTCTCTCTCTTTCTCCGCCTCGCATTTCGCTGCCTCAGCCTCCTCTCTCTTCTGCTCAGCCTCACTCCTTGCCTTCTCCGCTTCCTCCCTCTCTTTCTCCGCCTCGCATTTCGCTGCCTCAGCCTCCTCTCTCTTCTGCTCAGCCTCACTCCTTGCCTTCTCCGCATCCTCCCTCTCTTTCTCCGCCTCACAATTCGCTGCCTCAGCCTCCTCTCTCTTCTGCTCAGCCTCACTCCTTGCCTTCTCCGCTTCCTCCCTCTCTTTCACTGCCTCACATTTCACTGCCTCAGCCTCCTCTCTCTCCTGCTCAGCCTCACTCCTTGCCTTCTCCACTTCCTCCCTCCCTTTCTCCGCCTCGCATTTCGTCGCCTCAGCCTCCTCTCTCTTCTGCTCAGCCTCACTCCTTGCCTTCTCCGCTTCCTCCCTCTCTTTCTCCGCCTCGCATTTCGCTGCCTCAGCCTCCTCTCTCTTCTGCTCAGCCTCACTCCTTGCCTTCTCCGCATCCTCCCTCTCTTTCTCCGCCTCACAATTCGCTGCCTCAGCCTCCTCTCTCTTCTGCTCAGCCTCACTCCTTGCCTTCTCCGCTTCCTCCCTCTCTTTCACTGCCTCACATTTCACTGCCTCAGCCTCCTCTCTCTCCTGCTCAGCCTCACTCCTTGCCTTCTCCACTTCCTCCCTCCCTTTCTCCGCCTCGCATTTCGTCGCCTCAGCCTCCTCTCTCTTCTGCTCAGCCTCACTCCTTGCCTTCTCCGCTTCCTCCCTCTCTTTCTCCGCCTCGCATTTCGCTGCCTCAGCCTCCTCTCTCTTCTGCTCAGCCTCACTCCTTGCCTTGTCCGCTTCCTCCCTCTTCTGCTCAGCCTCACTCCTTGCCTTCTCCGCTTCCTCCCTCTCTTTCTCCGCCTCGCATTTCGCTGCCTCAGCCTCCTCTCTCTTCTGCTCAGCCTCACTCCTTGCCTTCTCCGCTTCCTCTCTCTTCTGCTCAGCCTCACTCCTTGCCGTCTCCACTTCCTCCCTCTCTTTCTCCGCCTCGCATTTCGCTGCCTCAGCCTCCTCTCTCTTCTGCTCAGCCTCACTCCTTGCCTTCTCCGCTTCCTCCCTATCTTTCTCCGCCTCGCATTTCGCTGCCTCAGCCTCCTCTCTCTTCTGCTCAGCCTCACTCCTTGCCTTCTCCGCTTCCTCCCTCTCTTTCTCCGCCTCGCATTTCGCTGCCTCAGCCTCCTCTCTCTTCTGCTCAACCTCACTCCTTGCCTTCTCCGCTTTCTCCCTCTCTTTCTCCGCCTCACATTTCGCTGCCTCAGCCTCCTTTCTCTTCTGCTCAGCCTCACTCCTTGCCTTCTCCGCTTCCTCCCTCTCTTTCACTGCCTCACATTTCGCTGCCTCAGCCTCCTCTCTCTCCTGCTCAGCCTCACTCCTTGCCTTCTCCGCTTCCTCCCTCTCTTTCTCTGCATCGCATTTCGCTGCCTCAGCCTCCTCTCTCTCCTGCTCAGCCTCACTCCTTGCCTTCTCCGCTTCCTCCCTTTCTTTCTCCGCCTCGAATTTCTTCGCCTCAGCCTCCTCTCTCTTCTGCTCAGCCTCACTCCTTGCCTTCTCCGCTTCCTCCCTCTCTTTCTCCGCATCGCATTTCGCTGCCTCAGCCTCCTCTCTCTTCTGCTCAGCCTCACTCCTTGCCTTCACCGCTTCCTCCCTCTCTTTCTCCGCCTCGCATTTCGCTGCCTCAGCCTCCTCCCTCTTCTGCTCAGCCTCACTCCTTGCCTTCTCCGCTTCCTCCCTCTCTTTCTCCGCCTCGCATTTCGTTGCCTCAGCCTCCTCTCTCTTCTGCTCAGCCTCACTCCTTGCCTTCTCCGCTTCCTCCCTCTCTTTCTCCGCCTCACATTTCGCTGCCTCAGCCTCCTCTATCTTCTGCTCAGCCTCACTCCTTGCCTTCTCCGCTTCCTCCCTCTCTTTCACTGCCTCACATTTCGCTGCCACAGCCTCCTCTCTCTCCTGCTCAGCCTCACTCCTTGCCTTCTCCGCTTCCTCCCTCTCTTTCTCCGCCTCGCATTTCGCTGCCTCAGCCTCCTCTCTCTTCTGCTCAGCCTCACTCCTTGCCTTCTCCGCTTCCTCCCTCTCTTTCACTACCTCACATTTTGCTGCCTCAGCCTCCTCTCTCTCCTGCTCAGCCTCACTCCTTGCCTTCTCCGCTTCCTCCCTCTCTTTCACTGCCTCACATTTCGCTGCCTCAGCCTCCTCTCTCTCCTGCTCAGCCTCACTCCTTACCTTCTCCGCTTCCTGCCTTTCTTTCTCCGCCTCGCATTTCGTCGCCTCAGCCTCCTCTCTCTTCTGCTGAGCCTCACTCCTTGCCTTCTCCGCTTCCTCCCTCTCTTTCTCCGCATCGCATTTCGCTGCCTCAGCCTCCTCTCTCTTCTGCTCAGCCTCACTCCTTGCCTTCTCCGCTTCCTCCCTCTCTTTCTCCGCCTCGCATTTCGCTGCCTCAGCCTCCTCTCTCTTCTGCTCAGCCTCACTCCTTGCCTTCTCCGCTTCCTCTCTCTTCTGCTCAGCCTCACTCCTTGCCTTCTCCGCTTCCTCCCTCTCTTTCTCCGCCTCGCATTTCGCTGCCTCAGCCTCCTCTCTCTTCTGCTCAGCCTCACTCCTTGCCTTCTCTGCTTCCTCCCTCTCTTTCTCCGCCTCGCATTTCGCTGCCTCAGCCTCCTCCCTCTTCTGCTCAGCCTCACTCCTTGCCTTCTCCGCTTCCTCCCTCTCTTTCTCCGCCTCGCATTTCGTTGCCTCAGCCTCCTCTCTCTTCTGCTCAGCCTCACTCCTTGCCTTCTCCGCTTCCTCCCTCTCTTTCTCCGCCTCACATTTCGCTGCCTCAGCCTCCTCTATCTTCTGCTCAGCCTCACTCCTTGCCTTCTCCGCTTCCTCTCTCTTCTGCTCAGCCTCACTCCTTGCCTTCTCCGCTTCCTCCCTCTCTTTCTCCGCCTCGCATTTCGCTGCCTCAGCCTCCTCTCTCTTCTGCTCAGCCTCACTCCTTGCCTTCTCCGCTTCCTCTCTCTCTTTCTCCGCCTCGCATTTCGCTGCCTCAGCCTCCTCTCTCTTCTGCTCAGCCTCACTCCTTGCCTTCTCCGCTTCCTCCCTCTCTTTCTCCGCCTCGCATTTCGCTGCCTCAGCCTCCTCTCTCTTCTGCTCAGCCTCACTCCTTGCCTTCTCCGCTTCCTCTCTCTTCTGCTCAGCCTCACTCCTTGCCTTCTCCGCTTCCTCTCTCTCTTTCTCCGCCTCGCATTTCGCTGCCTCAGCCTCCTCTCTCTTCTGCTCAGCCTCACTCCTTGCCTTCTCCGCTTCCTCCCTCTCTTTCTCCGCCTCGCATTTCGCTGCCTCAGCCTCCTCTCTCTTCTGCTCAGCCTCACTCCTTGCCTTCTCCGCTTCCTCCCTCTCTTTCTCCGCCTCACATTTCGCTGCCTCAGCCTCCTCTATCTTCTGCTCAGCCTCACTCCTTGCCTTCTCCGCTTCCTCTCTCTTCTGCTCAGCCCCACTCCTTGCCTTCTCCGCTTCCTCCCTCTCTTTCTCCGCCTCGCATTTCGCTGCCTCAGCCTCCTCTCTCTTCTGCTCAGCCTCACTCCTTGCCTTCTCCGCTTCCTCTCTCTCTTTCTCCGCCTCGCATTTCGCTGCCTCAGCCTCCTCTCTCTTCTGCTCAGCCTCACTCCTTGCCTTCTCCGCTTCCTCCCTCTCTTTCTCCGCCTCGCATTTCGCTGCCTCAGCCTCCTCTCTCTTCTGCTCAGCCTCACTCCTTGCCTTCTCCGCTTCCTCTCTCTTCTGCTCAGCCTCACTCCTTGCCTTCTCCGCTTCCTCTCTCTCTTTCTCCGCCTCGCATTTCGCTGCCTCAGCCTCCTCTCTCTTCTGCTCAGCCTCACTCCTTGCCTTCTCCGCTTCCTCCCTCTCTTTCTCCGCCTCGCATTTCGCTGCCTCAGCCTCCTCTCTCTTCTGCTCAGCCTCACTCCTTGCCTTCTCCGCTTCCTCCCTCTCTTTCACTACCTCACATTTCGCTGCCTCAGCCTCCTCTCTCTCCTGCTCAGCCTCACTCCTTGCCTTCTCCGCTTCCTCCCTCTCTTTCACTGCCTCACATTTCGCTGCCTCAGCCTCCTCTCTCTCCTGCTCAGCCTCACTCCTTGCCTTCTCCGCTTCCTCCCTCTCTTTCTCCGCCTCGCATTTCGCTGCCTCAGCCTCCTCTCTCTTCTGCTCAGCCTCACTCCTTGCCTTCTCCGCTTCCTCCCTCTCTTTCACTACCTCACATTTCGCTGCCTCAGCCTCCTCTCTCTCCTGCTCAGCCTCACTCCTTGCCTTCTCCGCTTCCTCCCTCTCTTTCACTGCCTCACATTTCGCTGCCTCAGCCTCCTCTCTCTCCTGCTCAGCCTCACTCCTTACCTTCTCCGCTTCCTGCCTTTCTTTCTCCGCCTCGCATTTCGTCGCCTCAGCCTCCTCTCTCTTCTGCTGAGCCTCACGCCTTGCCTTCTCCGCTTCCTCCCTCTCTTTCTCCGCATCGCATTTCGCTGCCTCAGCCTCCTCTCTCTTCTGCTCAGCCTCACTCCTTGCCTTCTCCGCTTCCTCCCTCTCTTTCTCCGCCTCGCATTTCGCTGCCTCAGCCTCCTCTCTCTTCTGCTCAGCCTCACTCCTTGCCTTCTCCGCTTCCTCTCTCTTCTGCTCAGCCTCACTCCTTGCCTTCTCCGCTTCCTCCCTCTCTTTCTCCGCCTCGCATTTCGCTGCCTCAGCCTCCTCTCTCTTCTGCTCAGCCTCACTCCTTGCCTTGTCCGCTTCCTCCCTCTTCTGCTCAGCCTCACTCCTTGCCTTCTCCGCTTCCTCCCTCTCTTTCTCCGCCTCGCATTTCGCTGCCTCAGCCTCCTCTCTCTTCTGCTCAGCCTCACTCCTTGCCTTCTCCGCTTCCTCCCTCTCTTTCTCCGCCTCACATTTCGCTGCCTCAGCCTCCTCTATCTTCTGCTCAGCCTCACTCCTTGCCTTCTCCGCTTCCTCTCTCTTCTGCTCAGCCCCACTCCTTGCCTTCTCCGCTTCCTCCCTCTCTTTCTCCGCCTCGCATTTCGCTGCCTCAGCCTCCTCTCTCTTCTGCTCAGCCTCACTCCTTGCCTTCTCCGCTTCCTCTCTCTCTTTCTCCGCCTCGCATTTCGCTGCCTCAGCCTCCTCTCTCTTCTGCTCAGCCTCACTCCTTGCCTTCTCCGCTTCCTCCCTCTCTTTCTCCGCCTCGCATTTCGCTGCCTCAGCCTCCTCTCTCTTCTGCTCAGCCTCACTCCTTGCCTTCTCCGCTTCCTCTCTCTTCTGCTCAGCCTCACTCCTTGCCTTCTCCGCTTCCTCTCTCTCTTTCTCCGCCTCGCATTTCGCTGCCTCAGCCTCCTCTCTCTTCTGCTCAGCCTCACTCCTTGCCTTCTCCGCTTCCTCCCTCTCTTTCTCCGCCTCGCATTTCGCTGCCTCAGCCTCCTCTCTCTTCTGCTCAGCCTCACTCCTTGCCTTCTCCGCTTCCTCCCTCTCTTTCACTACCTCACATTTCGCTGCCTCAGCCTCCTCTCTCTCCTGCTCAGCCTCACTCCTTGCCTTCTCCGCTTCCTCCCTCTCTTTCACTGCCTCACATTTCGCTGCCTCAGCCTCCTCTCTCTCCTGCTCAGCCTCACTCCTTGCCTTCTCCGCTTCCTCCCTCTCTTTCTCCGCCTCGCATTTCGCTGCCTCAGCCTCCTCTCTCTTCTGCTCAGCCTCACTCCTTGCCTTCTCCGCTTCCTCTCTCTTCTGCTCAGCCTCACTCCTTGCCTTCTCCGCTTCCTCCCTCTCTTTCTCCGCCTCGCATTTCGCTGCCTCAGCCTCCTCTCTCTTCTGCTCAGCCTCACTCCTTGCCTTCTCCGCTTCCTCCCTCTCTTTCTCCGCCTCGCATTTCGCTGCCTCAGCCTCCTCCCTCTTCTGCTCAGCCTCACTCCTTGCCTTCTCCGCTTCCTCCCTCTCTTTCTCCGCCTCGCATTTCGCTGCCTCAGCCTCCTCTCTCTTCTGCTCAGCCTCACTCCTTGCCTTCTCCGCTTCCTCCCTCTCTTTCACTGCCTCACATTTCGCTGCCTCAGCCTCCTCTCTCTCCTGCTCAGCCTCACTCCTTGCCTTCTCCACTTCCTCCCTCCCTTTCTCCGCCTCGCATTTCGTCGCCTCAGCCTCCTCTCTCTTCTGCTCAGCCTCACTCCTTGCCTTCTCCGCTTCCTCTCTCTTCTGCTCAGCCTCACTCCTTGCCTTCTCCGCTTCCTCCCTCTCTTTCTCCGCCTCGCATTTCGCTGCCTCAGCCTCCTCTCTCTTCTGCTCAGCCTCACTCCTTGCCTTCTCCGCTTCCTCCCTCTCTTTCTCCGCCTCGCATTTCGCTGCCTCAGCCTCCTCCCTCTTCTGCTCAGCCTCACTCCTTGCCTTCTCCGCTTCCTCCCTCTCTTTCTCCGCCTCGCATTTCGCTGCCTCAGCCTCCTCTCTCTTCTGCTCAGCCTCACTCCTTGCCTTCTCCGCTTCCTCCCTCTCTTTCACTGCCTCACATTTCGCTGCCTCAGCCTCCTCTCTCTCCTGCTCAGCCTCACTCCTTGCCTTCTCCACTTCCTCCCTCCCTTTCTCCGCCTCGCATTTCGCTGCCTCAGCCTCCTCTCTCTTCTGCTCAACCTCACTCCTTGCCTTCTCCGCTTCCTCCCTCTCTTTCTCCGCCTCGCATTTCGCTGCCTCAGCCTCCGCTCTCTTCTGCTCAGCCTCACTCCTTGCCTTCTCCGCTTCCTCCCTCTCTTTCTCCGCCTCGCATTTCGCTGCCTCAGCCTCCTCTCTCTTCTGCTCAGCCTCACTCCTTGCCTTCTCTGCTTCCTCCCTCCCTTTCTCCGCCTCGCATTTCGTCGCCTCAGCCTCCTCTCTCTTCTGCTCAGCCTCACTCCTTGCCTTCTCCGCTTCCTCTCTCTTCTGCTCAGCCTCACTCCTTGCCTTCTCCGCTTCCTCCCTCTCTTTCTCCGCCTCGCATTTCGCTGCCTCAGCCTCCTCTCTCTTCTGCTCAGCCTCACTCCTTGCCTTCTCCGCTTCCTCCCTCTCTTTCTCCGCCTCGCATTTCGCTGCCTCAGCCTCCTCTCTCTTCTGCTCAGCCTCACTCCTTGCCTTCTCCGCTTCCTCTCTCTTCTGCTCAGCCTCACTCCTTGCCTTCTCCGCTTCCTCCCTCTCTTTCTCCGCCTCGCATTTCGCTGCCTCAGCCTCCTCTCTCTTCTGCTCAGCCTCACTCCTTGCCTTCTCCGCTTCCTCCCTCTCTTTCTCCGCCTCGAATTTCACTGCCTCAGCCTCCTCTCTCTTCTGCTCAGCCTCACTCCTTGCCTTCTCCGCTTCCTCCCTCTCTTTCACTGCCTCACATTTCGCTGCCTCAGCCTCCGCTCTCTTCTGCTCAGCCTCACTCCTTGCCTTCTCCGCTTCCTCCCTCTCTTTCTCCGCCTCGCATTTCGCTGCCTCAGCCTCCTCTCTCTTCTGCTCAGCCTCACTCCTTGCCTTCTCTGCTTCCTCCCTCCCTTTCTCCGCCTCGCATTTCGTCGCCTCAGCCTCCTCTCTCTTCTGCTCAGCCTCACTCCTTGCCTTCTCCGCTTCCTCTCTCTTCTGCTCAGCCTCACTCCTTGCCTTCTCCGCTTCCTCCCTCTCTTTCTCCGCCTCGCATTTCGCTGCCTCAGCCTCCTCTCTCTTCTGCTCAGCCTCACTCCTTGCCTTCTCCGCTTCCTCCCTCTCTTTCTCCGCCTCGCATTTCGCTGCCTCAGCCTCCTCTCTCTTCTGCTCAGCCTCACTCCTTGCCTTCTCCGCTTCCTCTCTCTTCTGCTCAGCCTCACTCCTTGCCTTCTCCGCTTCCTCCCTCTCTTTCTCCGCCTCGCATTTCGCTGCCTCAGCCTCCTCTCTCTTCTGCTCAGCCTCACTCCTTGCCTTCTCCGCTTCCTCCCTCTCTTTCTCCGCCTCGAATTTCACTGCCTCAGCCTCCTCTCTCTTCTGCTCAGCCTCACTCCTTGCCTTCTCCGCTTCCTCCCTCTCTTTCACTGCCTCACATTTCGCTGCCTCAGCCTCCTCTCTCTTCTGCTCAGCCTCACTCCTTGCCTTCTCTGCTTCCTCCCTCTCTTTCTCCGCCTCGCATTTCGCTGCCTCAGCCTCCTCTCTCTTCTGCTCAGCCTCACTCCTTGCCTTCTCCGCTTCCTCCCTCTCTTTCTCCGCCTCGCATTTCGCTGCCTCAGCCTCCTCTCTCTTCTGCTCAGCCTCACTCCTTGCCTTCTCCGCTTCCTCTCTCTTCTGCTCAGCCTCACTCCTTGCCTTCTCCGCTTCCTCCCTCTCTTTCTCCGCCTCGCATTTCGCTGCCTCAGCCTCCTCTCTCTTCTGCTCAGCCTCACTCCTTGCCTTCTCCGCTTCCTCCCTCTCTTTCTCCGCCTCGAATTTCACTGCCTCAGCCTCCTCTCTCTTCTGCTCAGCCTCACTCCTTGCCTTCTCCGCTTCCTCCCTCTCTTTCACTGCCTCACATTTCGCTGCCTCAGCCTCCTCTCTCTCCTGTTCAGCCTCACTCCTTGCCTTCTCGACTTCCTCCCTCCCTTTCTCCGCCTCGCATTTCGCCACCTCAGCCTCCTCTCTCTTCTGCTCAGCCTCACTGCTTGCCTTCTCCGCTTCCTCCCTCTCTTTCTCCGCCTCGCATTTCGCTGCCTCAGCCTCCTCTCTCTTCTGCTCAGCCTCACTCCTTGCCTTCTCCGCTTCCTCCCTCTCTTTCTCCGCCTCGCATTTCGCTGCCTCAGCCTCCTCTCTCTTCTGCTCAGCCTCACTCCTTGCCTTCTCCGCTTCCTCTCTCTTCTGCTCAGCCTCACTGCTTGCCTTCTCCGCTTCCTCCCTCTCTTTCTCCGCCTCGCATTTCGCTGCCTCAGCCTCCTCTCTCTTCTGCTCAGCCTCACTCCTTGCCTTCTCCGCTTCCTCCCTCTCTTTCACTGCCTCACATTTCGCTGCCTCAGCCTCCTCTCTCTCCTGCTCAGCCTCACTCCTTGCCTTCTCCGCTTCCTCCCTCTCTTTCACTGCCTCACATTTCGCTGCCTCAGCCTCCTCTCTCTCCTGCTCAGCCTCACTCCTTACCTTCTCCGCTTCCTGCCTTTCTTTCTCCGCGTCGCATTTCGTCGCCTCAGCCTCCTCTCTCTTCTGCTGAGCCTCACTCCTTCCCTTCTCCGCTTCCTCCCTCTCTTTCTCCGCATCGCATTTCGCTGCCTCAGCCTCCTCTCTCTTCTGCTCAGCCTCACTCCTTGCCTTCTCCGCTTCCTCCCTCTCTTTCTCCGCCTCGCATTTCGCTGCCTCAGCCTCCTCTCTCTTCTGCTCAGCCTCACTCCTTGCCTTCTCCGCTTCCTCTCTCTTCTGCTCAGCCTCACTCCTTGCCTTCTCCGCTTCCTCCCTCTCTTTCTCCGCCTCGCATTTCGCTGCCTCAGCCTCCTCTCTCTTCTGCTCAGCCTCACTCCTTGCCTTCTCCGCTTCCTCCCTCTCTTTCTCCGCCTCGCATTTCGCTGCCTCAGCCTCCTCCCTCTTCTGCTCAGCCTCACTCCTTGCCTTCTCCGCTTCCTCCCTCTCTTTCTCCGCCTCGCATTTCGCTGCCTCAGCCTCCTCTCTCTTCTGCTCAGCCTCACTCCTTGCCTTCTCCGCTTCCTCCCTCTCTTTCACTGCCTCACATTTCGCTGCCTCAGCCTCCTCTCTCTCCTTCTCAGCCTCACTCCTTGCCTTCTCCACTTCCTCCCTCCCTTTCTCCGCCTCGCATTTCGTCGCCTCAGCCTCCTCTCTCTTCTGCTCAGCCTCACTCCTTGCCTTCTCCGCTTCCTCCCTCTCTTTCTCCGCCTCGCATTTCGCTGCCTCAGCCTCCTCTCTCTCCTGCTCAGCCTCACTCCTTGCCTTCTCCGCTTCCTCCCTCTCTTTCTCCGCCTCGCATTTCGCTGCCTCAGCCTCCTCTCTCTTCTGCTCAGCCTCACTCCTTGCCTTCTCCGCTTCCTCCCTCTCTTTCTCCGCCTCGCATTTCGCTGCCTCAGCCTCCTCTCTCTTCTGCTCAGCCTCACTCCTTGCCTTCTCCGCTTCCTCTCTCTTCTGCTCAGCCTCACTCCTTGCCTTCTCCGCTTCCTCCCTCTCTTTCTCCGCCTCGCATTTCGCTGCCTCAGCCTCCTCTCTCTTCTGCTCAGCCTCACTCCTTGCCTTCTCCGCTTCCTCCCTCTCTTTCTCCGCCTCGCATTTCACTGCCTCAGCCTCCTCTCTCTTCTGCTCAGCCTCACTCCTTGCCTTCTCCGCTTCCTCCCTCTCTTTCTCCGCCTCACATTTCGCTGCCTCAGCCTCCTCTCTCTTCTGCTCAGCCTCACTCCTTGCCTTCTCTTCTTCCTCCCTCTCTTTCTCCGCCTCGCATTTCGCTGCCTCAGCCTCCTCTCTCTTCTGCTCAGCCTCACTCCTTGCCTTCTCCGCTTCCTCCCTCTCTTTCTCCGCCTCGCATTTCGCTGCCTCAGCCTCCTCTCTCTTCTGCTCAGCTTCACTCCTTGCCTTCTCCGCTTCCTCCCTCTCTTTCTCCGCCTCGCATTTCGCTGCCTCAGCCTCCTCTCTCTTCTGCTCAGCCTCACTCCTTGCCTTCTCCGCTTCCTCTCTCTTCTGCTCAGCCTCACTGCTTGCCTTCTCCGCTTCCTCCCTCTCTTTCTCCGCCTCGCATTTCGCTGCCTCAGCCTCCTCTCTCTTCTGCTCAGCCTCACTCCTTGCCTTCTCCGCTTCCTCCCTCTCTTTCTCCGCCTCGCATTTCGCTGCCTCAGCCTCCTCTCTCTTCTGCTCAGCCTCACTCCTTGCCTTCTCCGCTTCCTCTCTCTTCTGCTCAGCCTCACTCCTTGCCTTCTCCGCTTCCTCCCTCTCTTTCTCCGCCTCGCATTTCGCTGCCTCAGCCTCCTCTCTCTTCTGCTCAGCCTCACTCCTTGCCTTCTCCGCTTCCTCCCTCTCTTTCTCCGCCTCGCATTTCGCTGCCTCAGCCTCCTCCCTCTTCTGCTCAGCCTCACTCCTTGCCTTCTCCGCTTCCTCCCTCTCTTTCTCCGCCTCGCATTTCGCTGCCTCAGCCTCCTCTCTCTTCTGCTCAGCCTCACTCCTTGCCTTCTCCGCTTCCTCCCTCTCTTTCACTGCCTCACATTTCGCTGCCTCAGCCTCCTCTCTCTCCTTCTCAGCCTCACTCCTTGCCTTCTCCACTTCCTCCCTCCCTTTCTCCGCCTCGCATTTCGTCGCCTCAGCCTCCTCTCTCTTCTGCTCAGCCTCACTCCTTGCCTTCTCCGCTTCCTCCCTCTCTTTCTCCGCCTCGCATTTCGCTGCCTCAGCCTCCTCTCTCTCCTGCTCAGCCTCACTCCTTGCCTTCTCCGCTTCCTCCCTCTCTTTCTCCGCCTCGCATTTCGCTGCCTCAGCCTCCTCTCTCTTCTGCTCAGCCTCACTCCTTGCCTTCTCCGCTTCCTCCCTCTCTTTCTCCGCCTCGCATTTCGCTGCCTCAGCCTCCTCTCTCTTCTGCTCAGCCTCACTCCTTGCCTTCTCCGCTTCCTCTCTCTTCTGCTCAGCCTCACTCCTTGCCTTCTCCGCTTCCTCCCTCTCTTTCTCCGCCTCGCATTTCGCTGCCTCAGCCTCCTCTCTCTTCTGCTCAGCCTCACTCCTTGCCTTCTCCGCTTCCTCCCTCTCTTTCTCCGCCTCGCATTTCACTGCCTCAGCCTCCTCTCTCTTCTGCTCAGCCTCACTCCTTGCCTTCTCCGCTTCCTCCCTCTCTTTCTCCGCCTCACATTTCGCTGCCTCAGCCTCCTCTCTCTTCTGCTCAGCCTCACTCCTTGCCTTCTCTTCTTCCTCCCTCTCTTTCTCCGCCTCGCATTTCGCTGCCTCAGCCTCCTCTCTCTTCTGCTCAGCCTCACTCCTTGCCTTCTCCGCTTCCTCCCTCTCTTTCTCCGCCTCGCATTTCGCTGCCTCAGCCTCCTCTCTCTTCTGCTCAGCTTCACTCCTTGCCTTCTCCGCTTCCTCCCTCTCTTTCTCCGCCTCGCATTTCGCTGCCTCAGCCTCCTCTCTCTTCTGCTCAGCCTCACTCCTTGCCTTCTCCGCTTCCTCTCTCTTCTGCTCAGCCTCACTCCTTGCCTTCTCCGCTTCCTCCCTCTCTTTCTCCGCCTCGCATTTCGCTGCCTCAGCCTCCTCTCTCTTCTGCTCAGCCTCACTCCTTGCCTTCTCCGCTTCCTCCCTCTCTTTCTCCGCCTCGCATTTCACTGCCTCAGCCTCCTCTCTCTTCTGCTCAGCCTCACTCCTTGCCTTCTCCGCTTCCTCCCTCTCTTTCTCCGCCTCACATTTCGCTGCCTCAGCCTCCTCTCTCTTCTGCTCAGCCTCACTCCTTGCCTTCTCCGCTTCCTCCCTCTCTTTCTCCGCCTCGCATTTCGCTGCCTCAGCCTCCTCTCTCTTCTGCTCAGCCTCACTCCTTGCCTTCTCCGCTTCCTCCCTCTCTTTCTCCGCCTCGCATTTCGCTGCCTCAGCCTCCTCTCTCTTCTGCTCAGCCTCACTCCTTGCCTTCTCTGCTTCCTCCCTCTCTTTCTCCGCCTCGCATTTCGCTGCCTCAGCCTCCTCTCTCTTCTGCTCAGCCTCACTCCTTGCCTTCTCTGCTTCCTCCCTCTCTTTCTCCGCCTCGCATTTCGCTGCCTCAGCCTCCTCTCTCTTCTGCTCAGCCTCACTCCTTGCCTTCTCCGCTTCCTCCCTCTCTTTCTCCGCCTCGCATTTCGCTGCCTCAGCCTCCTCTCTCTTCTGCTCAGCCTCACTCCTTGCCTTCTCCGCTTCCTCTCTCTTCTGCTCAGCCTCACTCCTTGCCTTCTCCGCTTCCTCCCTCTCTTTCTCCGCCTCGCATTTCGCTGCCTCAGCCTCCTCTCTCTTCTGCTCAGCCTCACTCCTTGCCTTCTCCGCTTCCTCCCTCTCTTTCTCCGCCTCGAATTTCACTGCCTCAGCCTCCTCTCTCTTCTGCTCAGCCTCACTCCTTGCCTTCTCCGCTTCCTCCCTCTCTTTCACTGCCTCACATTTCGCTGCCTCAGCCTCCTCTCTCTCCTGTTCAGCCTCACTCCTTGCCTTCTCGACTTCCTCCCTCCCTTTCTCCGCCTCGCATTTCGCCACCTCAGCCTCCTCTCTCTTCTGCTCAGCCTCACTGCTTGCCTTCTCCGCTTCCTCCCTCTCTTTCTCCGCCTCGCATTTCGCTGCCTCAGCCTCCTCTCTCTTCTGCTCAGCCTCACTCCTTGCCTTCTCCGCTTCCTCCCTCTCTTTCTCCGCCTCGCATTTCGCTGCCTCAGCCTCCTCTCTCTTCTGCTCAGCCTCACTCCTTGCCTTCTCCGCTTCCTCCCTCTCTTTCTCCGCCTCGCATTTCGCTGCCTCAGCCTCCTCTCTCTTCTGCTCAGCCTCACTCCTTGCCTTCTCCGCTTCCTCTCTCTTCTGCTCAGCCTCACTCCTTGCCTTCTCCGCTTCCTCCCTCTCTTTCTCCGCCTCGCATTTCGCTGCCTCAGCCTCCTCTCTCTTCTGCTCAGCCTCACTCCTTGCCTTCTCCGCTTCCTCTCTCTTCTGCTCAGCCTCACTCCTTGCCTTCTCCGCTTCCTCCCTCTCTTTCTCCGCCTCGCATTTCGCTGCCTCAGCCTCCTCTCTCTTCTGCTCAGCCTCACTCCTTGCCTTCTCCGCTTCCTCCCTCTCTTTCTCCGCCTCGCATTTCGCTGCCTCAGCCTCCTCTCTCTTCTGCTCAGCCTCACTCCTTGCCTTCTCCGCTTCCTCTCTCTTCTGCTCAGCCTCACTCCTTGCCTTCTCCGCTTCCTCCCTCTCTTTCTCCGCCTCGCATTTCGCTGCCTCAGCCTCCTCTCTCTTCTGCTCAGCCTCACTCCTTGCCTTCTCCGCTTCCTCTCTCTTCTGCTCAGCCTCACTCCTTGCCTTCTCCGCTTCCTCCCTCTCTTTCTCCGCCTCGCATTTCGCTGCCTCAGCCTCCTCTCTCTTCTGCTCAGCCTCACTCCTTGCCTTCTCCGCTTCCTCCCTCTCTTTCACTGCCTCACATTTCGCTGCCTCAGCCTCCTCTCTCTCCTGCTCAGCCTCACTCCTTGCCTTCTCCGCTTCCCCCCTCTCTTTCACTGCCTCACATTTCGCTGCCTCAGCCTCCTCTCTCTCCTGCTCAGCCTCACTCCTTACCTTCTCCGCTTCCTGCCTTTCTTTCTCCGCGTCGCATTTCGTCGCCTCAGCCTCCTCTCTCTTCTGCTGAGCCTCACTCCTTGCCTTCTCCGCTTCCTCCCTCTCTTTCTCCGCATCGCATTTCGCTGCCTCAGCCTCCTCTCTCTTCTGCTCAGCCTCACTCCTTGCCTTCTCCGCTTCCTCCCTCTCTTTCTCCGCCTCGCATTTCGCTGCCTCAGCCTCCTCTCTCTTCTGCTCAGCCTCACTCCTTGCCTTCTCCGCTTCCTCTCTCTTCTGCTCAGCCTCACTCCTTGCCTTCTCCGCTTCCTCCCTCTCTTTCTCCGCCTCGCATTTCGCTGCCTCAGCCTCCTCTCTCTTCTGCTCAGCCTCACTCCTTGCCTTCTCCGCTTCCTCCCTCTCTTTCTCCGCCTCGCATTTCGCTGCCTCAGCCTCCTCCCTCTTCTGCTCAGCCTCACTCCTTGCCTTCTCCGCTTCCTCCCTCTCTTTCTCCGCCTCGCATTTCGCTGCCTCAGCCTCCTCTCTCTTCTGCTCAGCCTCACTCCTTGCCTTCTCCGCTTCCTCCCTCTCTTTCACTGCCTCACATTTCGCTGCCTCAGCCTCCTCTCTCTCCTTCTCAGCCTCACTCCTTGCCTTCTCCACTTCCTCCCTCCCTTTCTCCGCCTCGCATTTCGTCGCCTCAGCCTCCTCTCTCTTCTGCTCAGCCTCACTCCTTGCCTTCTCCGCTTCCTCCCTCTCTTTCTCCGCCTCGCATTTCGCTGCCTCAGCCTCCTCTCTCTCCTGCTCAGCCTCACTCCTTGCCTTCTCCGCTTCCTCCCTCTCTTTCTCCGCCTCGCATTTCGCTGCCTCAGCCTCCTCTCTCTTCTGCTCAGCCTCACTCCTTGCCTTCTCCGCTTCCTCCCTCTCTTTCTCCGCCTCGCATTTCGCTGCCTCAGCCTCCTCTCTCTTCTGCTCAGCCTCACTCCTTGCCTTCTCCGCTTCCTCCCTCTCTTTCTCCGCCTCGCATTTCGCTGCCTCAGCCTCCTCTCTCTTCTGCTCAGCCTCACTCCTTGCCTTCTCCGCTTCCTCCCTCTCTTTCTCCGCCTCGCATTTCACTGCCTCAGCCTCCTCTCTCTTCTGCTCAGCCTCACTCCTTGCCTTCTCCGCTTCCTCCCTCTCTTTCTCCGCCTCACATTTCGCTGCCTCAGCCTCCTCTCTCTTCTGCTCAGCCTCACTCCTTGCCTTCTCTTCTTCCTCCCTCTCTTTCTCCGCCTCGCATTTCGCTGCCTCAGCCTCCTCTCTCTTCTGCTCAGCCTCACTCCTTGCCTTCTCCGCTTCCTCCCTCTCTTTCTCCGCCTCGCATTTCGCTGCCTCAGCCTCCTCTCTCTTCTGCTCAGCTTCACTCCTTGCCTTCTCCGCTTCCTCCCTCTCTTTCTCCGCCTCGCATTTCGCTGCCTCAGCCTCCTCTCTCTTCTGCTCAGCCTCACTCCTTGCCTTCTCCGCTTCCTCTCTCTTCTGCTCAGCCTCACTGCTTGCCTTCTCCGCTTCCTCCCTCTCTTTCTCCGCCTCGCATTTCGCTGCCTCAGCCTCCTCTCTCTTCTGCTCAGCCTCACTCCTTGCCTTCTCCGCTTCCTCCCTCTCTTTCTCCGCCTCGCATTTCACTGCCTCAGCCTCCTCTCTCTTCTGCTCAGCCTCACTCCTTGCCTTCTCCGCTTCCTCCCTCTCTTTCTCCGCCTCACATTTCGCTGCCTCAGCCTCCTCTCTCTTCTGCTCAGCCTCACTCCTTGCCTTCTCCGCTTCCTCCCTCTCTTTCTCCGCCTCGCATTTCGCTGCCTCAGCCTCCTCTCTCTTCTGCTCAGCCTCACTCCTTGCCTTCTCCGCTTCCTCCCTCTCTTTCTCCGCCTCGCATTTCGCTGCCTCAGCCTCCTCTCTCTTCTGCTCTGCCTCACTCCTTGCCTTCTCCGCTTCCTCCCTCTCTTTCACTGCCTCACATTTCGCTGCCTCAGCCTCCTCTCTCTCCTGCTCAGCCTCACTCCTTGCCTTCTCCACTTCCTCCCTCCCTTTCTCCGCCTCGCATTTCGTCGCCTCAGCCTCCTCTCTCTTCTGCTCAGCCTCACTCGTTGCCTTCTCCGCTTCCTCCCTCTCTTTCTCCGCCTCGCGTTTCGCTGCCTCAGCCTCCTCTCTCTTCTGCTCAGCCTCACTCCTTGCCTTCTCCGCTTCCTCCCTCTTCTGCTCAGCCTCACTCCTTGCCTTCTCCGCTTCCTCCCTCTTCTGCTCAGCCTCACTCCTTGCCTTCTCCGCTTCCTCCCTCTCTTTCTCCGCCTCGCATTTCGCTGCCTCAGCCTCCTTTCTCTTCTGCTCAGCCTCACTCCATGCCCTCTCCGCTTCTTCCCTTCTCTTCTCTGCTTCTGCCGTCTCCCTTTCAGCCTCCTCTCTGCACTTCTCCGCCTGTAACCGCGTCTCCTCCCTATCCCTCTCTCTTTCCTCCCTCTCCCCCTCTCTTTCTTCCCTCTCCCTCTCTCTCTCAACCAGCCGCCTCTCTGCTACGTCCCTGTCCCTCTCTGCTACATCCCTCTCCCTTGCTGCAACATCCCTCTCATGCTCCGCACTCACTCTCCTCCTCTCCGACTCGCTAAGAGCATTCTCCAGTTCCTGTATAACCCTCTCCGCCTCCTCCCCTAGCCTCTCCTCCTCCTCCTGTCCCCCTGTCGCCATCAACCCACGCCGCTGCAACAACTCTCCGTGAGCCTCAGCCTCTCGATTCTCTGCTGCTTTGCGCTGTTCCCTGTGCCCTTCATACACGGTTAAAACCTCCTTCACCTGCTCGTCCTCCTCTCCCTCACTCATCTCCTTGTGTGTCCCCCGCCCCAGCTCCTTCTCTTCCTGCTGCCCCTGCTGCCGCTCCTGCTCCTTCTGCTTCGGCCCGTCCCGTTCGCTGCTACTCACTTCGATCGAGCTCAGCCCTATCGGTTGCTTTCGACCGTCTCTAACCCTTTCAGAGCATCCCTCTGATGTTTCCTCCCCTGCAGTGTGCTCCTCACCTACTGTCCCCTTTGTGGTTCCCTTTGATACAGGAGAATCTGCAGTCAAAGCTGTTTCAAGACTCGATTCATCATTACCTCCCTTTCCCTCCTCCTCCTCGTTCTCCTCTCCCACCTCCTCTCCCATCAGCCGTTTCACCTCCCTTCTCAGCCTCAACACTTCTCCTTGTACCTCCTTCATCCTCCCAATCACCTCGTCCCTTTCTCTCTCCGCCCTCTCCCTCCCCCTGTCCGCTTCCTCCCTCACTCTCAGCACATCCCTCACTCGCCCTTCCACCTTCCTACAGCTTTCTTCAAGGCCCCTCCTCTCCTCCTCCCCTTTAAGCAACTCAGCTTGCAGTTGCCTGCCCCACACCCTCAAATCATGTGCCACGTTCTCTGCTTCCTCCATTCTCTTCCTTGCCTCCCTCACTCTCTCCCCTTCCTCCCCTTCACTTAACCTTCCCCCTCCTGCCCTTTTGTGCGCTTCCACGGTCAGCATTAAATTTTCGATTTTCCCCTCCAGTCCAATCTTTTTCGCCCGTTCCTCTTCCTGGGCAGCCAAAGCCGCTGCCGTTTCCGCCCGCAAAATTTCCACCTCACGTTTCATGGCCTCAGCTTCCCCTTTTGCCATTTCCGCAGCTGCCCGAACCAGCTCCGATTCGGCCTTAAACTTTTCCGCAGCTGCCCGAGCTTTCTCAGCCTCAGCCTGCGCAGTTTCCGCTTCTGCCCGAATCTTATCCGAATCTTCCCACACTCGCTTAGCCTCAATCCTCATCCGCTCGGCATCCAGAACCTTCTTGGCAGCTTCCTCAACCTTCAGCAACGCCATATCCCTCTCCCTTAAAGCCCCTTCCATTGCCCTCTCAGCTTCAACCTTCTCTCTTACTGCAGCCTCTCTCACCCTCTCCGCTTCCCTCCTCCCTCTCTCTGCTCCCTCTGCTGCTCCTACCGCCTCTTCTATCGCACTCTCAGCAACCTCTCTCCTCCTCCATGCCTCCTCACACTCTTCCTCTGCAATCCTCCTCCTCGATTCCTCCTCCACCCTCCTCCTTTCGGCCTCATCCCTTTCCCTCGCCATCTCCTCCCTCTCATATACCGCCTGGTCTCTCAGCCCAAGGGCTGCTTTTTCCCCGTTATAAGCCTCCTCCATTGTCTTTACAGCTTCGTCTCTCTTCGCCTCAGCTTCCCTCACTGCTTTACTTGCTGCTACTAACCTCCCTTCCATTTCTCCCCTTTCTCTCTCCACCTCCTCCCTCACTCTCTCCCCCTCTTTCTCCACATCCCTCGCCCTCCTCACAGCCTCCTCCCTCTCCCCCTTACCCTCATCCCTCCTCCTCTCTGCCTCCTCCCTCCCCTTCTCCGCCTCCTCCCTCCTCCTCCTCTCCTCCTCCAACTCCCTTTCAACCTCCTCCCTCCTCCTCCCCTCCATCTCTCTCCCCCTCTCACTCTCCCTCCACAACCCTTCCACTTCCCCCAACCTCCCTTCAGCCTCCTCTCTCCTTCTCTCTGCTTCATCCCGTTCCAGTAAAGCCCTAACCATTCTCTCTTCTGCTTCCTTCCGTTTCCTCTCTGCTCCTTGCTTCCCTCTCTCTGCCTCTTCTCTCGCCCTCAAGGCTTCTCTCAGTCCTCTCTCAGCCTCCTCTCGCCTTCTCCCTAGCTCCAACCATCCACCCCGGATGAGCCCTCTAGCTTCCTCCCCCCTGACCCCCCCTTCCTCTGCCGCACCTGTACCCCTTACAAGCTGCCTCGGAGTCCCCTTAGGAGAAGGCTCGCTGTCCTCTACAGTGTGTACGTTCAATCGCTGAGCCCGCCCTTCTGTACTCGCTATAGCAGGAGGCAGTTTCTTAAAGAGAGGCTTGGAAATGAAGGAGGATGGGCTGGGAGGTTCAGATCCAAAGGATGAACCCAAGGAGGAACTTGACAGCTGTCCGTGGAGCAACTTATCCTCGTTATTAGCTGCTCCAGTTAGTGATGACGCCACTCGTTCTAGCCGCTCCGCTTGCTGCTTTCCGCTATGCGCACCTTCTTCTGCACGCATCTGCTCCCCGTCCTCCTTACAAGCTGATATCTCAATGGATACTGCTGACTCGCTACAAGCTCTTGTACTGTCCTCCTCTTCCCCCTGCTCCCCCGTATCTCCCCCCTTGTCTCCCCCCTTATCTTCCCCCCCCTCTTCCTCACTACTTACCAAACTCCGTTTCCCTGCCTCGCCACCTCCTTCCCAACTCTCTCCCAAGTTTCCTCCCTCCACCTCATCTCCCCCCGTTGCCACTCCTGCTTCCGGCCTCTCCTCGCAATTGCCCTCAATTCGTGCCTTTTCCTGCTCTTCCGGACGCTCCCCGTGCTGCCGGTCCCCTTGCTGTTCTTCCGTATGCTCTCCGTGCTGCCGGTCCCCGTGCTGCCGGTCCCCTTGCTGCTCGCCTAGCTGCTCTTCAGTACGCTCGCTGTGCGATTTTTCCCCATTTCCAAGGCTATCGTGCTTCGCTGCTGCTATTCCATCTGTACACTCCATCTCTGAATTCACCCCGGTAGGCTCATCCCCGTTAGAAGACTCAACCCCGTTAGTAGTCTTCTCAACCTCGTTAGCAGCCCCGTTAGTAGACACAACCCCGTTAGCGAACTCAATCCCGTTAGTAGACTCAACTCCGTTAGTGAACTCAGCCCCTTTAGAAGACTTCCCATTAACAGATTGTACAGCATTAGCAGACTCAACGCCAGTCGAAAACTCCTCATCCCCCTTAATAGATGACCCTCTGTACTCCTCATAACTGTCCTTCTCCCCCTCCACCACTTTCGCGCTGTCCTGAGAAACACCTGTAATCGACTCAGAATTCAATTCTTCCTTGCAATCTCCCTTCAACTCTTCCTTCAGTTCTTTCACTGAATCTTCTTTCGGGGCTTCCTTTGCTTCTTCCATGCAGGCCTCTGCCTTTGACGACTCCTGAGAGATTTCTTTAGGATCCTTGCCTTTCTCAGGCTCCTCGAGGGAAGATCTCAGCCGTACATTCTCCTCCTCCTCCTCTACTCGCTGCGTCACCTCCGCCCCCTCCCTCCGCCGCTCATCCGCCCCATCTTTCCGCCTCTCCTCCCCCTCCCCCGCCAAAGCGCCATCCGACTCCGCCTTACCCCGCGCACGCCAGCCAGACCCGCCGCCAATCCCCCTTCCGCCCATGGACGCGCTATGAGCGCCTGTCCCGTTAGTAGCACCTGTCCCGCTATGAGCGGCTGTCCAGCTATGCGCGACTGTCCCGCTATGAGCGCCTGCCACGCTAAAGGAGGCGCCTTTCCCGCTAGAAGCGCCTTTCCCGCTAGGAGCGCCTGTTGCGGCGGAACCTCGGGACGATGACAGCGCTCCGCTCCTGAGGCGACTCAGATAAAGCGCCTTCCCTGTCAAACCCGCCGTTTCCTGCGCGTTTCCCGCCTTCGCCTGCGCGTTTCCCGCCGCCGAGCCTGGTGACAACTTTCCCGCGTCGCCAGCAGACGGTCGTTTCGTAATCTCCTTAGAGAGTTTCTCGACTTTATTCTGAAGGTCCATGTTTTTGAATTTATACTTTCCTAACTCCACTTCTAAAGCCGTTATTTTTTCTTCCAGCTCTTTTCCCGCGCCGCCACTTCCCCGGGGCCCCGGGAAACCCCGCGCGGAAGCTTCCGCGCGCGCTTTCCATTTTTCCGCCTCCGCGCGCAGGTTTTCCGCCTCCGCGCGGGAAATGATCTGCTTCTTCCACGTATCGAGCTCCGCGGTGACTGCCGCTGCGTGGTCTTTCGCGGCTCGTAACTCGGTCTGCAAACGGTCGACCTTGCAACGAAGGTCAGAGTTTTTTATTCGAAGCTGCCCGAGCTCCACTTCCAAAGCCACATCGTCCTTCGCCATTGTCACGCCCGCTCAACTACCTCGGCGAAACGACCTACTTGATTAGACTTCTAAGTTCCACGAGCATTCTAGCTTTCCCGAGAATCCTAGGTTTCTACATGCATTCTAGGTTTCTCCGAAGCATTCTATGTTTCCTGGCGAGCCTACGTTCCTGATGCTCATTTCAATTGCTCCCGCCCTTCCCTCCAAAGAGCTTTTGCTTAGGGATTTCCGTCCTTGGGACCCTCATTTCTTGGGTTCTGCGGTTTGGTTTGAAAAGCCGCGTTCACGAAAAGCGATTGTCAGTACTCATTGAACCTGACGTGTACCTCCCACACTCGACCCGACCTGAGGCGTGTTTGGCGTCTTCGAGACTTTCGAATTCCTTGAATCTCTCGTACGGAGATGCTCCATAAGTGTATTCCTATGTCTGCTTGTTTCAGTCAATGTGCTGTGATTAGAAACACAGCTGATAGATTCTATTCATATGTAAGTGTGCCGAATACGCCTCGGGTACTCCCGGTTGGACAATGGATACCTTGATGTTCGCAGACGTGATCAGGCGTTACAGTTCGGTGCGTTTGGGTATTCAAACATTCTAGCGTGGTTTTACAGCTCGAAGGCCAATCTATTCTGCCAACCCTCATATAGTGCTATAAGATATACTAATGTTTGTGGTGTGGAATAACTAATGAAGGGGATCCGACTCCGATTTTCAGTCAATATGAATTTCATCATCCTTAAACTGAGTTCTCTGAAAATGCATCAAGGTAGAGAATACTATTGCTATTACCGTATACAATCCTACGATTATATGGGAGGCTGTTACGAGTGCAATTGAGCGAGCGAGCGAGAATTGCACTATCGAAGCAAATAATACAATGAGAGAAGGCATGAGCGAAGAATATATAGCAAAGCTACAGTGGTTACGGTAATGCATGAAAATGGGGTGCGCGACGGGCCTAGCGCCGAGGTTGGGAATTGTCGATGCGGAGGTCCGGAGCGCGAGTTACCAACCGAACCGTGAGGTTGGGTCGCGTCGTGCACAGTGGCGGGAACAGTAGTCGAGGTGAGTGGTAACGGTGTACTGTTGGGTGCTGTTGGCGGGAATAGTGGTGTATGTTGACGGGAATTGACCCCACCCTCGCTTGGGCGAATGAGACTTCGCAGTCGGGGGGCGCGCAGAAGTCGTAGCAGACTGCGCGCAGAGTTCGACCTTGACATGTCTGTATAGTTCGACCTCGACGCGTCCGCAGAAGACGCGGTCGACGGGTTCGCAGAGGACGCGGTCGACGAGCTCGCAGAGGACGCGGTCGACGAGCTCGTAGAGGATGCTGGTCGACGAGCCCGTCGAGGAGTTCGGTATAGGAGCTCCTCGACGAGGGCGTTATAGGAGCTCCTATACAAGGCCGGTAGAGGAGCTCCTCGACGAGATTGGTTGACAAGTGCAGTTCGGCGGGCTCGTCTCAGCGAAGGCTGCTCGACGGAGCAGCGTCGAATCACCCAACCGAAGCTTCTCACCTGCGAAGGTCGCAGATGTGCGCGAACTTCGCCTCTGGAGATTTTCGCGAAGTCGACCTGCGGAACGGCATCACGTGCTTGACGGTGCACCGCTGGCAAAACCGTCGACACGCGTTCTATCTGACACCTGTGCAATGTGCCTGGCGGCGCGACCGTCTACCTGCACCTACTTGGTAGGTGCACACATGCGCAGAAGTTCACCTGCCTCTGCAGCGCTGGCAGACCGTTGCGATGCAATGCTGATAGACTACTCTGCTGCAGTGTTGGCAAGCCGCTCTTCTGCTGCGCTGGCATAGTTCGCCGTGCAGAGGGCTTGCTAGGTGTTGCAATGCCATTCTACCTATATCGACTTGCATGCCTCATTTGTAATCTAATGTTCTCTCGATTCTTGGTGAAACTCTTGCCAAATGTCCGTATGAACACAGCAAGTAGTGAGAACGCCTAATACAACGCTACGATCACCCGCACAGCCCCGTGCCTTCCGCTGTAATCCACTCCCGTTGTGTAGTGACTCTCTGTAGTGTACGTGCTGAGCAGGGACGCGAAGTAGGGAAAAGGAATTTTCCTTACACACCCCCACCCCCCCCCCCCCCCCCCCCCCCCTCCCCCCCCCAAGGAGGCCCTTCTTACGAAAGCGCGTGTACGTCCCGAAAATTGCGGCTGCGCAGGTACTCGGTGAGGACGGGGGGGTTTTCAATTCTGTACAGGGGAACCTAGTTGTCTTCAGTGGGCGTGCGGTCTTTCCAGCAGATCAGAAATTCGATCCTGCAGGCTCTCTGTGGGTCACGAACCCGGTGGCTAAAGATTTTCTCGGGCGTGATGACTGGCTCTGTTGGCGGTCGTGTCATGCTGGCGGGGCGATTGCGGGGAAGTTTGCAGGTGGATGGCACGTATGGGAGAAGCAGGCTGACGTGGAATGACGGGCTGACGTACCAGTCAGCAGGGAGGAGGAGGTGGGCGGTGACGGGTGTGATCATGTGGCTGATGCGAAATGGCCCGCAATATCGGGGGCGGAGTTTTCGGGTGATGGGCAAGCGCAGGTTTTGAGTGTCGAGTAGCACGAGGTCGTCGGGCTGGTAAGTGACGGGTCGGCGTTGCGCTTAGCGATGATGTTTGAATTTTTTTTTGCATCTGCTGCTCGGGTCCGTGCTGCTTGTAAAATCTATGCGAACTGTTGTGCACGTGGCACCGGGTTGTCGGGATTCGGGGTCATGGGTACTGTGGGATCTTGTCCATAGTCCATGGTGACTGTTAGGTCGTGGCGGATGGCGAGTTGTTGTACGCGAAGTCGATGAGTGGCAGTTGCTGTTCCCAGGTGGTGGGGTCGTCGCACGTGGCTCGGATGAGTTGTTCCATGGTCTGGTTTGTCCGTTCTATCTGTCCGTCGGTCTTGGGGTGGTATGAAGAACTGAACTGTAGTCGCGTGCCGAACTGCTGCTACAGGTTCCGCCAGAAGTTGCTGGTGAATTTCGTATCGTGATCGCTGATGATTGATGCTGGTATCCCGTGCAGTCGAACGACGGTGGAGATGAAGAGGCGGGCTGTTTCTTCGGCTGTGATCGATTTCTTGCAGGCTGCGAAATGTGCCATTTTCGTCAGCCGATCGACGACGACCAGGATCGCGTCATTCCCACTTGCCCCAGCCGGTAACCCCGTGACGAAGTCCATCGTCACCTTTGTTAGAATATAGAACGAATGAATGACTGAACTAGAAAGCAAGTGGGTACAAGTAGGAAACCTAAAAGTGTTGTACCCTATATGAACTACCCCACTACAGCCTAGATAGACTATAACATATAAGTTTGACACACCCCCATAGGCAAAGTGGGGGAGAACAAGAGGTCACAAGACCAGTCAAGAAAGGCAAAGCAAGCTCAGGGTGGATCACAAAGTCACCACGCAGTCTGAGCACAAGCAAATGGCCACAAGGCCAGTTCACATGCAGAGTTATATAAAGGAGAACAAACAATACAGTGAACACAACCTAGCAAGTGTAAGCATGCAGGTATATGTATAGAGAGTACAGTACAAGCAGAGTCAAGAAGTAAGCAAGTGAGGCACAGTAGGTACAAGGCCTAGAACAGTACAGAAACGCTGATGATCACAAGGCGGAAGTACCTTGGTGAAAACATCAGCAGTGTTGGCCTGAGAGGCCATGTAAGCAAGACGGAGCTGACCACGCTGCTGCAACTCTCGAGCAAGGAAGTAGCGCAGAGCAATGTGCTTTGTTCTGTGCTCCAGTCTGTGCTCCTTACACAAGGCCAGCATGGCCTTGTTGTCGACGTACAGAACTGGAGGAGAACGAGGCGCCTCTCCCAAGTCGGTCAGCAGGTAGGTGAGCCAGCGTAACTCCTGTGCAGCCATGGCCCCAGCATAGATCTCATCCTCACAACTGGAGCTGAGAATAGAAGAAGAGCGGGTAGACCGCCAAGAGACAGAACCGGAGCCAAGACCGAAGGTGTAACCCTGTGACGACCGCTGCGTAGCCAAGTCGTCAACCCAGGAAGCGTCTGCGTGACCAGTGAGGACAACTCAAGCCCGTCCTCCAAGCACGAGCCCCATGCCCGACGTACTGCACAAGTAGCGCAACACCCTCTTCGCAGCATCCCAGTGCACCTTTCGGTGCCTACCGGGAGCCACGTAGCGAGCCAGAAGGCTGAGAGGATATGCGAGGTCAGGTCGTGTGCAAGTCATCAGGTACATGAGGCAGCCCACAAGCTCTGGATACGGGCCACTCGGCTCTACGGACTTGTCCGAAGGTGGAGTTGAGAGCGAGTGACCGGTAGGCAGAGGAGTGGACTGTGGCGAGGAGTACGTGAAGCCGAAGCGCTGAAGGACCTGCTGCACCATGTGTGACTGAGTCAAGGTAATGGTGCGCTGTGCTCTCTCCCGTGTGATATGCAAGCCAAGATAGCTTGTCAGCTCACCCATGTCTATGCACGTGTGTCTCTTCTGCAGCTCGGACTTCACGTGGGCGAGTGCCTCAATGTCAGCAGTAGCAAAGACCAAGTCGTCTACGTACACGAGAACGTAGAACAACGGCAGAGTGGTGTCAGTGCCTAAAAACAGCGACGGGTCAGCAGTGGAAGGAGCAAAACCAAGAGCAGCAAGAGTCGTCCTCAGTGTGTCGTGCCACTGACGGGGTGCCTGACGGAGACCATAGACTGGCCGCCGGAGACTCCACTGGGTACCAGCAGGAAACGACCCAGTGAAGCCAGGTGGGCGGCGCAGCCAGATCTCCTCGTGCAGGCTGCCCTGTAGGAAGGCTGTGCTGAAGTCAAGCGAGTGTAGCTCGTAGTCACGCTGAGCGGCGACGTGCAGCAGTACCCAAAGAGTGGTCATCTTCGGGGTAGGGGAGAAGGTCTTGAAGAAGTCAACTCCCTGTCGCTGACTGAAGCCTCGTGCAACGTAACGCGCCTTGAACAAAGGCGGAGAACCCGGCGGCCGCTTCACCCTAAAGATCCTGCCACTGACGATGTTTGCCCCAAGCGGGGGAACCTCGTCGACGTAGGTGCATGTGGACTTCCAGGAAGCCATCTCGGCGTCCATGGCTGCCTGCCACTGAGAGGAGTAGGGACCCTCTATCGCCTCTGCGTAAGAGCGCGGGGTCGGGATGTCTGGTGCATCCGGGTCTCCCTCAGGGGCAAGCAGCATGGACACGAGATGGGGTACAGCCGCGGCAAAGCACTCAAACTCCTCCTGTCTATCCTCAAGAACGTCCGTGCCAAGAGCACACTCACCCCTGACAGACGGAGGACAGACAGACGCAGACGCAGACTCAGCAACAAGACTAGTGGCGTAGTCTAGACGACAGGCTGCAGCAAAGTCAACAAGCTCAGCAACGAGAGAAGACGCAGCAGTGGACTCAAACAGAGGGTCAGTGACAGCAGTGGCCAGAAAGCGCGTGACAGTAGGACTAGCAACACGAAGGGAGTGAGACTCTGGGTCCGTACCGTCAGGAAGAGAGGACGCAGGAGGAGACAGCAGAGGGACACGCTGTGGAGCAGTGGAAGGACGCAGTGTCATAGAGTGAGTGCTAGGGACAGGAGGAGGACGCTGACGCGAAACACGACGACCAGCGCGAACAGTGCGGACAGGCGACTCAGAACGAGACTCAGGTGTCGTAGGACGAAACTCAGGCGACACAGGACGAGACTCAGGCTCACGACGCTCCGTAAGACCTCTAGTCGGTCCAGAGTAAGGAGAAGGACCAGGCAGTGGAGAGGCCGGCTGTAACTGCGACTGTGACAGGACAGGCGGTGGACTCAGTAAAGGAGGAGGAGGACCAGGAGAAGGCGGGAGACCAAGAACCGGCTGAAGGAGCGGAACGTAGTACGGCCGCGGCCGCGCAGCGCCTCCAGAAACAGCAGAGACAACACCAGTACCCTCAGCTCCAGGGTCTCCAACTACAACTCCCACAGCACCACCAGCTCCAGTACCTCCAACAGCTCCAGCTCCAGAAGCACCTCCAGTAGCAACAGCTCCAGCACCTGCAGGACCTCCAATAGCACCAATACCTCCAGCACCAGCAGCACCTTCAACTACTCCAGCGCCAGAAGCACCTCCAGCAGCTCCAGCACCAGCAGCACCTCCAGCGGCTCCAGCTCCAGAAGCACCTCCAGCAGCTCCAGCACCAGGAGCACCACCAGCAGCTCCAGAAGCACCTCCAGCAGCTCCAGCACCAGCAGCACGGCGACAGCGCCGAGCGAACCACTCACGAAGCTGCTGCTGAGAGAGGGGCTCTCGCCGTGACGGGACACCCGGAGGACCTCCAGACACAGCACGCGCAAGCTCAGCACCCCCAGGCTCAGCACTCCCAGACAGAGCACCCCCAGGCTCAGCACCCCTAGGCTCCACACGCTCAGGCTCAGCACCCCCAGGCTCGGCACCCTCAGACACAGCATCCCCAGGCTCAACACCCCCAGTCCCCGAACCCGCAGGCTCAGCACCCCTAGCAGCACCTGAGTCGACAGCTACCTCGACAGGCTCTACAGGGTCTACCTGGGACACACCTGAAGGGGCAGGACCCTGAGGGGGGAGGGGGTCTACCGGAGGAGCACCTGGTGCTAGGAAGAGTGGCGGGGGGGGAAGAGAGGCAGCGCGGTAGGGAAAGAGACGGTAGTAAGATACCGACTCGTCAAACGTGACGTCCTGGGAGGACAGAACACGACGCGAGGTGGGGTGGTGGAACTGCCACCCAGGTGCGTCAGGGGGGAAGCCAAGGAAGACGCCGGGAACTGCACGGGAGGACAGCTTGTCCGCTGAAGTATCGCGGACATAAGCTCGAGATCCCCATATACGGAACACAGACGCATCGCCAACCTTCCCCGTCCACCGCAGAGTAGGTGTGGTCTCCGGCAAGGAGACACGAGGCTGAAGGTTGATCTGATGCGCAGCGTACTGAACCGCGAATGGCCACAGAAAATGGGGAGTAACCGCATGGATCATGGACGTACGAGCGACGTCCATGACCATGCCAATGCGGTGCTCAGCAATCCCATTTTTCTATGGGGAGGCCGGAAGCGTGAACGTCAGGCGGATGCCCTCGGCACGACAGAAGACCCTCAGAAGCCGAAACGCTCGCTGAGCTGGCGACGGGTACCGCGGATCCAGTTGATCAACACCTCAGTGACCTCACCCTTGCTGCGCAAGGGGAAGACTGTGGTGTAACGCGAGTAGTCGTCAACGACCAGCAGGAAGTAATGCTCGTGACCCTGTCCACGGACGCGGGCTGGGCCCCACACGTCCATGTGAAGAGTCTGCAGGGGAGCCTCTGTCGGAGGGAACTCGAAGGAGTGAGGAGCGGCGCGCTGCCGGCCCTCGACACAAGGAACACAGGTAGGGGCAGGCCCCGGAGGAAGGGGAGAGAGGGACCGGGGGAGACCAGAGACAAGGGTACGGGAGGCCATACCTCGAAGACGAGGCAGGGAGGGGTGACCAAGGCGGTGGTGCCAAAGGAGAGTCTCCTGTGACAGGGGACGACACGAGCAGGGGGCAGACGCCGGACTAGACCTGGAAGCGGCAGAAAACACCTGACCAGACGCGGCTACCTGACCAGACGCAGCAATTGGAGGAGACGCAGTAGTCAGTGTGTACAGACTCGACCCAAGCCGACGGGTGAACGTGGCCAGGTGGCGGCCCGTCCGAGAGCAAGTGCAGTGGGTCACACGCTGACATCCAGGGGTGAACTGGTCAACCCACGCGTCCTGGAGGTCAGCTCCACTCACCAAGTTTGTAGAGAACGAGGGGAGGTGGAGTCCCCACAGCAAGCCCGACGGGGCCGCAGGACACGGTAGAACCGTGGAGGAGTGCGCAAGGACTGGGCCTCCAGAGGGGTCAGCCAGGGAGACTGCGACAGGCCGACTGAGCGGCGTGAGTGTGGTGCTGTCGCGAAAGAAAGAGCGCGAAGCACCAGAGTCAAGTGTGAAAGTGTGCAAGGCCTCAGTAGGTGCAGTTTCAGAGAGAGCAGACTCACCAGCACCTGGAGCAGCAGACTCACCAGTACCTGGAGCAGTAGACGCACTAGCACCTAGAGCAGCAGCCTCAATGCCTGGGTCGGGCGGAACACTCAGCTAACAGTCACCCTCAGCACTATCAGTCACAGCATACATGGCAGCAAGGATAGCATCGAAATCAAGATCAAAGATAGCAACATTCTGCCTAAGCAGATCACCCCAGCGAGGGAGCTCAACAGCGTCAGGAAACTGGGCGCTCCAGGCGTCAGTCAGGCGACCGAAGCAGCGCTGCGCAGTGTGTGGCAGCCCGCACGTCTCCCCACGACGCCCGCTGGTGCAAAGAACGTAAGTGCAGGGACCAACACCCCCAGACCTCCCACGCCCAGCGTACCACTCACGAAGCTGCTGGGCCGACGGGGTCTCACGGGAACGCGGCAGCTGCTGGCGCTGGCTACCACCAAAGCCTCCACGCTGCGCGGCTGCACCTTGACCAGCAACACCGCCGCCGCCACCTCCACCACCGCTGCTGCTGCCTCCACCACCGCTGCCGCTGCCTCCACAACCTCCACCGCCGCCACTGAAGCCCCCACTCCCGGCACCACCCCCACCTCCACCGCCACCCCCTCCGCCTCCTCCACCGCCTCCGCTGCTGCCCCCGCCGTCCCCTCCACCACCCTTGCTCCCCTTGCCCTTGCTGTTGCGGCGCCTCCCACTAGGATTAGACGCAGCCCCGACCTCCTCAGTGCCAACGAGGTCGACAGCAGCAGCAGAAGCAACAGAGGGGAGAAGGGGGACAGGGGAACACCCCTCAAAGAAAGGGGGGCGACGGTCGCCGCAAGAAGCACCTACAGCTAAGATACTCTTCTCAGCAGCAGCGAGGCGCTCCTCTAGCAGGTCGACAGTGAGCTCGGTGGGGCAAAGGGAGAGAAAGTGGTCCCTGACTTAAGCAAGGGAGTCAGGGAGGCGGGTGACTAGGTAGTAAAGGGTGATGTACATGGGGGGGGGGGGGTTCTTGGCACAGAACTCAGTGGGAAGCGCAGCGCGGTAGCGGGCGTCACTAGTGCGGAGGTGAGTAATGAGGTCAGCGACTGGGGCAAAGGCAGCAAGGTCAGGGAAAAGGTACGGCAGCATGAGGCGGCTGAGGGCAGCAGTGGCAGGGGAGGAGTAGTGCGCTACTACAGCGTCGTACAAAGACTTAGCAGTCTTGTACTGGCCAAAATGCGCGCACTCAGCAGGCGGCAGGTGTCTACGAACAGTAAGGCGAGCAACAACGTCACGAGTGGTCCACTGCGAGCGAACCGTACTGTCAGCAGTGGCAGCAAGTGCAGTAGAGACACCGGACGTGTGATCGAAAAGGGATACCCCATCCCTAGAGTCACACTGAAGAAAGAGCTGCAGGTCGTCAACCCACACGTCAAAGTCAACTGCACGCCCCTCAGCATCAAAGGTGAGAACAGTAGGGCTAGCCATAGTAGCAGTAGCAGTAATAGCAGCAGTAGCAGCAGTAGCAGCAGTAGCAGCAGAGGCAGCAAAAGTAGCAGTAGCAGTAATAGCAGCAGTAGCAGCAGTAGCAGCAGTAGCAGCAGAGGCAGCAGAAGTAGCAGTAGCAGTGCAAGCAGTAGGGCAGCGCGGCTCAGTAGTGCGGCGCGGCTCGGCTGGGCGGCGCGGCTCGGTGGAGCGGCGCGGCTCGGCTGGGCGGCGCGGCTCGGCAGGGCCGCGCGGCTCGGTTCCTGGCGGCGCGGCACGGCAGCAGGCGGCGCGGCGCGGCAGGGCAACGCGGGTGCTTACCAGGGGCGGGTGCAGGGCAGGGCCACAGCTGGCGGTTTTGGTCAGGGCCGCGACCGGGGCGACAGCAGGGCAGGGCCGCGACAGGGGTGGCTGCAGGGCAGGGCCGCGACTGGGGCGGCAGCAGGGCAGAGGACGCGACAGGGCGGCTGCAGGGCAGGGCTGCGACTGGGGCGGCTGCAGGGCAGGGCCGCGACAGGGCGGCTGCAGGGCAGGGCCGCGACAGGGCGGCTGCAGGGCAGAGGCCGCGACTGGGGTGGCAGCAGGGCAGGGCCGCGACTGGGGCGGCAGTAGGGCAGGGCCGCAACGGGCGGCGTCAGGGCAGGCCCGCGACACAGCGGCTGTAGGGCAGGGCCGCTACGGGCGGCGAAGGCAGGGGCCGCGCCAAGCTGGGATAGGCCAGCGACGGGCGGCGACGGGCCGGGACGGGCCGGCGACGGGCCGGGATGGGCCGGTACGGGCCGGCGAGAGGCAGGGCAGGGCCGCGACGCGTGGCGACGGGCCAGCGACGTGCGGCGACGAGCCGGGACGGGCCGGCATGGGCTAGCGACGGGTGGCGACTGCAGGGCCGCGACGGGCCAGCAAGGCAGGGCCTCGACGGGCCGTACTAAGGTAGGGCGCGCGACGGCGCAGGTGAGGCAGGCGCGAGGCGCGCTTCGGGCAGGGCAGGAAAAAATTTCGTGGTGGGCCCTAAAAAAACGTTCCCACGAGGGAACCTGCTCAGAATACCATGTTAGAATATAGAACGAATGAATGACTGAACTAGAAAGTAGGTGGGTACAAGTAGGAAACCTAAAAGTGTTGTACTCTATATGAACTACCCCACTACAGCCTAGATAGACTATAGCATATAAGTTTGACAACCTTCTGCCAAGCACGCTCTAGGGGTGGTATCGGCTGCAACTGTCCTGCCGGCCGCTTCCGTGATGACTTCATGAGCTGGCAGGTGGGACACGATGCCACGTGTCGTTGCACGTCGGTCAGCATTTCGGGCCAGTACTAATACCGCTGCAGCTGCTGCTGTGTTTTCTCTACTCCAAACTGTCCTGAGGTAATTCCATCGCGAGCCTCCTGTAGTAATAGCTCCTGTAGTAAAGTGTAGCCCAGTACCCAGATGCGGTCGGTGCCGGCTTTTACGTAATAAACCCCCTTGGCTGCTGCGAACCGCTACGAGTTTCCACCTGTGAAGAAAGGGTCGGTTTGATAGCCGTGGGTAAATGGTCCTGTTAATAGCGGGCTGGTCTGGGCGAGTAGTATGGCATGGATTTGGGCAGTGGGGCAGGTCAGTGCGTCGGCAATGTTTGATGCCCCTTTTTTGTAGGTGACTGTGTAGTGGAAGTTTGACTCAAGGAAATCGAGCCAGCGGATCTGTCGTGGGTTGAGGTGGGGCTGTGCGCGTAGGTACTGTAGTGATTTGTGGTCTGTCCGTACTGACACGTCTGCGCCGGTCAAGTAACAGTGCCAAACTTTGAATGCATGCACGATCGCGAGCATTTCGCGATCGTGTATCGGGTAATTCTTCTCGGGCGGATGCAGTTTTCGTGACTCGTATGCGATGGGCTGTAAACCGTTGCCGAAATCCTGTAGCAGTACGGCTCCGATGGTGATGTCGCTTGCGTCGGTAACTACTTCGAATGGGCGGTGTACAGAACGGGCAGTGAACAGATAACAGTTTTCAGGGCAGAGAAAGCAGCATGCTCTTTCCCCCCCCACGTAAAAGCGACCCCCTTCCGCAGCAGATTCGTCAGTGGGGCTGTTAACCTCGCCATGCCGAGAACGAACCAACGCACATAATTAACGAACCCCAAAAAACTCTGCAGCTCCGTGATATTTGTCGGGGGGTGCCATGCCTTGACCGTGTCCAACTTCCTTAGGTCGATCTCAACTCCAGCCTCCGAAATAACGTGCTCCGAAAATTCTAGCCTGTCCTGAAAAAACACGCACTTGGAACCCTTGGTCAGTGGGCGGTGCTCGTCTAAAACTTTAAATACTGCTTCCAGATCTGCTAAGTGTTGTTGCTTATCGAGACAGTAGACGAGGATGCCATCGAGGTAAACTATCACGCATTTATCTAAGAGTGGTCTAAACGCCTCGTTCATAGTCATCCGAAATGTCGCCGGTGCGTTGGTCAGCCCGAATGACATCACGGTGTACTCGAATGACCCGTGCCTAGTCCTAAATGTCGTCTTGGCCCAGTCCGATGGTTCGACCCTAATCTGATGGTAACCTCCTCGTAAGTCAAATTTCGAAAAGACCCGTGCTGTTCGCAGTTGATCTATCAGTTTGTCGGCGCGGGGAACGGGGTATCGCGACTTGACTGATACCCTGTTTAGTGCTCTGTAGTCGATACACATGCGAAACCCTCCGTCTTTCTTCGGTGTGAACAGTATCGGTGCGGCGAGCGGTGACGAGCTCGGTCGGATGATTTTTTTCTCTAACAGATAATCTAACTGCTTCCTCAGTTCGTCGAGCTCGGGCTGTGTCAGTCAAAACTGTCGCTGTACAGTTGGTTGTGCCCCCAGTTCGAGTTCTATTCAGTGGTCATGTGCCCGCTGAGGTGGCAGTCCCTCCGGTAAGTCATACGGGAAAATCCTCGGGTACCGTTTCAACAGTTCTTGTAGTTCGGGCGGTATTGCTTCCAGCAGTTTCGAAAAATCACTCGGTTGCTCTGCTTCTCCTACCAATGCTATATCCACCGCGTACACGTAACTCCAGCGGCGACAACCTGTTTTGTCGTGATGGCGTTGACGTGGACCGTTGAAGACTCGGGCGACTGCCAGCGAGGTAGCTTGACCCAGTTACCGCTACTTCACACGGTGCAGCTACCCGACGTCCAGTCGATTCGCGTGTTATACCGTCGCAGCCAGTCACGTCCCCGTAAAATGTCGTGCCCATCCAGTGTCGTCGCGAGCATTTCCCCTCGCAGCGGACTTTTACTCTCTCCACTTTCTCCCGTATGGCCAGCGGCGTGCCGTCGACTAAACGTGCATCTATCTCCGGTAAACACCGACTAAGTGTCGGTTGCAGCTTCCGTGCAGTTGCGGTATTATCTAAGCTGTGACTTGCTCCTCCGTCTATAGAAATCTTCACTGCTGCTCCCTGTATTTTCCCGTGAATCAGTATTGGGCAATCAGACGCTGTACCCTCCTTATTCATCCGTGCCCGATCGATAGCGTGAATCGGTACTGTGACTCGGTGAGGGTCGGTGAGGTTGGGCGAGCAGGTTGTCTCGTCAGTAGTTGGGCCGATTTCTACTGACTGCTGGCGTTTCCGTGCCTCTGAGACTCCCTCCCCTTCTCCGCTCCGCGGCGCCTTAGCTCCTCTGGACATTCGCTCTTGCGATGTCCCGGCCTGTTGCAAGCAAAGCAGCGCCCCTTGAATGGCGCAGCAGCTGCGTTCGCTGCAACAGCGTGTACAGTGGCGTGCTCGGCTGGTCCCCGAGAACGTTGTCCGTTGTAGGACCCCGGTCTCGGTCGGCGTAGGATGTCGATTACTCTAGCGCGAGAATTTTGTTGAAATTAGATAGCCCGCGAAGCATTATCTCGCGCGAAATGTCCGCCTTTAGCCCGCTGACGTAACGATCCACCCGCTCCGCCTCGTGCATGTAGCCGACCTGTTCGCACAGAACGAGAAAGCCGCTGGTGTAGGCTGAACCGACCCGAGCTGCCGCCAAGTGCGCAGTTTCTGACGCGCCGAAATAGAAGCCGCGGTCGGCTCGAAGCGCGCCCGAAACCCTGCGCACCACGCGTCCCACGTGCTGTACTGGGCTGTTTCGCAAAATGAACTCCAAGTGACGGCTGGACCCGCGGGCCCGTCCTCTTGCGACGGCGGCTCGTAGGCGCGTGGCGACGTCACAATGACTTGCCACCAATCCATGGTGGGGCCCCGTAACAGCGAAACCGCGTATCTGATCTTCGCTGCGTCCGACGTGACGTAATTGGCGTAAAAAAATACGTTCATCGTGAAGACCCACGATTGAAACGTCCGACCTCCGCGTTGGCTAGGATCGAAGCAGGGCGGGCGCTGCGACTTAAGTGGCATTGGTGCGCCGATGTCGTCATTGCCGACCGTTGTCGCAAATTCGACGTGATGACGGGCTTCGCGAGGCCCATTTGTGCTTGGTGCGGCCCTGTTTCTCTCCATGCCAGGCATTGACTGGGCGGCGCCATCACTGGCTGCGCCTGAGCGTTGTCCCACGCTGTCGTTCTGTGTTGGTGTGCCTGACGAGATAACAATCGACTCATCCGAGTGCGCAGGTGCATTTGCAGGTACGTGTGTTGGTGCTGGCACGTTCGCCGTCGATTGCTGGCGAGCGGAGTCGCGTTCCGCCGTAAGTGTCGCAATTTCGAGCGCCGAATCTTCAAGCTGGCGCACAAGACGGTCGAGCTGCTCCTGCGTCAGTGTCGCGACATTGAGTTTAGCCATGGCGGGGGTGTCGAGCAAGCTCAGCGAGAGCCTCTGTCGTGGCCGTGCGTGCTTACAAGAGAGCACTACGAGCGGCGGTGCTTGTTCGCTGAGAGACGTCTACCCCCTCCAAAAATTGAGATAGTGGGGAAGCGAAGGTGTGGGTGCGGTCCGAGAGGAGGTCGTAGGCTCTGAATACCAAGTGTTACGAGTGCAAATGAGCAAGCGAGCGAGAATTGCACTATCAAAGCAAACAATACAATGAGCGAAGGCATGAGCGAAGAATATAGAGCGAAGCTACAGTAGTAACGATAATGCATGAAAATGGGGTGCGCGACGGGCGTAGCGCCGAGGTTGGGAATTGTCGAGGCGGAGGTCCGGAGCGCGGGTTACCAACCGAACCGTGAGGTTGGGTCGCGTCGTGCACAGTGGCGGGAACAGTAGTCGAGGCGAATGGTAACAGTGTACTATTGGGTGCTGTTGGCGGGAATAGTGGTGTACGTGCTGAGTAGGGACGTGAAGTAAGGAAAAGGAATTTTCCTTACAGAGGCCAAACTATGACTATCAGGGTGTAATCCCCCGCAGGCCAAATTGCACACTTGTTCGTGACTGCGAACCACACCTACCAACGAGGAAATGACGGACCACCGTGTTTGCGCGGTCTCGATTCTTTTCGGCAGTGGCTTTGTAAGCGACTTTCTCTGTGCTAGCGCCCAATTCCCGCGGGCAGTTTATATTGCTATCTCCCATTTTTCGTGACCAAACGCATAGAAGGGAAAATACTAAGTCTACCTTGTGAGAAGGATTGACGAAAGAAGTGGATAAACTAGAAAGGGAGATGGGTACAAATAGAAAACACATAAGTGTTGTACCCTCTAAGAGCTACCCCACTACAGCCTAAATAGACCATAGCAGATATAAGTTTGACACACCCCCATAGGCAAAGTGGGGGAGAACAAGAGGTCACAAGACCAGTCAAGAAAAGCAAAGCAAGCTCAGGGTGGATCACAAAGTCACCACACAGTCTGAGCACAAGCAAAGGGCCATAAGGCCAGTTCACATGCAGAGTTATATAAAGGAAAGCAAACAGTACAGTGAACACAACCTAGCAAGTGTAAGCATGCAGGTATATGTATATAGAGTACAGTACAAGCAGAGTCAAGAAGTCAACAAGTGAGGCACAGTAGGTACAAGGCCTAACACAGTACAGAAACGCTGATGATCACAAGGCTGAAGTGCCTTGGTGAAAACATCAGCAGTGTTGGCCTGAGAGGCCACGTAAGCAAGACGAAGCTGGCCACGCTGCTGCAACTCTCGAGCAAGGAAGTAGCGCAGAGCAATGTGCTTCATTCTGTGCTCCAGTCTGTGCTCTTGACACAAGGCCAGCATGGCCTTGTTGTCGACGTACAGAACTGGAGGAGAACGAGGCGCCTCTCCTAAGTCGGTCAGCAGGTAGGTGAGCCAGCGAAGCTCCTGTGCAGCCATGGCCCCAACGTAGATCTCAGCCTCACAACTGGAGCTGAGAACAGAAAAAGAGCGGGTAGACCGCCAGGAGACAGAACCGGAGCCAAGGCTGAAGGTGTAACCCTGTGACGACCGCTGCGTAGCCAAGTCGTCAACCCAGGAGGCGTCAGCGTGACCAGTGAGGACAACTCGAGCCCGTCCTCCAAGCACGAGCCCCATGCCCGATGTACTGCACAAGTATTGCAACACCCTCTTCGTAGCATCCCAGTGCACCTTTCGGTGCCTGCCGGGAGCCACGTAGCGAGCCAGAAGGCTGAGAGGGTATGCGAGGTCAGGTCGTGTGCAAGTCATCAGGTACATGAGGCAGCCCACAAGCTCTGGATACGGGCCACTCGGCTCTACGGACTCGTCCGAAGGTGGAGCTGAGAGCGAGTGACCGGTAGGCAGAGGAGAGGACTGTGGCGAGGAGTAGGTGAAGCCGAAGCGCTGAAGGACCTGCTGCACCATGTGTGACTGAGTCAAGGTAATGGTGCGCTGTGCTCTGTCCCGGGTGATCCGCAAGCCAAGATAGCTTGTGAGCTCACCCAGGTCTGTGCACGTGTGTCTCTTCTGCAGCTCGGACTTCACGTGGGCGATGTCAGCAGTAGCAAAGACAAGGTCATCTACGTACACAAGAACGTAGAACGGCGGCAGAGTAGCGTCAGTGCGTAGAAACAGAGAAGGGTCAGCAGTGGAAGGAGCAAAACCAATAGCAGCAAGTGTCGTCCTGAGCGTGTCGTGCCACTCACGGGGCGCCTGGCGGAGACCGTAGACTGGCAGCCGGAGGCTCCACTGGGTACCAGCAGGAAACGACCCAGTGAAGCCAGGTGGGCGGCGCAGCCAGATCTCCTCGTGCAGGCTGCCCTGTAGGAAGGCTGTGCTGAAGTCAAGCGAGTGGAGCTCGTAGTCACGCTGAGCAGCAACGTGCAGCAGTACCCGAAGAGTGGTCATCTTCGGGGTAGGGGAGAAGGTCTGAAAGAAGTCAACTCCCTGTCGCTGACTGAAGCCACGTGCAACGTAACGCGCCTTGAAGGCAGGCGGAAAAACCGGCGGCCGCTTCACCCTGAAGATCCACATGCCACTGACGATGTTCGCCCCAGGTGGGGGAACCTCGTCTACGTAGGTGCCTGTGGACTTCCAGGAAGCCATCTCTGCGTCCATGGGACCCTCTATCGCCTCTGCGTAAGAGCGCGGGGTCGGGATGTCTAGTGCATCCGGGTCTCCCTCAGGGGCAAGCAGCATGGACACGAGATGAGGTGAAGCAGCGGCAAAGCACTCAAGGTCCTCCTGTCTGTCCTCAAGAACGTCCGTGCCAAGAGCACACTCACCCCCGACGGACGGAGGACAGACAGACGCAGACGCAGCAACAAGACTAGTGGCGTAATCTAGGCGACAGGCTGCAGCAAAGTCAACAAGCTCAGCAACAAGAGCAGACGCAGCAGAGGACTCAAACAGAGGGTCAGTGACAGCAGTGGCCAGAAAGCGCGTGACAGTAGGACTAGCAGCACGAAGGGAGTCAGACTCCGGGTCCGGACCGTCAGGAAGAGAGGACGCAGGAGGAGAGGGCAGAGGGACACGCTGTGAAGCAGTAGAAGGACGCAGTGTCATAGAGTGAGTGCCTGGGACAGGTGGAAGACGTGGACGCGAAACACGACCAGCGCGAACAGTGCGGACAGGTGACGCAGAACGAGACGCACGCGACTCAGGCTCACGACGCTCCGTAAGACCTCTAGTCGGACCAGAGTAAGGAGAAGGACCAGGCAGGGGAGGGGCCGGCTGCAACTGCGACTGAGACTGGACAGGCGGTGGACTCAGGAAAGGAGGAGGAGGACCAGGAGAAGGCGGGGAGCCAAGAACCTGCTGAAGGAGGGGAACGTAGTACGGCCGCGGCCGCGCAGCGCCTCGAGAAACAGCAGAGACAGAACCGGTACCCTCAGCCCCAGGGTCTCCAGTCCCAGCAGCACCTCCAGCAGCTCCAGCACCAGCACCAGCACCAGCAGCACCTCCAGCAGCTCCAGCACCAGCACCACCTCCAGCAGCACCATCACCTCCAGTAGCTCCAGTAGCACCTCCAGCACCTACAGCACCAGCAGCACCTCCAGCAGCTTAGGCACGGGAGGACAGCTTGTCTGCAGTAGTATCGCGGACAAAAGCTCGAGATCCCCAGACACGAAACGCGGACGCATCGCCAACCTTCCCCGTCCACCGCAGAGTAGGTGTGGTCTCCGGCAAGGAGACACGAGGCTGAAGGTTGATCTGATGCGCCGCGTACTGAACCGCGATCGGCCACAGAAAATGGGGAGCAGTCGCATGGATCATGGACGTACGAGCGACGTCTATGACCATGCCAATGCGGTGCTCAGCAATCCCATTTTGCTGCGGGGAGGCCGGAAGCGTGAACGTCTGGCGGATGCCCTCCAAACGACAGAAGGCCCTCAGGAGGTCGGAGGAAAACTCCCCGCCTCTATCCAAATGCAGGCGCAGAACAGGAAGGTCTGAGCCGAAACTCTCACTAAGCTGGCGACGAGCACCGCGGATCCAGTCGATCAACACCTTAGTGACCTCACCCTTGCTGCGCAAGGGGAAGACTGTGGTGTAACGCGAGTAGTCGTCAACGACCAGGAGGAAGTAGCGCTCGTGACCCTGTCCACGGACGCGGGCTGGGCCCCACACGTCCATGTGAAGATTCTGCAGAGGGGCCTCAGTCGGAGGAAACGAGGAGTGAGGGGCGGCGCGCTGCCGGCCCTCGACACAAGGAACACAGGTGGGGGCAGGCCCCGGAGGAAGGGGAGGGAGGGACCTGGGTAGACCCGAGACAAGGGCACGGGAGGCCATACCTCGAAGACGAGGCAGGGAGGGGTGACCAAGGCGGTGGTGCCAAAGGAGAGTCTCGTGTGCCAAAGGACGACACGAGCAGGGGGCAGACGCAGGACTAGACCTGGACGCGGCAGCAAACACCTGACTGGACGCAGCTACCTGACCAGACGCAGAGACCGGAGGAGGCGCAGTAGTCAGTGTGTACAGACTCGACCCTGGCCGACGGGTGAACGTGGCCAGGTGACGGCCCGTCCGAGAGCAAGTGCAGTGGGTCACACGCTGACCTCCAGGGGTGAACTGGTCAACCCACGCGTCCTGGAGGTCAGCTCCACTCACCAGGTTCGTAGAGAACGAGGGGAGGTGGAGTCCCGACAGCAAGCCCGACGGGGCCGCAGGACACGGTAGGACAGTGGAGGAGTGTGCAAGTACTGGGCCCCCTGAGGGGTCAGCAAGGGAGACAGCAACAGGCCGACGGAGCGGCGTGAGCGTGGTGCTGTCTCTAAAGAAAGAGCGCGAAGCACCAGAGTCAAGTGTGAAGGTGTGCAAAGACTCAGTAGGTGCAGTACCTGAGAGTGGAGACGTACCAGCACCTGGAGCAGCAGACGCACTAGCACCTAGAGCAGCAGCCGCACTAGCACCTAGAGCAGCAGCCACAGTGCCCGGGTCGGGCGGGACACGCAGGTAACAGTCACCCTCAGTAATATCAGCAAGAGCATACATGGCAGCAAGGATAGCATCAAAGTCTAAATCAATGATAGGCACATTCTGCAGAAGCAAATCATGCCAACGAGGAAGCTCAACAGCGTCAGGAAACTGGGTACGCCAAGCGTCAGTCAGGCGGCCGAAGCAGCGCTGCGTGGTGTGTGAGAGACCACACACCTCCCCACTACGAGTGCCTGTGCGAAGAACGTACGTGCAGGGACCTGCACCCCCAGACCTCCCACGCCCAGCGTACCACTCACGAAGCTGCTGAACAGACGGGGTCTCACGGGTGCGCAGCTGCTGCTGACGCTGGCCGCCACCAAGGCCTCCACGCTGCGTGGCTGCACCGCGACCAGCACCACCTCCTCCGCTACCTCCACCACCGCTGCCGCCGCCTCCACCGCCGCCGCCACCGCCTCCACGGCCTCCACTGCCGCCACCGACGCCCCCACCCCCGGGACCACCCCCACCACCACCTCCACCTCCTCCACCGCTTCCTCCACCGCCCCCTCCACCACCCTTGCTTCCATTGCCCTTGCCAGTGCGGTGTCGCCCACTAGGGGCAGACGCAGCGCCGACCTCCTCAGTGCCAACGAGGTCGACAGCAGCAGCAGAGGCAACAGAGGGGAGAAGGGGGACAGGGGAACACCCCTCAAAGAAGGGGGTGCGACGGTCGCCGCGAGAAGCCCCAACAGCTAAGATACTCTTCTCAGCTGCAGCAAGGCGCTCCTCTAGCAAGTCGACAGTCAGCTCGGTAGGGCAAAGGGAGAGAAAGTGATCCCTGACTGAGGAGAGCGAGTCAGGGAGGCGGGTGACTAGGTAGTAAAGGGTGATGTACATGGGGGGGGAGTTCGTGGGAAGAAACTCAGTGGGAAGGGCAGCGCGATAGCGAGCGTCACTAGTGCGGAGGTGAGCAACTAGGTCAGCAACTGTGGCAAAGGCGGCAAGGTCAGGAAAAAGGTACGGCAGCATGAGGCGGCTGAGGGCAGCAGTGGTAGGGGAGGAGTAGCGTGCAACTACAGCGTCGTACAGAGCCCTAGCACTCTTGTACTGACTAAAGTGCGCGCGCTCAGTAGACGGCAGGTGATTGCGCACAGCAAGACGAGCAGCAGCATCGCGCGTGAGCCACTGCGAGCGAACAATACTGTCAGCATCAGCAGTAGGGGCAGTAGAGGCGCCAGACGTGAGATCGAACAGTGAGAGACCATCCTTGCTATCGCACTGTAGGAAAAGCTGCAGATCATTTAGCCAGACCTCAAAGTCAACAGCTCGACCCTCAGCATCAAAGGTAAGAACATTGAGACTAGCCATGACAGGAGAAGCAGCAGGCTAGCAGCAGCAGCAGTGCAACTCGGCTAAGCAGGCTAGGCAGGGCGGCACAGCTCGGCAGGGCTGTGTGGCTCGGCAGCGCGGCGCTCTTACTAGAGGAGAGGCTGGGGCAGGGCCGGGGTAGGGCCGGGGCAGTTCAGGAGCAGGGCCGGGGCAGGGCCGGGGCAGTTCAGGAGCAGGGCCGGGGCAGGGCCGGGGCAGAGCCGGGGCAGGGCCGGGGCAGGGCCGGGGCAGAGCCGGGCCAGGGCCGGGGCAGTTCAGGGGCAGGGCCGGGGCAGGGCCGGGGCAGAGCCGGGCCAGGGCCGGGGCAGTTCAGGGGCAGGGCCGGGGCAGTTCAGGAGCAGGGCCGGGGCAGTTCAGGAGCAGGGCCGGGGCAGGGCCGGGGCAGGGCCGGGGCAGAGCCGGGGCAGGGCAGGGGCAGGGCCGGGGCAGAGCCGGGCCAGGGCCGGGGTAGTTCAGGGGCAGGGCCGGGGCAGTTCAGGAGCAGGGCCGGGGCAGTTCAGAAGCAGGGCCGGGGCAGGGCCGGGGCAGAGCGGGGGCAGGGTGCAGGGCCGGGGCAGGGCCGGGGCAAGGCCAGGGCAGGGCCGGGGCAGGGCCGGGGCAGGGCCTGGGCAGGGCCGGGGCAGGGTCAGAGCAGGGCCGGGACAGGGCCGGGGCGAGGCCGTGACAGGTCCGGGGCAGGGCCGGGGCCGGGCCGCGGCAGTGCAGGAGCAGGGCCGGGGCAGAGCTGCGACAGGGCTGCTACAGGGCCGGCGCAGGGCCTGACGGGGCCTGACGGGGCCGAGAACTGGGCCTGACGGGGCCGTACGGGGCCTCTAACGGGGCCTGACAGGGCCTTACGGGGCCTGACGGGGCCTTACGGGGCCTTACGGGGCCGTACGGGGCCTAACGGGGCCTGAAACGGGGCCTGACGGGGCCTTACGGGGCCTTACGGGGCCTTAAACGGGGCATGACGGGGCCTTACGGGGCCTTACAGGGCCTTACGGGGCCTTAAACGGGGCCGTAAACGAGGCCTTACGGGGCCTGACGGGGCCTTACGGGGCCTTACGGGGCCTTACGGGGCCTTAAACGGGGCCGTAAATGGGGCCTTACGGGGCCTTACGGGGCCTTACGGGGCCTTACGGGGCCTTAAACGGGGCCGTAAATGGGGCCTTACGGGGCCTTACGGGGCCTTACGGGGCATTAACAGGGGCCGTAAACGGGGCCTTACGGGGCCTTACGGGGCCTAACGGGGCCTTACAGGGCCGTAAACGGGGCCTTACGGGGCCTTACGGGGCCGGAAAAGGGGGCCTTACGAGGCCTTACGGGGCGGGCGCTGGCTCTAAGGGCAGGCGCAGGGGCCGCGACGGGCCTCGAAGGGAAGGCGCGACCGCGCGTCGAGCAGTCAGTGACGAATTTCAGTGGTGGGCCCTTTAAAAATTCTCGAAACTAGCTCTATACCATGTGAGAAGGATTGACGAAAGAAGTGGATAAACTAGAAAGGGAGATGGGTACAAATAGAAAACACATAAGTGTTGTACCCTCTAAGAGCTACCCCACTACAGCCTAAATAGACCATAGCAGATATAAGTTTGACATACCTGGTTTCAGTATAGAGGCCAGTGGCAAAACTGAAACCCACTCGGATGACAAGCTATTTGGGAGGCATTTGTTAACGGGAATGAAGTGTTGGCCCCGCCCTCGCTTGGGCAACGCCGACGACTTGGTCGGATGTACGGGAGTAGCGGCCGACCATTCATAGTGGGAGAGCTGCTCGACAGGCTTCGTCGAGCTGCAGGGGACCGCTGTGGTGTTACTGTCGACCAGGGAGCTCGACAGCTGTAACTGACTGGTCTGGGCGACGGGTGGGCCGTCGACCAGGAGGGGCAGTTCGACCGGGAGGTCGACGGAGCAGTCCGTCGACCTGAGAAGTGAGCAGCCGTCGACGAGGGGAGCTCGTCGACAACAGCTGACAGTTCTGGTCGACGGAAGGGGTCCGTCGACCAGGGGGTAGCTCGACGGGAGTTGTGGTAAACCAGAGCACATGGGGTTGTCTAGGTCGACCAGGTAACCTGCTCGACGAGTTCTGCGGAGGCACGCGAACGTCGTCGAAATCGCGATGGCGAAGGCGACTTCGGGTTGGTATCCCGAAGTCGATGTGGCTCGTCATGCGCAGGCAAAGGCCAACGGAAGCGCAACGGTGCAAGTCGGGCCAATCATCTGCGTACACCTCCGAGAGTGTGCACTGCTGTCTTCTACGGGGCAACGCTGGACAGCCGCTCTGCTGCAGCGTTGGCACACCGTCGACTTGTTGTGTTGGCAGGTCGCCTTTCTGCAGTGCTGGCGCGGCTCCTCTACGCAACGTTGGCACGCAGTCGACCATGATGTGCTGTCTGTCGACCAGGCTAGCTGCAGAGTTGCTAGGTGCCTAATGTAGTCTTTCTTGTCATTGCTTGTTCAACAATTCGATGATTCCAACTTTGCTAGTGGAAACTCTTGCCGATTTCTCCTGTGATTGTGCAAGCACTAAGGAACTAGGGAAGCTACGATCACTCCTAGTAGTTCGTGCCAACCTTGTAGTCTAGCTCACCACCGTTGTAGAGTGACTCTCCACAGCATCAACCCTAAACACCTTGCCTCATGGTGTTTAGGGTTGATGCCCTCTACGTGGCATACCATCCATGAAGGTTTTTGTTTTTTTTTTTGTCCCGAGCTGCGCGTTTGCTATGGACTCGACAAATAAATTTGGAATATCCCGTAACTCAAAACAAATATGTATTTGTGGACTCGAAAGGGGAAACGGAGAAATAATATGCCCCAAGATATTGGACGCAAGCGCGAAGCAATGCGCTGTCAAAACCACTGCCCATAGGAATCGGAAACTGGAAAACACGCCGCTCCGTCATTTCCTCCCTACCAACGGACAAACCAGGCAGGAAAAGCCATCTGATCCGAGGCGGGAGTAGCCATCCAACAAACTTGCTCCTTCCCGAAACCAGAAACAACTGTACATCACCCTGAATGCTGCTGTTCAGAAAGCGGCCGAACAGTATCTGTTGCTTGTCATACGCGCGTGTGCTTTGTTGGTTACCAGTTGGGGTTGGCGTGCGATGTGGACATGTCGTTACGAATGCACTCTTTCTACCCGGGCTTTTGCTGAGCTGATGTCGGTGTTTCAGTTCACATCTTGTTGCAGGGGGAGGTGGCTTTGTGTTTGTGTAAATAACTAGCCATGCATCCGTGACTGTCTATGCTTGTTTGGGTGCTCACAGTGACATTTACCTAAGATTAATCACTGCTGGGAACATTTTGTAACTCATGCCTACACCAATATGTAAGCTCGCGAACGATTTTCATTAGTTTTCTAAACTCCTGACTACCAGACACGTCAGATTGGGGAACTCTCCTATATACCAAACTTTTTCAGGTGCACTTATAGTTGTGGACGTACAGTATCGGCTAGCCCGCCTCCCGTTTCACCAGCGGACGGATGGAACTGTGCAGTGCTCAACCTCACCAACCACCCACCAACGAGTAGCCTCGCCGTTTTGTGGCAAGGGGAAACGCCAGCTGTGAGCGTCCAACAGAAAATGTGTCGGTGTGGAGGAGGGTGTTCTGCACATCTTCAACCGTGTTGGACGGAGGGGGAAGGGAAGGGGTTGCAGTGGTGGTGCTCGGTGATGATGGGTGAAGCGGGTTGGTGGGTGATGGTGGGTGGCGGTGTGGAGGGGGACTTCGGGAAGAGAAAACCAGGTAAGGTGATTCTGTTCAATTCAGTGCGAACTTGTAGTGAATTATATAAGCCCACCCCCAGCCTTAGGAAGTAACGACGCACCAGTAAGATACTAGGGTTTGAGGAAGTAGCGAGCGTGTATATTTTACATCGCGACAATTAATGTGTCTGCTACCTAATTCGATAGGGGATTACAACGCTTCGAGTGCTCGGTTTTCACTACTTGGCATATCATTCCTCACGAACGCGAAGACTGCGAACTCCTAGATAAGAAGACTACAACAGGACACCTAGATAGTACCAGGTTCTAGACACGAGATGAGGTCGACGTTGAGAGCAGGTCCAAAGTCCGTTGTCAGCATCGTCTTTCTCGTTATATGTCTAGCTTGCAATGCCACGGCTGCGCCGCGTGCCAAGATCGCGCCGGGAAGAAGAGAGCTGACCGGCGCTAGCAAGGCCATTCAGAAAGCTCGTAGATTCAACGTTTTCCTGATTCAAATGAAGAAAACAAGTAAGCATTCTTTGCTTGTTTCCCAACTTTCCTCCATCTACCGTTCCCTCCCCTCGTTCCTCCCTCCCCTCTTCTATGACTCCATCGTCGTTTCCCTCCCAACTTGACCCTCTCCCTTTATTTCGTCCTCCAATTTTCATTATCCCCCCACTTCCCCATCACCCATGCTCCCCCTTCTCTCGCCCTCCTTTCCCTCCCTTCAGATTTGGATCCGTTCATTGCAAGATATGCGGACCGGCAGCCACTCACCTTTCTGATGCCTCGCGACGAAGCGTTCTCCGCACTTCCAGCCAATATCCGCCAGCAGTTATCGGGGAAGAAGCTGGTGCAGGTCATGCAGTACCATATGATAATGGAAAAGTGGGGGATCCTTTTTCTTTCTAACCCAAGGAATCAAAGGTTTTTACGCGCCTTTCGTACCGTACTTGGGACTTACATTTTCGTGCTTCCAAATGACGTGAACAAGATCGTGAGGATAAGTTCCGTCAGGTATGCCACTGCGAATACAGCAAGCGTCATTTCTGGTGATATTGGTGGAATGAATACCTTTCTTCGGTTTGCTTGCCATGGGATTGACAAAGTTATAATCCCTCCTGGGGTTTTTTAAATGAGGGATTGTCACATTAGACAGTTTTGCATGGTAAATAGTATTGATATTATTTTATGTTGCTCATCCTGTTGACTGTAACATACAAGTTCATATTTCTAGAGCTCATGGCAGTCATTGCCAATGGTCTGCATTAGCTAATGGTTTTGTTTTCCTCCCAGGTAATCAATGCAATATTTTTAGAACTCATGGCAGTCATTGCTAATGGCAGTCAATGCAAGATCCATTGTTGCAAGGTCTTGCATACAATGCAACAATGCAGACCATTAGCGATGACTGTAACATACAAGTTAATATTTTTTCATCGAGGGGAAACGCCAGCCGTGTGCGTCCAACAGAATTTATTGGTCCGCAGGGGATGACTTTGCACAAATCCTCTGCTGTGTTGGAGGGAAAAAACTGAATGGGGGGTCGCAGTGGTGGTGGAGGGTGATAGGGGGTGATGGGCGTTTGTGAGGGGTTATGAAGGGTGGTGACGGGTGATAGTGGGTGATTGTGCGGTGGGCTTGGGAAGGGATAAGCAAGCAGGCCAGGTGAGGTGATGGGAATACAAGCCCACAAAACAACCTCACCTCCCCTGCTGTTCCGACGAGAGGTCATGGGAAGGGATCGCCAATCCAGCCCACACTGGATGGAACTAGCCTGAATAGGAGGGTGTGAGAAAATATGCTTGTGTACGTATCGCGAATCGCTTGCTCAGTATACCGAGTTTAGGAGAGTGCAACGCTTGCGATGCTTCGCACTGCTCCGCTTTTCATTCCTCACAAACGCGTGGGTTGCAAACTGCATACAGGAACAGGACACCTATATGTTTTTCGCCTAGAGTTTCAGACACGGAATGAGGTCGACCTCACGAGCAGTTCCAAAGTGCGTCGTCAGCATCGTCCTTCTCGTTGTTTGTCTAGCTTGCGATGTTACGGCTGCGCCGCGTGCCAAGATCGCGCCGGGAAGAAGAGAGCTGAACGGGCCGAACAGGGCCATTAAAAAGCTCGTAAATTTAACGTTTTTATGATTCATATGAAGAAAACAAGTAAGCATCCGTGCTTATTTCGCGACTTCCCTCCATCCGTCGTTCTTTTCCCTTCCATCCCTTTCCTCCTCTCGTTCTGCATCAATAATCCCCCTCGCCATTTGTCCCCTCTCCCTTCCCCTCGCCCCCGTTCCAACATCTCTCCCACCTCTTTTGCATCCCTCTCACCGCTCGTCTCCCTCCTCCCAGATTTGGATAAGTTCATTGGCAGATACGCGGACCGGCAGCCACTCACCTTTCTGATGCCTCGCGACGAAACGTTCTCCGCGCTTCCAGCCAAAATCCGCTCTCAGTTATCGGGCAAGAAGCTGGTGCAGCTCATGCAGTACCATATGATCATGGAAAAGTGGGGGATCATCTATCTTTCTAACCCAACTTATTTAAAGTTCTTACGGTCCTTCCGTACAGTACTTGGAGTGTACATCCATGTTCTTCCAAATTTTGTGAACCGGGTGGTGAAGGTGAGTCCCGTCGGGTATGTCACTGCGGGTACAGGACACATCATTTCAGGTGACATTGGTGGACAAGACACCTTCCTTCGGTTTGTTTGCCATGGGATTGACAAAGTTATAATCTCTCCTGCTGGGGTTTTCAATTGATGAATGTGATCATCAGCAGCTGTGTATGGTGTAGAGATAGCCACTACTAGTTTCTGTTCATCCTGTTGACTGTAACATACTAGATTGTCAGGTCAGGCAGGGAAGTCTATACTGTTAGGAGTCTGCATTGATAGAGTGGCACCCACATTATCTCACTATCTCCAACAATCCCTAGGCTATAGCTTATGCTGGTCAGGTCATGTCCACGCTTATCATCCCCTAACCCCTTCTGTTAGCGCCAGTCTTCTTTTTACAAAAAAGTGGCCTTGTTGAGAATGTGCTTTAGTACGGCAGCATCACATTGCTCACTTCTTGCGGACAATGAAAGTGTCAAAATGGTTGTAGAACTTGTAGACCCCTTCAACACGAGCTGAACCTTTCCAGGAATTGTTGAGTTGCGCTTCACTAGGGCAACACCAGCAAGTGTACGGTATTCTGTACCCAAAGGATCTTGCTGAAGCTTAGCAGCGGTGGCCTTAGGAATAAGGATGTGCAGCTGCAGTGTCTTCGTCAAGAAGGCGGAATCCTTTCTGATCCTTGTCTGGCGGAAAATTCGCCTCAAAATACGGGAAAGAAACGCGAGATTAATGTTTTGCGATTTTCAAGCAACTCACCGCGTTGAAGTCGCTCAGTTGAGCAAAACCCTGATCCACAGGCGCGAGGATTGTGATGCCAGTCTCGGTCGTCGAAAGCAGCTTGGACAAGGAGCTTACTCCTGTACACGACAGCGCGACTTGAAATGAATTAATGCTAGCACATAAACAGACAGAAGAAGTGCAGTCGCCCGCGAGAGGAGCGGACCTGCAAGTCGCAAATAAGCCAGAAAGTTCCAATGCCTGTCAGTCTTCTGAAGCTTGGTCCAAACGTAGCTAAACTCCTGACTTCCATCCCTAAGCTTCTGATCTTGAAGTGACGACTGAATGGTCGCGAGTAGGAGGAAAACTAGCAACAGGCTTCTTGCCATCTCTTTCTACGTCTGCGGAAGTCTCAGCCTGCTTCTCGGAATGAATCTTAGCGAAGCGGTAGAATAGAGGCTGTATTGGGGATAGCAACTTCACGAGGATGGAATACATCAGAATATGTCTCTCTGACAGGGAATGGAGTGAAGAATCCACTAAATGGATCAGAACTCAAGCTGCCTTTTCGCTTGCGTTTCCAAGCGGGAGGTACTGATTTAGGGATGAATTACAAGGGCCTATCTTCTGAACCACATGTTTCAGGTCATGTCACAACAGTCCTATCACTGGAAATTGAGTTGGGTGAGAGTTGCGACCTGTTCGCAAAAACCTAAACAAATGTACCTTCAGAAACAGGGCCTAAAAACCCGCACTTTCACAACACATGCATCCCTCCCCCTTCTCCAAGCTTGTCAGTTGTTGTCAGAGCATTTCAGGCATTTTGAGCGTTTCAAGCCCTACACAACCATTTGCCGTCAGCAGCGACCTGTGATCTTCACCATCAAGCACTGACGCACACGTTTCATTGCTACGTTGAATTCTCATATAATCTCGTCTTTTAGGGCGTCTACTGAGAAGAAATAGCAGATATTGACTATTCTACCCCTTTATTTGCTTCGACCCCTTTAGGGTGTTCATGCAGTCCACGTTGCAATACTCCGAGCTCCGTCGCCGTCACCTTACACTTCCAGGATTCAGGCAGCTCATATGTTTCCCCGTCAGTGCTTGCGTTTCAGTCTCATCCGTCACTTCTGGCTAGTGATACTCATTGCATCCGTATCTATCACCTTCTCGTCCGCCCCTTTCACTTCCGTTTCCGCCTCGAAGTTCGAGTCCGGTTCTCTCCGATTCGGCCGGAAGCCTTTATACCAGCGTTCTCTGCATCAGCTTTCCGTTAGCACACCTTTAAGAGCATGCGTACACACTGTAGAAGGACGCACCCTTATCGCGGATGACCAGGGTTACCTGTGCAATTGGACTGACTTAAATTTCAGCACAGGTTGCTGTCCGTATGCTCGCGATGGAGAATTAGATGACGGAAGAATTTCGGTGACTGGAACCGATCTATCCTCCCGTGGTGAACGCGCCGGGTCAGGAGCAAAAGTTCATCAAACGTTGAGATTTTCTTGCCAGTCTTGTAACGTTACTGACCGGTGTTGCGAAGTCTACGAACAGTGTGTAACCTGCTGTCAAGATCCTGATCGTACTCCGCCTCGATTGGCCACAATTATCACCACTGCAGCTCAACCGTCGGCTGGACGATTCTCGTCAGTTTTTGAAGGCACCGCTGCCGGCACAACTCTAAGAGCGTGGTTCATGAGAACGCTTACATAAGCGACAGACACCACTGCTACGGCCTGCCAGTTGAAGTGCAAGCAGCGGCAGATGCAGCAGCAAGCGCAGCAGCTGCTGCGTCTGCAGCCAAGAGGAAATCCAGAGAGGGAGACATTGGTAATAACAGTGGTGACAGGACAAAGGATGATAATACATTGGAGAACGTTCTTCCAGCCTCGGGGGGAGACAGTGTACTAGCAGCTATTGAAGAGTCAAGGGGAAGCAGTGTTGATACAGCTGCTGGTGCAGCTGGTGGTGCTGCTGCTGCTGCTGCTGTGGGTGCTGTTGGTGGAGGTGATGATGCTGTTGGTGAGGGGAGTTTCCGTCAAGGACTGGAGGACGTGGAGCTGAAAATGGAGATAGGGAAACCTGGCCAATCTTGTGATGACACATGCGCAGAGCAAGGCTTGAAGGTAATCAATTGTCTTAGATGCCTGGCTTCACGCCTGTTCACTTGTGGTCCGTCATCCTTGCCGCATTTCCTTGCCTTAGACATATTAATATGAATATTCTCCTTTTAGAGACACACTGTAGCCTCTAATCTTTCTTTCATGCCACCCGTGCCTCCACTGTACCAGTTTGATGTTCAAGTTATCACCCCCCTTTCTCCGCCCCCTCATCCCCCCTCCCCCCCCTACCCACTTGTGTTCTGCACTGTTTTGATGTGGTTCTGTGTTCCTATTAACAACATTTGTCCATATCTTTTGCATTCTCTGATCATACAATTTTCCATGCAGTGTCAGGCCGACCTTCTTCCCCGTATCAACAACTGTCCTCTGCTTCGCCATTTCTTCCCCTGCACGCCCGGCTGCTTCGCCTCTCTGGGAACAGAGCAGCCCGCAGAGGTGGTAGAAGAACCTCTAGATATAGCCTCTGATACACCACAGCACATACACCTGTTGGAGAATCCTTCTAGACAAAATCCGCAGCAGAGGAAGATGCTGCAAGACCTCAGGGGTTATTCCAGGCAGGGTCAGGTGGATCTGCATGAGCAACATGAGGAGCAGCAGCAACAGCAACAGCAGAGGTCGCAGGCTCAGTTCCTGCCTCGCACATGTCTAGTGAGCCTGGACCCGAATATGCCGTCCTGTGAGGGAAGCCACCCAGACATGCGCAGGCTGTGCCCCTGTAGCTTGGTGCATTCTTGATGCGGTAGGTGTTTATTGTTGGGCTGAGAAAAGCCCTTAGGATCGTTTTCAAGACTAAGGCTCAGAATAGTGATGTATTAGCGGAAGCGTACCGTATTAGGGTACATTCCGCTCAGGACATGTCCCTTAAGAAAGTGTTGCAATCGATTGTGACGCGTACTTACAGCATATGCTGCCATGTGTCGGAATTCCGGATCGCGCAGCAAAGTCGTAAACCGTTATTTCGATTGGCTGGCATGAACCACGGAACTTTCGCGGGCTAATTGTGTTGGGATAATGTCGAGACTTATGCACTTCAAGGAATTTGTATAGTTAGTACAGTAAAAGTACCGATAGACTGACGTCAGCAAAGCGCTACGCGCCTTAGGATGACGTCATCAGTAGCTGTAGGTATCGCGAATAGTCACGTACCTTTTCAGAACAGGAATAGCGCGAATAAATACAGCACAGTAGGCGAACAGGTACTTTAGTCTAGTTATATATTCTGTATGCTTGTCATTTTATAATATACTTGATTTCAGAGACCTTTGATCCTGTTACAAGTCACTCATATAAAAGACTTCCACTCAGGGCTGACTATTCAAAAAAATCCAGTCTGATGTTCTGGGGGCTCTGAAATTTTTTAGTCTGAGGCATATTTCCCAGAGAATGGCCACTCTGATTTTTCAGGTTCCGCAAAAACACAAGTCTGAAGTACTCAGAACACACTACAACCACTGCAGTACAGTACTGCCACAAATGTAGCACGTGGGGCGCAACGCTAACCAGTTTCCCTCGCTGACACCGCGTAGCTGCAGTGATGGTCCCGCGTGAGTGGAAGAGTGAGCCAAGTTGGCAGATTTCTAAGGGAAAAGGGTGGCAAAAGTTGCCAAGGACAGATTCTGCGCGTGACAGCGCCATGAAGTGTGTTCGTACACTGGCAACATATGACGTAGCGGAATGTACGTAGAAATCACAGATCCGCATTTCAGGATCCGTACTCCCTGTAGTATGAAGACCCATTATCGGCTAAGTCAGTACTCTGAAAATCTCAGGATCCAAAACCAAGTAAGTCTGAGGCACTCATGTTTGAAAATCTTACAAGTCTGAAAAATCAGGATCCGTAGGAAAATACCCTGAGATTTCAGACAATCAGACTATTTTAGTCTGATAAAGTCAGCCCTGCTTCCACTGCTACATGAAGCTACTATCCTAAGACTACGATCCTATTCAAACAGTTCAGATTCTAACATGGTATGAGAGCAACTTAGGATTAAAACAGCTTCCATCTGCCTATTCTACAACTATGTCTGGATCTCCAAGGTCCAACAATGGCTCTTCTGTTACGAGCCCATCACGCCCAACTGCGTCTCCAGCTGCTGATAATTCACATCTGCAGCAACAACAACAACAACAACAACAACAATATCAGCAACAACCGATGTACGGCATGCCATTGAGCAGTCAGCCCGTACACACAACTACAGCAGCGGCATCATCGACAGCAGCCGCCGCGACAGCAGCATCAGCAGCCTCAACAGCTGCAGCTGCAGTCCCTGGTTCTTCAAGTCAACCGGGACAATAGTCTAACTTCGTTCCGACTGGACCTTACCAATATCAAGGTGCTTACCAACCAGCAAATCTTCAACAACGTGTTAATGCTGCCGTCTTGTCGCTTAACCAGATGTTTCCAACTCCGATGAGCATTGATGGCTCCAGTTATCAGCGTGGTCAGATGCCACAAGGAAGTGATGGGTCGAACAACTCTTTCTCCTTTGGTCCTGCTGGACAAGGACAACAAACACAACAAGGGTCACAAGCGCCATCACTCTATCAGCTACAATCAGCTGACGGTACCGGAAGTTATATTCCTGCTTCTGCAAATCCTACAAAAATCAAAACGACAATGCCTTTTAACGGTCAAGATTTTTATACCTGGAGCTTTGAGTTTGAGCTTCTTGTTCAGACCGCGGGGTTCAGGCAGCTGTATGACGGCACAGCACCATTTCCATCACACGGGTCACCACTTCAACAAGCCACTTTTCGATCGGCGTCGCTGACTGCATACACAGTTCTCGTTCGTAATCTGACTGCGACTGAACAGCTCGGAATTCGTTCTTTTCGTAACAGTGTCGCTCCCGCTGAAGCAGCTTGGTTATACCTGCAAGGGGTTCACATGGCAAAAGATACTGTCAACCAGAGTAAAATTTTGACGCAGCTATCAAATATACAGATGATAAGCGGCGAGAAGGTGACGCAGTATATTAACCGCGCTCGAAATCTGCGCGATCAACTTCAGAAGTGTGGAGGGTACTTCCCCGACGCTATGTTCCACACGGTGCTACTTGCGGGTCTTGGACCAGAATGGCGACAGTGTCGCTCTATACTTCGGATGCAAGCACAGTTGTCCGAGGGGGCACTCTGTGCCGCTCTCATCGCCGAGCAGCAGGATATGGATATGCACAACGCTCGAGGAGGGAAAAAGATGGTAAACAATACAGTCAATTTTTATTCTAATCCACGTCACAAGCCCGTTTGTTCTTTTTGTCGAAAACCAGGACACACTATTGATACCTGCTGGTCGAAAGACAAACCATCTTGGAAGCGGTCTGCTTCAAAACATAATAAAGATTCTTCAAGTGAAGCAGAGAAGCCGGAAGCAGAGAAGCCAGACGCTGAGAAGCAGAATACTGCGAAGCTGAACTCTGCGAAGCCGACTACTGCACCTGCCAAGACACAAACAAAAGCAGTTATTAATTGCATGACATCATTGTCAACGGTTTATGATCCTGATGCTGAAGAGCGGATTCACAATTGGTTCAACAACGAACTCAACACACCGATTCCACCTGAGGTCTATGCAAATCTTGCACATACCATTGCAGGTCCCAATACTAGGTACCTCGACAGTTGCTGCGGTCAGCACATGTGTTCGTCAGAGACGCGTTTCATCGTGAATCAACGCTGTCTGGAGAATCCCGTTGTCGTCACGGTCGCCAATAACCAACGACTTACAGCTCACTGGATGGGAAGTATTGTTCTGGACTCAGTTGAAGAAGACTTCAGTCTTCACCTGAACGAAGTTCTTCTGGTCCCTCGGCTTGGCTTCAACCTCATGTCATCTGCACAGCTCATGAAGAACGGGATTATACTTCTCGGTGAACCTGGAAAATTCACTCTGAAATACGGTGAAAAGAAACTTGGCACGGCAGTTGAGCAAAACGGTGTTTTCGTTTTGAACTTCATACCTGAGCGTACTACTGCTGACTCTGATAACATTCTCTCGCTTGGTCCTTGGGAGCATCGTGATGATATTGATTACACCGACGATACAGTTCCACGTGAGGGAGTTGTCCCGACGTCTTCAACCACGGCTGCCGCCGTCATGTTGACCTTTGACGATCAAGGCTTGAATGATGGCTGCAGTTGAAGGTTGGGGTGATCCGACGAACATGCCGACTGATGACGGCATCTGGGGGGCTGACGAACCTGATGAAACAACTTGGGGCGAGACACCTGCTGAACGCGATGCTCGTCTTCTCGCCGAAGCTGAACAACGCGTCGCTGAAATGGAGATTCTTGACTCGGGTCGTCTCGTTGGAGTTGAACCTGTACCTGCAGCATCCGATCAAGAAAGCGGCGAGTTAGTACTTGCTCCAGGCGAGTACGTGGATGTTGAGGTTCGTGTTCCACCACCAAATCTTACTCGTTACGTCGCACCTGCTTTCGATCAGATCCGCTCCGATGGTCATCAGCTTCTGTTGTCGTTCTTCGCTAACGCCGAGTACTATCTGCGCGCACAAGGTCACAAAGCCACGGGAGAAACATGGCATAAACGACTTGGTCATCCGTCGCAGTTTACGCTAAACAACACGATCAAGGCTGCAGTGCTTGACAAAAATTCGTTACTCTTACCGAGCGGTCTCGAACTGAAGCCGGTGAATCGCCCGGCACCCTGCACCATCTGCCCTACGGCAAACCTACCGCACGAGCCGTTTCCCTGGAGCTGACGATTATCAACTGATGGATAAGGTTTACAGCGATATACTTAACTTACCTGAGGATGGTTTCAACGGCGAACGCTACGTTATCACATTTACAGACGCTTCTACTCGTTACGTTTGGACTGGAAACATGACTAACCGTTTTCTTGCGTTTACAGCTTTTCGCACCTGGCTTCCTCTCGCCGAACGAGAGTCTGATACTAAGCTCAAGGCGTTTCAGTGTGACGGCGCCGGCGAGTATCGCAGTACTGAGTTCACGGCCTATCTGCAAGAACGCGGGATAAGACGACTTTTTTCGTTGCCTCACGCTCATCAGCAGAGTGGCGTAGCAGAGAGGCTCAACAGGACTCTGCAAGAGAAGATGCGAGCCCTTCTTGCCCAGGCTCAACTCGGCCCACTCTACTGGCCTTTCGCCATGGACCATGCAACGCTGTTGCACACTCTTCTTTCGTCCTCGGCCCTGCCCAACAACGCATCACCCCACTTGCTGTGGACGGGCAAGTTGGGTACCACTAAATTACTTCGTGTTTTCGGGTGTGTTGTTCAGTACCGTCCTCCTACCGCTCCGCTCGGGAAGTTCGATCAGCGTGCTAAGTGGGGACTACATCTCGGCATTAAAAAACAATATTTTGCCTGGCGTATCATGGATTACCGCAGCCGTCTTCTTGTTCCTGCTCGCGACTGTATTTTCTACGAGAATCTGACGCTGCCCGTCTTCGAACAGCATCTTGCCATGCAGCAAAACCCTGCCACGCTTTTCCACGGTGTTCGTTCGTTTGCTAACGCCGATGTCGAAATTGCTGCCAGCGAAGAACCTGACTCTGACGGTGCACGTGAGCTGCTCCCGACCCACCTGTCCCCGTCACGTCATCTGGAATTCCGGAGTTTATTCCTCTTGCTGACGCGGCACCTGAGGATGTCCGCGAAGTTCATCATACTTATCTCGTGGATGAACAACGCCAACCAATGCCGGTGGTTTCCGATAGCAGCATCCGTGTCAACCCTGACGAAATTGGGGGGGCAAGTGGAGACCAGAATGATTCTGTCAATTTCGCAGGTCGTCCCGACGATAATCCACATTATCAGACCGGACTGCAAATTCTGGGACTCGCAGCAGCGGTACAGCACAGTTCTACAGTAAATTTGGAGCCGAAAACTGCCCGACAAGCTCTCTCAGGGCCTCATCGCGAAAAATGGCGTGAAGCGATGGATCGCGAACTGGCTGCCCTGGAGAAAAGGGGAACTTGGGATCTTATACCCATTGAAAAAACGGTAAACAAAAATGTTCTTACCGGTAAGTGGGTCTTCAGGGTGAAGACTAAAGCGGATGGTACTTACGAGAAACACAAGGCACGATGGGTGGTTCGTGGTTTTGATCAGACTCATGGGATCGACTACACACTTACCTTCGCCCCGGACAGTCGACATACGAGTGTTCGACTTGTTCTTTGCGAAGCAGCCGCGGAGAATTTTCCACTTCGACAAATTGATGTTTCCAACGCCTTTCTGTACGCTGACGTCGATGCCGAAATCTACGTCGAATATCCGCACACATATCCGACAAATCCGCCAAGTGTCTGCAAGCTCAAGAAATCACTGTATGGCATCAAACAAGCACCGCGACTGTGGCAGCAGCATTTGAACAGGAAGCTGACGGAGGTTGGGTTTCGACAACTGCCGCACGATCCCGGGATGTACCGGCTAGACGACAAGGGGAGCTATGCGTTGTTAGTGGCTTACGTGGACGATTCCTCTACGTCAGCTCGTCTACTTCGCTGGGAGATCGTATCGAAGCCGATCTGAAGAAGTCACTTGACTTAACCATTTCCACCAAAGTAACTCAATTTCTGGGGTTAAACGTTTCGCGAACTTCTTCCGCTATTCATCTCACGGCTTCGAAGTATGCGGAGTCACTCGCTAAGCGTTTCAACATTTCCACGGATTTCGTTGCTACACCTTATCGGTCTACACTCAATGGGCACGTTCCCAATCTGAAAAAATTGTCAGCAGCTGGTCTTCAACTGTATCAGCAGCAGGTGGGATGTCTTCTTTTCGCATCAGTCACTTGTCGCCCTGATCTTGCCTACGTCGCAAGTCACCTTGCGCAGTTTTTACGCTGCCCGAAAGAAGAACACTCTCTCGACTTACAGCGTGCGCTACGCTACTTCGTCTCTACACCAACACTCGGATTGATTTTCAATGCTGGGAAGCTGACCGACAAAATGTACCTCAGCGGGTACGTTGACGCAAACCACGCTGGCGACACGTCAGATCGACGGTCACGCACGGGTTATATTTTCCGTCTCGAGCCGATTGGTCCGATTTCCTGGAATTCCTCGAAACAGGAACTGGTGTCACTTTCATCGGCTGAAGCAGAATTCATCGCCGCTTGTGCTGCAACTCGCGAAGGTCTGTACCTGCAGGAGTTACTTGATGAAGCAAAATTCGTCCCGCCGAATCAGTTCACGTTGCAGTGCGACAACCAGAGTGCAATTACCATCGCCAACAAGCCTGGTTTCGTCAATCGCACGAAGCATATTTCGCTGCGTTACTTCTTCGTAAAAGACGCGATCGACAAGGGGAGAATGCGCCTTGTCTACTGCCCCACCAGCGACATGGCCGCTGATTCGCTTACTAAGAAGCTGACACGTCAGAAATTTCATCACTGCAACCAGCTCAGTGGCATTTCCGAGTCAACAGGGTGACTACACCGAACTCCTAGAAGTGAAGGGGAGTGTTGAGATAATGTCGAGACTTATGCACTTCAAGGAATTCGTATAGTTAGTTCAGTAAAAGTACCGATAGACTGACGTCAGCAAAGCGCTACGCGCCTTAGGATGACGTCATCTGTAGCTGTAGGTATCGCGAATAGTCACGTACCTTTTCAGAACAGGAATAGCGCGAATAAATACAGCACAGTAGGCGAACAGGTACTTTAGTCTAGTTATATATTCTGTATGCTTGTCATTTTATAATATACTTGATTTCAGAGACCTTTGATCCTGTTACAAGTCACTCATATAAAAGACTTCCACTGCTACAGGAAGCTACTATCCTAAGACTACGATCCTATTCAAACAGTTCAGATTCTAACAAATTGAACGCCAGCGCGACAAGGACCTGCCATCGCACGCGGTTCCAAATGTCTATCCTCCCCTCTGCATGTACCTGGTCATGATTTTACTATTCGTAATTTCCCATCCAACGCATACATTGAAGCATGATTGATTGGTCAATCAGGGCTCCCTCGCACTTATTGACAGTCACGTGCATGTCCCGCCCGCATATCTCCCGCCGTGACCCAATACACTTTCCCTAACCTTTCCTTCTCTTCCGCCACCATCACGGACCCCGTGATGTCCCACTTCTCTCCTGTTTCAAACCTCCATCCTTTCAATTTGTCATTGTGCTTCTCATCTAGATCTAGAAATCAACTCCCGCCGCCATGCCTAGGAAGCGTAAGAGCCAGGCCCGAGACGACTGTCAGAATATATTTCTGTATCAACTGCATGTAGTTCTAGCTGTAGTGTAGTTATATCGCTGTCCTGCTTGTGGTGCACCCCCTCCTTACTTGTCTCTTGTATAACTTGGGCCTTTGGCCCTTTAGTGAACCTTTATCCTTTCTCGACTTTTCTCGTTCACTTCAATCCTCTCGACATCCTTGGCTAGCTAACACCCTAGCCATGGCTCCTACTATCTTAACATGGTATTAGAGTGGTTACGACCTAATGGGACCACCGAAATTTAATCCTTGCATGGCGTCCGCCTCGCTGGCGCCCGTCGTTTTTCTGCCCGTCGCACGCCCCGGGCGTGCGTCGGTTTCTGCCTGTCGCACGCCCCGGGCGTGCGTCGGTTTCTGCCCGTCGCATGCCCCTGGCGTGCGTCGGTTTTCTGCCCGTCGCACGCCCCGGGCGTGTGGCGGTTTCTGCCCGTCGCTCGCCCCCAGCGTGCGACGGTTTTCTGCCCGTCGCGCGGGGGCCCCGCTGCCCTACTTCCCGTCGTCCCCCGATTTTGGAGGTTAAGGGGGTGGCAGGAATGGATCTGCAGCACCAGCCCCCCCCCGCCCCCCCATTCTCCTCCATCCCCCTGTTGCGGGTGCAGCAGTGGGGGGGGGTATGGGGGTGGCGGGATCTTGGAGGTTAAGGGGGTGGCAGGAATGGATCTGCAGCACCAGCCCCCCCCCCCTCCCCCCCCCCCCCCCCCCCCCCCTCCTTCTCCTCCATCCCCCTGCTGCGGGTGCAGCAGCGGGGGGGAGGGGATCTGCAGCACCAGCCCCCCCCCCCGCCCCCCCCTTCTCCTCCATCCCCCTCCTGCGGGTGCAGCAGTGGGGGGGGGGTATGGGGGTGGCGGGATTTTGGAGGTTAAGGGGGTGGCAGGAATGGATCTGCAACACCAGCCCCCCCCGCCCCCCCCCCCCCCCCCCCCCCCCCCCCCCCCCCCCCCTTCTCCTCCATCCCCCTGCTGCGGGTGCAGCAGTCAGGGGGAGGGGATCTGCAGCACCAGCTCCCCCACCGTCCCCCCCCTTCTCCTCCATCCCCCTGCTGCGGGTGCAGCAGTGGGGGGTCGGGGATCTGCAGCACCAGCCCCCCCGCCCCCCCCTTCTCCTCCATCCCCATGCTGCGGGTGCAGCAGTGGGGGGAGGGTATGGGGGTGGCGGGTGTGAGTGAACTGCTGCCGCCTCTCCTCCTCTCTCTCCCACTACTGCACATGCCACTGGGGAGGGGGGGGGGGGAGGGTGTGGGGGAGATGAGGGAGTGGCGGTAGGGATGCTGAGGGGTGTGACAGGGAGGTTTGGGGGAATGGGGGAAGTTGTAGGGGGGTGGACGCCGTGAAGCCAGCAGCTCCAGTCGCCCGTGAGACCATTGCGCCAGTTGCTCGTGAGCCTGTTGCTCCTGTCGCCCATGAGTCAGTTGCTTCTGCCGCTCGCTTAGCCGCGGAGCCAGTTACTCGAGTTGCCCGTGTGCCAGTTGCTCCATTTGCCAGTGTGCCAGTTGCTCCAGTTGCCCGTGTGCCAGCAGCTTCAGCTGCCACCCACCACCTCCTCTCCTCTCATGGTCCCTCCTCCTCTTCACTTGCCCTCTCCTTCCTCTGCTGCACAGGGTGTATCCCTTTAGGGGGTGTTATGCACATGGCTATTCCTGCATGCAGTTAGGGGGTGTGTCATAATATATTTTTGTATAACTGCATGTAGTTCTAGCTGTAGTGTAGTTATATCGCTGTCCTGCGTGTGGTGCACCCCCTCCTTACTTGTCTCTTGTATAACTTGGGCCTTTGACCCTTTAGTGAACCTTTATCCTTTCTCGACTTTTCTCGTTCACTTCAATCCTCTCGACATCCTTGGCTAGCTAACACCCTAGCCATGGCTCCTACTATCTTAACAACGACTGCCCCAAAGACCTCAACGAAATCCCATGTGTCCGATGGATGAACGCGCAGATCGCTAACGGCCGTCATCCCACCGGTTTATCAGCCCCGGGACCGCCAGACGCGCAGGGTGTCAGAATGATGAACGAGAATGAATGAACTATGAATGAGCGAGGAACAGGGCAGGCAGCAGGCTGCAAGAGGGGCGGCTAGAGGGCCTAGGGGCGACGGGCCGGTGCCTAGGGGCGTCGGGCCGCGGGGCCAGGGGCTACGGGCCGGGGCTAGGGGGGACGGGCCGCGGGGCCAGGAACGAAGGGCCGAGGGCCTAAGGGAGACGGGCCGTGGGGCCTAGGGGCGATGGGCCGGGGGCCTAGGGGCGACGGGCCGTGGGGCCAAGAGCGACGGGTCGGGGAGGGGCCAAGGGGCGACGGGCCGCGGGGCCAAAGGGCGTCGGGCCGCGGGGCCAAGGGGTGACGGGCCACGGGGCCTAGGGGCGACGGGCCGGGGGCCTAGGGTCGACGGGCCGCGGGGCCTATGGTCGACGGGTCGACCTAGGGGCGACGGGCCTAGGGGCGCGGGCCTAGGGGCGACTGGCGACGGGCCGGGGCGCAGGGAGGTCGGGCGACGGGCCAGGGCTAGGGGTGACTAGCGCGGGCCTAGGGGCGTCGAGCGACGGGCCGGGGCGTAGGGGCGTCAGTCGCGGGTGTAGGGGCGTCGGGCGGCGGGCCGGGTCGTGTGGGTTAGGGGCGACGGGCCGGGCTAGGGGGCGACGGGCCTACGGGCCGGGCTAGGGGCGGCGTCAGTCGCGGGCGTAGGGGCGTCGCGCGGCGGGCCGGGTCGCGTGGGTTAGGGGCGACGGGCCGGGCTAGGGGCGACGGGCCGCGGGGCTAGGGGCGATGGGCGACGGTCGGGCCTAGGAGGGGGGGGGGGTCGACGGGCGACGGGCCGCGGGGCCGGGGCGACGGGTCTAGGGCGACGGTGTTAGAATACTAGCTAGACTTAGGAACCATGGCGAGGGAGATGAGCTAAGGATTGAGTGTCGAGAGAATTGGAGAGGAATGATTGAGTTTCACTATAGCACACAAGGTACATATAGCAAAACGAACAAAGGTGCACCACCAAACAATAGGAGCTACACTACACTAAATCTACACTACAGGCAGTTATAATATAATGTCACAATTATATTCTGACAGACGGGCCACGGGGCCAGGGGCGACGGGCGACGGTCGGGCCTAGGGGGGGTCGACGGGCGACGGGCCTCGGGGCCGGGGCCTAGGCTAGGGGCGACGGGCCGCGGGGCCAGGGGCGACGGGCGAGGGTCGGGCCTAGGGGGGGGTCGACGGGCGACGGGCGACGGGCCGCGGGGCTGGGGCGACGGGCCTAGGGCGACGGGTCGGGGGTCGACGGGCCGGGGCAACGGGCCGGGGCGACGGACCTAGGGCGACGGGCCTAGGGTCGACTGGTCGCAACGGGCAGCACGAGGGTTGCAGAGGGCGGCTAGCGGGGTAGCGCTGTGGTGGGCCCAAGGAGAAAAACCGGTCCTAGCGGAGGACCTGCTATGAAACCATGTCAGAATGATGAACGAGAATGAATGAACATGAAACAGTTGGGTACAAGTACTAACCCTAATTGGGTTGTACCCCTTATGGGCTACCCCACTATAGCCTACACAAATGTAAGCACTATATTGTTCTGACACAGGGTTCTAGTGCACAGTAGCCCCGCGCGGGGCCGTCATGCGTGCGTCGTCAGCCTACCAGGACCGCCGCCCCGGTTCGGCCCATCGCGGAGCCGGATGAAGACGAGTCTGACTCCGAGTACAGCGGCGACGCCGTCGGCAGTGACGACGAGGATGACGAGCCGGAAGACCTCGGAATGTCAGATGACGAAGAAGGCGACGATGACGATGACGATGTCGCAGAAGAGGAAGTGCAACCTGTGACACCGCCGGCGAAACGGAACGCCAATCGCGCATCTGGCGCTGACAAGCGGAAGGGCAAAGCGACTGCTGAAGAACCCCGACATGAGCCTCGAAAGGAGCGGGCTACTGAACCACGCGAGAAGAGTATGTGGTCGGACCGCGAGAGCACCATCTTTGTAGCCGCCCGGTGGTTCACTAAAGACGAGTTTCAGCCGCTCAAGGGGAAGCAGGGCACGCAATATTGGGCGCGCCTTCTCGCGCATATCAAGGAGTCGAACCCGAATTGGATCCGGGGGATCAACGCGTTGCAGAAGCAGTGGCGAAACTTGATGCTACTTTGGAAGGAGTACAAGTGGGGCGATACGGGGTCGGGAAATGGCTCCGTGGAGAAACCTCCGTGGTGGCCGTACATGGAGCTTTACAACAAGGACGCTGCTGCTGCCGACCCGCATGCGGTAGACGGCGGTGGCGCAACAAATGTCAACGTGCCGGCCGGCATGGAGGTTCCGATCTCCTCTCAGCCCGGCACTTCAACGCTGATATTTACAGGTGACGTCATTTTACCCACATTAACATATATTACGTAAATGATGCTATCTCGTTTTGTCGCGGCGGATTGGGGCATGCACTACAACCTTATATGTTAACCACATTGCATGTCTACATTGTTTCATACACTCTCTCTTTTCTACCCTGTTACAGCACCGCCGGCGCAAACCACTCCTAAAACTAAGTGCGCTCGTGTCCATGAGACGGCGACCATGCAAGCCGCAATGCTAGTCTCCGCAACCATCAAAGACTGCCGCGGAGACGCAATGAATCGGATTGAGGGACTCGTGCGCGAATGGATGCAGCAGGATTTGCGCCTTGCCCGCGAGCGCATGTTGGATTCAGCACCTCCTCACGTGCAGCGTGGAACGGTCAACGACAGCCCACCTCCGCCTCGTGCTACATCTGCACCTCCTCCTGATCGCTGCGCGGTAGACCCTGACGGTGAAGATGCGGGCTCATTCCGCGACGATGGTGGCGACGTCAACACCGCCACTCCTGGTGATGACGATGTGGAGATATGGGTGCGCGGCGCCGACGATTGACGTAAGACTCCTGTAGCACCTCACCTAACCTTTTCCGCCATTCCCTCAGTGCCGGCTACGTGCATGGAATTCATGGTTCCCACTTATGTTCAGAAATGGCTCCCCTAGTCCACCATGGATCCCAATTGTATGGCAGATTGAACCATGCCATCACACGTGATCTGCAGCTGCACAGCATATGCAGACTTTCTTGTCTAATATTCTGTCCGGTGCCCCTCCATCCCCTTCATGTGGATGTGAGTCCCGTATATAGCTCCCACAACTGCAGGTACCCCTTTTATGGCTTCGAACTCTCATGCCATCTCCGGGAGTTCATCACGGGTCGGGACGCACACCCAGGCGGCCTTGAATATATCCGGGAACTCGGTGAGGAAGTTGTCGACAAGCTCATGGCAGAGGGTTTTGGAGACACCAAACAGGTATGACATGTCGACGTAGGAGATTCCACTCGCCAAATATTTGATCGCAACGAGTAGTGCGGTGTCCATCGTTATTCTTGTCCGCTCGACAACCAGTTCTAGGCAGTGGCGTATGCCTGTCTTTATGTGGTCAAGGATGGCTCTGTTGATTCGGAAGATATCCTGAAAGTCGTTCTCCCGCATATGTTGTAGGTCTTCTACCCACAGTGCAAAGCGTTGCCGCCGTACTCTGGCACGGTGACGGTGGTTATCCCCGGTGTCATCCCCAAGTGATGAGGCCGACTCGTCGTGGTCTTCGATGACTCCAGCCTCAATCATGCTGACAAACGACTTTGCCACAGTTTCGTAAAAAATGGTGTAGTAGTAGGTGACCAAGGCGACGAGAAGTCGTAGGAGAAAGGGGATGGCCCTTGGCTCGGCCATATTGCTAGGAATGATCGTTTGTCAACTACTACGGTGCATGTGGTGGTTTATGAGTATGCTAGTAGATGTTGTGTTTCCCGACATGTTCTTTTCGATCGGCAATTCTTGGGGGAGGGCGGACTTTCCACCTGTCCGCGAGTTCCGCTTTCCCTGGTGGATTTTGAGGGGCTTGCTGTGTTGGTGTGGCTGATCGTCACAATGAGTGGTCCACTTACGCGAAGGGCCAATCACAGCCCTTCTCGTATAATTGTCGCGTGCTACTGGTCGCAGTACTTCGATCCTTTGTGACATCATGTTCAGAGACATTTGAGCGCGACTCGGCCAAAATGTGTTTGCGACACTTTCTCAAGGGACATCTCCTGAGCGGAATGTACCCTTAGTGAACTGGTTGAACCACCTTGCACTGGTATGTGAGGGGGGGAGGGGGGGGGGAGGGGGGGTGGTCTTGAGTGGGGGGGGCAGCTTGGATTGGCGTGAGGGGCTTGAGGGGGCACGGGCACGGGGGAAGGAGTAGCAGGGGGGGGGGGGGGTGCTTTGACAGTATTAGATTAAAATATACGCGATGTCTGAAATGTCAGACGAACTAAAACACTTGGATTTTTTTTTTTCAGACGAAATATAATCCTTCGTCTTATGGATCAGATGAAATAAATTTGATGGTCTTGAAAATCATATGAAATGAAAAAAAGTAGGTCGGATTTTCAAACCATCAGACCGATTTGGTTTGATAACCAGAGACTTGGATACAGGGCTTTATATGATTACAAGGAATATGAAAGGTTTAACTAACTGTAACTGCTATTGCGGTTCGATACAGCGACGACTCGGGTAACTGCTCAATAGCGAGTCAGTTATGTGTCCTTGCTGTCGCACTGCTTTTCGGCGAGACAAAGGTCGCTGACCTTTGACCTTCACTTAACCTCTTGCTGTTCTCTTTCTGTCAACCGCTTTGGTTGACTCGCTGTTGCTTCGTTGTAGTTCGCTTCGCTTGCGTTGTAGTGTTCAACACATCAGAAGCGCGAACTATATGTTTCCAACACTCCCCTTTGCTTCTAGAGTGTCATTGCCTTCGTTGCTGGTGACGTGGCCTTGTCCAGTCAGCAACATGCAGTACTCGAACTTCTGCTTTCCGAGTTTCTTGGTCAAGTAATCTGCTGCCATCTCGGATGTGGGGCAGTAGGATAGCTCGAGTCTCCCATTCTCGATCATGTCCTTCACGAAGAAGTAGCGCAAGGCGATGTGCTTCGTTCGGTTCGCGAACCCGCTCTTGTTCGCTATGCAAATTGCAGATTGGTTGTCGCAGAAGAGGGAGAAGCTGGGTAACTGGGCCAGCTTTGCTTCTTCCATTAGTTCGCGAAGGTATAGTCCTTCCTTGGTGGCTGAGCAGAGTGCTATGTATTCAGCTTCAGTAGAGGAGAGAGCAATTAGTTCTTGCTTGCTCGACTGCCACGAGATAGGACCGACGGGCTCATGTCGATAAATGTAGCCGGTGCGCGATCACCTGTTGTCAGAATCGCCTGTGTGGTCAGTGTCCACGTTGCCGATTAGTTTTGGAGTTATGGTTCCGGTCCTATGGTAGGTTAGGCCGATCGTTGGTGTGCTGACGAGGTAGTGTAACGCGCGGTCGAGTTCTGCCATGTGCTCTGCTTCAGGCCGCTTGAGGTAGGTAGCAAGTTGACTTGCTTAGTACGATAAGTCCGGTCGACAGGCAACAGCTGCGAAGAGCAGGCATCCCAGTTTTCGCTGGTAGTCGTGTAGTCCGGCAGGTCCGAGCGGATTAGCATTTTCTTGGTGATTTCCGGCGGTGTAGCGGTAGGGCGTGGAGATGGCGGCGGGCGTTAATCCAAAGCGTTTGGCGATTGTGTCGGCGTATTTTGCGGTGGTGAGTGTCAGAATATTATGTTTCTCTAGTCTGCAGTGGGGTACTCTATAGTGAGTACAGCCCTGTTAGGGTTTGCTATATGTATCCCAATGTTTGCTAGTCATTCATTCCTGTTTCTTCACATGGTATAGAGCTGGTTCGAATTTTTCCACCACTAATTTTTTTTTTTCCTCACCTGCCCGAAGCGCCCTTCGCGCTCGGCCTGCCCTACCCTTTCGCGGCCCCTTAGCGGCCTGCCCTGCCCCTTAGCGGCCCCTTAGCGGCCCCTTCACGGCCCCGTCACAGCCCCGTCGCGGCCCTGCCCCGTCGCCTGTCGCGGTCCTGTTGCGGCCCCGTCGCGGCCCCGCCCCGGCCCTGCCCCGTAGCCTGTCGCGGCCCCGTCGCGACCCCGTCGCGGTCCCGCCCCGGCCCTGCCCCGTTGCCTGTCACGGCCCCGTCGCGGCCCCGTAGCGGCCCTGCCCCGGCCCTGCCCCGTCGCCTGTCGCGGCCTCGTCGAGGCCCCGCCCCGGCCATGCCCCGTCACCTATCGCGGCTCACCGGGGACCCGCGCACCGCCCCCCCCTCTTTTCCCGTCGCCTGTCGAGGCGACCTGAGGGGGCCGCGCGACCTGGGGGGGGGGGGGGGCACGCGTCGCCCCTTCTTCCGCCTGTTCTGGCACCCTGGGAGGCCGCGCGTCGGCCCCTGTAATCCCCCATCCCCCCCCCCCCCCCCCCCCCCCCCCCCCGTAACCTCCCTACCCGCCATCCCGCCCTGCCCTGTGTTAGGGTTTGGGGGTGGCGAGTAGGGGGTGGCGGGTGTGTGGACTCCCCTGCTCCTCCTCCTCCTCTGTCTCCCACTGCTGCAGCTGCCGCTGAGGGGGATGGATGTGTGGGAGCCAAAGGAGTGGTGCTAGGGGGTGGGGTGTGAGTGAACCTAGGGTGCAGCAAGGGGTGTGTGAAAGGGGGGTGGGATAGTTTGGGGAGGTTGAAGGGGGGTGGCTGCCGTGAAGCCCGCAGCTCCAGTCGCCCGTGAGACCGTTGCGCCAGTCGCCCGTGAGCCCGTTGCGCCAGTCGCCCGTGAGCCAGTTGCTCCAGTCGCCCGTGAGTCCGTTGCTCCTGCCGCTCAGAGTTAGCCGCGGAGCCAGTTACTCCAGTAGCCCGTGTGCCAGTTGCTCCAGTTGCCAGTGTGCCAGTTGCTCCAGTTGCCCGTGTGCCAGTTGCTCCAGTTGCGCCGTGTGCCAGCAGCTTCAGCTGCCGCCCACTACCTCCTCTCCTCTCATAGTCCCTCCTCCTCCACACTTGCCCTCTGCGATAGCCTCTAGCTTTGCTTACATTTGTTAACTTTAAACTGTTGCTTCTTGTACTTGTGCTCAGAATGTGTGGTGACATTGTGATCCACCCTGAGCTTGCTTTGCTTTGCTTGTTGTGCTGATCATACCCCACTTTGACTATGGGGGTGTGTCAGAATATTATGTTTCTCTAGTCTGCAGTGGGGTACTCTATAGTGAGTACAGCCCTGTTAGGGTTTGCTATATGTATCCCAATGTTTGCTAGTCATTCATTCCTATTTCTTCACAGTGAGGTAGATCTCGTTTTCTCCGTCGAGTATGTTGAGTCCCAAGTATAAGTATTGGGTTACGGTGGAAGAAACCGTAAGTGAGCGATCCTGTTGCAGCTCCTCTTCAAACCAGGTGGTGCTGTCGTCGGTAGAGCCTATGTAGAGCATGTCATCTACGTACACTATCAGCAGGATGTATTCGGCTTCCTTCGTGAGGTGTACATTCCCTGGTCGTGTGGTAGTTAATGGAAGCCGATGCGGATTAATCGGGCGTGTAAGTACTGCTGCCACATGCGAGGAGCTTGCTTGATGCCGTACAGAGACTTCAGTAACTGACAGACTTGATTAGGGTCTATGGCGAAACCGTGCGGTTGTTCGACAAAAATTTCTGCGTCGACGGGAGCGTAAAGGAAAGCGTTGGCCACGCCAATTTGGCGGAGTGTCTTTCGCTTCATGGTGGCTATCGCGAGAAGGATTCGCAAAGAGGTATGTCGGATGACTGGCGCGAAAGTCTCGGTGAAGTCTCATCCGTGCTCTTGGTCGAAGCCATGCACAACCCATCGTGCTTTCAATTTGTCAATTGTCTCGTCAGCTTTCGTCTTCACGCTGAAGACCCATTTTCACGGAGTTTTGTTGCTTGCCACTCCGATGCAGAGATAACTCTATCAACGGGAGCTAGACTACGGGCTAGGTACGGGGTAGGAGGGATCTCTGCGTTCGTTCACTTAGTCGTTCTCTAGCACTTGTACGTTCACAGGGCAAAACCGCAAGAACTAACAAAAGCTGAGAACAATAGTACAATCAAGTTGGCAAGACAAGACTACATCAAAGCTAGCATGCAAGCAGAACGACTGCCAGCGCAGCATGGTCGACCGCGTTCCAGCACAACTTGGTCGACCGCGCTCCAGCAGTGCAAAGTTGCGGCTTGCCAACACTGCAAGTCGACGGCGTGCCAACGTTGCATCCGCAGAACAGTAGCGCACCTGCTCCGCAAGTGCTCGCAGATGATTGGCGCGTCGTGCCTTGTCACCTACACAGTGCACACACCAAATCAATCTGGCGCTGACGACTGCACCTGATCAGTCATGTTGACTTCGGGATACCACACCGAGGTCGGCCTCGCCACTAACACCTGGGCGTCTGTCGCGTGCCTCCGTAGAACTTCGTCGCCCGGGTAACTTGGTCGATCGGGCAACCATCTCGTCGACCAACTTCTCCGTGTGCCCGTCGACATCCTTAATCGACGACCACCTTCATTCGACCACACCAGGTCGATTTCACTCCTGGTCGGCCAACTCCAGGTCAGCCAGCACACCTGTCAGCCGACCACCCATGTCGAATTCCCTAGGTTGGCGTCGCCAAGTCGACGTCCCGAAGTTGGCGCCTTTCAACCCGGCGACATGCTACTCGACGTCCCCCCTATTGAGGTCGACGTCGGCCCCTCCTCCGTCGACCACCAGGTCGACCACCCCAAAGTCGGCACCCAGAAGTCGGAACCAATGCAGTGGCCCCTGCGCAGGTCGACCACAATCGTCGACTAGCTCCCCCACTGCTGCAGGTCGGTTGCACTCCCCCGTACACCCAACCACAAGGTCGGCACCGCCCAAGCGAGGACGGGGCCAAAACCCAACTCCCAGGTGTTTTTGTATTCCAGCGTTTTTAACTCCATGTCCATGGCTTCACACCATTTTTCCTTGTGCTCCCCCCCAAGAGCCTGCTGAATTGTAGTAGGCTCTCGCGGCGGCGATGCTCCATGGATTGCGGTGACGAGGCCGAGAATCTGCAGCCCACTCTGTGTGCGGCGGGGAAGGCTTGGATCCTCGGGATAAACTGCTTCGTCTCCCGATCCTGGATCAGGAAAGAAGTTGGGGGCTATGCGTTCGGAAACGTTCGTGTTGACTAGCTGGGGTGTAACGTAACTGTCAGAATACTGAACGAGAATGAATGAACTATGAAAGAGTTGGGTACAGGTACTAACCGTAATTGGGTTGTACCCCTTATGGGCTACCCCACTATAGCCTACACAACTGTAAGCACTATAACATTCTGACACACCCCCATAGGAAAAGTGGGGGAGAACAAGTGGTCACAAGACCAGTCAAGAAAAGCAAAGCAAGCTCAGGGTGGATCACAAAGTCACCACACAATCTGAGCACAAGCAAAGGGCCACAAGGCCAGTTCACATGCATAGTTATATAAAAGAGAACAAACAATACAGTGATCTGTGAGAATAACAAACGAGAATGGATGAACTAGCAAACAGTTGGGTACAAGTACTAACCCTAATTGGGTTGTACCCCTTATGGGCTACCCCACTACAGCCTACACAAATGTATAAGCTATAATGTTCTTACACACCCCCATAGGCAAAGTGGGGGAGAACAAGTGGTCACAAGACCAGTCAAGAAAAGCAAAGCAAGCTCAGGGTGGATCACAAAGTCACCGCACAGTCCGAGTACAAGCAAAGGGCCACAAGGCCAGTTTACATGCAGAGTTATATAAAGAGAACAAACAATACAGTGATCATACCCTAGCAAGTGCAAGCATGCAGGTATATATAGAGATCACAGTACAAGCAGGGTCAAGCAGTGAGCAAGTGAGGCAAAGTGGGTACAAGGCCTAACACAGTAGCAAAGCGTTGATGATCACCAGGCGGAAGTGCCTTGGTGAAGACATCAGCAGTATTGGCCCGAGTGGCCACGTACGCAAGACGAAGCTGGCCACGCTGCTGCAACTCTTGAGCAAGGAAGTATCGCAGAGCGATGTGCTTCGTTCTGTGCTCCAGTCTGTGCTCCTGACACAAGGCAATCATGGCCTTGTTGTCTACGTACAGGACTGGAGGCGAACGAGGCTGCTCTCCCAAGTCGGTCAGCAAGTAGGTGAGCCAGCATAGCTCCTGAGCGGCCATGGCTCCGGCGTAGATCTCAGCCTCACAACTGGAGCTGAGAACCAAAGACGAGCGGGTAGACTGCTAAGAAACAGAGCCGGAGCCAAGGCTGAAGGTGTAACCCTGTGACGACCGCTGCATAGCTAAGTCGTCAACCCACGAGGCGTCTGCGTGACCAGTGAGGACAACTGGACCCCGTCCTCCAAGCACAAGCCCCATGCCCGACGTATTGCACAGGTAACGCAGTACCCTCTTTGCAGCATCCCAGTGCACCTTTCGGTGCCTACCGGGAGCCACGTAGCGAGCCAGAAGGCTGAGAGGGTACGCGAGGTCAGGTCGTGTGCAAGTCATAAGGTACATGAGGCAACCCACAAGCTCTGGGTACGGACCACTCGGCTCTACGGACTCGTCCGAAGGTGGAGCTGAGAGCGAGTGGCTGGTAGACAGAGAAGTTTGCTGTGGCGAAGAGTACTGGAAGTTGAAGCGCTGAAGGACCTGGTGCACCATATGTGACTGAGTTAGTGTGATGGTGCGCCGTGCTCTGTCCCGGGTGATCTGCAGGCCAAGATAGCTGCGCAGTTCACCCAGGTCAGTGCAGGTGTGTCTCTTCTGCAGCTCCGACTTCACAAGGGTCAGTGCCTTAGTGTCAGCCGTGGCAAAGACGAGGTCGTCGACGTACACGAGGACGTAGAACGGCGGCAGCAAGGTGTCGGTGCGTAGAAACAGCGACGGGTCTGCTGTAGAAGGAGCAAACCCAAGAGCTGCAAGTGTAGTCCTCAGTGTGTCGTGCCACTCGCGAGGCGCCTGGCGGAGACCGTAGACTGGCCGGTGGAGGCTCCACTGAGTACCTGCAGGAAACGTCCCAGTGAAACCAGGTGGTTGGCGCAGCCAGATCTCCTCGTGCAGGCTGCCCTGCAGGAAGGCTGTACTGAAGTCCAGGGAGTGCAACTCGTAGTCACGCTGAGCAGCGACGTGCAGCAACACCCAAAAGTAGTCATCTTCGGGGTGGGGGAGAAGGTTTGGAAGTAGTCAACTCCCTGTCGCTGGCTGAAGCCTCGAGCAACGTAACGCGCCTTGAAGGCAGGCGGAGAACCCGGCGGCCGCTTCACCCTGAAAATCCACATGCCATCGACTATGTTGGCTCCAGGTGGGGGAAACTTGTTGACGTAGGTGCCTGTGGACTTCCAGGATGCCATCTCGGCATCCATGGCTGCCTGCCACTGAGAGGAGTAAGGACCCGTAATCGCCTCTGTTGGGTGCAAATTCACATTGCACGACATCCTGCTGTCTGTTTGTACGAGTATGCGTGTGCGAATGCATTTGGGTGTGAATGGAATGTTCGTGTGTTTGTTTGCTTTCGCAATTTTCGCTTGATGCATTTGCAAGTACTCGCGCAATGTGCGCTTCGGCACAACATTGTACGCGCTATGAACAGTGCAAGCAGAAAGGACGAGCTTGCAAAGGAACCCAAGATGGAAGCTTTGCTGTTCGGTTGAATTGATTGCGCAGATTCAGTTCTATCCAACTCGAAATTGTACTGTTTTGTTTGGTTGACTATAGTGTAGCAGGGCAGGCACTATAGGGGTACAATTTAGGTGAAGGTTGGATGTTGTTTGTCTGTATCTGCATGCTACAGGGCCAGGGGAAACCAACGGAACCAACATTTGGCTGGTTGGGCAAAGACAAAACAGGTTATGTTTTAGGACCTGAACCTGGTTGTTGTTTTCCCAGGTTGGAAAAACAGAACCAGAGGTTGTTTACCAACCTACCACCTGCTGTTTTGTCCAGCCAGGTTGGTTCTGTTGCTTGGAATTATTTGGGATCATCCCTGGTTGTTCCCAGGTTGATTCCCAAGGTCCTTGCTAGCTAGAACTATATATTCCTTCTCTGTTTGTACCTGAATATAGTCAATTTGATTCAAGCGAATTCCTTCCTTGATGGAATTTCGTTTCTACGCGGTGCGACGGCAGAATGCTACTGAGTCAACGCTAGTACGCTAGCACTACGACGCTAGGCCAACGCTGTCCATTTCGTAACTCTGCAATGGCAGAACTTTTCGCAAGGCAACTTGGCTCTTTTGAAAGCTCTTTGAGTGAGCTTCGATATAGCGAGTTCTCAGCTTAATCTGATCGATGGTCTGCACGGCACGCTGCGCGACGTTCAAGGTACTCTTGCTGTTTTGTCTAAGTCCCTCTTCATCCCTCTCTCTACAAACTCGGACCCGAGGTTAGGGGCTGGTCTTGTACCAAGCAACCAGGGACCCTTGGAGGTGACCCCGAGGAGAGGTTTTAAGTTGGATAACGTCTTAATAGCCTGAGTTTATTAGGCCCTTACACCAACACGCTTCACCCTGAAAATCCACATGCCATCGACTATGTTCGCCCCAGGTGGGGGAACCTTGTCGACGTAGGTGCCTGTGGACTTCCAGGATGCCATCTCGGCATCCATGGCTGCCTGCCACTGAGAGGAGTAAGGACCCGTAATCGCCTCTGTGTAAGAGCGCGGGGTCGGGATGTCTGGAGCATCCGGGTCTCCCTCAGGGGCAAGCAGCATGGAAGCGAAACGAGGTACAGCAGCTGCAAGACACTCAAAGTCCTCCTGCCTGTCCTCAAGGACGTCCGTGCCAAGAGCGCACTCACCCCCGACGGACGGAGGACTGGCAGACATAGACTCAGCAATTAGAGCAGTGGAGTAGTCGAGACGGCAGGCAGCAGCAAAGTCAAGCAGCTCAGCAACGAGAGCAGACGCAGCAGCAGACTCAAAGGACAGGTCAGTGACAGCAGTGGCAAGGAGACGAGCGACAGTGGGACTGGCAGCACGCGCTCGGTCAGACTCAGGGTCAGGGACCTCAGGAAGAGAGGACTCAGAAGGAGCAGGCAGAGGTACACACAGTGGAACAGAGGAAGGACGGAGTGCCATAGTGTGCGTGCCGGGGACAGGAGGAGGACGCGAATGAGGAGCGCGATGAGCAATGCGAACAGGCGAGACAGGACGAGACGCAGGCTCACGACGCTCTGTAAGACCTCCGGACTGCGCAGTGTAAGGAGAGGGAGCAGGCAGTGGGGAGGCTGGCTGTAACAGCGGCTGCGACTGGTCAGGCGGTGGACACAGGAAGGGAGGAGGAAGACCAGTAGACGGGACACCAAGAACCTGCTGAAGCAGGGGAACGAAGTACGGTCGCGGCCGCACAGTGTCTCCAGCACCCCCAGCTCCAGGGTCAACAGCTCCAGCTCCCGCAGCTCCAGCGCCTCCGGCGCCAGTGCCTCCAACTCCAGCTCCTGCAGCCAAAGCGCCTCCTGCACCAGGACCCCCAACTCCAGCTGCTCCAGCTCCAGCGCCTACAGCGCCAGCTGCTCCAGGCTCCGTAGGGTCTCCAGCTCCAGCGCACCCAACACCACCAGTCCCGACAGCTCCAGTAGGAACAACAGCACCTCCAGCTCCAGTGTCTCCAGCCCCTCCAGCTCCGGGAGACCCACTCCGACGGTGCGAGCGCCGAACAAGCCACTCACGCAGCTGCTGCGAGGACAGTCGCGACGAAGCACCAGCAGGACCTCCAGGCGAAGCAGCACCCCGCGGCTCAGTACCCTCAGACTCCGCACCCTCCGACGCAGCACCCCCAGGCTCAACACCCTCAGGCTCAGCACCCCCAGACCCAGCACCCTCAGACCCCGCACCCCCCGGCTCCGCACCCCCAGACGCAACACCCCCAGACGCAGCACCTGGAGCAGCACCTGAGACGACAGCTACCTGAACAGGCGCAGTACCAGGGAGAGGGTCTACCTGAGACACTCCCGAGGGAGCAGGACCCTGGGGCGGGAGGGGGTCTACCGGAGGTGGACCGGGAGCAAGGAAGAGCGGGGGGGGGCGGGGGAGGGGCAGAGCGGTAGGGGAAGAGACGGTAGAAGGGAACCGACTCGTCGAACGTGACGTCCTGAGACGGGAGGACACGGCGCGAGGTGGGGTGGTAAAACTGCCAGCCAGGCGCGTTAGGGACAAAGCCAAGGAAGACGCAGGGAATGGCGCGGGCGGAGAGCTTGTCCGCGGACGTATCGCGAATAAAGGCACGAGAACCCCAGACCCGGAACACCGACGCATCGCCAACCTTCCCCGTCCAACGCAGTGTGGGCGAGGTCTCCGCCAAGGAGACACGGGGCCAAAGGTTGAGCTGATGCGCAGCGTACCGGACTGCAAACGGCCACAGAAAATGGGGAGCGGCCGCATGGATCATGGAGGTACGAGCGACCTCCATGACTAAGCCAATGCGGCGCTCAGCAATCCCATTTTGCTGAGGGGAGTCCGGAAGCGTGAACGACTGGAGAATGCCCTCCCCACGACAAAAGTCCCGCAAGAGGTCGGAGGAGAACTCACCACCTCTGTCAGAGTGCAGATGCAGGACAGGAAGGTCCTGGCCGAACCGCTCGCGCAGCTGGAGACGGAGTGTGCGGATCCAAGGGATCCAGACAGCAGAGACCTCACCCTTGCTGCGCAAGGGGAAGACTATGGTGTACCGCGTGTAGTCGTCAACTACCAGCAGAAAGTAGCGCTTGCGGCTCTGTCCACTGACACGGGCTGGGCCCCACACGTCCATGTGGAGGGTCTGCAGGGGAGCAGACGTCGGGGGAAACGAGGAGGAGTGAGGAGCGGTGCCCTGCCGCCCCTCGACGCAAGGAAGACAGGGCGGGGCAGGCGAGGGCGGTAAGGGAGGCAGAGACCTGGGGAGACCAGAGACAAGGAGACGGGAGTGCATGCCACGAAGGCGTGGCAGGGAGGGGTGACCCAGGCGGTGGTGCCAAAGAAGAGTCTGGTGCGACAGGAGGCGACACGAGCAAGAGGCGGCTACCTGACCTGACGCGGACACCTGGGCAGACGCAGCGACCTGAGGAGGCTCGGTAGCCAGCGTGTACAGACTCGACCCTGGCCGACGAGTGAACGTAGCCAGGTGACGCCCCGTCCGTGTGCACGTGCAGATCGACACACGCTGACCCCCAGGAGTGGTGGTAATGACCATCGCATCCTGAAGGGCAGCGGTACTCACCAAGTTCGTAGAGAACGAGGGGAGGTGAAGACCTGACAGTGAGCCGGACGGAACCGCCGGACACGGGAGGACAGTGGAGGAACGGGCAACGACCAGGCCCCCAGAGGGGTCAGCCAGTCTGACCGGGACAGGTGCAGGGAGAGGAGTGAGAGTGGTGCTGTCACGAAAGAAAGAGCGCGAGGCGCCGGAGTCCAACGTGAAAGTGTGCAAGGCCTCAGCAGGCGCAGTACCAGGGGGAGTACAGGACGCACTAGCACCTAGAGCAGCAGCCGCTTTACCTGGGTCAGGTGGCACACACCGGTAACAGTAACCCTCAGCACTAAAAGACAAAGCATACATGGCAGAGATAATAGCATCATAGTCTAGGTCAAAGATAGCAACTCCTGACTGAAGCAACTGCGCCCAGCGAGGGCACTCAACGTCGTCACAAAACTCAGCACGCCAGGCGTCGTCAAGGCGGGCAAAGCAGCGGCGCTCAGTGTGATACCTCTCGCATGTCTGGCCCGCACGGACACCCGTGCGAATGACATACGGGCAGGTCTCACTACCCTCACCCGTCCCACGCTGAACCAACCACTCACGGAGCTGCTGGGGCGTCTGGGTCTCGCTCCGAAGCTGCTACTGCTGGCCCCGACCACCACCAGGGCCTCCATGCCTAGGTCCAGACCTACCACCATCGGTCCCACCGCCTCCACTACCGCCACTCCCTCCGCTGCCTCCACCGCCGCCACCAGAGCCTCCACCGCCTCCACCTCCTCTACCGCTGCCCCCACTACCGCTCCCACTGCCACCTCCACCACCACCGCTGCCACCTCCACTACCCCGGCCACCCTTGCCCTTGCTGTTGCGGCGCTTCGCACTAGTCGAAGCAGCACCGACGTCCTCAGGAACAGAGACGTCTGCAGCAACAGCAGAGGCGAAGGAGGGGGAAAGGGGGGAGGGGTGAGCGCGGAGTGCCACGAGCAGCACCTACAGCAACTGCACTAGTCTCAGCTGCGAGTTGATGCTGCTCGAGGAGGTCAACAGTGAGGGAGGTGGGGTCAAGGGTGAGGAAGTGGTCCCTGACAGAGCGAAGGGAGTCAGGGAGGCGAGTGACTATGAAGTAGAGGGTGATGAACATGGGGGGCTGGTTCGTGGGAAGGAACTCAGCAGGGACGGTAGCGCGGTAGCGAGCGTCGCTAGTGCGCAGGTGGGTAACCATGTCCGCTACTGTGGCAAAAGCCGACAGCTCAGGGAACAGATAGGGCAGTAGAAGCCTGCCAATAGCAGCAGTGGCAGGGGAGGAGTAGCGAGCAACGACAACGTCGTACAGGGCCTGTGCTGTCCTGTGCTCTCCAAAGTGAGCACATTCGGTCGCGGGCAGGTGGTTGCGAATGGCCAAGCGGGCAGTAGAGTCACGAGACAGCCACTGGGAACGAGTCAAAACGTCAGCTGTGGCGGGAGGGGCTGGAGCGGCACCGGACACGTGGTCAAACAGTGAGACACTGTCCTTCAGATCGCTCAGTAGGTACAGTTGCAGATCGTCGTGCCACGTGTCAAATGCTACAGGTCTGCCCTCCGGGTCGAACGGGAGAACTCTAAGCGACGACATAGTGGCACAGGACTCAGGAGCAGCAGTAGCAGTAGCTAAGGGGCCAAGGGGCGGGGGCAAGAGGGCCGAGGGGCCGAGGGGCCTAGGGGGCCGAGAGGCCTAGTGGGCCGAGGGGCCAAACAAGAGGGCCGAGGGGCCGAGGGGCCTAGGTGGCCGAGAGGCCTAGGGGGCCGAGGGGCCAAACACGAGGGCCGAGGGGCCAAGGGGCCTAGGGGGGGCCGAGAGGCCTAAGGGGGCCAAGGGGCCAAACACGAGGGCCGAGGAGGCCGAGCCTAGGGGCCGAGGCTAGGGGCCGAGGGGCGGGGCCGAGGGGCCAAACAAGGGGCCGGGCGCGGGCTAGGTATAGGGCCGGGTGCGGGCTGTTGGTGCAACCCTACGGTTTGCACTCGGCTTGTTGTCCGTGTGCGTGAATGTGTGTGTGTATGGAATGGTATGAGGGCATGGGATAATATATATTTCATGCTTATAATTGTGTGTGAATGTTGAGTCATGATGTCGAGTGTGTGTGTCGAGTCAATAGCGAGTTATCGCTAGACGCGTGTTACGCGGTCGTTTGTGTCTCGCGCGCGGTTTCTATTTTGTCGTGCGCGGTTTCTATTTTGTCCTGTGTCGAACGTTCGGCGTGTCGCAGGTGTGTGCAGCAGACCCATCAAGAACTCAAGGATGAGTTTGTGATGAAGAGCCCGAGCCTTGGTGTCAAGCCTCAAGTGATTTCGAAGCTTGCCAAAAGGGTACACCTCAAGATATTGAAGATAGTTACATTACTTTGTGTAGTGTAACATTTCACTTGGTGTAGGCCCTAGTGAAGGGTAGTTTCGAGACCCTTCGTGGTTGGGGACAGTGTGGCACTGTTCCACATCACTGTACCTCGGCTCTTGGGGTTTGTAGGAGCTGGGAGTCATTCCCAACTCGTAACTCTTCCTATCTTGTGTTCTAAGACTATAGTGGCTGCCATAGTACCGTTCGTTCAAACCGACGCTGTGTCGTCAATTCTTTATCAAATCGTGCAATCTAAATTGCTAATTGTAGACGACGTGAAGACGCTCCAGATCCAATTTGAATCAAGTCATTTGCACTGTGAGCAGAACGCTATCAACGTTTGAAGCCGCTGTGCAGAAATCCGTCTGTGCTCTCTATCTTTCGTTTTAGGCACATTCAAGCCTATTGTGACTATAACAAGTGGTATCAGAGCCCCTTGGAGCAGTTTCGACAATGTCTGGACCTGAGGAAAGGGGTGGCAGAGGTGCTGGTGGCAGTGGAGAAGCTCAAGCTCAAGGCCAACCCCGTGATTCAGCCATGGCGCCCATGCAACCAAGTCTTGGCCCACCTAGGGATGAGCCTAGGGTGTTTGGGCTTGACAAGTTCAACGGTGACAACTTTGCTGAATGGTCCTTCAAGATGGAGAACATCTTCGACCACTATGACCTGCTGGAGGTGATGGAAGGAACGGAGAAGCGCCCCGAGAACGACCCGGAGAAGAGCCCGTGGGTGCGGAAGAGCGCACAAGGCTATCTCTTACTTGGGCAAGCGTTGGGGAGCAGTCAGATCCGTCACATCAAGCCATTCCAGCGTGAACCAGAGAAAGGACCAAAGGCATGGGCTGCTCTCAAGGGTGTACATGCTCCTGCAACAGCGGCGGTAGCGGTGGTGTTGGAACGGCAAATGGCGGCACTACGAATTGAAGAAGACGAAGCGGTTGAAGAAGGGGTGCAGAAATTCTTCGACTTGTTGACGCGGCTTGAGGGAGCTGATTTGAACTACAGTGAGCTCCAAAAGAAGACCAAGTTGCTGGCCTTACTCCCAGAGTCATGGTCCTCGCTCATCATCAACCTTAATCGCGACTTGCCCCGCCTCTCGCTTGAAGACGTGAAGCGAGCTATCCTTCAAGAGGATTTCCGCCGCCGTGAGTTGGCGAGTGCGGATGGCGCTGGGGCAGCGAGCATCGGCCGTGGATATGGTCGAGGAAGAGGCAGAGGACGAGGGGGAGGAAGATTTGGTGGCAGCAACTTCGGCGGAGGCCGCAGGAGTGGCGGTTACGGCAGCGACGACAAGAGCTACGGACGCGGTCGCGGCCGATTCGACGGCGAGTGTCACTATTGCCACAAGAGCGGACACATGTGGCGCGACTGCTACAAACTCCCTGATGGTTGGACCCCTGCTCAAGGCCAAGAGGGTAGAGGAGCAGGAGGAGGGAGAGGACGAGGCCGTGGAGGCCGTGGCGGTCGCGGTGGCGGAGCTGCAAACATGAAGAGCGGAGACAACGACAAGGACCCGAGCGACGATCGATACCCGGGTCTATTCTACTTCGTGTCGACGCAAGTACCGGCTGGTCCAGAGAAGGATGAAGGCTTTGAGGAGCCAGCAGCTGTGGGAAAGGTGACCCTACACCCCCTGGACTATTGGGTGATTGATAGTGGCGCTACCTATAGCATGACACCTCGCCCGGACTTGCTCACCGAACTCGAGCCGTCACCGGTGAAGCATGTCACATCGGCTTTGGGGCAGCGAGCAGAGGTGAAAGGCATGGGCAAGGCCATGTTCAAGGGTGCTGATGGGAAGATGGTGGGCCTCAAGAACGTGCTTTGGGTGCCCAGCCTTGCTGCAAACCTGATTTCCGTGCGGCGGTTGGCAAAGGCCGGCATGGACACGAACTCGAAGGGAGCCAAGACCTACACCGCAAGGCTTGGCGATCGAATTCTTTGGGACCTTCATGAGGACAGGGATGTCTACAACGAGATGTGGCAGATCCCAGTGGTCCCTATGCCTAAGGAGAGGCAAGTGGCAGCAAGCATCAGCACCAAGGATGGAGCGGTCGGTAGCGACGATGGCGCGAACGGTCGCGCTAAGGAGAATGAGCTCAAGAAGAGCAAACCTGGAGGGACCAGCAAGTTCAGTGAACCTAAGGAGAGTGGTGCAGCAACCAAGGAGCAGCAAAAGGGTGAGGAGAACCCAGAGGCAGCAGCGGAGGAGGACTACGGAGAGAGTATGTGGGGCGCTATTGCGAGCGCGGCATTCTCCAATCCAACTTCGGCTACGGGGGAGTGTGATTGGCTCACCTTGCATCGGCGCATGGGGCATGTGGCCCTGCCCATCTTGCAGCAGCTAGTGAAGAATGAGATGGTTGCTGGCATACGTGTGAAGGGGGAGCCCGATGAGGTGCTTGGCTGCCCGACGTGCATTCAAGCCAAGTTCACCCGGTTTCCGTTCCCTAGTTCGGAGGCAACGGCAAAGGCACCGCTTGATGAGGTGGTGATGGACGTGGTGGGCCCCCTGAAGCTTGGAGCTGCTGGAGCTGAGTATTTTCTCACCATTGTCGACGTCTACACCCGCATGACTTGGGTGTACGTGCTGGCCAAGAAGAGCGACGTGGCTGAAACGTTGAAGACGGATTGGTTCCCGATGGTGGAGCGGCAACAAGACCGTCTAGTCAAGTCAATCCGCACCGATCGAGGGGGAGAGTTCCTGAGCAAGGAGTTTGGGTTGTGGCTGAAGAAGAATGGTATTCGGCACTCCCTCACCATGCCATACTCCCCTGCAATGAACGGCATCGCCGAGCGAGCGAACCGCACAATCACGGAGGCGGCACGCGGGTTGCTCATTGAAGCCGGGCTACCCGACTATTTCTGGCCTGATGCGGTGCGGAGCGCGTGTGTGGCCAAGAACAGAGCCTTGACTCATGTGGGAGCAGACAAATGGGTGCCCTATGTGGAGTGGCTAGGAAGGAAGCCAAAGGTGGATATGCTTCGGGTGTTCGGGTGCATGTGCATGGCGCTCGTGCCTATGCATCTTCGGCACAACAAGCTTGGTGCCAAGGCGGTGTGGGCCGTGCACTTGGGCATGGCTCAAAACAGCAAGGGATGGCTTCTTTGGGACCCATTCACCAAGAAGTTCTTGGTGAGCAGGGACTGCAAGTTCATGGAGAACTTCATGTACAAGGATTGGAAGGCGGAGAATGAGGCGAAGATAGGCGTGCGGTTTGGGGAGGTGAAGAGTTCCGGTTTGGAGCATGTGGAGCTGCCTTTGGAGCTGAGCAGCGGCAGCACAACCACAAGGCAATCCTCCATTGTGAATGGGGGAGAGGAGGCCAATGATGCAGAGGAAGAAGAGGAGGAGGTGCAGCAAGTGAGCGAGCGTGCACCGTCACTCCCTTCCCGTACTACGAGTGCTCCACGGATTCGAGCCACACCGCAGCAACGCCAAGGCCTTCAAGTCCCTGCAGCTGAGGAGGAAGGAAGGGGGAAGAGGAGAGTTCAACCCCCTAATAGGCTGACCTATGATGCGCCGGGAAAGCAGGGCAAGACAGCCCTGGCCGGAGCGGCAATGATGGTCGGAGACGACGAGGAGAGTGACTACGAGGAGTGTGCCTTCGCGTTCTTCTCTCCGGTGGAGATGCCGGGAGAACCAGCAACTCTCAAGGAGGCTTTGGAGAGTAGTGATGCTGAGGAGTGGAAGAAGGCCATGGAGAGTGAGCTGAAGAGCATCGAGGAGAATGACACGTTTGAATTGGTGGAGCTACCGGAGGGGCGTACGGCGATAACGTCCAAGTGGCTCTTCAAAATCAAGTCGGATGCCGACGGCAAGATCGAGCGCTACAAGTCTAGGCTTGTAGCCAAGGGGTACCAGCAGAAGGAGAAGGTGGACTTCAAGGAGCTGTTTGCCCCTGTGGTGAAGCCGACGACGCTGCGAACCCTATTCGCGGGAGCCGCCATCAAAGGATGGGTAGTAAAGCAAATGGACATCGTAACGGCATTCCTTAACGGCATCCTTGAGGAGGAGATTTTTATGGCGCAGCCAGAGGGGTTTGATGATGGTAGTGGCAGAGTGTGGAAGCTGAAGAAGGCCCTCTATGGGCTGAAGCAGGCCCCTAGGCAATGGTACATGAAGCTGCGCGAAGTGTTGGAGGGGATCGGCTTCACTCCCTCAACGGCCGATCACTCCTTGTTCATGCTTGGCGAGGGGGAGCAGAGGAGTTTCATGGTGGTTTATGTGGATGACATCCTCATTTTCTCACCCTCTTCTGACCTTGTGAAGGAGGTGATGCTGAAGCTTCAAGACAAGTTCAAGTGCAAGGCCCTTGGTGACGTGAGCTTCTACCTTGGGCTCCACATCGAACGAGATGTGGAGAAGCGGTGCATGCGGGTGCATCAACGAAAGTACCTGGAGGCATTGGCTGCCAACTTTGGGCAGAGTGAAGGCCATGTGGCTACACCCTTTCCCTCTGGGTTCAAGTGTGTGAAGGGACCAGAGGAGGAGAGCGTTGGTGAAGAGGAGAGGCGCCGATTTCACTCGTTGGTGGGCAGCCTCATGTATGCGGCGGTAAACACCCGACCGGACGTCGCGTTTGCTACCGGGCAGCTGGCTAGGGTTGTGCAATGCCCTAATGAGGAGCAGGTAGCAGCTGGAATTAGGGTGGCCAAGTATCTTGGCCAAACACCGACCGTTGGGCTGCAATACTCGGCGGCGGCACAAAGGCGCCAAAAGGGCGCGGATGGTGTTGAACCCGGGCGTTTGTTCCTCACCGCCTACTCGGATGCTTCATATGCATCAGAACCAGAGGACATGACAAGTGTGGGAGGCTTCATATGCTGTGTTGGTGGAGGCCCAACTGCTTGGGAGAGCAAGAAGCAGGTTGACCAAGCTTTGAGCTCGGTGGAGTCCGAGTACATGGCACTCTTCCGTGCCGTACGGGAGATTGTGTGGCAGCGGCGTTTGTTGGCTGAATTGGGGGAGGAGCAGCAAGGGCCTACCCCACTGTACTGTGACAGCCAGGGTGCCATTGCTCTTGCTAAGAACCCTGTGTTGCATGGACTCACGAAGCACATGAGGGTGAAGTGGCATTGGACGAGGAGCATGGTAACCGCGGGTGAAGTTGAGTTGCGCTACGTGAAGACCACGGGGCAGCCGGCTGACATGATGACCAAGAGGCTGGTGGAGCAGCAGCATTGGAAGTGTTGCAAGCTGGCTGGGATGGCTCTGAACTAAGAGAGCAACATATCCTAAGGCCAACAATCCGAGGGAGAGTTTGTTGGTGCAACCCTACGGTTTGCACTCGGCTTGTTGTCCGTGTGCGTGAATGTGTGTGTGTATGGAATGGTATGAGGGCATGGGATAATATATATTTCATGCTTATAATTGTGTGTGAATGTTGAGTCATGATGTCGAGTGTGTGTGTCGAGTCAATAGCGAGTTATCGCTAGACGCGTGTTACGCGGTCGTTTGTGTCTCGCGCGCGGTTTCTATTTTGTCGTGCGCGGTTTCTATTTTGTCCTGTGTCGAACGTTCGGCGTGTCGCAGGTGTGTGCAGCAGACCCATCAAGAACTCAAGGATGAGTTTGTGATGAAGAGCCCGAGCCTTGGTGTCAAGCCTCAAGTGATTTCGAAGCTTGCCAAAAGGGTACACCTCAAGATATTGAAGATAGTTACATTACTTTGTGTAGTGTAACATTTCACTTGGTGTAGGCCCTAGTGAAGGGTAGTTTCGAGACCCTTCGTGGTTGGGGACAGTGTGGCACTGTTCCACATCACTGTACCTCGGCTCTTGGGGTTTGTAGGAGCTGGGAGTCATTCCCAACTCGTAACTCTTCCTATCTTGTGTTCTAAGACTATAGTGGCTGCCATAGTACCGTTCGTTCAAACCGACGCTGTGTCGTCAATTCTTTATCAAATCGTGCAATCTAAATTGCTAATTGTAGACGACGTGAAGACGCTCCAGATCCAATTTGAATCAAGTCATTTGCAGCTGTGAGCAGAACGCTATCAACGTTTGAAGCCGCTGTGCAGAAATCCGTCTGTGCTCTCTATCTTTCGTTTTAGGCACATTCAAGCCTATTGTGACTATAACACGGGCTAGGTACGGGGCCGGGCGCTGGGAAGGTACGGGGCCGCGCGCTGGGCTCTGAACTGGGGCCGAGGGGCCTAGGGGGCCGAGGGGCCAAACACGAGGGCCGAGGAGGCCAAGCCTAGGGGCCGAGGCTAGGGGCCGAGGGGCGGGGCCGAGGGGCCAAACAAGGGGCTGGGCGCTGACTAGGTACTGGGCCGAGTGCGGGCTAGGTACGGGGCCGGGCGCTGGGCAGGTACGGGGCCGGGCGCTGGGGTCTGAACTGGGGCCGAGGGGCCTAGGGGGCCGAGGGGCCAAACACGAGGGCCGAGGAGGCCGAGCCTAGGGGCCGAGGCTAGGGGCCGAGGGGCCAAACAAGGGGCCGGGCGCGGGCTAGGTACGGGGCCGGGTGCGGGCTAGTACGGGGCCGTGCGCGGGCTAGGTACGGGGCCGGGCGCTGGGCGAGGGACGGGGCCGGGCGCGGGTGTCGACGGGCCGGGGCTAGGTACGGGGCCGGGCGCTGGATGAGGGATGGGGCCCACGCGGGCGTCGACGGGCGTGGGCTAGGGAAGGGGCCGGGCGCGGGGCTAGGTACGGGGCCTGGCGCTGGCTAGGGTTGGGGCCGGGCGCAGGCTAGGTACGAGGCCAGGCGCGGGCGAGGTACGGGGCCGGGCGCGGGTGTTGACGGGGCGCGGGCTAGGTACGGGGCTGGGCGCTGGGCGAGGGACGGGGCCGGGCGCGGGTGTCGACGGGCGCGGGCTAGGGACAGGGCCGGGCGCGGGCTAGGTACGGGGCCAAGCGCGGGCGAGGTACGGGGCCGAGCGCGGGTGTCGACGGGGCGCGGGCTAGGTACGGGGCCGGGCACGGGTGTCGACAGGGCACAGGCTAGGTACGGGGCCGGGTCGCGGGCTAGGTACAGGCCGGGCGCTGGCGTGAGACGGGGCCGGGCGCATGCTAGGTACGGGCCGGGCCAGGGCGAGAGATGGGCCGAGCGCGAGGCTAGGAACGGGCCGATCGCGGGATAGGTACGGGCCGATCGCGGGCTAGGTACGGGCCGGGCGCGGGCGAGAGACGGGGCCGGGCGCGGGCGAGAGACGGGGCCGGGCGCGGGCTAGGTACAGGCCGATCGCGGGCAAGGTACGGGCCGGGCGCGGGGCTAGGAACGAGGCCGGGCTCGGGGCTAGGGGCGATGGGCCTAGGGAGGTAGTCGCATTGTAGCAGGTGGTGGGCCCAAGTAACCTACTCTGATTCCATGTGAGAATAACAAACGAGAATGGATGAACTAGCAAACAGTTGGGTACAAGTACTAACCCTAATTGGGTTGTACCCCTTATGGGCTACCCCACTACAGCCTACACAAATGTATAAGCTATAATGTTCTGACTTGATCATACCCTATCACAGTACAAGCAAAGTCAAGCAGTGAGCAAGTGAGGCAGAGTAGGCACAAGGCCTAACACAATAGAGAAGCGCTGATGATCACCAGGCGGAAGTGCCTTGGTGAATATATCAGCAGTGTTGGCCCTAGTGGCCACGTACGCAAGACAAAGCTGGCCACGCTGCTGCAACTCTCGAGCAAGGAAGTATCGCAGAGCGATGTGCTTCGTTCTGTGCTCCAGTCTGTGCTCCTGACACAAGGCAATCATGGCCTTGATGTCTACGTACAGAACTGGAGGTGAACGAGGCTGCTCTCCCAAGTCAGTCAGCAGGTAGGTGAGCCAGCGTAGCTCCTGTGCAGCCATGGCCCCTGCGTAGATCTCAGCCTCACAACTGGAGCTGAGTACCGAAGACGAGTGGATAGACCGCCAGGAAACAGAGCCGGAACCAAGGCTGAAGGTGTAACCCTGTGACGACCGCTGCGTAGCTGAGTCGTCAACCCAAGAAGCGTCTGCGTGACCAGTGAGGACAACTGGACCCCGTCCTCCAAGCACGAGCCCCATGCCCGACGTACTGCACAAGTAACGCAGTACCCTCTTCGCAGCATCTCAGTGCACCTTTCGGTGCCTACCGGGAGCCACGTAGCGAGCCAGAAGGCTGAGAGGGTACGCGAGGTCAGGTCGTGTGCAAGTCATCAGGTACATGAGGCAACCCACAAGCTCTGGGTACGGACCACTCGGCTCTACGGACTCGTCCGAAGGTGGAGCTGAGAGCGAGTGGCCGGTAGACAGAGGAGTGGGCTGTGGCGAGGAGAACTGGAAGCCGAAGCGCTGAAGGACCTGGTGCACCATGTGTGACTGAGTCACTGTGATGGTGCGCCGTGCTCTGTCCCGGGTGATCTGCAAGCCAAGATAGCTGCGCAGTTCACCCAGGTCAGTGCAGGTGTGTCTCTTGTGCAGCTCCGACTTCACAAGGGTCAGTGCCTCAGTGTCAGCAGTGGCAAAGACGAGGTCGTCGACGTACACGAGGACGTAGAACGGTGGCAGCGAGGTGTCGGTGCGTAGAAACAGCGACGGGTCAGCAGTAGAAGGAGCAAACCCAAGAGCCGCAAGTGTAGTCCTCAGTGTGTCGTGCCACTCATGAGGTGCCTGGCGGAGACCGTAGACTGGCCGCCAGAGGCTCCACTAGATACCTGCAGGAAACGACCCTGTGAAGCCAGGTAGGCGGCGCAGCCAGATCTCCTCGTGCAGGCTGCCCTGCAAGAAAGTTGTACTGAAGTCCAGAGAGTGCAACTCGTAGTCACGCTGAGCAGCGATGTGCAGCAACACCCGAAGAGTAGTCATCTCCGGGGTGGGAGAGAAGGTCTGAAAGTAGTCGACCCCCTGTCGCTGACTGAAGCCTCGAGCAACGTAACGCGCCTTGAAGGCAGGCGGAGAACCCGGCGGCCGCTTCACCCTGAAAATCCACATGCCATCGACTATGTTCGCCCCAGGTGGGGGAACCTCGTCGACGTAGGTGCCTGTGGACTTCCAGGATGCCATCTCGGCATCCATGGCTGCCTGCCACTGAGAGGAGTAAGGACCCGTAATTGCCTCTGCGTAAGAGCGCAGGGTCGGGATGTCTGGAGCATCCGGGTCTCCCTCAGGGGCAAGCAGCATGGAAGCGAAACGAGGTACAGCAGCTGCAAGACACTCAAAGTCATCCTGCCTGTCCTCAAGGACGTCCGTGCCAAGAGCACACTCACCCCCGACGGACAGAGGACTGGCAGAATCAGACTCCGCAACAAGAGCAGTGGGGTAGTCTAGACGACAGGCAGCAGCAAAGTCAAACAGCTCAGCAACGAGGGCAGACACAGCAGCAGACTCAAAAGAAGGGTCAGTGACAGCAGTGGCGAGGAGACGAGAGATAGTGGGACTGGCAGCACGAGCGCGGTCAGACTCAGGGTCAGGGACCTCAAGAAGAGAGGACTCAGGAGGAGCAGGCAGAGGAACACGCAGTGGAACAGAGGAAGGACGAAGTGCCATAGCGTGCGTGCCGGGGACAGGAGGAGGACGCGAACGAGGAACATGACGAGCAGTGCGAACAGGCGAGACAGGATGAGACTCAGGCTCACGACGCTCGGTAAGACCACCGGACTGCTCAGTGTAAGGAGAAGGAGCAGGCAGTGGGGAGGCTGGCTGGAACGGCAGCTGCGATTGGTCAGGCGGTGGACACAGTAAGGGAGGAGTAAGGCTAGTAGAAGATGGGACACCAAGAACCTGCTGAAGCAGGGGAACGAAGTACGGTCGCGGCCGCACAGTGCCTCCAGGGTCAACAGCTCCAGCTCCTCCAGCTCCTGCGCCTCCCGCGCCAGTGCCACCAGCTCCAGCAGCTCCAGGCTCCGTAGGGTCTCCAGCTCCAGCTCCTCCAGCTCCAACGCCTCCCGCGCCAGGGCCTCCAACTCCAGCTCCAGCGCCTCGAGCGCCAGTGCTACAAGCTCCAGCAGCCCCAGGCTCCGAAGGGTCTCCAACTCCAGCTCCCCCATCACCACCAGTCCCAGCAGCTCCACTACCTCTGGTACGAACACCTCCAGGACCAGCAGCCGCAGTACCTCCAGTACCACCAGCTCCAGCAGTAACCCCAGCACCTCCAGCGCCAGCGTCTCCAGTGCCTCCAGCTCCGGTAGCTCCACCCCGAAGGCGTGCGTGCCGAACAAGCCAATCACGCAGCTGCTGCGGAGACAGTCTCGGCGAAGCACCAGCAGGACCTCCAGACGAAGCAGCACCCCAAGGCTCAGCACCCCCAGACTCCGCACCCTCTGACTCAGCACCCCCAGGCTCCACACCCGCAGGCTCAGCACCCTCCAGGCTCCTCACCCCAAGGCCCAGCACCCCCAGACTCCTCACCCCCAGGCTCAGCACCCCTAGACCCGGCACCCTCAGACTCCGCACCCCCCGGCTCCGCATCCCCAGACGCAGCACCCCCAGACGCAGCACCTGAGCCGACAGCTACCTCAACAGGTGCAGTACCAGGGAGAGGCTCTACCTGAGACACACCTGAGGGAGCAGGACCCTGGAGCGGGAGGGGGTCTACCGGAGGGTGAGGGAGGGGTAGAGCAGTAGGGTAAGAGATGGTAAAAGGGAATCGACTCGTCAAACGTGATGTCCTGAGGGGGGAAGACACGGCGCGAGGTGGGGTGGTAAAACTGCCAGCCAGGCGCGTCAGGGACAAAGCCAAGGAAGACGAAGGGAATAGCTCGGGCGGAGAGCTTGTCCGCTGACGCATCGCAAACAAAGGCACGAGAACCCCAGACCCGGAACACCAACGCATCGCCAACCTTCCCCGTCCAACGCAGTGTAGGCGAGGTCTCCGGGAAGGAGACACGGGGCCAGAGGTTGAGTTGATGCGCAGCGTACCGGACTGCAAACGGCCACAAAAAATGGGGAGCAGCCGCATGGATCATGGAGGTACGAGCGACCTCCATGACTAAGCCAATGTGGCGCTCAGCAATCCCATTTTGTTGAGGGGAGTCCGGAAGCGTGAACAACTGGAGAATGCCCTCCCCACGACAAAAGTCCCGCAAGAGGTCGGAGGAGAACTCACCACCTCTGTCAGAGTGCAGACGCAGGACAGGAAGGTCTGCACGGAACCGCTCGCGGAGCTGGAGACGGACTGCGCGGATCCAAGGGATCAAGACATCAGAGACCTCACCCTTGTTGCACAAGGGGAAGACCGTGGTGTACCGCATGTAGTCGTCAGCAACCAGCAGAAAGTAGCGCTCGCGGCCCTGTCCACTTACGCGGGCTCGGCCCCACACGTCCATGTGGAGAGTCTGCAGGGGAGCAGTCGTCGGGGGAAACGAGGAGGAGCGAGGAGCGGCGCGCTGCCGCCCCTCGACGTAAGGAAGGCAGGGCGGGGCAGGCGAGGGTGGGAGGGGAGGCAGAGACCTGGGAAGACCAGAGACAAGGAGACGGGAGTGCATGCCACGAAGGCGTGGCAGGGAGGGGTGACCCAGGCGGTGGTGCCAAAAAAGAGTCTGGTGCGACAGGAGGCGACACGAGCAAAGGGGTGCTTCCTGACCTGACGCGGACACCTGAGCAGACGCAGCTACCTGAGGAGGCTTGGTAGCCAGTGTGTACAGACTCGACCCTGGCCGACGAGTGAACGTGGCCAGGTGACGACCCTTCCGTGTACACGTGCAGATCGACACATGCTGACCCCCAGGAGTGGTGGTAGTGACCATCGCGTCCTGGAGGGCAGCGGTACTCACCAAGTTCGTAGAGAACGAGGGGAGGTGAAGACCTGACAGTGAGCCGGACGGAACCGCCGGACACGGGAGGACAGTGGAGGAACGGGCAACGACCGGGCCCCCGGAGGGGTCAGCCAGTCTGACCGGGACAGGTGCAGGGAGAGGAGTGAGGGTGGTGCTGTCACGAAAGAAACAGCGTGAGGCACCTGAGTCCAGCGTGAAGGTGTGCAAGGCCTCAGCAGGCGCAGTACCAGGGAGAGAAGACTCACTAGCACCTAGAGCAGCAGCCTCTATACCTGGGTCAGGCGGGACACACTAGTAACAGTCACCCTCAGCACTAGCAGACAAAGCATACATAGCAGAAAGAATAACATCATAGTCTAGGTCAAAGATCGCAACACCATACCTAAGCAGCTCTGCCCAGTGGGGGCGCTCGACCTCATCACCAAACTCAGCACGCCACGCATCGTCGAGACGGGAAAAGCAGCGGTGCTGCGTGTGAGACTTCCCGCATGTCTGACCAGCACGGTCACCCTTGCGAATGACATACGGGCAGCTCACACTACCCCCAGACACCCCACGCTGAAACAGCCACTCACAAAGCTGCTGGGGCGACGGAGTCTCGCTCCGACGCTGCTGCCGCTGCCGCTGGCCTTGTCCAGAACCTCCACGCAGAGCTCCAGTCCTACCGCCACCACTGCCACCGCTGCCACTACCACCACTCCCACCGCTACCTCCACTGCCGCTACCAACGCCCCCACTCCCTCCACCACTCCCACCGCTGCCACCACCTCCACTGCCTCCACTACCTCTACTGCTGCCCCCACCACCACTCCCGCTGCCCCCTCCACCACCCCTGCCACCCTTGCCCTTGCTGCTGCGGCGCTTCGCACTAGCAGAAGCAGCCCCGACATCGTCAGTACTAAGGACGTCTACAGCAGCAGCAGAGGCGTAGGAGGGGGCAAGGGGGGAGGGGGAGCACCCCTCAAAGAAGGGCGTGCGCGGAGTGCCACGAGCAGCACCTACAGCAACCGCACTAGTCTCAGCGGCGAGGAGATGCTGCTTGAGGAGGTCAACAGTGAGGGAGGTGGGGTCAAGAGAGAGAAAGTGGTCCCTGACAGAGCGAAGAGAGTCAGGGAGGCGAGTGACTATGAAGTAGAGGGTGATGAACATCGGGGGCTGGTTCCTGTCAAGGAACTCAGCGGGGGCGGCAGCGCGGTAGCGAGCGTCGCTAGCGCGAAGGTGGGAAACTAGGTCCTTGACTGTGGCAAAGGCGGACAGCTCGGGGAACTGGTAGGGCAGTAGGAGGTGGCCTAGAGCAGCAGTGGCAGGCGAGGAGTAGCGAGCGACTACATGAGGTGGTTGCGAATGGCTAAGCGGGCAGCAGTGTCGCGAGTCAGCCAGTGGGAACGGGTCGCAGTGTCAGCTGTGGCGGGAGGGGCGGGAGCGGCACCAGACGTGTGGTCAAACAACGAAACACTGTCCCTAGAGTCGCTCAGGAGGTACAGCTGCAGGTCGTCGAGCCACGTGTCAAACTGCACGGGGCGTCCCTCATGATCGAACGATAGCACGCATAGAGAAGCCATAGTGGCGCAGCACGTAGGGCGGGCAGAAGCTGGGCAGCGCAGAGGGGGGGAGCAAGCGGGCTGCAAAAAGGCAGTGCGCAGGCTGCAAGGGGCGGCGCACAGGAAGAAAGAGGCGACGCGCGTGCGGCAGGGGCGGCTAGCGGGCCGTTAGAGAGCGGCTGGCGGGCCGCTAGCGGGCGGCGCGCGGGCGGCAGGGGCGGCGGGCGGGCCGATAGCGGGCGGCGGGCGTGCCAATATGGGCGGCGCGCGGGCGGCAGAGGCGGCTGGCGGGCCGTTAGCAGGCGGCGTGCGGGCGGCAGAGGCGGCTGGCGGGCCGATAGCGGGCGGCGCGCGGGTGGCAGAGGCGGCTGGCGGGCCATTAGCAAGCTGCGCGCGGGCTGCAGAAGCGGCTGGCGGGCCAATAGCGAGCAGCGCGCGGGCGGCGGGGGCAGCTGGCGGGCCGAGAGCGGGCGGCTCGCGGGCAGCAGAGGCGGTTGGCGGGCCACTAGCAGGCGGCGCGCGGGCGGCAGGGGCGGCTGGCGGGCCTATAATGTCAGAACATTATAGCTTATACATTTGTGTAGGCTGTAGTGGGGTAGCCCATAAGGGGTACAACCCAATTAGGGTTAGTACTTGTACCCAACTGTTTGCTAGTTCATCCATTCTCGTTCGTTACTTTGACATGGTATCAGAGCAGGTTCCTTGGGCCCACCACCTGCTACGCTGCTAGTACTACCACCTAGGCCCGTCGCCCCTAGGCCCGTCGACCCTAGCCTAAACGCCCGGCCCGTCGACCCTGACCTTCGCGCGCCCGGCCCATCGTTCCTAGCCTACGCGGCCCGTCGACCCCTAGCCCGCCGCCCGTCGACGCCCGCGCCCAGCCCCGTTCCTAGCCCAGCGCCCGGCCCCGTTCCTAGCCCGCGCCCGGCCCCGTTCCTAGCCCGCGCCCGGCCCCGTACCTAGCCCCGCGCCCGGCCCCGTCCTTAGCCCAGCGCCCGGCCCCGTACCTAGCCCGCGCCCGTCGACGCCCGAGCCCGGCCCCGTACCTAGCCCGCGCCCGGCCCCATTACTAGCCTGCGCCCGGCCCCGTACCTAGCCCCGCGCCCGGCCCCAGTTCCGCGCCCAGCGCCTGGCCCCGTACCTTCCCAGCGCCCGGCCCTGTCCCTCGCCCAGCGCCTGGCCCCGTACCTAGCCCGCGCCCGGCCCCGTACCTAGCCCCGCGCCCGGCCTCGTCCCTAGCCCAGCGCCCGGCCCCGTACCAAACCAGCGCCCGACCCCGTCCCTAGCACGCGCCCGGCCCCGTACCTAGCCCGCGCCCGGCCCCGTCCCTAGCCCAGCGCCCGGCCCCGTACCTAGCCCGCGCCCGGCCCCGTCCCTAGCCCAGCGCCCGGCCCCGTACCTAGCCCGCCCCCGGCCCCGTCCCTAGCCCGCGCCCGACCCCGTCAGCCCCTTGCCCCACTGTCACTGCTGCTACTGCTACAACTGCTACTGCTGCTACTGCTGCTACTGCTGCTCCTGCTACAGCTGCTACTGCTGCTGCTGCTGCTACTGATGCTACTGCTATCCTGCGTGCTGCACAGCTATGGCTTCACTTCGGGTTCTCGCGTTTGATCATGAGGGCAGACCGGTTCAGTTTGACACGTGGCTAGACGACCTGCAGCTGTACCTACTGAGCGATTCTAAGGACAGTGTCTCGCTGTTTGACCTAGTGTCAGGCGCTGGTACTGCCCCTCCCGCCACAGGTGGCAGCTCGACTCGCTTACAGTGGCTTACTCGTGACGCTGCTGCCCGCTTAGCCATTCGCAACCACCTGCCATTAGCTGAATGCGCTCACTTCGGACAGCACAGGACAGCGCAGGCACTGTACGACGTTGTAGTCGCTCGCTACTCCTCCCCTGCCACTCCTGCTCTAGGCCGCCTGCTTCTGCCCTACCTGTTCCCCGAGCTGTCCGCCTTTACCACAGTCGGGGACCTCGTTTCCCACCTTCGCGCTAGCGACGCTCGCTACCGCCCTCGCTGAGTTCCTTGACAAGAACCAGCCCCCGATGTTCATCACCCTCTACTTCATAGTCACTCGCCTCCCTGACTCTCTTCACTCTGTCAGGGACCACTTTCTCTCCCTTGACCCCACCTCCCTCACTGTTGACCTCCTCAAGCCGCATCTCCTCGCAGCTGAGACTAGTGCAGTTGCTGTAGATGCTTCTTGTGGCACTCCGCGCCCGCCCTTCTTTGAGGGGTGCTCCCCCTCCCCCCTTGCCCCCTCCTATGCCTCTGCTGCTGCTGCAGACGTCTCTGTTGCTGAGGACGTCGGGGCTGCTTCTGCTAGTGCGAAGCACCGCAACAGCAAGGGCAAGGGTGGCAGGGGTGGTGGAAGTGGCAGCAGTGGTGGTGGAGGTGGCAGCGGGAGTGGTGGTGGGGGCAGCGTTGGAGGTGGTGGAGGCAGTGGAGGTGGTGGCGGCGATGGGACTGTTGGCGGGAGTGGGGGCTCTGGTGGCAATGGTGGGGGCAGCGGCAGGAGTGGCGGCAGTGGAGGCGGTGGGACTGGTAGCGGTGGGACTGGCGCTCGGCGTGTCCAGCGTCAGCAGCAGCAGCGTCGGAGTGAGACCCCGTCTCCCCAGCAGCTTCGTGAGTGGTTTCTGCATGGGGCGTCTGGGGGTAGTTGCCCGTATGTCATTCGCACGGGTGACCGTGCTGGTCAGACTTGCGGGCGGCTCCACACTCAGCACCGCAGCTTCTCCCGCCTCGATGACGCTTGGCTTGCTGAGTTCGGTGACGACGCCGAGATCCCTCGCTGGGCAGATCTGCTTAAGTCTAGGATTGCTATCTTTGACCTAGACTTTGATGCTATTCTCTCTGCTATGTATGCTTTGTCTGTTAGTGCTGAGGGTGACTGTTACCGGTGTGTGCCGCCTGACCCAGGTATAGCGGCTGCTGCTCTAGGTGCTAGTGAGTCTGGTACTCTCCCTAGTACTGTGCCTGCTGAGGCCTTGCACACTTTCACGTTGGACTCCGGCGCCTCGCGCTGTTTCTTTCGTGAGGGCACCACCCTCACTCCTCTCCCTGCACCTGTCCTGGTCAGACTGGCTGACCCCTCCGGGGGACCGGTCATGGCCCGTTCCTCCACTGTCCTCCCGTGTCCGGGGGTTCCGTCCGGCTCACTGTCATGTCTTCACCTCCCCTCGTTCTCTACGAACTTGGTGAGTACCGCTGCCCTCCAGGATGCGATGGTCACTACTACCACTCCCGGGGGTCAGCGTGTGTCGATCTGCACGTGCACACGGACGGGGCATCACCTGGCCACGTTCACTTGTCGGCCAGGGTCGAGTCTGTGCACACTCACTACCGAGCCTTCTCAGGTAGCTGCGTCTGCTCAGGTGGTAGCGTCAGGTCAGGTAGCCGCCACTTGCTAGTGTCGCCTCCTACCGCACCAGACTCTTCTATGGCACCACCGTTTGGGTCACCCCTCCCTGCCTCGCCTTCGTGGCATGCACTCTCGTCTTCTTGTCTCTGGCCTCCCAAGGTCTCTGCCTCCCCTGCCGCCCTCGCCTGCCCCGCCCTGCCTCCCTTGCGTCGAGGGGCGGCAGCGCGCCGCTCCTCACTCCTCCTCATTTCCCCTGACGTCTGCTGCCCTGCAGACTCTCCACATGGACGTGTGGGGCCCAGCCCGCGTCACTGGACAGAGCCGCGAGCGCTACTTTCTGCTGGTAGTTGACGACTACACGCGGTACACCATAGTCTTCCCCTTGCGTGGCAAGGGTGAGGTCTCTGCTGTCTTGATCCCTTGGATCCGCACAGTCCGTCTCCAGCTGCGCGAGCGGTTCGGCCAGGACCTTCCTGTCCTGCGTCTGCACTCTGACAGAGGTGGTGAGTTCTCCTCCACCCTCTTGCGGGACTTTTGTCGTGGGGAGGGCATTCTCCAGTCGTTCATGCTTCCGGACACCCCTCAGCAAAATGGGATTGCTGAGCGCCGCATTGGCTTAGTCATGGAGGTCGCTCGCACCTCCATGATCCATGCGGCCACTCCCCATTTTCTGTGGCCATTTGCGGTCCGGTACGCTGCGCATCAGCTCAACCTCTGGCCCCGTGTCTCCTTGCCGGAGACCTCGCCCACACTGCGTTGGACGGGGGAGGTTGGCGATGCGTCTGTGTTCCGGGTCTGGGGCTCTCGTGCCTTTGTTCGCGATACGTCAGCAGACAAGCTCTCCCCCCTTGCTATCCCCTGCGTCTTCCTTGGTTTTGTCCCTGACGCGCCTGGCTGGCAGTTTTACCACCCCACCTCGCGCCGTGTCTTCCCTTCTCATGACGTCACGTTTGACGAGTCGGTTCCCTTTTACCGCCTCTTCCCCTACCGCTCTGCCCCTCCCCCGCCCCCGCCGCTCTTCCTTGCTCCCGGTCCCCCTCCGCTAGACCCTCTCCCGCCCCAGGGTCCTGCTCCCTCGGGTGTGTCTCAGGTAGACCCTCTCCCTGGTACTGCGCCTGTTCAGGTAGCTATCGACTCAGGTGCTGCTCGAGGTGCTGCGTCTGGGGGTGTGGAGCCTGGGGGTGCGGAGTCTGAGGGTGCTGAGACTGGGGGTGCTGAGCCTAGGGGTGTTGAGCCTGGGGGTGCTGAGCCTGGGGGTGTTGCGACTGGGGGTGGTTAGCCTGGGGGTGCTGAGCCTGAGGGTGTTGAGCCTGGGGGTGCTGCTTCAGAGGGTGCGGAGTCTGGAGGTTCTGCTGGTGCTTCGCCGAGACTGTCTCCGCAGCAGTTGCGTGAGTGGTTTGTTCGGTGTACGCGCCTTCGGAGTGGAGCTTCTGGAGCTGGAGGTCCTGGAGTTGCTGCTGGAGCTGGTGTTACTGGAGGTACTTCGACCACTGGTCCTGGAGGTGCTCATACCCGAGGTACTGGAGCTGCCGGGACTGGTGGTGTTGAGGGCGCTGGAGCTGGTGCCCCTACGGAGCCTGGAGCTGCTGGAGCTGGAGGCACTGGCGCTGGTGGCGCTGGAGCTGGAGGCGCTGGAGCTGCAGGGGTTGGAGCTGTTGACCCTAGAGCTAGAGGTCCTGGAGACACTGTGCGACCGCGACCGTACTTCGTTCCCCTGCTTCAGCAGGTTCTTGGTGTCCCGTCTTCTACTGGCCTTACTCCTCCCCTCCTGTGTCCACCGCCTGACCAGTCGCAGCTGCCGTTGCACCTGGCCTCTCCACTGCCTGCTCCCTCTCCCTACACTGAGCTGTCCGGCGGTCTTACTGAGCGTCGTGAGCCTGCGTCTCGTCCTGTCTCGCCTGTTCGCACTGCTCGTCGCGTTCCTCATTCGCATCCTCCTCCTGTCCCCGGCACGCACGCTATGGCACTTCGTCCTTCCTCTGTTCCACTGCGTGTTCCTCTGCCTTCTCCTCCTGAGTCCTCTCGTCCTGAGGTCCCTGACCCTAAGTCTGACCGCGCTCGTGCTACCAGTCCCACTGTCGCTCGTCTCCTCACCACTGCTGTCACAGACCCTTCTTTTGAGTCTGCTGCTGCGTCTGCTCTCGTTGCTGAGTTGCTTGACTTTGCTGCTGCCTGCCGCCTCGACTACGCCTCTGCTCTTGTTGCTGAGTCTGCGTCGGCCAGTCCTCCGTCCGTCGGGGGTGAGTGTGCTCTTGGCACGGACGTCCTTGAGGACAGGCAGGAGGACTTTGAGTCTCTTGCAGCTGCTGTACCTCGTTTCGCTTCCATGCTGCTTGCCCCTGAGGGAGACCCGGATGCTCCAGACATCCCGACCCCGTGCTCTTACGCAGAGGCAATTTTGGTTCCTTACTCCTCTCAATGGCAGGTAGCCATGGATGCCGAGATGGCATCCTGGAAGTCCACAGGCACCTACGTCGACGAGGTTCCCCCACCTGGGGCGAACATAGTCGATGGCATGTGGATCTTCAGGGTGAAGCGGCCGCCGGGTTCTCCGCCTGCCTTCAAGGCGCGTTACGTTGCTAGAGGCTTCGGTCAGCGACAGGGAGTTGACTACTTCCAGACCTTCTCCCCCACCCCAAAGATGACTACTCTTTGGGTGTTGCTGCACGTCGCTGCTCAGCGTGACTACGAGTTGCACTCTCTGGACTTCAGCACAGCGTTCCTGCAGGGCAGCTTGCACGAGGAGATCTGGTTGCGTCGCCCACCTGGTTTCACTGAGTCTTTTCCTGCAGGTACTCAGTGAAGTCTTCAGCGGCCAGTCTACGGTCTCCGCCAGGCGCCTCGCGAGTGGCACGACACACTGAGGACTACACTTGCGGCTCTTGGGTTTGCTCCTGCTACTGCTGACCCGTCGCTGTTTCTACGCACCGACACCTCGCTGCCGCCGTTCTACGTCCTCGTCTACGTCGACGACCTTGTCTTTGCCACTGCTGACACTGAGGCACTGACCCTTGTGAAGTCGGAGCTGCAGAAGAGACACACCTGCACTGACCTGGGTGAACTGCGCAGCTATCTTAGCTTGCAGATCACCCGGGACAGAGCACGGCGCACCATCACCCTGACCCAATCACACATGGTGCACCAGGTCCTTCAGCGCTTCGGCTTCCAGTTCTCCTCGCCACAGCCCACTCCTCTGTCTACCAGCCACTCGCTCTCAGCTCCACCTTCGGACGAGTCCGTAGAGCTGAGTGGTCCGTACCCAGAGCTTGTGGGTTGCCTCATGTACCTGATGACGTGCACTCGACCCAACCTCGCGTACCCTCTCAGCCTCCTGGCACGCTACGTGGCTCCCGGCAAGCACCGAAAGGTGCACTGGGATGCTGCGAAGAGGGTACTGCGTTACTTGTGCAGTGCGCCAGGCATGGGGCTCGTGCTTGGAGGACGGGGTCCAGTTGTCCTCACCGGTCACGCAGACGCCTCCTGGGTTGACGACTCAGCTACGCAGCGGTCGTCACAGGGTTACACCTTCAGCCTTGGTTCTGGCTCAGTTTCTTGGCGGTCTACCCGCTCGTCTTCGGTTCTCAGCTCCAGTTGTGAGGCTGAGATCTACGCCGGGGCCATGTCTACTCAGGAGCTATGCTGGCTCACCTACCTGCTGACTGACTTAGGAGAGCAGCCTCGTTCGCCTCTAGTTCTGTACGTAGACAACAAGGCCATGATTGTCTTGTGTCGGGAGCACAGACTGGAGCACAGAACGAAGCACATCGCTCTGCGATACTTCCTTGCTCGAGAGTTGCAGCAGCGTGGCCAGCTTCGTCTTGCGTACGTGGCCACTCGGGCCAACACTGCTGATGTCTTCACCAAGGCACTTCCGCCTGGTGATCATCAGCGCTTCTTTACCGTGTTAGGCCTTGTGCCTACTTTGCCTCACTTGCTTACTGCTTGACTATGTTTGTACTGTGATCTACATATATACATGCATGCTTGCACTTGCTAGGGTGTGATCACTGTATTGTTTGTTCTCTTTATATAACTCTGCATTTGAACTGGCCTTGTGGCCCCTTGCTTGTGCTCGGACTGTGTGGTGACTTTGTGGTCCACCCTGAGCTTGCTTTGCTTTGCTTGACTGGTCTTGTGACCACTTGTTCTCCCCCACTTTGCCTATGGGGGTGTGTCAGAACATTATAGCTTATACATTTGTGTAGGCTTTAGTGGGGTAGCCCATGAGGGGTACAACCCAATTAGGGTTAGTACTTGTACCCAACTGTTTGCTAGTTCATCCATTCTCGTTCGTTACTTAGACATATAGCGAGCAGCGCGCGGGCGGCAGAGGCAGGCGGCGGGCCGATCGCAGGCCGCGCGAGGGCGGTAGGGGCGGCGGGCCGCGGGTCGATGGGCCTAGGGGCGACGGGCTAGGGGCGACGGGTTGGGGGTCGACGGGCCGGGGCGACGGGCCTAGGGGCGACGGGCCGAGGCGACGGGCCTGGGGCGATGGGCCTTGGCGATGGGCAAGGGGCGACGGGCCGAGGGTCGACGGGCTGGGGCGACGGGCCCAGGGCGACAGGCCTAGGGGCGACGGACCGAGGCGACGGGCCTACGGGCGACGGGTCGCGACGGGCCTAGGGGCCTGGTCTAGGGGTCGACGGGTCGCGACGGGCAGTAGGGACAGCACGAGGGCTGCAGAGGGCGACTAGCGGGGTAGCGCTTTGGTGGGCCCAAGGAAAAAAAAAAAAAAAAAAAAAACGGTCCTAGGGAAGGACCTGCTCTGAAACCATGTCAGAATACTGAACGAGAACGAATGAACTATGAAAGAGTTGGGTACAAGTACTAACCCTAATTGGGTTGTACCCCTTATGGGCTACCCCACTATAGCCTACACAACTGTAAGCACTATAACATTTTGACCGTAACCATTGTCGGCGAAGTCGTAGTAGACTTCGGCGTTGATGCTTTCGCGAGGGTTTTCGTCGTCCATCGGAACGAGTACTGAACAGTAGGGAAGAGGTCCGACTTCCTCCGATGCTCCGTCCACGTTTTGTTCATCCCAGTCAGCCTCATCTGCTGGCGAGGCGAAGGCTCGGTTGCCACGGAAGGCGCCCGTGAGGTCTCGTTCTGCAGCCAAGTTGACCAGGTACGTTTGGAGAGTGAGTCGTTCGTTGAAAATCAAGTCACGAGCTGCTACTGTTTACTTCGAGTGGACGTCGAAAATCTTCCATGCGTTGTAATGTTTTTCGATGCCTAGGTGTAATCCCCACTGTGCGCGTTGTGAGAATCGTCCGGCTCGTGCAGTGTGGGGTCGGTACTGTACCATGCAGCCAAAAACTCGAAACGTTTTTGTGTTGCCCAATTTTCCTCTCCACAGCAGATGCGGTGATGCGTTGTTCGGAAGCAAGGATGACGAAAGCAAGTTGTGTAACAGCACAGCGTGGTCCATCTTCTCAGGCCACTGATGGTTGGGTAGTCGCATGCCACGTAGCAGCTTGCGCATGGTGTTCTGGAGGGTCCTGTTCATCCTTTCTGCCACGCCTTGCTGTTGATGAGCGTAGGGAAGAGAGATGAGCCATTTGATGCCTCTCTCCGCCAGGTATTGCTTGAAGCGCTGTGACTTATATTCTCCTGCACTGTGTGACTGAAAACTTTTCAGCTTCACTCATGATTCCCTCTCTGCTACTGGGAGCCAAGCGACGAAGGCTTCGAAGGCCATGTCGCGACTCGGAAGGTTGAGAAGCCAGACATATCTGGTGGCGGCGTCGATGAAAGTGATTACGTAGTTGTATGCTCCCTGTCGGTTGCTTGATACAGGTTCTTCAGGTGGTTGTACGCGAGCTCGGTGGAGTTTCCGTATCTGCGATAAGACCAGATGTTCTGCTAGTCGTTTGTCGTTATGTTTTGCAGGAGTATGGTGTACGCCATTAGTGACTGATACGTGTACTTCTGCTTGTCGTACTGTGTCCCGTGCGTTGGATATAGCAGGGTGCCGTCGAAAAAGCCAAGAATTTTAGCGCCTTCCATCATCAGCTCGAATTCGAAGGACCAGGTATAGAAGTCCTTTCCGTCAAATGGTGTTGATGTTTGCAGTTTCAGCACGTGTGCGAATTGTGACTGCAACTGAAGTGCATCCAGTGTCTTCGTCTCTTGTCCAGGTGAGAGTCGATTCTGCATGAAGCTGACGGAGCCGCGTTGAGGCTCATACGGTGCGAAGGTAGGCTGTTGATTTCCGCGTGCAAAAGATGAGCCGTCAAGACTTATGGGAGTGACTCCGTTGTTGTTGTCGCTGTTGTTTGACTGCGCAGGTGCCATTTGTTGATGTTGCTCGTAGAATGACATGAAGGAGAAGAACTTCTCCATCATACTTAGGTCGAAGCCGGTTGCTTGGTTCGCAGGAGTTTCAGTTGACTCAGCAGCTGGTCTTTGAGTTGTGCCTCCTTCTGTCTGCAGTCCAGAAGCTGGCGGTGGAGTAGGAGTGGTGCCGGGAGATCCAGTAGACGAGCTTCTTTCTCTCTGTGTTGCCATTTCTTCTGTTGTTGTAGGAAGTTGAACAGAGTTGAGTCTTGTCTTGCAAGCTCTCATACCATGTTGGGCTGAGGAAAGCCCTTAGGATCATTTTCAAGACTAAGGCTCATAATAGTGATGAATTAGCGGAAGCATATTAGTGAACTGGTTGGACCACCTTGCACTGGTATGTGAGAGCAAGATAAGTTAATAGTAAAGAGATACAGTGCTTTATATGATTACAAGGAATATGAAAGGTTTAACTAACCGTAACTGCTGTTGCGGTTCGATACAGCGATGACTCGGGTAACTGCTCAATAGCGAGTCAATTATGTGTCCTTGCTGTTGCGCTGCTTTTCGGCGAGTCAAAGGTCGCCGACCTTTGACCTTCACTTAACCTCTTGCTGTTGTCTTTCTGTCAACCGCTTTGGCTGACTCGCTGTTGCTTCGTTGTAGTTCGCTTCGCTTGCGTTGTAGTGTTCGACACATCAGAAGCGCGAACTATATGTTTCCAACATTTATCTTCATGTTATAACATGCTTAGTTCCTAAATGCAAGGGAATACATGCTGTTACGAGTGCAATTGAGCGAGCAAGCGAGAATTGCACTATCAAAGCAAAACAAACCAATGAGCAAAGGCATGCGCGAAAAATATATAGCGAACTAGGTAACGGTAACGTGAGGAATTGGGGTGCGCTACGGGCCTAGCGCCGAGGTTGGGATATGTCGAGGCGGAGGTCCGGAGCGCGGGTTACCAACCGAACCGTGAGGTTGGGTCGCATCGTGAACAGTGACGGGAGTCGTAGTCGAGGCGAGTGTCGCGAGCGGGTAACGTTTCACCGTTTGGGTGCCGATGGCGGGAATGGTCTTGTATGCGGTAAGCAAGGGCGCGAAGTAAGGAAAAGGAATTTTCCTTACACTATACCCCTCTCCCCAAGGAGGCCCTCCTTACGAGAGTGCGTATACGTCTCAAAAAATTTGACTGCGCAGATACTCAGCGAGGACAGGGTGATTCTCAATTCTATCCAGGGGAACCCAGTTGTCTTCGGTGGGCGTGCGGTATTTCCACCGGATCAGGAATTCGATCCGGCGGGCTCCCCGTGCGTCACGTACTTGGTGGCTCAATGTTTTTTTGGGCGAGATGACTGGTTCTGTCGGCAATTGTGTCATGCTGGCGGGGCGGTTGCGAGGCAGCCGGCTGGTGGATGGTACGTATGGGCGAAGCAGGCTGACGTGGAATGACGGGCTGACAAGCCAGTCAGTAGGGAGGAGGAGGTGGGCGGTGACGGGTGTGATCATGTGGCTAATGCAAAATGGCCCGCATTATCGGGGGCGGAGTTTTGGGGTGATGGGTGTGAGAATCGAGAAGGAATTGATATTGAGAAAGGATTATTGCACTAGAAAGCATTGGGATACATATAGCAAACCCTAACAGGGTTGTACTCACTACAGAGTACCCCACTGCAGACTAGAGAAACATGATATTCTGACACACCCCCATAGTCAAAGTGGGGTATGATCAGCACAACAAGCAAAGCAAAGCAAGCTCAGGGTGGATCACAATGTCACCACACATTCTGAGCACAAGTACAAGAAGCAACCGTTTAAAGTTCACAATAAATAAGCAAAGCTAGAGGCTATCACAGAGGGCAAGTGAGGAGGAGGAGGCTGGACTAATAGGAGAGGAGAGAGGAGGCAACGGCGGAAGCTGCAGACACACGGGCAACAGGAGCGGCGCGCACTGTGGCTACCGGAGGCGCACCTCCGGACTACAGGAGTAACTGGCTCCGCGGCTAAGACGAGCGGCAGGAGCAACGGACCCACGGGCGACTGGCGCAGCGGCATCACTGGGCTACCGGAAGCGCACCTCTGGACTACTGGCACTGCTAGCAACACGACGGCTACCTCCACCCAACCTCCCTCTACTGCCGCACCCCCCATTCACACACCCCCTGCTGCACCCCTAGGTTCACTCACACTCCACCCCCTAGCACCACTCCGTCGACTCACACACACCCACCCCCCTCAGCGGCAGCTGCAGCAGTGGGAGACGGAGTAGGAGGAGGAGCAGGGGATGCCACACACCCGCCACCCCCATACCCTCCCCCACTGCTGCACCTGCAGCAGGGGATGGAGGAGAAGGGGGGGGGGGGGGGGGGGGGGGGGTGCTGTGCATGGCGCGTGCAGAGGGCAGCAGGGCGCACGGGGCGCACAGGGCAGCAGGGCAGCAGGGCGCGCAGGGCGCACAGGGCTGCAGGGCGCGCGGGGCGCACAGGGCAGCAGGGCAGCAGGTCGCACGGGGCGCACAGGGCAGCAGGGCGCGCGGGGCGCACAGGGCAGCAGGGCGCGTGGGGCGCAGCAGGGCTGGCGGGTTGGCCACACCCGCCACCCCCATACCCTCCCCCACTGCTGCACCCGCAGCAGAGAGATGGGGGGGGGGGGGGGGGGGCGGGGGGGGGCAGGCAGGTGCTGCAGGTCCCCTCCCCCCACTGCCGCATCCGCTCCAGGGGGATGGCAGATCCCCTCCCCCCCACTGCTGCACCCGCAGCAGGGCTGGCGGCGCGGGGTCCAGGGGCGGCTGCTCCAGTGGCCAGGGGCCAGGGGCGGCTGCTGAGGTCTAGGAGCGGCTGCACCAGGGGCGGCTGCTCCAGGGGCGGCTGCACCAGGGGCGGCTGCTCCAGGGGCGGCTGCACCAGGGGCGGCTGCACCAGGGGCGGCTGCTCCAGGGGCGGCTGCACCAGGGGCGGCTGCACCAGGGGCGGCTGCTCCAGGGGCGGCTGCACCAGGGGCGGCTGCTCCGACGTGTGGCCCCCCCCCCAGGTCGCCCCTCCCGTCGCCTGGTGAGGCGACCTGAGGGGGGGGGGGGGGGGGGGGGGGGGGGGGGGAGGAGTACGGGGGCCGACGCGCGGCCTCCCAGGGCGCCAGAGCAGGCGGAAGAAGGGGCGACGCGTGCCCCCCCAGGTCGCCCCTCCCGTCGCCTTGCGTGGCGAGGGGGGGGGGGGACCGCGCGCGCCCCCCCCCCCGGGTCGCCACGTAAGGCGACGGGAAAAGGGGGGGGGGGGGGGGCGGTGCACGGGCCCCTGGTGCGCCACGACCGGCATGAGGGCGGGGCCTGGGTCGGGGCAGGTCCGGGACAGGGCCGGGACGGGGCCGAGGAAGGGCCGGGGCGGGCCGCGAAGGGGCCTAACGGGCCGCGAAGGGGCCGCGACAAGCCGCGACGGGGCCTAACGGGCCGAGAAAGGGGCCGGGGAAGGGCCTGGGCGGGCCGCGAAGGGGCCTAACGGGCCGCAAAGGGGGGCCGCGACGGACCTAACGGGCCGCGACAGGGTCGGGGCAGGGCCGGGGTCGGGGCAGGGCCGGGGTCGGGGCAGGTCCGGGACAGGGCCGGGACGGGGCCGAGGAAGGGACGGGGCGGGCCGCGAAGGGGCCTAATGGGCCGCGAACGGGGCCTGACGGGGCCTTACAGGGCCTTACGGGGCCGAACGGGGCCGCAAACAGGGCCTGACGGGGCCGCAAACGGGGCCTGACGGGGCCTTACGGGGCCTGACGGGGCCACAAACGGGGCCTGACGGGGCCGCGAAGGGCCTCACTAGGGGCCGCGAAGGGGCCTTACGAGGGGGCCGCGAAAGGGGCCTTACGAGGGGGCCGCGAAGGGGCCTAACGAGGGGCCGCGAAGGGGGCCGTACGAGGGGCCGCGAAGGGGCCTTACGAGGGGCCTTACGAGGGGCCGCGAAGGGGCCTAACGAGGGGCCGCGAAGGGCCTTACGAGGGGTCGCGAAGGGCCGTTAAGGGCAGGCACGACGCGCGCGTCAGGCAGGTAAGAAGAAAAATTTTCAGTGGAAACGTGGTGGGCCCTTAGGAAGGATCGATATTGCTCTGATACCATGTGAGAATCGAGAAAGAATTAATATTGAGAAAGGATGATTGCACTAGAAAGCATTGGGATACATATAGCAAACCCTAACAGGGTTGTACTCACTACAGAGTACCCCACTACAGACTAGAGAAACATGATATTCTGACAATGGGCAGGCGGAGGCTTTGAGTATCGAGTAGCACGAGGTCGTCGGGCTGGTAAGTTACGGGTCGGCGGTGGCGGTTGGCGTTACTCTTAGCGATGATGTTCGATTTTTTTATTGCGTCTGCTGCTCGGGTCCGTGCTGCTTATAAAATTTATGCGAACTGTTGCGCGCGTGGCACCGAGTTGTCGGGATTCGGAGTCATGGGTACTGTGAGGTCTTGTCCGTAGTTTAGGTAAAACGGTGACTGTTGGGTCGTGGCGGATGGCGACTTGTTGTACGCGAACTCGATGAGTGGCTGTTGTTGTTCCCAGGTGGTCGGGTTGTCGCACGTGGCTCGGATGAGTTGCTCCATGGTCTGGTTTGTCCGTTCTATCTGTCCTTCGGTCTTGGGGTGGTATGAAGAAATGAACTATAGTCGCGTGCCGAACTGCTGCCACAGGTTCCGCCAGAAGTTGCTAGTGAACTTCGTATCGCGATCGCTGATGATCGATGCTGGTTTCCCGTGTAGTCGAACGACGGTGGAGATGAAGAGGCGGGCTGTTTCTTCGGCTGTGATTGATTTTTTGCAGGCTGCAACTGCCCTGCCGGTCGTTTCCGTGATGACTTCATTGTGAGAATAGTGAACGAATGAATGACTGAACTAGCAAGCAGGTGGGTACAAGTAGGAAACCTAAAAGTGTTGTACCCTATATGAACTACAGCCTAGATAGACTATAGCATATAAGTTTGACACACCCCCATAGGCAAAGTGGGGGAGAACAAGAGGTCACAAGACCAGTCAAGAAAGGCAAAGCAAGCTCAGGGTGGATCACAAAGTCACCACGCAGTCTGAGCACAAGCAAATGGCCACAAGGCCAGTTCACATGCAGAGTTATATAAAGGAGAACAAACAATACAGTGAACACAACCTAGCAAGTGTAAGCATGCAGGCATATGTATAGAGAGCACAGTACAAGCAGAGTCAAGAAGTAAGCAAGTGAGGCACAGTAGGTACAAGGCCTAGAACAGTACAGAAACGCTGATGATCACAAGGCTGAAGTGCCTTGGTGAAAACATCAGCAGTGTTGGCCCGAGAGGCCACGTAAGCAAGACGAAGCTGACCACGCTGCTGCAACTCTCGAGCAAGGAAGTAGCGTAGAGCAATGTGCTTCGTTCTGTGCTCCAGTCTGTGCTCCTGACACAAGGCAAGCATGGCCTTGTTGTCGACGTACAGAACTAGAGGAGAACGAGGCGCCTCTCCCAAGTCGGTCAGCAAGTAGGTGAGCCAGCGTAACTCCTGTGCAGCCATGGCCCCAGCGTAGATCTCAGCCTCACAACTGGAGCTGAGAACCGAAGACGAGCGGGTAGACCGCCAAGAGACAGAACCGGAGCCAAGGCTGAAGGTGTAACCCTGTGACGACCGCTGCGTAGCCAAGTCGTCAACCCAGGAAGCGTCTGCGTGACCAGTGAGGACAACTCGAGCCTGTCCTCCAAGCACGAGCCCCATGCCCGACGTACTGCACAAGTAGCGCAACACCCTCTTCGCAGCATCCCAGTGCACCTTTCGGTGCCTACCGGGAGCCACGTAGCGAGCCAGAAGGCTGAGAGGGTATGCGAGGTCAGGTCGTGTGCAAGTCATCAGGTACATGAGGCAGCCCACAAGCTCTGGATACAGGCCACTCGGCTCTACGGACTCGTCCGAAGGTGGAGCTGAGAGCGAGTGACCGGTAGGCAGAGGAGTGGACTGTGGCGAGGAGTACGTGAAGCCGAAGCGCTGAAGGACCTGCTGCACCATGTGTGACTGAGTCAAGGTAATGGTGCGCTGTGCTCTCTCCCGTGTGATCCGCAAGCCAAGATAGCTTATCAGCTCACCCAGGTCTGTGCACGTGTGTCTCTTCTGCAGCTCGGACTTCATGTGGGCGAGTGCCTCAGTGTCATCAGTAGCAAAGACCAAGTCGTCTATGTACACGAGAACGTAGAACGGCGGCAGAGTGGTGTCAGTGCGTAAAAACAGCGACGGGTCAGCAGTAGAAAGAGCAAACCCAAGAGCCGCAAGAGTCATCCTCAGTGTGTCGCGCCACTCACGGGGTGCCTGGCGGAGACCGTAGACTGGCCGCCGAAGGCTCCACTGGGTACCAGCAGGAAACGACCCAATGAAGCCAGGTGGGTGGCGCAGCCAGATCTCCTCGTGCAGGCTGCCCTGTAGGAAGGTTGTGCTGAAGTCAAGCAAGTGTAGCTCGTAGTCACGCTGAGCGGCGACGTGCAGCAGCACCCGAAGAGTGGTCATCTTCGGGGTAGGGGAGAAGGTCTGGAAGAAGTCAACTCCCTGTCGATGACTGAAGCCTCGTGCAATGTAACGCGCCTTGAAGACAGGCGGAGAACCCGGCGGCCGCTTCACCCTGAAGATCCACATGCCACTGACGATGTTCGCCCCAGGCGGGGGAACCTCGTCGACGTAGGTGCCTGTGGACTTCCAGGAAGCCATCTCGGCGTCCATGGCTGCCTGCCACTGAGTGGAGTAGGGACCCTCTATCGCCTCTGCGTAAGAGCGCGGGGTCGGGATGTCTGGTGCATCCGCGTCTCCCTCAGGGGCAAGCAGCATGGACACGAGATGAGGTACAGCAGCTGCAAAGCACTCAAACTCCTCCTGTCTTTCCTCAAAAACGTCCGTGTCAAGAGCACACTCACCCCCAACAGACGGAGGACTGACAGACGCAGACGTAGACTCAGCCACAAGACTAGCGGCGTAATCTAGACGACAGGCTGCAGCAAAGTCAACAAGCTCAGCAACGAGAGCAGACGCAGCAGTGGACTCAAACAAAGGGTCAGTGACAGCAGTGGCCAGAAAACGCGTAACAGTAGGACTAGCAGCACCAAGGGAGTCAGACTCCGGGTCCGGACCGTCAGGAAGAGAGGATGCAGGAGGAGACGGCAGAGGGACACGCTGCGGAGCAGTGGAAGGACGCAGAGTCATAGAGTGAGTGACGGGGACAGGAGGAGGACGCGGACGCGGAACACGACGACTAGTGCGAACAGCGCGGACAGGCGACTCAGAACGAGACTCAGGTGACGTAGGACGAGACTCAGGCGACACAGGTTGAGACTCAGGCTCACAACGCTCCGTAAGACCTCTAGTCGGTCCAAAGTAAGGAGAAGGACCAGGCAGTGAAGAGACCGGCGGTAACTGCGACAGTGACTGGACAGGCGGTGGACTCAGTAAAGGAGGAGTAGGACCAGTAGAAGGCAGGAGACCAAGAACCTGCTGAAGGAGTGGAACGTAGTACGGCCGCGGCCGCGCAGCGCCTCCAGAAACAGCAGAGACAGCACCAGTACCCTCAGCTCCAGGGTCTCCAGCTACAACTCCCGCAGTACCACCAGCTCCAGTACCTCCAACAGCTCCAGCACCTGCAGCTCCAACTCCCGCAGTACCCCGAGCTCCAGTACCTCCAACAGCTCCAGCTCCAGAAGCACCTCCAGTAGCAACAGCTCCAGCACCTGCAGCTCGAACTCCTGCAGCACCACCAGCTCCAGCAGCTCCAGTACCTCCAGTACGAGCACCTCCGGGACCGGCTGCTCCAGTACCCCCAGCAGCTCCAATAGTAGCAGGACCTCCAACAGCGCCAGTACCTCCAGCACCAGCACCTCCAGTAGCTCCAGCACCAGAAGCACCTCCAGCAGCTCCAGCACCAGCAGCACCTCCAGTAGCTCCAGCTCCAGCAACATGGTGACAGCGCCGAGCGTACCACTCACCAATCTGCTGTGGAGAGAGGGGCTCCCGCCGTGACGGGACACCCGGAGGGCCTCCAGACTCAGCACGCTCAGGCTCAGCACCCCCAGGCTCAGCACTCCCAGACTCAGCACCCCCAAGCTCAGCACCCCTAGGCTCCACACGCTCAGGCTCAGCACCCCCAGGCTCCGCACCCTCAGACACAGCAACCCCAGGCTCAACACCCCCAGTCCCCGCACCCGCAGGCTCAGCACCCCTAGCAGCACCTGAGTCGACAGCTACCTCGACAGGCTCGACGGGGTCTACCTGGGACACACCTGAGGGGGCAGGACCCTGAGGGGGGAGGGGGTCTACCGGAGGAGCACCTGGTGCTAGGAAGAGTGGCGCGGGGGGGAGAGAGGCAGTGCGGTAGGGAAAGAGACGGTAGTAAGATACCGACTCGTCAAACGTGACGTCCTGAGAGGACAGAACACGACGCGAGGTGGGGTGGTAGAACTGCCACCCAGGTGCGTCAGGGGGGAAGCTAAGGAAGACGCAGGGAACTGCACGGGAGGACAGCTTGTCCGCAAAAGGATCGCGGACAAAAGCTCGAGATCCCCAGACACGGAACACAGACGCATCGCCAACCTTCCCCGTCCACCGCAGAGTAGGTGTGGTCTCCGGCAAGGAGACACGAGGCTGAAGGTTGATCTGATGCGCAGCGTACTGAACCGCGAACGGCCACAGAAAATGGGGAGCAGCCGCATGGATCATGGACGTACGAGCGACGTCCATGACCATGCCAATGCGGCGCTCAGCAATCCCATTTTGCTGTGGGGAGGCCAGAAGCGTGAACGTCTGGCGGATGCCCTCCGCACGACAGAAGGCCCTCAGAAGGTCGGAGGAAAACTCACCACCTTTGTCTGAGTGCAGCAACAGAACAGGAAGGTCCGAGCCAAAACTCTCGCTGAGCTAGCGACGGGTACCGCGGATCCAGTCGATCAACACCTCAGTGATCTCACCCTTGCTGCGCAAGGGGAAGACTGTGGTGTAACGCGAGTAGTCGTCAACAACCAGCAGGAAGTAACGTTCGTGACCCTGTCCACGGACGCGGGCTGGGCCCCACACGTCCATGTGAAGAGTCTGCAGGGGAGCCTCTGTCGGAGGGAACTCGGAGGAGTGAGGAGCGGCGCGCTGCCGGCCCTCGACACAAGGAACACAGGTAGGGGCAGGCCCCGGAGGAAGGGGAGGGAGGGACCGGGGGAGACCAGAGACAAGGGTACGGGAGGCCATACCTCGAAGACGAGGCAGGGAGGGGTGACCAAGGCGGTGGTGCCAAAGGACAGTCTCGTGTGACAGAGGACGGCACGAGCAGAGGGCCGACGCTGGACTAGACCTGGACGCGGCAGAAAACACCTGACCAGACGCGGCTACCTGACCAGACGCAGTAACCGGAGGGGACACAGTAGTCAGTGTGTACAGACTCGACCCAGGCCGACGGGTGAACGTGGCGAGGTGGCGGCCTGTCCTAGAGCAAGTGCAGTGGGTCACACGCTGACCTCCAGGGGTGAACTGGTCAACCCACGCATCCTGGACGTCAGCTCCACTCACCAAGTTCGTAGAGAACGAGGGGAGGTGGAGTCCCGACAGCAAGCCCGACGGGGCCGCAGGACACGGTAGAACCGTGGAAGAGTGCACAAAGACTGGGCCCCCAGAGGGGTCAGCCAGGGAGACTGTGACAGGCCGACTGAGCGGCGTGAGTGTGGTGCTGTCGCGAAAGAAAGAGCGCGAAGCACCAGAGTCAAGTGTGAAAGTGTGCAAGGCCTCAGTAGGTGCAGTACCAGAGAGAGCAGACTCACCAGCATCTGGAGCAGCAGACTCACCAGTACGTGGAGCAGCAGACGCACTAGCACCTAGAGCAGCAGCCTCAATGCCCAGGTCGGGGGGAACACACAGGTAGCAGTCACCCTCAGCACTATCAGTCACAGCATACATGGCAGCAAGGATAGCATCGAAATCAAGATCAAAGATAGCAACATTCTGCCTAAGAAGATCACCCCAGCGAGGGAGCTCAACAGCGTCAGGAAACTGGGCGCGACAGGCGTCAGTCAGGCGACCGAAGCAGCGCTGCGCAGTGTGTGGTAGCCCGCACGTCTTCCCACGGCGCCCGCCGGTGCGAAGAACGTAAGTGCAGGGACCAACACCCCCAGACCTCCCACGCCCAGCGTACCACTCACGAAGCTGCTGGGCCGACGGGGTCTCACGGGAACGCGGCAGCTGCTGGCGCTGGCTACCACCAAAGCCTCCACGCTGCGCGGCTCCACCTCGACCAGCACCACCGCCGCCGCCACCTCCACCACCGCTGCCGTTGCCTCCACTGCCGCTGCTGCTGCCTCCACCACCCCCACCGCCGCCACCGAAGCCCCCACTCCCGCCACCACCCCCACCTCCACCGCCACCCCCTCCGCCTCCTCCACCGCCTCCACCGCCGCCCCCACCGTCCCCTCCACCACCCTTGCCCCCCTTGCCCTTGCTGTTGCGGCGCCTCCCACTAGGAGCAGACGCAGCCCCGACCTCCTCAGTACCAACGAGGTCGACAGCAGCAGCAGAAGCAACAGAGGGGAGAAGGGGGACAGAGGAACACCCCTCAAAGAAAGGGGCGCGACGGTCGCCGCGAGAAGCACCTACAGCTAAGATACTCTTCTCAGCCGCAGTGAGGCGCTCCTCTAGCAGGTCGACAGTGAGCTCAGTGGGGCAAAGGGAGAGAAAGTGGTCCCTGACTGAAGCAAGGGAGTCAGGGAGGCGGGTGACTAGGTAGTAAAGGGTGATGTACATGGGGGGGGGGGGGGTTCTTGGCACAGAACTCAGTGGGAAGCGCAGCGCGGTAGCGGGCATCACTAGTGCGGAGGTGAGTAATGAGGTCAGCAACTATGGCAAAGGTGGCAAGTTCAGGGAACAGGTACGGCAGCATGAGGCGGCTGAGGGCAGCAGTGGCAGGGGAGGAGTAGTGCGCTACGACAGCGTCGTACAAAGACTTAGCAGTCTTGTATTGGCCAAAATGCGCGCGCTCAGCAGACGGCAGGTGACTACGAACAGCAAGGTGAGCAACAGCGTCACGAGTGGTCCACTGCGAGCGAACCGTACTGTCAGCAGTGGCAGCAGGTGCAGTAGAGACACCGAACGTGTGATCGAAAAGGGATACCCCATCCCTAGAGTCACACTGAAGAAAGAGCTGCAGGTCGTCAACCCACACGTCAAAGTCAACTGCACGCCCCTCAGAATCAAAGGTGAGAACAGTAGGGATAGCCATAGCAGCAGTAGCAGTAGTAGCAGCAGTAGCAGCAGTAGCAGCAGTAGCAGCAGTGGCAGCAGAAGCAGCAGTAGCAGCAGGAGCAGCGTAGGCAGGGCAGTGCGGCTCGGTAGGGCGGCGCGGCTCGGTAGGGCTGCGCGGCTCGGCTGAGCGGCGCGGCTTGGCTCCTGGCGGCGCGGCGCGGTAGGGCGGCGCGGGTGCTTACCAGGGGTGGGGGGGCAGGGCAGGGTCGCAGCAGGCGGTTAGGCCAGGGCCGCGACTGGGGCGGCAGCAGGGCAGGGCCGCGAAAGGGCGGCTGTAGGGCAGGGCCGCGACAGGGCGGCAGCTGGGTAGGGCCGCGACAGGGCGGCAGCAGGGCAGGGCCGTAGTGGGCGGCGAAGGCAGGGCCGCGACAGGTGGCGAAGGGCCAGCGACGGGTGGCGACGGGCCGGCGACGGGCGGCGACGAGCCGGGACAGGCCGGCGATGGGCGGCTGCAGGGCAGGGCCGCAGTGGGCGGCGAAGGCAGGGCCGCGACAGGGTGGCTGCAGGGCAGGGCCGCAGTGGGCGGCTAAGGCAGGGCCAGCGACGGGCCAGCGACGGGCCAGCGACGGGCGGCAACGAGCCGGGACGGGCCGTGACGGGCCGGGACGGGCCAGCGACGGGCGGCGAAGGCAGGGCCGCGAAGGGCCAGCTAAGGCAGGGCGCGTGACGGCGCAGATGAGGCAGGCACGAGGCGCGCTTCGGGCAGGGCAGGAAAAATTTCGTGGTGGGCCCCTAAAAAAAAACGTTCCCACGAGGGAACCTGCTCAGAATACCATGTGAGAATAGTGAACGAATGAATGACTGAACTAGCAAGCAGGTGGGTACAAGTAGGAAACCTAAAAGTGTTGTACCCTATATGAACTACCCCACTACAGCCTAGATAGACTATAGCATATAAGTTTGACATTCATGAGTTGGCAGGTGGGACACGATGCCACGTGTCGTTGCACGTCGGTCAGCATTTCGGGCCAGTAGTATTACCGCTGCAGCTGCTGCCGTGTTTTCTCTACTCCGAAATGTCCTGAGGTAACCCCGTCGTGTGCCTCCTGTAGTAATAGCTCCCTTCGTAAACTGTAGCCTGGTACCCAGATGCGGTCGGCGCTAGCTTTTACATAATAAACCCCTTTTGCTGCTGTGAAGAACGGGCCAGTTTGATAGCCGTGGGTAAATAGTCATGTTAGTAGCGGGTTGGTCTGGGCGAGTAGTATGGCGTGGATTTGGGCGGTGGGGCGGGTCAGTGCGTCGGCAATCTTTGATGCTCCTTTTTTGTAGGTGACCGTGTAGTGGAAATTTGACTCGAGGAAATCAAGCCAGCGGATCTGTCGTGGGTTGAGGTGGGGTTGTGCGCGTAGGTACTGTAGTGATTTGTGGTCTGTCGGTACTGTCACGTCTGCGCCGGTCAAGTAACAGCGCCACACTTTGAACGCATGTACGATCGCGAGCATTTCGCGGTCGTGTATTGGGTAATTCTTCTCGGGCGGGTGCAGTTTTCGTGACTCGTATGCGATGGGCTGTAAACCGTTGCCGAAATCCTGTAGCAGTACGGCTCCAATGGCGATGTCGCTTGCGTCAGTAACCACTTCGAATGGGCGGTGTGGGTCGGCGATGCGCAGTACGGGCGGTGAACACATAACATTTTTCAAGGCAGAGAAGGCAGCATGCTCTTTCTCCCCCCACGTAAAAGCGACCCTTTTCCGCAGTAAATCCGTCAGCGGGGCAGTTAAGCGTGCCATGTCGGGGACGAACCGACGCACATAGTTAAGGAACCCTAAAAAACTCTGCAGCTCCGTGATGTTCGTTGGGGGGTGCCACGCTTTCACCGTGTCCAGCTTCTTTGGGTCGATCTCAACTCCAGCCTCCAAAATAACGTGCCCCAAAAATTCTAACCTATCCTGGAAGAACTCGCACTTGGAACCCTTGGCCAGTAGTCTGTGCTCGTCCAAAACTTTAAACACTGCTTGCAGATCTGCTAAGTGCTGCTGCTTATTACGACTGTAGACTAGGATGTCATCGAGGTAAATTATCACGCATTTATCTGAGAGTGGCCTAAACGCCTCGTTCATGGTCATCTGAAATGTCACCGGTGCATTGGTCAGCCCGAATGGCATCACGGTGTACTCGAATGACCCGTACCTAGTTCTAAATGCCGTCTTGGCGCAGTCCGATGGTTCGACCCGAATCTGGTGGTAACCTCCCTGTAAATCTATTTTCGAAAAGACCCGTGCTGTTCACAGTTGATCTATCAGTTCGTCGGCGCGGGGAATAGGGTATCGTGACTTGACTGTTACCCTGTTTAGTGCTCTGTAATTGATACATATACAAAACCGTCCGTCCTTTTTCGGTGTGAATAGTATTGGTGCGGCGAACGGCGATGAACTCGGTCGGATGATTATTTTCTCTAACAGGTAATCTAGCTGCTTCCTCAGTTCATCGAGCTCGGGCTGTGTCAGTCGAAACAGTCGCTGTACAGTTGGCTATAACCCCGGTTCTAATTCTATTCGGTGATCATGCGCCCGCTGAGGTGGCAGTCCCTCTGGTAAATCGTATGGAAAAATCACCGGGTACCGTTTCAACAGTTCCTGTAGTTCGGGCGGTACCGCTGCCAGTATTTTCTGAAAATCACTCGGCTGCTCTGCTTCTACCAATGCGATATCCACCGCGTACACGTCGGCTCCAGCGGCGACAGCCCGTTTCATTGTGATGGCGTTGACGTGGACCGTTGACGATTCGGGCGACAGGTAGCTCGACCCAGTTACCGCTACTTCGCACAGTGCAGCTACCCGTCGTCCAGTCGATTCACGGATTGTAGCGTCGCAGCCAATCATGTCCCAGCAAAATGTCGTGTCCATCCAGTGTCGTCGCGAGCATATCCTGTGTAAACCCGAAATTTCTCCCGCAGCGGACTTTTAATCTCTCCACCTTTTCCCATATGGTCAGCGGCGTGCCATCGACTAAGCGTGCATCTATCTCCGATAAACACCGACTAAGGGTACATTCCGCTCAGGACATGTCACAAAAGAAAGTATCACAAACGAATTTGTGAGTAATTGTGACATCCAAAATCATATTCATGACTAATTGTGTATGGCCGAAAATCATGAATAGCAAGTTTCCAACCATTCCTGGTAAGACATCTGGCTGGATCGTGAATGTTCTTGGTTCGAAGCATCACAATTTGTCATGATTTTGCTATCAGTTTATCACAATTAGTCACGAACATTGTTTTCGGATTATCACAATTCGTCACAAATACTGTTTGTGACACTTTCTTTTGTGACATGTCCTGAGCGGAATGTACCCTAAGTGTCAATAGCAGCTTCCGTGCGGTTGCAGTATTAACTAAGCTGTGACTTGCTCCTCCGTCTATTCAAATCTTCACTGCTGCTCCCTGGATTTTCCCGTGAATTAGTACTGGGCAATCCGTCGCTGTACCTGTCAAACTAACGAACGAGAATGAATGCATTGAGCAGAAGTTGGGTACAAGTACTAACCCTAATTGGGTTGTACCCCTTATGGGCTACCCCACTATAGCCTACACAAAGTAAGCAATATAACATTCTGACACACCCCCATAGGCAAAGTGGGGGAGAACAAGTGGTCACAAGACCAGTCAAGAAAAGCAAAGCAAGCTCAGGGTGGATCACAAAGTCACCACACAGTCCGAGCACAATTAAAGGGCCACAAGGCCAGTTCACATGCAGTGTTATATAAAGAGCACAAACAGTACAGTGATCATAGCCTAGTAAGAGTAAGCATGCAGGTATATATATAGATCACAGTACAAGCAAAGTCATGCAATGAGCAAGTCAGGCAAAGTAGGCACAAGGCCTAAAACAGTAGAGAAGCGCTGATGATCACCAGGCGGAAGTGCCTTGGTGAATATATCAGCAGTGTTGGCCCTAGTGGCCACGTACGCAAGATAAAGCTGACCACGCTGCTGCAACTCTCGAGCAAGGAAGTATCGCAGAGCGATGTGCTTCATTCTGTGCTCCTGTCTGTGCTCCTGACACAAGGCAATCATGGCCTTGTTGTCTACGTACAGAACTGGAGGCGAACGAGGCTGCTCTCCCAAGTCAGTCAGCAGGTAGGTGAGCCAGCGTAACTCCTATGCAGCCATGGCCCCGGCGTAGATCTCAGCCTCACAACTGAAACTGAGAACTGAAAACGAGCGGGTAGACCGCCAGGAAACAGAGCCGGAACTGAGGCTGAAGGTGTAACCCTGTGACGACCGCTGCATAACCAAGTCGTCAACCCAAGAAGCGTCTGCGTGACCAGTGAGGACAAATGGACCCCGTCCTCCAAGCACGAGCCCCATGCCCGACGTACTGCACGAGTAACGCAGTACCCTCTTCGCAGCATCCCAGTGCACCTTTCTGTGCCTGTCGGGAGCCACGTAACGAGCCAGGAGGCTGAGAGGGTATGCGAGGTCAGGTCGTGTGCACGTCATCAAGTACATGAGGCAACCCACAAGCTCTGGGTACGGACCACTCGGCTCTACGCACTCGTCCGAAGGTGGAGCTGAGAGCGAGTGGCTGGTAGACAGAGGAGTGGGCTGTGGCGAGGAGAACTGGAAGCCGAAGCGCTGAAGGACCTGGTGCACCATGTGTGAGTGAGTCAGGGTGATGGTGCGCCGTGCTCTGTCCCGGGTGATCTGCAAGCCAAGATAGCTACGCAGTTCACCCAAGTCAGTGCAGGTGTGTCTCTTCTGCAGCTCCGACTTCACAAGGGTCAGTGCTTCAGTGCCAGCGGAAGACGCAGGGAATAGCACGGGTGGAGAGCTTGTCCGTGGACGTATCGCGAACAAAGGCACGAAAACCCCAGACCCGGAACACCGACGCATCGCCAACCTCCCCCGTCCAACGTAGTGTTGGCGAAGTCTCCAGCAAGGAGACACGGGGCCACAGGTTGAGCTGATGCGCAAAGTATCGGACCGCAAACGGCCACAGAAAATGGGGAGCAGCCGCATGGATCATGGAGGTACAAGTGACCTCCATGACTAAGCCAATGCGGCGCTCAGCAATCCCATTTTGCTGAGGGGAGTCCGGAAGCGTAAACGACTGGAGAATGCCCTCCCCACGACAAAAGTCCCGCAAGAAGTCGGAGGAGAACTCACCACCTCTGTCAGAGTGCAGACGCAAGACAGGAAGGTCCTGGCGGAACCGCTTGCGAAGCTAGAGACGGACTGCGCGGATCCAAGTGATCAAGACATCAGGGACCTCACCCTTGCTGCGCAAGGGGAAGACCGTGGTGTAGCGCGTGTAGTCGTCAACAACCAGCAGAAAGTAGCGCTCGCGGCCCTGTCCAATTACGCGGGCTGGGCCCCACACGTCCATGTGGAGAGTCTGCAGGGGAGCAGTCGTCGGGGGAAACGAGGAAGAGTGAGGAGTGGCGCGCTACCACCCCTAGACGCAAGGAAGGCAGGGCGGGGCAGGCGAGGGCGGGAGGGGCGGCAGAGACTGGGAAGACCAGAGACAAGGAGGCGGGAGTGCATACCACGAAGGCGTGGCAGGGAGGGGTGACCAAGGCGGTGGTGCCACAGGAGAGTCTGGTGCAACAGGAGGCGACATGAGCAAGGGGGTGCTACCGGACATGACGCGGACACCTGGGCAAACGCAGCTACCTGAGGAGGCTCGGTAGTCAGTGTGTACAGACTCGACCCAGGCCGACGAGTGAACGTGGCCAGGTGACGGCCCGTCCGTGTACACGTGCAGATCGACACACGCTGACCCCCAAGAGTGGTGGTAGTGACCATCGCATCCTGGAGGGCACCGGTACTCACCAAGTTTGTAGAGAACGAGGGGAAGTGAAGACCTGACAGTGAGCTGGACAGAACCGGCGGACATGGGAGAACAGTGGAGGTACGGGCAAGGACTGGGCCCCCAAAGGGGTCAGCCAGTCTGACCGGTACAGGTGCAGAGAGAGGAGTGAGGGTGGTGCTGTCGCGAAAGAAACAGCGTGAAGCACCTGAGTCAAGCGTAAAGGTGTGCAAGGCCTCAGCAGGCACAGTACCAGGGATAGCAGACTCACTAGCACCTAGAGCATCAGCCTCTATACCTGGGTCACGCGGCACACACAGGTAACAGTCACCCTCAGCACTAACAGACAAGGCATACATAGCAGCAAGGATAGCATCATAGTCTAGGTCAAAGGATGCAACTCCAGACCTAAGCAGCTCTGCCCAGCGGGGGCGCTTGGCCTCGTCACCAAACTCTGCGCGCCAAGCGTCGTCTAGGCGGGAGAAGCAGCGGTGCTGAGTGTGAGGCTTCCGGCATGTTTGACCAGCACGGTCACCCGTGCGAATGACATACGGGCAGCTACCACTACCCCCAGACGCCCCACGCTGGGAAAACCACCCACGAAGCTGGTGGGGCGACGGGGTCTCGCTCCGACGCTGCTGCTGCTGCCTCTGGCCACCGCCAGAACCTCCACGCTGAGGAGCTCCAGCCCTACCGCCACCACTCCCACTTCTGCCACTACCGCCACCCCCACCGCTGCCTCCACTGCCACTGCTAAAGCCCCCACTCCCGCCACCACTCCCACCACCGCCACCACCTCCACTGACATTCTGACAGTAGCCTCCTTATTCATCCGAGCCCGATCGATTGCGTGAATCGGTACTGTGACTCGGTGAGGGTTGGTGAGGTTGGGCGAGCAGGTTGTCTCGTCAGTAATTGGCCCGATTTCTACTGACTGCTGGCATCTCCCTCCCTCCGAGACTCCCTCCCCTGCTCTGCTCCGCGGCGCCTTAGCTCCTCTTGGCATTCGCTCTTGTGATGGCCCGGCTAGTTACAAGCAAAGCTGCGCCGCTTAAATGGCGCGGCAGTTGCATTCGCTGCAACGGCGTGTACAGTGGCGTGCTCGGCCGGTCCCCGAGAACGTTGTCCGTAGTAGAACCCCGGTCTCGGTCGGCGTAGGATATCGATCTTCTCGGCGAGCGCGAGGATCTTGTTGAAGTTTGAGAGCCCGCGTAGCATGATTTTGTGAGCCCGCGTAGCATGATTTCGTGCGAGATGTCCGGCTTCAGCCCTCCGACGTAACGGTCTACCCGCTCCGCTTCGTGCATGTAGCCGACTTGCTCACATAATGCGAGAAAACCGCTCGTATAGTCTTGGACCGACCCGAGTTGTCACCAAGTACGCAATCTCTGACGCGCTGAAATAGAAGCCGTAATCGGCTCGAAGCGCGCCCGAAGCCCTGCGCACCACGCATCCCACGTGCTGTACTGGGCGGTTTCGCAGAAAGAACTCCATGTGACGGCTGGACCCGAGGACCCTCCCTCTTGCGACGGCGGCTCGTAGGCGAGTGGCGACGTCACGATGACTCGCCACCAGTCCATGGCGAGGCCCCTCAGCAGCGAAACTGCGTAGCGAATCTTCGCTGCGTCCGACTCGTCGTAAGTCGCGTCGAAGAAAACGTTCATCGTGAAAACCCACGATTGAACTGTCAGACTTCCACGTTGGCTAGGATCAAAGAAGGGCGGGCGCTACGGCTTGAGTGGCATCGGCGCCATGATGTCGTTGTTGCCACTTGTTGCGGCGAACTCCACTTGCCAGCGGATTTGGCAAGGCCCTTGTTGTTAAAGTCGAGAATGGATTATGGCATTAGGTGAAGGGGGGGGGTACAAGTACAATGTTGAGAGAAATGTTGTACCCCCTAAAGATGAACCCACTACAGCCTAGAACAATGTAAGCATATATGTTTTGACACACCCCCATAGGCGAAGTGGGGGATAGCAAGAGCAAGCAATGGTCACAAGACCAGTCAAGAGAAGAAGCAAAGCAAAGCAAGCTCAGGGTGGATCACAAAGTCACCACACAGTCCGAGCACAAGCAAAGGGCCACAAGGCCAGCTCACATACAGAGCTATATAAAGAGAACAAACAATACAGTGATCATACCCTAGCAAGTGTAAGCATGCAGGTATATATATAGATCACAGTACAAGCAGAGTCAAGCAGTAAGCAAGTGAGGCAAAGTAGGCACAAGGCCTAACACGGTAGAGAAGCGCTGATGATCACCAGGCGGAAGTGCCTTGGTGAATATATCAGCAGTGTTGGCCCTAGTGGCCACGTACGCAAGACGAAGCTGGCCACACTGCTGCAACTCTCGAGCAAGGAAGTATCGCAGAGCGATGTGCTTCGTTCTGTGCTCCAGTCTGTGCTCCTGACACAAGGAAATCATGGCCTTGTTGTCTACGTACGGAACTGGAGGCGAACGAGGCTGCTCTCCCAAGTCAGTCAGCAGGTAGGTGAGCTAGCGTAGCTCCTGTGCAGCCATGGCCCCTGTGTAGATCTCAGCCTCACAACTAGAGCTGAGAACCGAAGACGAGCGGGTAGAACGCCAGGAAACAGAGCCGGAACCGAGGCTGAAGGTGTAACCCTGTGACGACCGCTGCGTAGCTGAGTCGTCAACACAGGAAGCGTCTGCGTGACCGGTGAGGACAACAGGACCCCGTCCTCCAAGCACGAGCCCCATGCCTGGCGTACTGCACAAGTAACGCAGTACCCTCTTCGCAGCATCCCAGTGCACCTTTCGGTGCCTACCGGAAGCCACGTAGCGAGCCAGAAGGCTGAGAGGGTACGCAAGGTCAGGTCGTGTGCACGTCATCAGGTACATGAGGCAACCCACAAGCTCTGGGTACGGACCACTCGGCTCTACGGACTCGTCCGAAGGTGGAGCTGAGAGCGAGTGGCTGGTAGACAGAGGAGTGGGCTGTGGCGAGGAGAACTGGAAGCCGAAGCGCTGAAGGACCTGGTGCACCATGTGTGAGTGAGTCAGGGTGATGGTGCGCCGTGCTCTGTCCCGGGTGATCTGCAAGCCAAGATAGCTACGCAGTTCACCCAGGTCAATGCAAGTGTGTCTCTTCTGCAGCTCCGACTTCACAAGGGTCAGTGCCTCAGTGTCAACAGTGGCAAAGACGAGGTCGTCAATGTACACGAGGACGTAGAACGGCGGCAGCAAGGTGTCGGTGCGTAGAAACAGCGACGGGTCAGCAGTAGCAGGAGCAAACCCAAGAGCCGCAAGTGTAGTCCTCAGTGTGTCGTGCCACTCTCGAGGCGCCTGGCAGAGACCGTAGACTGGCCGCCGAAGACTCCACTGAGTACCAACAGGAAACAACTCAGTGAAGCCAGGTGGGCGGCACAGCCAGATCTCCTCGTGCAGGCTACCCTGCAAGAAAGCTGTGCCGAAGTCCAGAGAGTGCAACTCGTAGTCACGCTGAGCTGCGACGTGCAGCAACACCCGAAGAGTAGTCATCTTCGGGGTGGGGGAGAAGGTCTGGAAGTAGTCAACCCCCTGTCGCTGACTGAAGCCTCGAGCAACGTAACGTGCCTTGAAGGTAGGCGGAGAACCCGGCGGCCGCTTCACCCTGAAGATCCACATGCCATCGACTATGTTCGCCCTACGTGGGGGAACCTCGTTGACGTAGGTGCCTGTGGACTTCCAGGATGCCATCTCGGCATCCATGGCTGCCTGCCACTGAGAGGAGTAAGGACCCGTAATCGCCTATGCGTAAGAGCGCGGGGTCGGGATGTCTGGTGCATCCGGGTCTCCCTCAGGGGCAAGCAGCATGGAAGCAAAACGAGGTACAGCAGCTGCAAGACACTCAAAGTCCTCCTGTCTGTCCTCAAGGACGTCCGTGCCAAGAGCACACTCACCCCCGACGGATGGAGGACTGGCAGACGCAGACTCAGCAACAAGAGCAGTGGCGTAGTCTAGACAGCATGCTGCAGCAAATTCAAGCAGCTCAGCAACGAGAGCAGACGCAGCAGCAAACTGAAAGGAAGGGTCAGTAACAGCAGTGGCGAGGAGACGAGAGACAGTGGGATTGGCAGCACGAGCGCGGTCAGATGCAGGGTCAGGGTCTTCAGGAAGAGAGGACTCAGGCGGAGCAGGCAGAGGAACACGCAGTGGAACAGAGGAAGAACGGAGTGCCATAGCGTGCGTGTCGGGGACAGGAGGAGGACGCGAATGAGGAACGCGACGAGCAGTGCGAACAAGCGAGACAGGACGAGACGCAGGCTCACAACGCTCAGTAAGACCGCCGGACTGCTCAGTGTAGGGAGAGGGAGCAGGCAGTGGAGAGGCCGGCTGCAACGGCAGCTGCGACTGGTCAGGTGGTGGACACAGGAAGGGAGGAGTAAGGCTAGTAGAAGACGGGACACCAAGAACCTGCTGAAGCAGGGGAACGAAGTACGGTTGCACAGTGTCTCCAGCACCTCCAACTCCAGGGTCAACAGCTCCAGCTCCCGCAGCTCCAGCGCCTCCAGCTCCAATAGCTCTAGGCTCCGTAGAGTCTCCAGCTCCAGCGCCCTCAACACCACCAGCCCCAGCAGCTCCAGTACCCCTAGTACGAGCACCTCGAGGACCAGTAGCCGCAGCGCCAACACCACCAGCTCCAGCAGTAACTCCAGCACCCCCAGCTCCAACTCCGGTAGCTCCACTCCGAAGGCGTGGGCGCCGAGCAAACCACTCACGCAGCCGCTACAGAGACAGTCGCGGCGAAGCACCAGCATGACCACCAGACGAAGCAGCACCAGGAGGCTCAGCACCCCCAGACTCTGCACCCTCTGACTCAGCACCCCCAGGCTCAACACCCCTAGTCTCCACACCCACAGGCTCAGCAACCCCAGGCTCCTCACCCCCAGGCCCAGCACCCCCAGACCCAGCACCCTCAGACTTTGCACCCCCTGGCTCCGCACCCCCAGACGCAGCACCCCCAGACGCAGCACCTGGAGCAGCACCTGAGCCAAAAGCTACCTGAACAGGCGCAGTACCAGGGAGAGGGTCTACCTGAGACACACCCGAGCGAGCAGGACCCTGGGGCGGGAGGGGGTCTAACGGAGGAGGACCGGGAGCAAGGAAGAGCGGCGGGGGCAGGGGAGGGGCAGAGCGGTAGGGGAAGAGACGGTAGAAGGGAACCGACTCGTCAAACGTGATGTCCTGAGAAGGGAAGACACGGCGCGAGGTGGGGTGGTAAAACTGCCAGCCAAGCGCGTCAGGGACAAAGCCAAGGAAGACGCAGGGGATGGCACTGGCGGAGAGCTTGTCCGCGGACGTATCGCGAACAAAGGCACGAGAACCCCAGACCCGGAACACCGACGCATTGCCAACCTCCCCCGTCCAACACAGTATGGGCGAGGTCTCTGGCAAGGAGAAACCGGGCCAGAGGTTGAACTGATGCGCAGCGTACCGGACCGCAAACGGCCACAGAAAATGGGGAGCAGCCGTATGGATCATGGAGGTACGAGCGACCTCCATGACTAAGCCAATGCGGCGCTCAGCAATCCCATTTTGCTGAGGGGAGTCCGGAAGCGTGAACGACTGGAGAATGCCCTCCCCACGACAAAAGTCCCGCAAGAGGTCGGAGGAGAACTCACCACCTCTGTCAGAGTGCAGACGCAGGACAGAAAGGTCCTGGCCGAATTGCTCGAGGAGCTGGAGACGGACTATGCGGTTCCAAGGGATCAAGACATCAGAGACCTCACCCTTGCTACGCAAGGGGAAGACCGTGGTGTACCGCGTGTAGTCGTCAACTACCAGCGGAAAGTAGCGCTCGTGGCCCTGACCACTGACGCGCGCTGGGCCCCATACATCCATGTGGAGAGTCTGCAAGGGAGCAGTTGTCGGGGGGAACGAGGAGGAGTGAGGAGCGGCGCGCTGCCGCCCCTCGACGCAAGGAAGGCAGGGCGGGGCAGGCGAGGGCGGGAGGGGAGGCAGAGACCCGGGAAGACCAGAGACAAGAAGTCGGGAGTGCATGCCACGAAGGCGTGGCAGGGAGGGGTGACCCAGGCGGTGGTGCCACAGAAGAGTCTGGTGCGACAGGAGGCGACACGAGCAAGAGGCGGCTACCTGACCTGAGCAGACACAACTACCTGAGGAGGCTCGATAGCTAGTGTGTAGAGACTCGACCCTGGCCGAAGAGTGAACGTGGCCAAGTGACGCCCCGTTCGTGTGCACGTGCAGATCGACACACGCTGACCCCCTGGAGTGGTGGTAGTGACCAGCGCATCCTGGAGGGCAGCGGTACTCACCAAGTTCGTAGAGAACGAGGGGAGGTGAAGACCTGACAATGAGCTGGACGGAACCGCCGGACACGGGAGGACAGTGGAGGAACGAGCCACGACCGGGCCCCCAGAGGGGTCAGCCAGTCTGACCGGGACAGGTGCAAGGAGAGGAGTGAGAGTAGTGCTGTCACGAAAGAAGCAGCGCGAGGCGCCTGAGTCCAACGTGAAAGTGTGCAAGGCCTGAGCAGGCGCAGTTTCAGGGAGAGTACCAGACTCACTAGCACCTAGAGCAGCAGCAGCTATACCTGGGTCAGGCGGCACACACCGGTAACAGTCACCCTCAGCACTAACAGACAAAGCATACATAGCAGAAAGAATAGCATCAAAGTCTAGGTCAAAGATAGCAATCCTAGACCTAAGCAGTTCTGCCCAGCGAGGGAGCTCGGCATCATCACCAAACTCAGCACGCCAAGCGTCGTCGAGGCGGGAGAAGCAGCGGTGCTGAGTGTGGAGCCGCCCGCAAGTCTGACCAGCACGGTCACCCGTGCGAATGACATATGGGCAGCTACCACTACCCCCAGACGCCCCACGCTGCAAAAACCACTCACGAAGCTGCTGGGGCGACTGGGTCTCGCTGCGACGCTGCTGCTGCTGACGCTGGCCACCTCCATAACCAACACGCCGAGCGCCAGTCCCACCGCCACCAGTCCCACCGCCGCCACTGCCGCCACTCCCACCGCTGCCTCCACCGCCGCCACCAGAACCCCCACTCCCTCCACCAGTCTCACCGCTGCCACCACCCCCAGTGCTGCCCCCACCACTACTCCCGCTGCCACCTCCTCCACCACCGCTGCCACCTCCACCACCCCTGCCACCCTTGCCCTTGCTGCTGCGGTGCTTCGCACTAGCAGAAGCAGCCCCAACGTCCTCAGCAACAGAGACGTCTGCAGCAGCATCAGAGGCGTAGGAGGGGGCAAGGGGGGAGGGAGAACACCCCTCAAAGAAGGGCGGGCGCGGAGTGCCACGAGCAGCACCTACAGCAACCGCACTAGTCTCAGCGACGAGGAGATGCTGCTTGAGGAGGTCAACAGTGAGGGAGGTGGGGTCAAGAGAGAAAAAGTGGTCCCTGACAGAGCAAAGAGAGTCAGGGAGGCGAGTGACTATGAAGTAGAGGGTGATGAACATCGGGGGCTGGTTCCTGTCAAGGAACTCAGCGGGGGCGGCAGCGCGGTAGCGAGCGTCGCTAGCGCGAAGGTGGGAAACCAGGTCCTCGACTGTGGCAAAGGCAGACAGCTCGGGGAACAGGTAGGGCAGAACTAAGCGGCCTAGAGCAGCAGTGGCAGGGGAGGAGTAGCGAGCAACTACAGCGTCGTACAGTGCCTGTGCGGTCCTGTGCTGTCCGAAGTGAGCGCATTCGGCTAAAGGCAGGTGGTTGCGAATGGCTAAGCGGGCAGCAGCGTCGCGAGAATGCCACTGTGAGTGAGTCGCACTGTCAGCTGTGGCGGGAGGGGCAGTAGCGGCACCGGACACGTGGTCAAACAGTGAAACACTGTCCTTAATATCGCTTAGTAGGTACAGCTGCAGATCGTCAAGCCACGTGTCAAACTGAAGTGGTCTGCCCTCATGATCAAACGCTAAAACTCAAAGCGAAGCCATCGGGGCTCAGTACGGAGGAGCAGCAGTGGCAGCAGTAGCAGTAGCAGCAGTAGCAGTAGCAGCAGTAGGAAGAGTAGCAGTAGGGGCCGAGGGGCCGGGGGGCCTGGGGGGGCAAGGGGCCGAGGTGCCGGGGGCCTAGTGGCCAGGGGCCGAGGGGCCAGGGGGCCGAGGGGCCGAGGGGCCGAGAGGCCAGGGGGCCGAGGGGCCGAGGGACCAAGGGGCCGAGGGGCCTGGGGCCTAGGGGCCAAGGGGCCTAGGGGCCGAGGGGCCGAGGGGCCTAGGGGCCGAGGGGCCAAACACGAAGGGTGGGGGCCGAGGGGCCTAGGGGCCGAGGGGCCAAACACGAAGGGTGGGGGCCGAGGGGCCGAGGCTAGGGGCCGAGGGGCCTGGGGGCCGAGGGGCCAAACACGAAGGGGGGGGGCCGAGGGGCCGAGGCTAGGGGCCGAGGGGCCTGGGATCGAGGGGACGAGGGGCCAAACACGACAGGGCCGGGGGGGGGGGGGGGGGGGGGGGGGGGGGGGGCGGGGGGGGCCTAGGTCGACGGGGCCGCGGGGCCAGGGGAAACGGGGCCGAGGGGCCTGGGGCCGAGGGGCGTTGGGGCCGCGGGGCCAGGGGCGACAGGGCCGAGGGGCCGGGGGGCCTAGGTCGACGGGGTAGCGGGGGCCGGGGGCCTAGGTCGACTGGGTCGCGGGGGCCGGGGGGCCTAGGTCGACGGGGCCGCGGGGCCGAGGTCGACGAGGTCGCGGGGGGCGGGGGCGACGGGGCCGGGGGCCTAGGTCAACGGGGTCGCGGGGGGCCGGGGGCCTAGGTCGACGGGATCGCGGGGGCCGGGGGGCCTAGGTCGACGGGGCCAGGGGCGACGGGGCCGGGGGCCTAGGTCGACGGGGCCTAGGGGCCTTGAGGTCGACGGGGCCGAGGGGACGGGCCGTGGGCGACGGGACCTAGGGGCCGGGAACGACGGGGCTGCGGGGCCTAGGTGCGACGAGCCGCGGGCGACGGGGTCTAGGGGCCGACGGGGCCGAGGGGCCTGGAACGACGGGGCCGCGTGGCCTAGGTGCGACGGGGCCGGGAACGACGGGGCCGCGGGGCCAGAAACGAAGGGGCCGCGGGGCCTAGGTGCGACGGGGCCGGGAACGACGGGGTCGCGGGGCCAGAAACGAAGGGCCGCGGGGCGACGGGGCCGTTGGCGACGGGCCTAGGGGCGCGCGACAGGCAGCAGAAGGGGCAGTGGTAACCCTACGTTCTTAAAAAAAAACTGAAGGACCTAACTACTCTTAATACCATGTTAAAGTCGAGAATGGATGATGGCATTAGGTGAAGGGAGGGGGGGGGGGGGGGGGGGGGGTACAAGTACAATGTCGAGAGAAATGTTGTACCCCCTAAAGATGAATCCTCTACAGCCTAGAACAATGTAAGCATATATGTTTTGACACTTGTGTGCCTGTTGCGGCCCTTTTCCTCTCCATGCCAGGCATTGAGTGGGCGGCGCCATCACTGGCTACGCCTGGGTGTTGTCCCACGCTGTCGTTATGTGTCGGTGTCCTTGATAGATGACGATCGGCTCCTCCGATTGTGCAGGTGCATTTGCAGGTGCATGTGTTGGTGCTGGTGCATTCACCGTCGATTGCTGGCGAGCGGAGTCGCGTTCCGCCGTTAGTGTCGCAATTTCGAGCTCCGAATCTTCGAGTTGGCGCAGGAGACGTTCGAGCTGCTCCTGCGTCAGTGTCGCGAGATTAATTTCGGCCATGGCGGGGGTGTCGGGCAAGCTCAGCGAGAGCCTCTGTCGTGGCCGTGCGTGCTTACGATAGAGCACTTCGAGCAGCGGTGCTTGTTCGCTGAGAGACGTCTACCCCCCCCCCCAAAAAATGAGATAGTGGGGAAGCGAAGGTGTGGGTGCGGTCCGAGAGGAGATTGTAGGCTCTGAATACCAAGTGTTACGAGTGCAATTGAGCGAGCGAGCGAGAATTGCACTATCGAAGCAAAACAATCCAATGAGCGAAGGCATGCGCGGAGAATATATAGCGAAGTAGAGTGGTAACGGTAACGTGAGGAGTTGGGGTGCGCTACGGGCCTAGCGCCGAGGTTGGGATATGTCGAGGCGGAGGTCCGGAGCGCGGGTTACCAACCGAACCGTGAGGTTGGGTCGCATCGAGAACAGTGGCGGGAGTTGTAGTCGAGGCGAGTGTCGCGAACGGGTAACGTTTCACTGTTTGGGTGCCGATGGTGGGAATGGTTTTACGCGGTAAGCAGGGGCGCGAAGTAAGGAAAACGAATTTTCCTTAGACATGCACTCAATTGCATGGGTAAGCCGAGAGGTCCACACCCACGGAGCTCTTTCAAGTTGACTCATAAGGTGGTTCTTTAATAGCTGCACATAGTAGTTCGCGCTAATTGCTGCAGAAGCGGTGAAGGTCAGGTGCCATCAGCGAGTTGGATTCCCGTCTCATCACTTCCCGTCTTCGCTTCCCGCCATTCACGTCCATTCGTTCGCGTCCAATTGGCTGAATGTGACACGTTACGTAAAGCGGTCACGACTCACGAGTCCACATCGCGTTTAGCCGAGGAATTCCTGGGAGGAAATTGTTCATCGCGGTCACGGCTTTACTGGGTTAGTTATACGCTGATAGTCACGAGTGAAACCCGTTTCCGTCTGAAACATACCAGAGCAAGGATCGGTCTCACTGTGATTTCAGCTACTGCACATAGTAGACATGACCCACACAAGCCCCATAGTTGACGTGACATGACGACCGTCAGTGGCGCGGGTTTGCCAAAATTCACAACAGAGCAGTTTTTAGGTTGTGAGGGAACCATTTGTTGTGGTCCTGTGATTTCTGTCAGACATGATATTTGTCGTTTCCCTTGAGGTTGCCGTTTCCTATTTTGAGTGATTCGCGACAGCACAAGCAGATGGTGGAAAGTAAAAGTATGAACCAGATGGTGGGGTCCAATACTCTCGAACAAAGGCTACAGAGGAGATTTTGTGTGGGGATTTGTGCTAACAGTATTTTCTCCTAGCCTATGTACAGAGCTCAAGTAGAATTCAAGTTCCACCGGCTTCCTTGAGCGCTTGTTGTGCTATCGGCCGCCATTGCTCGGCAAGAGACTCGTTCAGCCCCATGCCCATCGCAAGCCCTCTTAGCAGCTGCATGGTGCGCACCACAAAGAACAGATCTTCAGGGAATTTCTGCGAAGGAAGTAACAGGGGGGGTACACAATGGATGCTTGTAATAGCAGCCTTTGTTGATAATGAATCTGCTGTGAAGGGAATAGGGCACTTGTGGTCGTGTAGACAAATAACAAAGCAAGCTGACATACCTCAATTCCATTTCTCTTCAGGGTCGATTCGCTCGCAAACGGGTTTGATGTCGTCACACCTTCCGACATAGCAGTGTCAAACATGAGTGAAGACATGCGGTGAAAGCTCTTGGGATCTTCGAAAACCGTCCTGGTAGTTCGGATGCCCAAGGCTTGGAACAGTGAGCCGACTCTTATCAGGTCTTTGTCAGCCACTGCTAGCATTAATCGTGCCAGGTTTAGACGGAGAGAGTCTGGGAGGCGCTTAGTCTGACCGTAGTCCAACAAAGCAACCTGTGGATACAATTGGGAAATGGAAGCAAAGTGTTTGATGAAGTCATTGAGGAGTGTGGAATGATGTTATACCAGTAACAACTTGGTTTGAAAATAAATGATTTGCTGCGGAAGTAATTTGAATGACTGACCTTTCTATCAGGGCAGATGAGGAGGTTTCCTGGGTGGGGATCGGCCTGAAAATGCCCATCTCGCAAGATCATCAGCCCATAAGCTGTCCCGAGTGACCGAAAGATTGACCTGTCCAAGAAAGGGATGGATACGAACACAGAACAAAGGCAAGAAAGGGGCATTAAACGCCACAAGAGTACAAATCCAGAACCCCCCTTAGATTCCACTCCATTGCTAGACTCTCCAGTGCATCGCACTCACCTATTACCAGCACTGTACCGCATTGCACTCACCTATTACCAGCACTGTACCGCATTGCACTCACCTATTACCAGCACTGTACCGCATTGCACTCACCTATTACCAGCACTGTACCGCATTGCACTCATCTATTACCAGCACTGTACCGCATTGCACTCAACTATTACCAGCCCTATAGTGCATCACTGAAGCACTATAGCGAATTGCACTCACTGCCCTGCCTTCATAGCCAGAAAGCTGTTGGGGTTGATTCGTTTGATTCTCATTTGCTCCTCCATGCTGACACGAGGAGAGCCCTTGATCAGATCCATCACTAGCAGCCGCTTGGTCACCAGCCCTGGGACAGAGGCAGGCACAGCAGCAGCAAAACTAGCAGCCCTATCGACCCATCACACTCACCTCTTGGCTCTGGTAGCAAGGTAGCCGTTGGGGTTGACTCCTTTGCCTCTCGTCTCTTCCTCCATCTTCACAATCGGAGAGCCCTTGATCAGATCCATCACTAGCAGCCGCTTGGTGACCCATGGCGCTCACCTGTTGGCGCTGGTACTCACCGCTTTGCCTTCATAGCAAGGAAACCGTTGGGATTGATTCCTTTGATTCCCATCTCCTCCTCCATCTTGACAATTGGAGAGCCCTTGATCGGATCCATCACTAGCAGGCGCTGGGTAACCAGCCCTGGGACAGACGCAGGCACAGCAGCAGCAGCAACTCACCTTATACCCCTGGTAGCAAGGAAGCCGTCAGGGTTGATTCCCTTGACTCGCATATCTTCCTCCATCTTGACAAGCGGAGAGCCGTTGATCAGATCCATCACTAGCAGCCGCTGGGTAACCAGCCCTGGGACAGACGCAGGCTGACTCCTTTGGCTCCTTTAGCTCTCATCTCTTCCTCCATGCTGGCAAGAGGAGAGCCCTTGATCGGATCCATCACTAGCAGCCACTGGGTCACCAACCCGGGGACAGACGCAGGCACAGCAGCAGCAAAACTAGCAGCCCTATCGACCCATCACACTCACCTCTTGGCTCTGGTAGCAAGGTAGCCGTTGGGGTTGACTCCTTTGGCTCGCATCTCTTCCTCCATCTTGACAATTGGAGAGCCGTTGATTAAGTCCATCACTAGCAGGCGCTGGGTCACGAGCCCTGGGACAGATGCAGGCACCACCACAGGGGAAGCTGCACCAGAAACAGCAGGGGGAGAACTAGTAGCGGCAGCAACAGCAGTTGCAGCAGAACCAATGGCACCCACAGTAGCAGCAGCAGCAGCAGTAGCAGCAGGGGCTGTAGCGGCAAGGGCAGTAAGAGCAGCGAAAGCAGTAGCAGTGGCAACAGGCCGCGAAAAAGGGTTCCACCGTCTCCTGATTTTCTGCCTCCGGTTTGCTGCTGCTGCTGCTCCCGTGCCTGATGCTGCCGAACCTGCCAGCGAGGCTCGGATGATATCCATGGCTGCGGCCTCCCTTCGGAAGTCAAACTCGTACCGGATCTGCAGGAATGGATTGTCAGGAGGAGGGCAAGGATGGGGGAAAGGACAGAGAGGGCAAGGATGGGGGAAAGGACAGAGAGAACGAGAATCGAAGAAGACAAAGGCAAATTTGGTATTTTCCTCCGCAATATGACACACACACACACGCGGACACACATGCGCGCACACATGCACACGCACTCCCCTACACTTTGCAAACATACAGCAACCGTCCACCAACCAACCACGCCCACCTCCTTCTCCAGCTCGTTGAGAGCTCCCATGACATTTGTAAGCAGCCATCCAGCCAACCGGTCCATGCTCCATCCAGCTCGTTGAGAGCTCCCATGGCATTTGTAAGCAGCCATCCAGCCAACCGGTCCATGCTCCATCCAGCTCGTTGAGAGCTCCCATGACATTTGTAAGCAGCCATCCAGCCAACCGGTCCATGCTCCATCCAGCTCGTTGAGAGCTCCCATGACATTTGTAAGCAGCCATCCAGCCAACCGGTCCATGCTCCATCCAGCTCGTTGAGAGCTCCCATGACATTTGTAAGCAGCCATCCAGCCAACCGGTCCATGCTCCATCCAGCTCGTTGAGAGCTCCCATGACATTTGTAAGCAGCCATCCAGCCAACCGGTCCATGCTCCATCCAGCTCGTTGAGAGCTCCCATGACATTTACCTACCCAACCGGTCCATGCTCTGTAGGAAGACCCCAGCCACTCCCCTGCACCTCCCAGTGACACCCCATGTGTAAGCAGCCATCCAGCCACCCAACCAACACCACCCACCTCCTTCTCCAGCTCGTTCCGTGCCCCCAGCACGTCTGTGCTCCGTGCTCTGTACAAATGCAGCACCCCAACCACTAACCCAAAACACTTTCTACAGCCATGCGGTGCGGATATTAATCCAGGCAAGCCCACCTGCTTCTCCAGCTCGTTGAGCGCTTCCAGCACGTCCAGATTAAGCTCTGTGCTCTGCAGGAACGCAGCCTCCCTCTCCGCTGCACCTCGCAACCACACCCCCACCCACACACCTACCATCCAGCCAACCAGTATCCCACCTGCTTCTCCAGCTCCTTGAGCGCTCCCAGCACGTCCAGATTAAGCTCTGTGCTCTGTAGGAACGCAGCAAAGGCCTTGAGGTTGGCGAGGTCTGTGAGCATGAGGGGTTCGGCACCTGCATGCTGCACCTGACAGTGTGCACGTGTGACAGTAGACAAACAATGTGGGGAAACGGTGGAACATGGGGTTGGGTAGAAAAGGCTTTGAGGTTGGCGAGGTCTGTGAGCATGAGGGGTTCGGCACCTGCATGCTGCACCTGACAGTGTGCACGTGTGACAGTAGACAAACAATGTGGGGAAACGGTGGAACATGGGGTTGGGTAGAAAAGGCTTTGAGGTTGGCGAGGTCTGTGAGCATGAGGGGCTCTGCGCCTTCATGTTGCACCTGAAAGTGTGTAGCAAGGGAGGGGCGGACGCATGCGGAGTGCAACATCCAGGTAATGTTCATTAAGGAAGGATGCTCCGTGGTCATCAGGAAGGATGCAAGGCAGAAAAAGGCCCGAAAAAGGCCCCAAAAAAGGCAAAATATATATATGTTTATATACATATATATATTACAAAAAAAGGACATTCAGATATTGATGGTGACCCCCTTACCTTGATAGCAACCTCCTTGCCGCCTCTCAGCCTCCCTCTGTGCACTTGAGCAATCGAAGCAGATCCCAATGGTTTCTCCTCCACCCACTACCACACGTCCCTGCACACCTCACCTGCCCTCGAGCCCTCCTTGCCCCTTGTGACCCGACTGCCCTGCACCTAGTGATACAGTGATCCTCCTCCTCACATGCAGAACCTTACCTTGATAGCAACCTCCTTGCCGCCTCTCAGCCTCCCTCTGTGCACTTGAGCAATCGAAGCAGACCCCAGCGGTTTCTCCTCCACCCACTCCCACACCTCCCTCCACCCCACCCCCCCCAGCTCCTCTTGAATGGTCCGCAGCACGAGGGGTAGCGGGTCGGCAGGAGCAGCGTCGTGGAGGGCAGAGAGGCGAGCCACCCACGCTGGTGGGGAGAGGTCTGGCTTCGCCAGAAACTGACCCGCCTGTGTTGTGTTTTAGGGAAAGGGGAAAGTGAGTTGGGTGTTGGGAAAGAGAGGGTCGACCAGAGCAGCGTCGTGGAGGGCTGAGAGGCGACGCACCCACGCTGGCGGGGAGAGGTCTGGCTTGGCTAGAAACTGACCCGCCTGTATTGGGAAAGAGAAGGGGTATTGGTGTGAGGGAGAACACAAAGTGGCTTCTCCACCACCCACTCCCACACCTCCTTCCACCCCACCCCCCCCAACTCCTCTTGAATGGTCCGCAGCACGAGGGGGAGCGGGTCGGCAGGAGCAGCGTCGTGGAGGGCAGAGAGGCGAGCCACCCACGCTGGTGGGGAGAGGTCCGGCTTGGCTAAGAACTGACCCGCCTGTGTTTGGTGGGGTGGGGAGTGGGAGGTGCGGGGATTTAAGGAATGAGTGAGAAGGAGCAGTGTTGTGGAGGGCTGAGAGGCTAGCCACCCACGCTGGTGGGGAGAGGTCTGGCTTCGCTAGGACCTGACCCGCCTGGGATGCGGCAAGAGAGGGGGATGGGGAGTGGAAGCGGAAAGTGGAAAGAGGAAAGAGAAGGGGAAGGGAAATTGGAGTTAGGGAGGGAGCGCAGGAGTAGGGTCACGGTGAGTAGAGGGGTGAGTTTTGAGACGCCTCAAAACCCATCTTATTCCATGTGAGCAGGAGAAGGGTCATGAAGAGAGATGCTTCACACACACAGGTGGGGAGAGGCCTGGCTTCTCTTGAAACTGACTGAGTTTCCAGCTTTTGGGGGCAAAGTTGATAACAAAATTTTCTATCAACAGCGCCACGACTGCTCTCATTGAGAGTTGAACTCAAGACCTCCCGCTTACTAAACGGGTGCTCTAACCAACTGAGCTATGAGAGCTGTTTTGAAACGGTATCAAAAAGATATATAATCGATAAAAAACCGTCACATCCGTATCTGGGTCCGCTCTTATCCTGACACTACACTTAGGAAGCAGAATCTAGGTGCACTCATTCTGGTACAGTCACACCTGGTTCAAGAACGTGTTTTTATCAGTCCATAAGGTCTTTATCTTCGCCACCCCTCTCAGTCCACTCCACTTCATTGGTCATTCCTTTGCTTATTCTCACACCTTCGCTATAGTCACGCCTTGAGGAAAAATCCTTCCATGTCAGTGCAGAGGGCATAGAGAATCTCCGCTCCCCTCAGTTCACTCAGACAGTCACCTTATTGGTCACTCCTTTGGGCTACAGTCATACACTCGCTATAGTCACACATTCTCGATTGTCACACCTTGAGGAAGAACCCCTTCATGTCGGTGCAGAGGGCATAGAGCATCTCGGCTCCGCTCTCGTGCTGCCTCTGCCACGTGGCAGATTTCTCCTCCTCTGATTGGCCGCTCACTGCCACCTGGAGCTGACAGAGCTGGGGAGGATAGGAGGATAGGGGGAATAGTAAGAGCGAATATGGGGAGAGGGGAAGGGGGAGGGGAGGACAGGGGGTCCGGGAGATGAATAGGAAGGAAAGGAAGGAGGGGAGGGGAAGGGGAGTAGAAAGAACGAGGAAATGAGGATGAACGGATGCATGCAACCCAAAAGAAATGAAACCTGTTGTTCAAATTCTTTGGAAGATGAAACGCACCTTGTAACTGCCGTACAGGTGCACTATACGCCGCCAGAACTCAGCTCCTCGTTGAAACGACAGCACGTTCGCCTCTACATCCCGTTGTAACGCCACCATCCCTCGTTTCAGCCTGTTGCTCTGTACCTCCACATCTCCCTGTAACGCCACCATTCCTCGTTTCACTGCCTCGTTTTGTGCGTCCAAATCTTGCTGCAGCGACACCAGCCCTCGCTTCAGTGCCTCGTTCTGTACTCCCACATCCCGCTGTAACGAGATTACCCCTCGTTTCAGTTTCTCATTCATCGCTTCCACGTCCCGCTGTAGAGACACCAGCCCTCGTTTTAGAGCATCGTTCTGTGCTTCCACATCCCATAGCAACGACACCACCCCTCGCTTCACTGCCTCTTCCTGCGTTTCCATATCCCGCTGTAAGAATTCCACCCCTCGTTTCAGCGCCTCGCTTCGCTCCTGCACGGCCAATTTCACTTTCTCAGCTTCCGTCTGCATCCTCGTCTGTAACTGCCTCGCTTTATCCAGACGCGCTGTTGCGCCACTTCTAGTTTCGTCGACACAATCTTCCTTTTTCCATCCCACATCCCTTCCTAGTTCCCTCTGCACGCGTTCTTCTTTCCAGGAGGAGGAAATCGGATCAGCCCATGTCTCCAGCCACGACTGTGGGGTTTCCGGTATCCATTCGACGGTCTTAGACGTTTCGACTTTACTTGAGTCGATTCGGCTGTCCAAAGCAGCCCTAGACGATGGCTCGTCTGAGCCTTCAGTTCGGAGGTATTTCCCTTGCCGAGGGGACTTTGGCGAAGGCTGCGACGCCAGAAGCGACGCTGGCGACTTTGGCGACGCTGGGGGTGCTGGTGACACGGGCGACGCTGGCGAAGGCGGTGGTAACAGCGGCAATTGCGAAGGGGGCAGGAGGAACGGCGAAACGGGCGGATTGGAGGGAGAAGGTGGGGAGTGCAGCAGCGACGCGGAGGCCATGAGCACGCGACGCGACAGCAGCGACAACGGATTCGGTTTCCGAAGCGCCTCGGCAATCGCGGAGCCCCTCTGCACTCGACGCGATAACAGCGACAGCGGATTCGGCGGCTGCGTGCTAAAACGCGACGGCCGCTCGCCGTCAGCCGCGCCAGATGATTCCATGCGAGTACTCGGTTCAGTGAATCTGGACTTGAGTCGAAGCGCACGTGGGCTAAGGTAGCCGCGGGATTCGAGTAGCGATCAAGCGGGTAACGCTTCGGAAGTGGCGAGGTGCCTGACGAAAATCGCACGCAGTTGGCAGTGCGAGCGCCGAATTGCTGAAACGCGCGTTCTACTGTTTATTAGACACCTTTTTTAGCACGCACACACGCACTCATGCACTCCAGAGCCCTTCCAAGTACTATCCAGGCACCTTTACCCAGTAACAGTGTGTCAAAGTCGATTGTCAGAAGCGAACTGATGAGGATAGATAGTGTTAGTAGACGTCCCCAGTAGTGCTACTAGTAACGCCACTGCACTCTCGCATACTAGTGAAGAGGGGTCCATCAGGGGGCTACGAGTGCATGCTCCTCCCCTTACCCCGAATCTTCGACCGCAAGCATTTCGGCGCGAATACTAGTCGAGTCGGTTCGGGCGCGGAGGCGTGTCACATATATCGAGCCTCGAAGCGCTCCGCCACACATGTGACGCCACACGGTGTGAGCACACTCTTACGACAGCGACAGCACTCTCAATTACTATCGAATAGACTCGAAAGTCACTCTCGAATACTCGCTCAAGGAGAAATCGGCTTCTGATGGAGCGCCGCGGCGCTCTCGGGCAGAAACAGGCTGTTTCTTCCCGAGGCATTTGCTGATAGAGGAATGGCGTACGATAATGACGGCGACGAGTCAGCGCACAACTTGCAGAGGGAATCACACAGGAATCACACGCGCGAATTGCGCACTGGATGTTCCTTGGTTGTCCGAGGGATCGTCGCCCGAGTCTAAGTCCGTCTCCGAGGGACCCATCACACAAGCGAATTGCGCACGCGATGTTTCTTCACTATGCCAAATGATACCGTGCACATGCGTTGCGTGCTGTCCGTCCGTGAAACTACCGATAGCATCTCGAGTCTCGAAGGTCACGAACGGAAGACGGTGACTGCTGCAGTTCGCACGGCGACATCCTCCAGGCTCGAGAAGCTGACTAGCGGACGGGATGGACGAGGTCAGGTTTTGCTGCCGTTAATTGACGGGATAGGTCGCGTATACCTGTCGTTACCTGACGGAATTGACGAGGCCGCGTACTGCTGCCGTTCCACCTGTCAATGCCTGTCACTAAAAGTGGGATGTACACAGCTTCTAGTCTGAACTCTCAGAGAGCACGCTGTACTTTCCGAGTCGAGTCAAAGCACACGTGAAGTGCGTATGATCTGCTGCGGAAGAGACGCGTTCCTCTGGATAAGTCGAGATGAGTGAAGCCCTGGTCTGACCCAGGGCCCCTCGGACTTGACGAGGTTGCGTGTTGCTGCCACTCAGGCCTGTGTGGCCTTCTCAACGCTCTGCTGCAAGCTTTGAGATGTCAGTTTTTAGCTTAGAAACGTCTAAAGTCAAAGCCTGTCACATCACGGTTGCCAGTCTCGACGCTCAGTTTCATTGCAAGTTACAGCCACGTGCGAGGAGCTGAAAGTCTCTGCTTTGACAATGATTGCAGCACTACTCCTGCCGTGCCGCTGCTGTTGGCGGTGGAAATGCAGTGACGTTGGAATCGGCGAGTAGGAGCTGTGGACGGCGTTCAGTCACGAAAGCTGTTTGGTAGGGCGCCTTGAGTTGCGGTTTTGATAGCAAATTTTGGGAGTGACATGACAAGGCTGTTTCAAGTGTGTGTGCGTGGGGAGGGCTTGGCAAATCGTGGCGAATGCAGGCATATGTTGCAATTGTCGCGAATGGGCGCAATTTTGCAAATGGGTGGGAGGGAGGACATTCAAGGAAATTTGAAAATTGGGTTTCCCTTGTGAAGGGACGAATCGCCTTCAGGAAGGCGATGCGAGTAGGGAGGGTGGTGGCGGTCAACGACGTTTTCGTGAGGAGATGACGAACCGTCGTGTTTTCGTGTTGTGCGGTTGCGAAATCATCTGGCGATCGAACGACCATCGGATGTAACCATAACCAGACTCCCAAAATGTTTGCGTCATTTTCAGTAAGCATTATCCCATATATAGCACAGTAGTACACTCACAAATCACAGTGCCTACAATAGAAGGTGAGCTCCAAGCATCGTTCAACACAGCCCTTTTGCTATGACAGGCCGTGTTGAAGCATGCTTGGAGCTCCAGGTGTTTCCAAACACACACTGAGGAGCAACAATCCCATATACTCTGCAAGAAAACCGCTAAAAAACGTCGAGCACACCACAGAGAGCAGTTACAGTACCACCAGTACTCTTGTTACTTCCTCACTGATGCTGCTGCTGCTTCTGGCTTCTGGATCTGCGGCTCCCTAATCGCCTGCCGAGCAATTGGCCTCCATTGCTCGGCAAGCGATCATTCAACCCCATGCCCATGCAAAACCCCCTCAGCAACTGCATCTGCTCTCCCCACACACCACAGCAGACCACGGATTTCTCTATTGACTTCTTCACTGGTGCTGCTGCTCCCTCAATTCACCGCTGCTGCTGCTGCCTCTGCGCCTCGCGAATCGCCTGTCGTGCAATCGGCCGCCACTGCTCCGCAAGCGACTCATTCAAACCCATGCCCATGCAGATCCCCCTCAGCAGCTGCACCGACCGCACCACAAAAAACAAATCCTCAGGAAATTTCCTCACGCCGTTGTTCTGCGCCGCATGCTCCTCCGAAAATGGGTTCGATGTGGTGGCGCCTTTCGCCGACCGCGTGTCGAACATTAGAGTCGCCATCCACTTGAAACTCTCTGGATTCTCCTCGGCTGTCATACTCAGCTCGAACCCCATCTCGTTGTACAGCCGTCCGATCTTCCTCGCGTCGCCGTCACCGATGGCCAGGATCAGCTCGGCGAGCTGCAGCCGGTGCTGCTGGGAGATCAGTTTTGTCTGCCCGTAGTCGAGGAGAGCGACCTTTCGGTCCGGGCAGATGAGAATGTTTCCGGGGTGCGGGTCAGCTTGGAAAAAGCCATCGCGGAGGATCATGAGGCCGTATGCCTCCCCGAGGGAATGGAATATTGACCTACAGGAGATTCGAGCAAAGGGTAGGGAAGAAAGGGTGTGGGCGGGGGGTGGGAAGGGTGGAGGGGACATATAGTAATGAGTCCAGGGAAGCGGTTCTTCGCCAGCAGGAGGAGGTAAGGGAGGATAGCCAGTCACTCACCTCTCACACCAATCTCACCACCCACAGCACTCCCACTCACCTCTTGATCCTTGACGCAAAGAATCCATCCACCGTGGCACCCATCTGCTGTGCTACTCTGAGGGGCGGAGAGCCGTCGATGAGATCCATCACCGGCAGCTGTCTGCCTGCTGACGAGGCCGGGGATGGGGCGCGGCACCACAACTGGCAGGCAACTAGGTACTCATCTCAACACACCACCACTGATCGCCAGGTACTCACCGTTTCATCCTTCTGGCAAAGAATCCATCTGCCTTGCTTCCCATCTGCTCTGCTACTCTGAGCAGCGGCGACCCGTCGATCAAGTCCATCACCAGCAGCTGTCGGCTCACGAGGCCAGAAACGGGGCGAGGCACCACGACTGGCGAGGAGGAAGAGGAGAAGGTGGAAGAGGAGGAGGTGAATGGTGAAAAGGAAGAGTTGACGTGACTGCTGCGTTCCGATTGCTGCTGTTTCGAACCTCTCCTCCTCTGCTTAGCACCACCTCTGCTCTTGACTGCTCCGTCTTCTGCTCCTCCTGCTCCTCCTGCTGCTGCCGTTGATTTTCTTCTCACCATCTCTCCACCCTTCCCACTGTCTCTGAGCGCCAGGTGAACCCGCTCCATTGCCTCTGCTTCGATTCGGAAGTCAAACTCCAGCCGCACCTGCAGGGTAGGGGAAAGATGGGCACAACGGAGCATACATTCTTAGCCATCAGTTTTCGTCATCATTCTCCCATCAGTCACTCAGCTCAGCGCCAGGTGAACCCGCTCCATTGCCTCTGCTTCGATTCGGAAGTCAAACTCCAGCCCCACCTGCAGGGGGGGAAGTGGGCACAAGAGCGCACATCTCTCTTAGCCGTTCATTCCAGTCATATCTCTCCGCACTGCCTCTCAGCGTCATGCGAACATTTCAATTATCTTTCTCCCCACCACACCAACAATCGGCGCCAGGTGAACCCCTCTCCATGGCTGCTGCTTCTATCCAAAAGTCAAACTCCAGCCGCACTTGGAAGGGGAACGTGGGACAAAACAAGAAACGTTCTCAGTTCCCAACTTCTATCCGTTCCGTCCACTTCAGGAACGAAAGCACCAAGCGTGGAGCAAGAATGGTACCAGAGCACACGGGTACCAGAGCACACGGGTACCAGAGCACACGGGTACCAGAGCACACGTGTATGCCTCACCTGCTTCTCCACCCTTACCTGTTTCTCCAGCTCCACCAGAGCCGACACAATGTCCATGTGCCTCAGTTCTGAGTTGTGTTTTGAGTCGACTCAAAACACGGCCGACACAATGTCCATGTGCCTCAGTTCTGTCTTCTGCAGAAGCGAAGGCACCAAGAGTGCAATGGTGCATACCAGAGCAGCACACGTGTAAGCCACACCTGCACCCCCACCCTCACCTGCTTCTCCAGCTCCACCAGAGCTGACACGATATCCATGTGCCTCAGCTCTGTCTTCTGCAGAAATGCCCTGAACGCGCATACCACCCTCCTACCTGCATGCTAGCGAACCCGTGTTCTCTCCACCCTCCTCACCTGTGTCTCCAGCTCCACCAGAGCTGACACAATGTCCATGTTCTTCAGCTCTGTCTTCTGCAGAAACGAAAGCTCCAAGCGGGCAAGAGACACAATGGTGCATACCAGAGCACAGGTTTAAGCCTCACCTGTTTCCCCACCCTCACCAACCCACAGCAACCTCCTCACCTGCTTCTCCAGCTCCACCAGAGCAGACACGATATCCATGTGCTTCAGCTCTGTCTTCTGCAGAAACGCACTGAACGTGCAAGCACGCTTTCAGGCTTTCAGGCTCCCCAAACATGGCTCAGCCCGCACCTGCTTCTCCAGCTCCACCAGAGCCGACACAAATGGCCATGTGCTTCAGCTCTGTCTTCTGCAGAAACGAAAGCACCTAGCGAGTGAGCAACAGTGCAAACGCCCGCACGGATCAGCCCTCACCTGTTTCTCCAGCTCCACCAGAGCCGACACAATGTCCAGGTTCTTCAGCTCTGTCTTTTGAAGGAACCCCCCGAACGCCTTGAGGTTGGCGAGGTCTGTGAGCATGAGAGGCTGCGCCCCCCTGTGCTGCACCTTCAGTGCCACCTTCCTGCCGTCGTGTAGCCACGCCCTGTGCACCTGAGAAAGGCAAGTGGGACAGGGGGGGTGAAAGGGTAGGGGAGGGGAACGCCTTGAGAGGTTGGCGAGGTCTGTGAGCATGAGAGGCTGCGCTCCCCTGTGTTGTGCCTTTAGTGCTACCTTCCTGCCGTCATGCAACCATGCCCCGTGCACCTGCCAAAGGCAAGTGGGCAGAGGGAATGAAGGGTGATGGGTGATGTGGTTGGGAAGGAGGGGAAAGGAGGCGGTGAGGTTGGCGAGATCTGTGAGCATGAGAGGCTGCGGCCCCCTGTGCTGCACCTGCCATGATGCAACCACGCTCTTTGAACCCGAGGAATGGGGGAGAGAGAACGGGAGAGGTTGTGGGGGGGAACAACACTCACAAACAGCGCATAACATGAAACTGTGTAACCTCGTCACACTGTAACACTCCTGAGTGTCAAAACACAACATTTGGGTAGCAAAATAACATCATAGCTTTGTGGAACTGTATTGTGGTGTAACACTGTAACATACCTGGGCAACAGAGGCCGAACCCAGAGGCTCTTCATCGATCCCCGCAAACACCGCACTCCATCGCACCCCCTTTGTCCCAGTCAACGCCTCCAGTTAGCATCGTGACATTGTAACACTTTAACACTGTAACACAGTAACACACCTGAGCGATAGAGGCAGACCCCAGAGGCTCTTCGTCAATCCTCACAAACACCTCAGTCCACCACACCCCCTTCCGCCCAGTCAACGCCTCCAGTTAGCACCGTGACATTGTAACACTTTAACACAGTAACACACCTGAGAGATAGAGGCCGAACCCAGCGTTCCTCATCAATCCTTGCAAACACATCAATCCTTGCAAACACATCGGTCCGCCGCACCCCCTTCCTGCCGGTCAACGCCTCCATCTCCCCCTCTATCGTCGCACACACCACCGGGAACAACACTCCCACACCAGACCTTGTAACACACCGGAAACATTGTCACAACATACCTGAGCAATAGAGGCTGAACCCAGAGGCTCTTCATCAATCCTTGCAAACACCTCAGTCCACCGCACCCCCTTCCTCCCAGTCAATGCCTCCATCTCCCCCTCTATCGTCGCACACACCACCGGGAACGGGTCAGCAGGAGCAGCATCGTGCAGCGAGGCCAGCTTCGCCACCCACGCGGGAGGCGACACGTCAGGCTTCGCTAAGAACTGCCCCGCTTTAAGGAAGAACCCGCGCATTTCAGTGCAGAGGGAGTGGAGCAGGTCCGCCGCCCGCTCGTGCTGCCTCTCCCATGCTTCATGCTTCTGTGCGTCTGTGAGTAAGGAGAGGCGGCGGTTGCCTGGTAGGGGGAGAGCGAGGGATGTGTGGAGTTGGCAAACCTGTGGGGGGAGAAGGAGGAGATGGGGTGTGGGGAGCAGGTGAAGAGAATTCACAACACTTTTTTTTACAATGCGATTTTACTCTTTTTGTACATCATGCGGAATTAAGCGCAGCCCTTTATGAAATTTTAGCTCTAATGCGGGTATGTATATGCGTAATGGTTAGTGTATTCACCTTATAGCTGCCGTATACATGCACGATTCGGCACCAGAATTCCCCAAACCGCCGCAAAGACAGCATCCGCGCCTCCGCTTCCGCCTTCGCGTTCCCCGCGCCGCGCGCCAAACCCAGCCACCGAACTGAGCAAGGGCGCGCCAAATCCCGCGCCAATCCCCGCGCCAATCCCCGCGCCAATCCCTGCTGTTTGCGCCAATTTCCCGCGCGCCGTTGTCACTGCGCCATCGAGTCCGCGTGTAAGTGCCACTAGCGCGCTGTTTGCGCCATCCCCCGCCGAATTCACAGCGGCTTGAAGTTTCCGCTGCGCCGACATCTGCGCGCGGTTGAGATGCGCATGGGCGGACGATACTGCGCCGATAAGTTGCGCCTCAAGCGCAAGCGGGCCCGCGCCCGCGCGCGTAGTGACCTGCGCCGGTCCGCCGGCTTCCGGGGTGGTCGTCCGCAAGCTAAGCTGCCCGTTGCACAAGTTACGCACGCGCGACGCCTTCTCTTCCAGCCAGCCAATCACAGCGCGCTGAAGCTCCTCCGGGCTTGACGGTAACGGGAAAATATCGTCCGTATCCGGCTGGCTCGGCAGCAGGCTCGGACCGAACCTCGGCGCGAGGCCGAGGCCCGGAGGCGCCGCGTGAGAGGCGGAGACGGAAGCGAGAATCGCGGGGAACTTCAAGCTCCGAAGCGGGCGCTGCAGCGGTCGTGTAACTAGATCCGAAGAACTAGCCTTAGAACCGCCGTGAGATGCGGCGAGCCTGACAGCTGGCATGCTTAGATCCCGCCGCGGCTCTCCGCTAACGACAAGAAGGCTTCCGTTGCGACTGAGAGTACGAGTCGCAGGAGGGGGGACTATTGCGGGTGCGGAAACTCGCGTTTCGGGGGAAGCATTAGCGGCGGGTGCGAACGGTTCGTTGCGCGGCTGCAGCGGGTGACGCGCGGAGCCCCGTCCAGCCCTTGACGGCCGGAAAGTACGGCGCGAAACGCGGCCGGCGGTCGTCGAGTCGCGGTGCTCAGAAGCCATTTGAGTCGGCAAAATAAACGCCTGCGGTTGCTCGTGACGAGCCGAGGTTGTCGTGTAGAGAAGCAGTATCTGTGACAATAAGTTCCACGTTGCTGCTGTAACTACACCTTCAGCGACACGGCGGCGTCACTAGCAAGGAACTTTCTTGAAGGTCCCACAACTAGGAAGGTCTGGTTCCGTCAATCTAGGTGAAATGCGAGACGAACGACGGCCTGGTTTGAGACGTCTCGAGGCCGAAATGTTTCTTAATCGCGAGGCTAAATGTGGTCAGCGTCGTCAGTGGGGTCCCAACTCTTTTCCAGCGTTCATAAAACAGTGAGCGCTCAGAGCGACGCTGTTACCACGCCGCACAGATATTGTGGTGACCAACGGTGCTTTTGCACTCAGGAATGTGCTAGAGGTTTCGCGAAGAGACGCTGCTGGGAGGTTCCAAGAATCAAAGAACGATGCGTGGAGCAAAGAATTGAGAGTGAGAATGACTGATGGTCGTCCTCTCGGCAGAATTTTAGAGGAGACAACGACACGCGACGAGAGAAGAGAACCAGGGCAAAACGTCGTTCACGCAAGATTGGATTGCTCTGGCCTGGTTCGGCTCATGTGGCGCGTGTTGAGAAGGTGCTGGTGAGGTGAAACCACGACCACCAATGACTGATGTGTGTTGAGAGCAAACACAGATTTCCCCAGCCCAGCCAGCCCCAGGCCAGAGCCGTGTCCCGGACTCCATACCAGTCTACCAGACCAGACTCTCAAGCTCCCAGCCAACCCAGCAGAATATTCACTCGGCTCTCCTGCACTCGCTCTCTCTCCCCCCTCGCCTCACTCGCCACCGCTTGCTTGTTGTGATGTTCTTTGTCAAGCTTGCAGTGGCGGCTGGAAAAGGAAGGAAACGAGTGAGCGATGAGCATTTTGGACGGCACCGTCATATGACAAATGGTTGGGTCGCAGACGCAGACTCGCAGCAGGTGCGATTGCGATTGACGGCCACCCAGGAATGGACGAATAAAAAAAATAAAATTTTATATTTTAATCAGCCTTAACAGACAAGCCTCGATGGCGCAGTCGGTAGCGCGTAGGTCTCATAGCACTCAAACTCCCAATGTTCTGGGCGGAGCCATCCTAAGGTCGTGAGTTCGATCCTCACTCGGGGCACATGTTTTGATGCCTTTCCGGGTGTTAGAGCGTATTCCTATCCTCGTATCAACTGAACCTCATATCAAGATTGAACTTTTTGCCTGGTAAAACTAGCGAGAGGTTTTGGGTTTAGGGGAATTTCCAGTGGGATAGGAATACGCTCTTAGTGTGAGCTTGCCTTTTGAGGGTTGAGATTCTCTACTATTTTGACGACGATGATGTGGACTGATCAAAATCTTCCAATAACTGATATGGTAGCTCTTGGCTTTCTCCTGACTCCCTTGATGCTAGCCTTGGCCTTTTCTCCTGACTCCCTTGATGCTAGCCTTTGCCTTTCGCATCACTCTCCCGCTGTTTCCTTTTGCCTTTCGCATCACTCTCCCGCTGTTTCCTTTTGCCTTTCGCATCACTCTCCCGCTGTTTCCTTTTGCCTTTCCCATCACTCTCCCGCTGTTTCCTTTTGCCTTTCCCATCACTCTCCCGCTGTTTCCTTTTGCCTTTTGCATGACTCTCCTGCTGGTATGTTTTGCCTTTCGCATGACTCTCTTGTTGTTAGCCTCTAGCTTCCTGTACCTCGCAGGCCCGTTGCTTGAACAGGTATGGTTTGACACCTAGTCGCAGCGTGCCTTCTCTTGCAGTTCGCCCCGCACGGGTAAAAACCGAACTATTAGTGTGCCGCGACTGTGCCATAGCATTGTGCGGTATAACTATGCAGGGACTTCATGGAACCTTCCGTGCGAGCAACTTGTCGGAGCAATTGCAAATTGCCCTGGCATAATGTAACCAGCGAAGGATTGGCCAATGCTGGTGACAAAACCCCTGTATCTTGATGTCTGGAACAAACACAATACGGTAATTGCAGTCGCAAAACCCTGTTCTGGTTGCACAATTCACATGACTTGGGAGAGCAAGCAGGAACCTGCGCCGCATACATTCACACGATCAGGTTTTGCAGTGCCAGGTCACATCACATCATGATTCACTTCACGCAACTCAATCCTCGTGCCTTGTTGAAACATGAGAAGCATTGAATAGGATATTTGTCAGTGCGGTAGCAACACAGGGACACGAAAGAGGTGTGTATACTCCTGATCCTTCTTCACCTATCCCCTACACCTTCCCTTGCCCACCTGCAAGCAGCAGCGGTGTTGGCAATGATTTCAGCCAGCGTTGCTGCTGCAAAGACCAGGAAGCGAGTGCCTCCCACGTAGGCTACAGTCTGTTGAAACATAACCATGGTATGAATGGGGAGACGGCACAGAGGGAAGGGTCATTTGATTACTGGGAATAATAATTCAGCTAGTTTGGCTGCAAAGACGAGGAAGAGAGTGAATCCCACGTATTTGGACAGGAGTGACCCGCCCAGCACTGCTAGAGAACATTTTATCACCCACCTGCTACCACAATGACCACACTTACTTTCTCAGAGATGTATTTGGACAGGAATGACCCGCCCAGCACTGCCATCTGCACAAGGAGCATCGGGGGGAGTGGCAGGTGGAGGGAGGGTGTGATGTGCAAGTTACGGAGTTAGTGTCATGTAAGGGGAACGGTTGGAAGGAAGATTATAGGAATGGAGGGGAATGGAAAGTGAGAGAGGACCAAAGGTGTAATGATAGGGAAAAAGAATGTATTGATTGGCATGGGAATTCATGCTCACATCCTGAGCTGCCACTGCTCCTGAGACCATCCTGTGTGTGTGTGTGTGTGTGTGTGTGTGTGTGTGTGTGTGTGTGTGTGCGTGTGTGTGTGTGTGTGTGTGTGTGTGTGTGTGCATGTGTGTGTGCATGTTGTGCATATTGTGGCATGGCAAACAGCTGACAACTCACCACTGTCGCCACCCCATGAGCCGCCACGGCTCCTGTGACCACTCCCGCTGGGGATGATGCTGCCGCCAGGGCTGATGGGGGTGGGATGCAGGGAGAGGCAGGGTGCGGCAGGGGAGAGTTGGATGAGGAGAGGCAGGGAGGTAGGAATGGGGTGGGTGGGTGGTCCGGCTCCTGTGACCACTCCCGCTGGGGATGATGCTGCCGCCAGGGCTGATGGGGGGAGAGAGGCAAGGAGGGGCAAGCGAAGGGGTAGGGAAGGGTATGAGGAGAGGTTCGAGGTGGTAGAGTGCGGCAGGGGATAAGGGGCAGTAGAGTTGGGCATGGTGGGATTCAGGGTGAAGAATGGGAAGGGGTAGGAACGGATATGGAGAGAGGCAGGGGTGGTACTGTGAGGCAGGGGTGGTACAGTGAGGCAGGGGTGGTACAGTGAGGCATGGGGTGGTACAGTGAGGCATGGGGTGGTACAGTGAGGCATGGGACGATGGGTGGTAGAGAGGGGCAGGGCAGGAGGATGGGTGGGGCATGGGAAGAGGTAGGGGAAGGTTAGGAGGAGAGGCAGGGAGGGGAAGTTGGCGAGGCATGGAAGGAAGGAGATTGTTGGGGAGGGAAGCATGGTGTGGAATGTATGGTGGACTCGTGGATAGAGGCAAAGGGACAAGTCAGCTCACCGATGGTGGAGAAGAAGGATTTGTCGCCCCACTCTGCTGTGAACGCCAGAGCAAACACTGAAGCCAGCACTGCCAGAGACGCCATTGTGTGTGATGCCCCCGCCCCCAACCCTACCCCTCCCTCCCACCACCCACCCGCACATTCCTATGTGAATCCAATAGAGCAGTCTGAGCAGAGGAGTCTCACCAATGGTTGAGAAGAAGGACTTGTCACCCCACTCGGGTGTGAACACCAGCGCAAACACCGACGCCAGCACTGCCAGGGAGATGCCGCCCTCTGTGCCCTCTGCTGCGTTCAGCCCTGCTACTGCCTTCTCCGCCTGGTGGGATGGGGGAATGCGAGCAGTGGAGAAGAGTGGAGTGCGGTTTAGAAGCGTGCCGAGCACACTGCCAGGGAGATGCCGCCCTCTTTGCCCTCTGCAGTGTTCAGCCCTGCCACTGCCTTCTCCGCCTGGTGGGATGGAGGTATGGGGGGGTCGGAGCAGTGGCGAGGAGTGGAGTACGGTTAAAGAGGTGACTTAAACAGGAGAACCTTACGCAGGAAGGAGCTCGTCTGCGTAGTGGAAGATTCGGCCCAGAGCTACCGATAGGACTGTCATGACGCTGAGAGAGCAAGGAGAGGGAGAGAGAGCTGGACGTGAGGAGCAAGAAGAAGGAGCTCGTCTGCAGCAGAGTAATGACCCAGGAAAATTCGACAGACGATTTGACCAGAAAGTGTTGACAGATTTGTGAAAATGCGTCCACAAGGTACACAAACAAAAGCAGAGCTACAGTATAGTACAGTACAGTACACTACACTACACTCACGCGAGGGCGCCAAAGGTGCCTGCGAAGACCTCCAAATTGGGACGCCTCGTGGCCAGCACTGCCTGATGGGGAAAACGGTGGGGAGAAGGGGGAAGGGGGAAGGGGGGGGGAGGTTGTTTGGAGAGGCGGAGGCGCACACGCTTGCGAGTTCGTTCTGTGTGCTCAGAGACGACGACCGTGCGAGACAAGGAACGCGTTTCATGTTCGCAAAGCGAGGTGTCATAATGGTGGTGATTCAGAGGGATGGTTGACAGCCTAGTTGACGACCTAGCTGACACTCTAGTTGACTTCTTACCGCGATGAAGAAGGTCTTGTCGCCGATTTCAGAGAAGAGCACAAGAAGAAAGGCCTGAACCCACAACGACGAAGGGACAGGGAAACCCAGTCAGGCCGAACTAGCAGAACCATTAGAACGACGGTCCGCAAAATGAAGCCAGAACGAAGCAGCCCTCACAAGGAAACATAGAAAAGGAATTTTCTCTCATGTTGTATATGATTCGTTGTGAAATATGGCTGCGCTCATCTTTTTTTTTAGATTTCTCATTAATACCCTGAAAAAACTGTCGGCACTCACCGAAGCGAATCCGGCCTGGAAGTCGGCGAGATCCAAAATGCTGCTGACGTCAGCTGGGACGGCAGCGGATGCGGCGATGACGTCAGCTGTCGCTGCTGCAGCTGACTGTGGCGAGGAAAGGCCTAGCAAGGAAAGAGACAATGCACCTGCTGCTGCTGCGAGGGAAGCAGACGCGATCAGGGAAGGCGACTGAACTACTGATGGGAAAAGGCCAGATGGAATTGATGGCCATTGGAGGAATCTCTGCTGGGAACGGCTTCTGGATAGTGGTGCTGATTTCTCTTGCTCAATCAGCCGAACATCTTCAATGGACGAGCCACATTCTGTTCTCTCTCCGTTTATTCGGCACGCGCTTTGCACGGAAACATTTCTGCTTCGTGAATTAGGTCCGTCAAAGGGTATAAGCGTCTGGGCTCGTGCAATGCTGCTTTCCAAATACTTAAAGGAAGAACAAGGTTTTTGTTGGACGTTGCCAGCTGGCGCTCTGGCATTGGAGTTTGAGCACGCAGACACTGAGCAACGAGAGACTGTGCTTAGAGATTTGACGGGCAGCAGGGTCGAGCCGCTGACAGCAGCTAAGGTGGCCATTATGGGCTTTCTTGTCAACGCGAGGAAGAAAGCGGACGGCCTGAGCTCGCAACTGGCCTACAACTTGGTCCCTAGAAGGAAACACACGTCCACGCTCCTGTGGTGAACACGTTTTGCTCGGCTAGTAGAGCAACACAGTCCCAAAAATAAATGAGCGTCAGGACGGTGGGAGTGGCTGGAAAGTAATGCTCCTCCAACCAAAGGCGAACGGAGGAGAAAGAGGAATGAAAGGAATCCTCAAAATATTCATGTGCTCTTCCTCATTCCCATAACCCGCCTTGTCGCCAGTCCTGTAGTCTGGTTCAATTTCTGGTCAGGACTAGAAATCAGAGAACAAGATGACAGGCATGACATGTCAACGGGTGACTCATGCTCGCATCCACGGCTCTTCATGTCCTGGCCTGTGGGAAAAGTTCGAGGTCAGCGAATCGGACGGCTGTGCTGGCGATGGGACGATTGGTTATCGGGGGAGCTGACCAATTGCGGGCTTTGGTTGGGCGCTGGTTGGATGGTGGTCCCAATCTCCTTGCGCTTTTCCTCCATCAGGAATCTTCGTTTGAAGTTGGCCATGCGACAGCGAGAGGTCGTCATAGCCAACCATGATAGGTCATGTTGGGGCTGGTTACGTACCGTGTTCTTTTCGCACTAGGAACACCTCCCTTACACTTCCAAGATCCACCACAAGAAGCCCCGTTAGAACGTCAAGAGAGGATCGAGTGGGAAACAGGTATTACCATTTGAGGGAAAATGCGGTATGAGTGAGCCTCCGTTGGGAATGTTGCTCGATATGGCACATTTGACTGGAATCGCAACCTAAGAGCTCAAGGATCGTTCTTTTCCTCAGCTGGCTTCTTTCACCTCATGGCGGCAGATTTAGTTCATCATGGACGGTGAACCTTGTTACTACTAATAGGAGTAACTCACGTGGAGTAGCCTGGCATAGTCGTCAGCATTCTGGTAGCTCGCCGCCTGTCATTTTGCTTCGTGCAAATTTGTCTGGTTCGCAACAGTCCAAATCAGCGGTGAAGCAAGCGACGTTCTTGACCATGAGTACCCTGATGCAATCTCTGAACGGTGGACAAATAACACCGGAATCTCTTACGGTAATTTCTAAGTAAACACCCCCGGAGGAATAATGATCCTACCGTATTTAATCTCTGCGCTATAAATCGAAGATATCTATCCCTTCCCCCAATGTCACCACCAATCACCTGGCCTGGAGTGCCAACATGCAAGGACCTACCAGAATGCAAAGTCACCGTATTGCTTCCCGGTTGCGGCGGGAGAAAAAACATGTAAAGCCCAAGAACCGTACGGAGTGAGCGGAGCCTAGGATTTAAAGTTGGCTCGCTGAAGAAGGCAAACGCCCACTTCTCCAGAAGCAAGTGGAACTGAATCAGCTTCACTAGCTTCACGCCCGCTAGTTGGCTGCAGATGTTAGCCGGGAGAGCATTGAACGCGGCGTCTGGAGGTAGCAGGAAGGTGATAGGCTGTCGATCCGCATACCTCTCAATCATCGGGTCAAGTCCTGAAGATGTATGAATCACGAACGCCAGCATAAGCAAGGTGATGCAATCAGGTCTCAACCAAACCACTTGTTCAAACATGCACACATGATGCTGTGTAAAGCTTAGCAGTGAGTAATTCAAGATCTTGTTTACCTGTTCGTTTCAAGTGGATCATAAAGACCGTGAAATTCCTAGCACCCACAATGACATTAGAAATGCCATTCAGCTCTCTCCTTCCTGGACCCATGGTCGGTTTGGGAGCTGGTTTACCACCTTCGCCCGTTGAGTGCAATTTAGAAGCATGAGGAGGACGATTATCCATTGTTTGGCGGTGCAACGGGGAAAGAATGGACTTAGCAAGGTTGGTATCATTTCGCCCATGCTGTTCAGAGCTCCACATTGTTATGGCCCTTCAAGTAGCTGTTCAAAGCTTCGCGTTGATGCAGAGTGCCTGGAACTACTTGATTGGAAGACCTGCGCGGTTCATGAAATGACGATGCTAGTATGTACTACATGCACACTCTCGGAGCTCTAGTTCCCTAACTCAAGGCTGTAGAACGTTTTTCATCAAGAGCCTTAAGTATGCGGAGCTCCCTGGTTGTGGATAGAGAAGAACGGCCTCGCCAGTGGAAGTGTAACGGCCTCGCCTTTCAACCACCGACGTTCTGGACACCCCAACATACTACCTCCCTTTCACTTCCTGGTCAGCCCTCGTTTTAATCACAAACAGCGACCCTTCGCACCTCCATTGTGCAGTGCGGGAACAGCACCGCCTACGTCATCCTTCAGTGCCGCTGATACACATCCAATGTTTCCAAGTCGGATTCCCCAGGACAGGCACATCATATGATCTCATGCTACCGACTGCGTGCCCAGCCGCACATTCCATGGTTGGCGGAAGCTGTGGCGAAGTTGGTGGACGACTCTAACGGTGAAAGAAAAAATACGTTTCTTGCCTCGCAGACGTAGCAGCAATGATAAGATTAGTACAGTACGTCATACCACATGCCGCCTGCGTCGCTATGGCAATAGTTACGACTACAGCAGTTGACTCGACTGTTTGCAAAAGTTCATCTCAAGGCAAGTTGCAAGAACTGTAGCTCAGGCGGCTTCAGTCCTGCGCATCAGGCTTGCTCTGGACAGTACGTATTGTCTCCTATTTTTTTACTTCCTCGAATCGAATCTCTGCGTCGTGGTTTTGGCGCTGGAAGTTGCAGTAACTCTCAAGCCGCGGGGCGTCCCTATGGCTGCGGAATGATGGGAACTGGCTTCTATGATGGTGGTGGAGGTGGCGGGTAATGAATAGAAGACCGAACCGCTGTAGAATAACCGCCTCAGAAGAAAAAAACGACCTGTTACTCGAACTTTTGTGCACGATAGATGTAGCCAGTTTTGACCCAACAGAATGTGATTGTACTTTACATGAAATTCAGATTGGAAAGAGGTAGCCATCGATGGGTTGGTGATTTCTGAGGTCCAACATTTACTCGTGCACCCACTCTTACAGTTGCGAATATGAGTAGTGTACTATCTGAAGTGATTTCTTACACATATGAGTGTTACTTTAGCGGGTACACAATCTAGGGCCACAAAGCAATGATCACTTCTGAATCTTGCCACGTGGCTCTCGGAGGCACGGAAAATTAAAGCGGGAAATGCTGCGATTGGTGGCTGGAAAGGTGGCAGAGCAGGTACTTGAACCCGCAATGCTCCACAATAGGTTCCTAGCTCCTCGGCCTGGTCGTAAATGTAGTAGCCTGTCAGAGTACCTCCATTGCCATAGTACATAGGCATATTCGGGTCTGGTCTTTGGCGTGAATTCGCAGTGGTAGAGTGCTCCGATAAATGGCCGATCGAATATAGTACCACCCATCCATCGAAAAAAGTGGCTAGAAGCAAGTAGAGCTGGCTGTAGTTGACAATCAGCAATGCTGTTGAATGCGTGAATGGCGGCAACTTTCTGGATGCGAATCTGTGATATCCGGCACTTGATTCGCGGCGCCTAAGTCGGGCTAATTGTTTAGCGTGCCTTACTCGAGCCTACTGGTTTGGTCGCATTCCATCCCTTTTACAGGCTGACTCCGCGATGGCGACTGTCGCGGCATTCTCCCATCATACTGTAAAACCGAGACCTACATCCTTGCTACAATCCTCCTCAATTCTCGCCAATCCCTCGTCAGTTCCGTCATTCCTCCCTGCACGCATCAAGACTTTTTTAGCTCCTTCGAAACCAGCAGTTCGTTCGAATAGAAATGATCGATTACGATTTCAGGAAGGTAGAGCATCATCAGGATCGCGCCGCGTGACTGTTCGAGCCAATCGAGGGGGTTCGAAAGGAAACCAGGAGGACGATGAAACTGAAGGAAGCTTCTGGGAAGGCGAGGAGGGCCAGCAGAAAATGGACGAAATCGAGGAGCTTAAAGCCATTTTAAGAGAGCGCAAGGCTCTGGAGAAAGAGCTAGACGAAGCGGAAGAGGATGCAAGACGAGCCACCGCCGCTTCTGCCGCCGCTGCTGCTGCAGGAGGAGGGGGAGGAGCGGGCGGAGCGGGAGGATCGGCGGAGGTTGCGGACGACGGGTTGACCGCGGAGCAACGCGCGGAGCGGAAGGCGGAGAAGCTGCGGGAGCTGCTGGCGAAGCGGGCGCAGGAGCAGGCGGAGAAGCGGCGCGAGGCGGCGGAGCTGTTCGCGTTCGGGCAGCAGGCGTACGGGCGCGGAGTGTACGACAAGAGCGTGGCGATCCTGGAGCAGGCTCTGGGAAACGTGGAGTTCACGTCGAAACTAGCCGGAGAGGTCAGTTGAGCTTCTGCCTTTAGTGCACTTTGCCTTGAGCGGGGATTCCCTTGAGGGCACATAGACTTCTGAGACATCTCACGACTGCACAAGAGCGTGGCGATCCTCGAGCAGGCGCTGGGAAACGTGGAGTTCACGTCGAAGCTTGCCGGAGAGGTCAGTTGAGTTCCTGCTTGCTCCTGCGCCTCTTCTCCTGCCCCCTTTCCCCCACGCAGATCCAACTATGGCTGGCGATGGCCCACGATGCTAATGGGCAGCGGCCAGAGTGCCTGGCGCTCTCCCGCAAGCTGGAGAGCACCCACCCCATGCCCGCCATCCGCATGCCTCTCCCCCTGCCCCAGTCCTCCTGACTCCGATCTGGTCCTCTTCCCTGCTGCTTCCATGCTCCTTCCCGTGCTCCGTCACCCCTGCCTGCCCTTCCCTCTGCCCCCGTCCCCCATTCCCCCTCCTCCCAAGATCCAACTCTGATGCCAACGGGCAACGCCTAGAGTGCCTGGCGCTCTACCGCAAGCTGGAGAGCAACCACCCCATGCCCGCCATCCGCGCGCAGGCTGCCAACATGCGCTACAAAGCAGAGGCGCCCAAGCTGAAGCTGTCCCCCGATGAGATCCTCAAAGTGCCGATTCTCGACAAGGACAACAACAGGTGGGTAGAGGGCGGTAAGAGGAATCGTGGGGTGGGTGGGTGGAGGGTGAGTAGGCAAGCAGGCTGCCAACATGCGCTACAAAGCAGAGGCGCCCAAGCTGAAGCTGTCCCCCGATGAGATCCTCAAAGTGCCGATTCTCGACAAGGACAACAACAGGTGAGGGGTGAATGAAGGAGAGAGGAGGTGCAGGTGGGGTTTGAGGCGCAGAGCGACGGAGAAAAGGTAGGGATTGGGTGTCTTGAGAGTCTGAAAGTGCCCATATTGGACAAGGATAACAACAGGTGAGGAAGAAAGGAATACGCAGGCAGGAGGAAGGGAGGAAGAATGCGCAGAGTGGCGGTTGAGTGAGGGAGAGAGAGAGAGTAGAATGGGGGTGAGTTGAGTGGGTTGCAAGCGGGCTGCAGACATGCAGTGCAGTGCAGAGGCGCCCAAGCTGAAGCTGTCTCCCTATAAGATCCTGAAAGTGCCCATTCTCGACAAGGACAACAACAGGTGGGGGTAGGATGGAGTGAGGAAGCGTGGGGTGGGTGGGTGGGTGGGGGGGGAATAGGCAAGCAGGCTGCTAACATGCGCTATGTTGCAGAGGCGCCTAAGCTGAAGCTGTCTCCCCATGAGATCCTGGAAGTGCCTATTTTGGACAAGGACAACAGCAGGTGCGGATCTGGTGGAAGTGAGAGAAGTGCGGGGGCTGAGTGAAAGTGAGAGCAAGTGTTAGTGGGTAGCTAAGAGACTATCTGGATGACCGCATTCAAACCCTCTGCACCTCACGCCCTCTGCCTACACCTCTCCTCTTACAAGTGCCAACCCAGCTTCTGACTGCCTCCTTTCCCTCCCCAACCCTGACACCCCCCCCACCCTACCCTCTCCCCCCAGCTCTGGGCGCACGTGGAGTCAGATGGTGACAGAGAGACGGGCCAAGCCCTACCTACACTCTTCCGCTTACAATTTCTTCTCGTTCCCTCCCCTCCAAACCCTCCACTGCCCTCTCCCCACCAGCTCTGGGCGCACGTGGACTCAGATGGTGACTGAGAGACGGTCGACGTTCAACCCATGGATGAACTGAAAGTTTCAACCCACGAATTCCCCATCTCCAACCCACCTTCTCCCACCTCTCTCTCCCAGCTCTGGGCGCACGTGGAGTCAGATGGTGACTGAGAGACAACCCAAGCTCTGCTCACACTTCTTCACAAAAAAAGTTCCCCGCCCCCCTCCCAACACTCCTCCCCCCACCTCTTGTTTCCCCAGCTCTGGGCGCACGTGGAGTCAGATGGTGACGGAGAGACGGCCCAAGATCTGCCCACATTTCTCCACACAAAAAATCCCCACCCCCCTCCCAACCTCCCAACACTCCTTCCCCCACCTCTTGTTTCCCCAGCTCTGGGCGCACATGGAGTCAGATGGTGACGGAGAGGCGGCCCAAGCGCATCAAGAAGCTAAAGAACTCTGGGTCGAGGGACTAAATGGATGACCTCATGTCGTTCAAACCCACTGCACCTCGCACCCACACGTCTCCTCTTACCAGTCCAAATTCAACCCCTCATCACTGTTTCCCCTGCTCCCTTCCCATCCCCCTCTCCCCCCTCACCTCCCACCCTTTCACCCCCCTCCTCTTCTCTCTCTCTCCCTACCCACAGCTCTGGGCGCACGTGGAGTCAGATGGTGACGGAGAGGCGGCCCAAGCGCATCAAGAAGCTGAAAAACTCTGGGTCGAGGGACTACATGGATGACCTCATGTCGTTTAAGCCGCCCAGGTGGGAGAAGAGCCCTTATTTCTGGGTGGCCTTCTCGGTTTGGCTTACCATGGTGGGCGTTGCTCTCATGTTCCAAGACTAGGACTTATAACGAGGCAGTGTTCTAGTGAAATTTGGGTCGATAGATGATCTTAGCCATGTCGTTTGGACTTCTGGTCAATATCATTGATGTCATTAAAGCATCCGAGCTTAGGGAGCAACACTTCCGAACTTGTAGGAATGCCTTTTCTTGTGCACATTGCACTATGGTTGGAATGCATTTGCATGTACAATACAATGATTTCATATTTATTGAATGTATTCATGGTTACCCAAACTTGTGTTCCTATCAGCTAACATGCTATGAAGGGCTGGTGTGCATGGAGGAAGAGATAATGTATTCTTGAAGATACCGTAGTTTGAACTCGACGATACGACTCAAAATTTTATCGAAGGTGTTTCATGTCGCGTACTATTGAAGACATTTGGGAATCCCAGGATTCTGACACTCCTTCAGGCTAGTCTATCAGTTCTCCCACTTAGTTTCTTTATTCCCGCTTCTATCACTACTAATCGCTATTTTCCAGTACTTCGCGTTAAAATTCTCGTAACCGCGAGTCTCCTTTCTGGGTTCGCCTTTTGTTGTCGAAGCGTTTCATCAATCTCAATATTGAATGGATGAGGTAGCTTGCTCCGCTCGGTTACGTTCGGATGACGCAACAGATTCGCCGAGGCTGAATCAGCAGTCAGAGCTGGTTCGGCAGCAGCTTCGGTGCCAAGGCTTGGAGCCGTTTCGCGTAGGTCGAGTGTCCTCCGTATACGTGGTCCCGGAGTACCTTACAAAGCAGGAAGAGCAACTGCTGATGTCACAGGTGAGCAGATTCACGGGTGCAAATCAACGTTTGCTGACTTTCACTTTCGTGCTTACACGCTCACACCTCCTGCTGGCGTGCTGCCACGTCATCCGGCCATCAGGTTGCGTCTGCACCAGTCACCAAGTGGAAGAATGTCACTGGCAGAAGATTGCAGAACTGGGGTGAGCGGTTAGGAGTGGGTTGGGTGTAAGGGAAAAAGGGTTTGGGATGGATGCGTTTTACATTGTGCCACTCTGCCGCCTTGTGTCTGCTGCAGATTGTTCAGTTCTTTCTCAATAGTAGGGTAAACTTAAGAACACTATCTTTCTCTATGCCTCCTTACGTCTGCTGCAGGCGGTGTGTTGCATGATAAGGGGCTCATAGCTCAACCGTGTGAGTGTGATTTATAACTGGGTGAGTGTGATTGTAACTGGATGAGTGCGATTATAACTGGGTGAGTGTGACTATAACTGGGTGAGTTTGATTATAACTGGGTGGGTGTGATTCAGCCCGCCCGTCGTACCATTATTAACACAAGGCAAACGCCATCATCGTTCCTTTTCCATCCCACCTCTCTTTTCTTTCCAATCCTTGGTGACCCAGCACTGTGTCTCCAATACCCCTATCAATCTTCGTTCCTTTCTTCCATTGCCGTCGAATTCACAACTTCCCTCCCATCACTCAAACCTCATTCCTGCGTGCCCTCCCATTCCTGCCTTCTCTTAATCAGTGCCACAATGGCAACAGAGCTTCACATCTCGCCTCTTTTTGAGTCGACTCACAAACCTCCCATCCCTGCATGCCCTCCCGTTCATGTCTTATCTCGATCAGTGCCACAATGGCAACAGAGCTTCACATCTCGCCTCTTTTTGAGTCGACTCACAAACCTCCCATCCCTGCATGCCCTCCCGTTCATGTCTTATCTCGATCAGTGCCACAATGGCTACAGAGCTTCACATCTCGCCTCTCCGCTGACCTCAGGAGCGTCTTCCCCTCCCCTGTCAACCACGTGCTCGTGAACGAGTACCAGGAAGGGCAAGGAATAATGGTGAGTGGAGTGCTAGTGGTGTGAGTGGAATGACAAGTGTGTGAGTATCATGTCTTCCCCTCCCCCGTCAACCACATGCTCGTGAACGAGTACCAGGAAGGGCAGGGCACCATGGTAAGTGGAGTGCCGAGAGTGTGAGTGGAGTGACAAGGGTGTGAGTGGGGTGGCAAGGGTGTGAGTGGGGTGACAAGGGTGTGAGTGGGGTGGCAGGGGTGTGAGTGGGGTGGCAGGGGTGTGAGTGGGGTGGCAGGGGTGTGAGTGGGGTGGCAGGGGTGTGAGTGGGGTGGCAGGGGTGTGAGTGGGGTGGCAGGGGTGTGAGTGGGGTGGCAGGGGTGTGAGTGGGGTGGCAGGGGTGTGAGTGGGGTGGCAGGGGTGTGAGTGGGGTGGCAGGGGTGTGAGTGGGGTGGCAGGGGTGTGAGTGGGGTGGCAGGGGTGTGAGTGGGGTGGCAGGGGTGTGAGTGGGGTGGCAGGGGTGTGAGTGGGGCGGCAGGGGTGTGAGTGGGGTGGCAGGGGTGTGAGTGGGGTGGCAAGGGTGTGAGTGGGGTGGCAGGGGTGTGAGTGGGGTAGCAGGGGTGTGAGTAGGGTGGCAGGGGTGTGAGTGGGGTGGCAGGGGTGTGAGTGGGGTGGCAAGGGTGTGAGTAAAGGCCACGTCCTTCCCCTTTCCCATCAACCACGTGCTCATGAATGAGTAACACCAAGGGCAGGGCATCGTGGTGAGTGGAGTGCCAGTGGTGTGAGTGGATTGACAACAGTGAGTATCCGTTCGTCTTCGATTTCCCCATTAACCATGTGCTCATGAACGAGTGTTTTTTGGTCGTGTGGATCCAGGTCGAAACTGTTTTTCTTAACCATGTGCTCCTGAACGAGTACTAGGGAGGAAAGGGCATTACAGTGGCGTGACAAGAGTGAGATTACTCACGCACACTCCCGCATCATCTCCTCCCCTCCCTTATCATCCACGTGCTGGTCATTGGTCAATACCCTGGATGGACTCGTCAATCCATTTCCTCTGCGTCCCCATCCTCTTTTCCGGCCTCTCTCTAAGCATTTCCACACCTTTTTACCTCTTCCTGGTCTCCCACCTTCTCCTCACGCCTGTCCCTCCTCTTCCCCCCCAGCCACACTAGGATGGCCCGGCCTTCTTCCCCTGTGTCGCTATAATCTATCTTGTTTTCCCTCTAACCATTCAGCTACCTTTCGCCCTTCCTTTCGCCCCCGCCCTTCCCCTCACGCCTCTCCCTCCTCCCAACTCCCAGCCACACCAGGACGGCCCGGCCTACTTCCCCTGTGTCGCCATCCTCTCTCTTGGCCTGCCTGGAACCATGGCGTTTTCTCCCCACCAGAGGCTACTGGAGTGCCGGGAAGAACGAGAGGGTGGAGCTGAGGGGGCAGGAGATGGGAAGGATGAAATGGGGCAAGAAGAGGCAGGCAAGCGGGATTTGTCCGGGGATGCATTGGTGATGAGGGAGAGCGTGGCTCTGCCTCCTCGCAGCCTGCTCGTGTTCAAGGATCAAGCATACACAGGTGAGCTGGGTGTGGGGAGAGGCAGGCGAGTGGGGTTCGTCTGGGGATGCAGTGGTGATGAGGGAGAGTGTGGCTCTGCCTCCTCGCAGCCTGCTGGTGTTCAAGGATCAAGCATACACAGGTGAGCTGGTGTGGTGGTGAGGTAGTGTGTGGTTGTGCCATCTCAGAGGCGACCGAAGTGGTGATGAGGGAGAGTGTGGCTCTGGCCCCTAGCAGCCTGCTTGTGTTCAAGGATCAAGCGTACACAGGTGAGCTGAACGCGTGAAAGGGGAGGGGCTGGGGGTACAAGAGGGGGGAGGAAGGGGTGAGGGGAGAAGGGGGAAATGAACGAGGGGTAGACATAGCATGATGACATGGCGAAATGGCAAGCGGGGTCTCTAGTACCGTATTATTCCGGCTATAGGACCCGGGGGACTTTCTACAAATGCAAAAAAAAAAAGCTAGGGTGAACATATAGTTGGCATACAATTTTTTAAGACCTGGGTGTGCTTATTTGTCTAACAATGTTATTGGATTTACCATGCAGTGTTCGTTTACAGTGGGGGGGGTCTTATATTCGTAACGGAAAACACCCCTCGTGTGCAAATTTCACGCGACCGGCGCGTCAGATCTGTGTCTGAATTCACGTTTGACACACAAAAACGTGTCAGAATCCGAATCTGACACATACAGCATGCCAGAATTCGAATTTTTGCCTATAAAAGCTGACGCGCAATTGCATTTACAACAACTGTATATAAAAAGGGGGGTCTTATAATGTTTTGGGGCAAAAGGGGGGTCCTCACATTTCGGTACCAAAATAAGAGTCCCAGTACCCTATAGAGAGTCCCGGGGGACCCTTTTACCGGTGGGTCCTATAGCCGGAATAATACGATAGCATTACTAGTAACTAGACCACTGTCTAATGTCAAGCATGTTGGGGAGGAGAACGATGCATGATGAGATTGCGGGCTAGGAAACGACGGAAATAAATTCCGCATGGTATTCAGATATCCTTATGTGCAATGTGTAACACCCTTTCGTTTTGTTTTTGTACTGCCAGATTACCTCCATGCGGCCACAGCCTTGGCGTCAAGCGAAGCTGTTTCGTCTGATTTTTCTTCATCAGACAATCCTGTCCGCGTATCTTTGACATGTAGATTCGTGCCACGTATCATGAAAGCCGTTTTCAAGATGAGGTGAATTCGGAGTTATCGTTGGAAATATAAATTGTATAATTTATAGAATGTGTTGGGCAGCTACGTCAAGCAGCAAAATAAAGCTAACTCAATCACAGATGAGAAATCGAAAACGAGGATGACAAATTTGCCCCATTGCCATCAATCCATCATATATCCACAGCGCGAAGGCTGGCCACATATCTCCTCCAATGGCCTCTCTTCGCGTTGCTTCCGCCTCTCTCCTCCCGTCTCCCCTACTCTCCTTCGAACCTCGTGTCACACTTCCGCGCTCAACCTCCGCTCCGCGCCTCACCTTCTGCGCTGCTCCTGCTCTCTCACGCCGACCATCCAGCATTCTCCCACCTCGACGCCCACTAGCTCTACTCTCGTGATTTCAGGGGACGAGCGCTCTTGCGGCAGTCCCTCTCGGACCGTTAGTGAGACTGCGAGTCTCACAACTCGGCGCGCGGCTTTAATCGGGTTGTCAGCGGTGATCTCGGCGCAATGCGCGGGTGAAAGCGGAGCAGCGGCAGCAGCAGGGGGGGACGGGAAACAGCGGGGTCTCTCTGTCGAGCAAGTAAAGGTGTGACTGAAACGCGTATGATTGAAATGAGTGAACTAGATGTGCATTCAACGGAGTGTCAACAGTGCTCCTCTCTCAGTGAAACAGCATGCTCAGCATGAGCTTACCATTATGATTTATCGCTGTTAATGGCACGATTTTGGTGGCAGGATATTATCGCACGTGACATTAGCGAGGGCCAGTACTTCGTTACAGGGGACCTCACAGCCTCTATTTATCGCGATGACTGCAGGTGGGCAGATTTCTTATATTACCTGTACTATCTACCCAGAACTGACGGTGGCAGAATGGCTGCGTAGGGAAATTATATGATTGAAACGAATGCGCATTGTGACAGCCTGATATTACAATGCAAAGCTGTATGATGCCAATTGGACGAACATTACTTTCGTTCATAGCACCCCTCTCTTTCCATATTCATTGATGCAGTGTGCTATAACGGATGAAATGCCCTGCTCCTAACGAATCGCTCCACTTCAGCATGTGAAACCTTATCCAACTTTAGTGTTTCTTCCTCATAAACCATGCGCATCAACCCGCATCACTTCCAGGCAAACTCATGAAAATCTAAATCTGTCCTCCATACAAGCCTCCCCGTTGCAGGTTCAAGGATCCAACCAATGACACCTCTGGGCTGGCGCGCTACCCGGCTGCTGTGGGTGTGCTCTCCGACCCGGCGTTCTCCAAGCAAGAGTAGTCACCTCATACAAAGCTGTACTCCATACAAGCCTCCCCATTGCAGGTTCAAGGATCCAACCAATGACACCTCTGGGCTGGTGCGCTACCAGGCTGCTGTGGGTGTGCTTTTTGACCCCGCATTCTCCAAGCAGGAGTAGTCACCTCCCACAAATCTGTACTCCATACAAGCCTCCCCATTGCAGGTTCAAGGATCCGACGAATGACACATCCGGACTGGCGCGCTACCTGGCTGCTGTGAGCATTCTATTCGACCCGGCATTCTCCAAACAAGAGCTGCTCTCCATTGCAGTCACCTCTGACAAATCAGTCACTGCCACGTGGCGACTTGGCGGGTAAGCTGGGAAGTCGAAGCACCGAATGAGGCTTTTTTTATGCTTCTTTCTTGCCCGTATCTGCAGCTTCTGTTAAGAGTATAGTTGCCAAACATGCTGTTGCCTCCTCCTTCCTCATCTCCCCCACTCGTCCCCTTTTCCTTTAACCGCGACCCCCCCCCACCCCACCTTCCCCAGCCCCCCTTTCCCCTGATTTTTTCCCCACCCCTCATGTTCCTCATTCCCTTCTTCCCTTCCTCCTCACCCCCCATCCCCTTTCGTGCCCCAACATCCCCCTCGCCCTTCTTGGTCTCTTGCCTTCTTCTGTTGCTCCTGGAATGCCATGAATCCAAGCAGGTACCTCAAGTTCCCTTGGCAGCCCAGGGTCGAGCCGTTCACAGGTATAATCCGTGCATGTTGTTGCTTCATGCTTCACATGTTTTTTGCTAAACAATGTGTGATTTTTATGATGTACCACCGTTGCTTTGGTTGTGCTGCTTATAACACAGGTTCTACTGTATATGAGCTGGATGATGACAACCTTGTGGCAGTGCACATGAGGTGTGGAGCATATCGCCCATCATGGCACTCATCGAGACATTCACGCCTACGCTCGGCCCCAAACAACTACAGTAGATTGCGATTTCTCAGTATATCCTAACACGTCAGTGGTGAGGTGACTGCTGACACGACCTTGTTTGAGGTGGTGAAGAGTACTTCATTTGTATCACTTAGGTATTTTATTGCTGCTGTTGTTGTATTTGACTGGTTTAAATCTATAGCGAGCAGGACAAGTGCTCTCGCCTCCCCCTACACCCAACCAACACCAGCCAGAGTCATTTTAAACCTAAATCAACCGTCAGTGACCGTTGTTTTCAATGCGTTATTCCTATCCAACCGTATTGTAGTGAGCAATAGGTCTGGTCGCACAGGCAAACCAGCATCAGCCGAAGGCTCCCTCGAGACTCTGCAGAAGGTATTTTCGGGATTGCTGAGCGGAATAGAGCCGAGGCGATCAAATTACGGGAGCCGGTAGGTTCATTCGATTGCCTGCTGCGAACCCGGTAGTAGATGCTCTGAGCAGCAAATGCGCTTACTAGCCGCACGTGCAGCTGTACCAGTCTCGGAGTTCCGAACCACCGACAAGTAGGGTAGCGGGTTCCGGTGGGTTGTGCTCACCAGCCGCGCGTGGATTGCGCGTGGTATACTAGCTGTAGTCGTAGCGGAAACGAACTTGAGCTGCGTCGTATTCACGAGGGCGTGAGAGGGGGCGAATGTTGCGTACGGGGACGCTTAGGCGGTGTTTGTACAGCTTATCCTGTACAATCAGCAGCAGCTACAGGAGCTTAGAGCTGTCCTGGTGATTGAAGCCGTCACGCCTGGAAGGGTTGCATCCACAATAGCTGACTCTTGTTAGCTCTCTCTCCGTCTCAGCTGTTCCAACTCAGATTTTTATAGAAATTAATCGCTGTTTCTAAAGGCAGAACCTTATAACTTGCACCGGGAGAGCAATGTCGAAGCCGCCGACTGCAGCGCTGCCTCCGTACCCGGATAGGTTCTACATCGCGGCTCGGTACGCGGCGATCCCGGGGACGGTGGACATTCCCGAGGGCGCGGGTAACTCCACGCAGTATTCCGACCTCACGTGCCTCGCACTCTACTCGCTCTACCAGCAGGTGTGTTGGGTGATGCTTGATGCGTGATGCGTGATGCGTGTTGCGTGGGTCGTGGTTCGCCACAATACGGGGACGGGCGCGGGTAATTCCACTCAGTGCTCCGACCTCCCGTGCCTCGCGCCCTACTCGCTCTACCAGCAGGTGCGTTGCTTGGTGCTTGGTGCTTGGTGCGTGGTGCGTAGTGCGTGGTGCGTGATGCGGGGTGGGTGTATCATGCTTAGTGCGTTTCTATCTGCGATGTTCAAGGTGCATGATGATACACTACCAGCCAATCGTACGCCTCTTGCCTGCCCCCCCTCTGCTGCTGCAGACGAGACATGGGCCGTGCAATCTTACAATGCCAGGCTATGGCCGTCGTTTTGACTCCTGGATCGCTTACAGCCACCCGCGCCAATGCGTTAATTTACTTGTTAGGCAGCTGCCCCTCCTCTGCTGCTGTTGCTGCTGCTGCGCCTTTCATTTTTGTTTCGCAGGCAGTACACGGGCCGTGCAACAAGCCCAAGCCATGGGCGTGGAACATAGTGGAGCTCGCCAAATGGCAGAGGTGGGTGGGTGGGTGGATGGGTGGGTGGATCAGTCAGATCAAATGGCAAAGTTGGGGGGGTAAAGATAGACGTGGGTGGGCCGTGCAACAAGCCCAAGCCATGGGCGTGGAACATTGTAGAGCTCGCCAAATGGCAGAGGTGGATGTGATTATAGCGAGAGGCTGGCAGGGAGGTTTTGCTGGCAGGGAGGTTCTTTAGGAGGAAGTTGAGAGGAAAGTGCATACCCCTGCTGGTTTCTGGAAACGAAAATTGTGCTCACCCTCACCATCACTCCTATCGCATGCTGTACCACCCCAGACCCCACCCAACCCCCTCCTCCCCTCCTTCTCCCTCCTCCCCATGGTTCTCATTGAATTCCTCTTTCCGTCGTATCGTTTCATTGTCTCTCATTTGTCCTGTCTTGTCACTGGCAGTGCCTCTCTCACTTCCTTCTTCTCCCCCTTTGCTCACGCACACTGCACTTGGATGGACGGAGCTGAGGAAGATGGTGCCACCCACGCCACTGCAGGTGGCTTTTGAGTCGACCATAGCATTTTCCCCCTTGTCCCCCTTTGCCCTGTGCGTTACATTACAGTTGGACAGAGCTGGGAAAGATGGCGCCAGTAGAGGCCATGCGATTGTTCGTGCGTGCTCTGGAGGTACGCATTTTTTCCTGGTCTCTTTGAACGAAGCCTGAAGCTGAGAGTTTGGGAGGTGACCGTTGAGTCGACTCAAAAGTGCTGTTTGTGCTGTTCCTGTTTCTTGAAGTCTCGAGGGAATGGTGTCGTTGCGAGTGAGCGTTGCGACGTTGACCGTGTTGTTGCTTTAGCTCTCTTGGCGGTGCTTGTTTCTCTTTCTCTTTGCATCCCTGCCTTTGCCAGGAAGTCTTATGATGTGCCTCCAAAGTCGTCTCATTAATCATGTTGCTTCTTGTGCCACAACACCTGTACGCGTTTCTTCTTTTCCCTAACTGTCTCTCTGTCATGTGGCATTGGCAGGAGGAGGACCCACATTGGTGGACCAACGCACAACTAATGGAAGCAACTGAACCAGTATGCACGTTTCTTTTTGCCTAACTTTGGGGGTGACTGCATCTGGTGCATTATGCCTTTGTTTGCTCGCCCACCACCTTAGTTGCGGAAGACGCGTCTAGCGTCTTAGACGCGCCCGTCTAGACGCAGCGTCTAAGACGCTAGACGCTAGACAGTGTAGATTAGACACAGTATTAGACGAAAACCCGGGCAGGCCAAAAAAAATGTTCGGGCGGACCAAAAAAAGTTATATGGGGCATTGGGAGGGTGGAGGACATGCACCTATGTCACAATGGATACTAGAAGACATGGTTGCACGGTGGTAGTAGCTAAACCCTAAGGGTTTTCGAAAGAGATTTGGAAGAAATGAAGGTAGGGGAGCACAAATGAGGGATTTGTGCTCCCCAACCTCTTGGTGGTTAGCCATAGAGGTTGGGTTTTCTAGATACCAAGCGGTGAAGTGTGGTTTGTGTTCAATTTTGGTTGGGGGGGATTCAAATTTGCTTGGGGGGCTGGTTTTTGTAATCGAAATGGGTGGGAAGGTGTTCTAATGGCGCAAAAATTGAATTTTGCGTCAAAATGGCGAATTTCGATTTCGCGGGCGCGATTTTTTTTTTCGGGCTGCCCGAAAAAATTTCGCCCAAGCGTCTTGCGTCTAGCGTCTAGACGCTAGACGCAAGACGCGTCGAGCGTCTTCCGCAACTAAGCCCACCACACTTGCTCCACCACACTCGTTCCACCACACTCAGTTTATTCTTGAGAGACCCTGAGTAGAGAAACTTTTGGAAACTCTTGTTCTGCACTTGATTTCTCCTCCCAATCTTCCTCCTTCCCCGCCCCTCCGCCTCTGCAACTACCCCCGCCCCACAGCATGCAGCAGCAGCAGCAGAGGGGTACGGCAGGGGCTATTCAGAGGGCTACGCTGCTGAGGGCTTCCCGGCAATGAATGGCGCTGCCTTCCCCCGGGGCCCCCCTGTGGTGGAGGACATGGGGGTGATGGCAGTGCTGCGCGCTCACGACTGCATCAACAAGTGGGTCGCTGCTCCTGTCACTGGGAGAAAACCGTCTGCCAGATACCAGGTGAGGAGGACAGGGGAGTGGCTGCTGCTGCTGCTGCTGCTGCTGCTGCTGCTGCTGCTGCTGCTGCTGCTGCTGCTGCTGCTGCTACTGTGAGCAGGAGGGAAAGATTCAGGTGGATGCGAGTGTTTTTTCAGGTGTTTTTTTAGGAGGAAAAGAATCAGGTGGATGCCGTGATGTGCGTGTCCCTCCCCTCTTTTCTCTCTTCACTCCCTCCCCCCCCTCCGGCCCCCGTCCCGCATCCTCGCCTCTTATATGTAGCATGCAGCATGTAGCATGCAGCAGAGATATTGGACGGGAGGATGTACATGGTGGGGAGCAACCGAGCCAGGTTCACCAGTGACGTGCATGTGCTGGGCCTGTCTCGTACCCATTTTCAACCCCCTACACCTGCCTCCTTCCTCTTCCGTCCCCTCCCTCCCTCTCGCCTGCCTCCCCACCTCCTATATGCAGCATGCAGCGGAAATCCTGGATGGGAGGATGTATGTGGTGGGGGGCAACAGAGCCAGGTTCACCAGTGACGTGCATGTGCTGGACCTCGCATCACTCGCCTGGTCTAAAATGGAGCTCTCTTCCCCTGCCAACGCTCTCCCACCCTGTGCTGGACACAGTTTGGTGAGTGCGTGCGTGTGTGTGCGTGTGTGTGTGTGTGCGTGTGTGTGTGTGTGCGTGTGTGTGCGTGTGTGTGTGTGCGTGTGTGTGCGTGTGTGTGTGTGCGTGTGTGTGCGTGTGTGTGTAACATACACGGAGTAGTGTGTGTGACGTGCACGTCACGCACTCTAGCTGTGACGTCGTGTAACGTGCATGTGCTGGAGCTCGCCTGTGCTCCTCTGTGCTTGTCTGTGCTTCCCTGTGCTCCGCTGTGCTGTTCCGCTCCTCCTCCCCTTCTGTTGTCTCTGCTCCTCCCCTTCTGTTGTCTCTGCTCCTCCCTCCATCTCGCAGCTCGTTCCGGACCAGTTGACTCTGCTGGGCATAGGAGTGCTTTTGAGGCAGATCATACGCTACCTTGTGCAATGCTACCCTGTCTTACCCTGTCTTTCCCTGTCTTACCCTGTGTTACCCTGTCTTACCCTGTGTTACCCTGTCTTACCCTGTGTTACCCTGTGTTACCCTGTCTTACCCTGTGTTACCCTGTGTTACCCTGTGTTACCCTGTGTTACCCTGTGTTACCCTGTCTTACCCTGTGTTACCCTGTGTTACCCTGTGTTACCCTGTCTTACCCTGTGTTACCCTGTCTTACCCTGTGTTACCCTGTGTTACCCTGTCTTACCCTGTGTTACCCTGTCTTACCCTGTCTTACCCTGTGTTACCCTGTGTTACCCTGTCTTACCCTGTGTTACCCTGTGTTACCCTGTCTTACCCTGTGTTACCCTGTCTTACCCTGTCTTACCCTGTGTTACCCTGTGTTACCCTGTCTTACCCTGTGTTACCCTGTCTTACCCTGTGTTACCCTGTGTTACCCTTCACCGCGCAGGTCATTTTAGACGAGGTGACTCTGCTGTGCATAGGAGGATTCTTCAAGGATGGCGCAGAGAAGATGATAGGTGAGATGGGTTGAGATGGGTTGAGATCGGTTGAGATGGGTGAGATGGGTTGAGATGGGTTGAGATGGGTGAGATGGGTTGAGATGGGTTGAGATCGGTTGAGATGGGTGAGATGGGTTGAGATGGGTTGAGATGGGTGGGATGGGTTGCAGCAGTGGTCGCAGAGTCACGTCAATCCTTCATTGTAATCCCACAAGAGGAAGTGACTCTGCTGTGCATAGGAGGATCCTTCAAGGATGGCGCAGAGAAGATGACATGTGATTTGTAACGACGTTGTGGCTATGGATAGTCACAGAACGTTTTAGTACGTTGCTGTTCTTCTGTTTTGAAGTAACCTGTACTCGAAAGCACTCCATGTGACAGTGAGCCTGCTGTACCGATTTCCGTTTGCAGTGGCAAAAGCAATTATTCTGACCTTTTTTTCTGGACAGTTCTTGAGCTGTTCCGTCTGTGTATGCTTCTTCTTTCATCTCGTGTCACGGCATGGCAGTGCGGGCATTGGATGTGAGCACCAAGATGTGGCGGGTGATGAAGACGCGCGGTCAAATACCCGTGAGTGCACACCGCACCCACCCCACAGCCGTGGCCTGTGGCAGGCCTTCTGTTTGCCCCTGGCTCTTTCACCTCATGGAATGGCAGTACAGACATTGCATTGGGATGGGATGTGAGTGGCAAGATGTGGCGGGTGATGAAAACACGCGGTCAAATACCTGTGAGCGCACACCCCACTCCACACAGAAATTTCTCTTCCTGCCCCACCTATCTGCCCTGTGCTCTCTCATCCCCTTTCTCTTTTTTCATCCTGGCATTGACACCCCTGTTGTCCGCAGTGCGCGAGGGGAGGGCACAGCACAGCCAAGGTGTGGGTGGGTGTTTGGTGTGTCTGTCCATTTTGACCCATGTCGGCCACACTGCAACCATATGTACCCCTGTATACTCCCTTCAACCACTACAGTGTGCGAGGGGAGGCCACAGCACGGCCAAGGTGGGGTCGACGGTGTGGGTGTTTGGAGGGGAGGATAGCAAGAGGCGATTGCTCAACGACGTGTACAGCCTGGACCTCACCACCTTCGTGTGGGACAAGCTGGACACCATGTGAGTGGGTGGGGGGGTGAGAGCACGTGAGCGGGTTGTGCTTGCAGGTGATTGTCTGGTGGTAAGAGCGCGGAGAGAGAGAGCACAGTGTTTGGAGGGGAGTACAGCAAGAGGCGGCTGCTGAATGATGTATACAGCCTCTATCTCACGACCTTCATGTGGGACAAGCTGGACACCACGTGAGTGGCTTGTTGTGGTGGTGGTGGTGAGTTCTTGCTGGTAAAAGTGCTGGTAGACCAACATGGTGTTTGGAGATGGGGAAGACAGCAAGGGGCGGCTGCTGAACGATGTGTACAGCCTGGACCTCACAACCGTTGGTGAAGAGGTGTGTACAGCCTGGACCTCACAACCCACAACCGTCGACTCAAAAAACGATGTGTACAGCGTGGACCTCACAACCGTTGTGTGGGACAAGCACGACATCACGTGAGTGGGAGGGGGGGGATGAGCATGTGAGAGGGAGGATGTGAATGGGAGAGAAAGAGCATGGGAATATGATAGTGAGAAGGGGGGGGGGGGGGGTGTTTCTTACCTCTCTCCAGTACACAACAAGCACCACCTCACCATCCACCTCACTACACCACTTCCTTCTCCTTTTTGAGGCGCCTAAAATGCACTCACACCACTTCCTACTCCTTGCCGTCTCGTCGCGTGCTGATGTGACTTTTGAGTTGACTCAAAAGTCACCTCTTTTTGAGTCGACTCAAAAGTCACCATCAACCTCACTCACACCACTTTCTTCTCCTTGCTGTCCCGTCGCAGGGATTTTTTGAGAATTCTCAAAATCGCTCCAGAGCAACGCCCCCCACCTCACACTCCTCATGTGACAGAAGGTGCTCCCAGAGCCGGCCAGTGTACAACGAGCACTACCTCACCCACCACCTCACGTGTAGAGACGTCTCAAAAACACCCTCTCTACCAGTGTACAGCGAGCGAGCACTATCTCACCAGCTCACACTCCTTCTGACGTTCTGACGTTTCGCGCCTTCCTCACCATCTAGCTGACCTGCTATCCCTCTTCCCTTCCTTGTTGTGCTGTTTTCCGTACAATCCCTTTCCCCAGAGGAACACCCCCCCTGCCCAGGGCGGGACACACAGCGACGGTGTACAACGAGTACTACCTCACCATCTTTGGGGGCGGCTCCCACTAGCTCGCTCACACCTCACGCTCACACCACTTCCATCCCCTGCTGTGCCCTTCCAACCTTGCTCCAGAGGAACGCCCCCTCTGCCCAGAGCGGGACACACCGCCACAGTGTACAACGAGCACTATTTGACCATCTTTGGCGGCGGATCGCACTCCATGTGCTTCAACGATGTGCATGTGCTAGACCTAGACGCGGTAAGAGCTGCTTCAGGTGTATATGTGTGTGTGTGTGTGTGTGTGTGTGTGTGTGTGTGCGTGTGTGTGTGCGTGTGTGTGTGTGTGTGCGTGTGCGTGTGCGTGTGTGTGTGTGTGTGTGTGTGTGTGTGTGTACGCCCCCCTCTCCTCCCTCCCACTCCATGTGCTTCAACGATGTGCATGTGCCTGATCTGGACGCTGTAAGGAGTGATCCCTGTCTAGAAGCAGTTATGGTTGGTCAAGTGATCCCTGCCAGAGACCTACGGCAACCTGCCCTCCCCCCCCAGGCGCTGCTCTGCTAGTCTGCAACTTTCTTTCCTTCTCACAAACCTCCTCTCTCCTCCTCCCTCTCCCCTCTTTCCTGCCAGGCCGAATGGTCCCTGGCAGAGACCTATGGCAAGGTGCCTTCCCCCAGAGGTGGAGCTAGCATGGCGGGCACTGCCACACTGATTCTCTTGCCCCTTCTGAGGCGCCTCAAAAACTGATTCTCTTGCCCTTTCCCTATACCCTCTGCAACCCTTCCCTCTCCTGTGTCTCCCCAGGCCGAGTGGTCACTGGCAGAGACCTACGGCAAGGTGCCCTCTCCCCGTGCTGGCCTCGTGGGAGTGGCGTTTGGCAGCCTCTGGTTCATCATGGGGGGAGGGGACAACCACGGGGGCGTGTCTGAGACAATGCTGCTGGACCTGGACTCGCTGGTCTGGTCTGTGGTTACCACATCTCTGGAAAAGACACCGCTTGCTTCAGAGGTGAGTGGAGAGAAACGGGGAGATAGAAGTGTGGGTAGGACACACAGCCATAGAAAGGGTTGTGGCAGGCAGCAGTGAGTGAGGGTATCGACAATGCTGCTACTCAATGGAGCTTGACTCTCAGCACAGTGTGGTGGTTACCATACCATGTCGCTTGAGGAAACGGCTTTTCAGGCGCCTCAAAAGTCGTCTCAGTTTTTGAGGCGCCTCAAAAATAGGACACACAGCCGTAGAAAGGGTTGTGGCAGCAGTGAGTAAGTGAGGGAGCTTGACTCAATGGAGCTGCTACTCAATGGAGCTTGACTCTCAGCACAGTGTGGTTACCATGTCGCTTGAGGAAACGGCTGCTGGCTTCTGTCAGAAGTGAGTGGAAGGGATGGGTTTGTTACTGTCTAGGACATAGTCACATAGTGAAGCTGCTGGTGTCAAAAGCGAGTCATTTAAATGGTTGTTTACATACAAGGGGAGGGGATACCTCAATTTCCTCTACTTTGACCCTTCTACCGTACTGCGTTCCTTCCTTCTGAGAATTCTCAAAAGTGGATCAAACTCACCCCAAAATCATCTCCCCCCTCTCAACCCCACCAAACACCCAACACAACCACCCAGGGTCTCTCTGTGGTGCCTGTGGGGACATCTCTTGGCCCTGTGCTTGTAGCGTTCGGGGGCTATAACGGGCGGTACAATAACGAGGTATTCCTATTGCTCCCCGACACTGCCGCGCTCTTGAGAGCAGCAGAGGAGGAAGAGGAAGCTGCAGCTACTGCTGCAACTGCTGGTGCTACAACCGCTGCAACAACTGCTGCTGCTGCTGCTACAGATAGTGCTACTGGTGCTGCAGCAGGCTCAGCGTCTCAACTACCGCCCTCAGCAGCAATTGAAAACAGCAATTCCCAACCTGCTGACTCCACCACTGCATCCTCAGCTCCGGCAGCAGGTTCGGCAGCAGGTTCGGCACCTCCTCCTTCCCTTCCCTCTGGCGCTGCTGCTGCTCTTGGCCCCACTCCTTCCGCACCTGCTGCTCTCCCCCCTGCCGCACCCACTACTGGAATGCCCCCTGCCACTGCTGCTGGGGGAAAACAGATAGTCCGAGCAGGATCTGCATCCAATATCATCGGTACCGCCCCTCCAGGTGGAATCCCAGGTGGAATTCCAGGTGCTGCTGCTGTTGCGGCACCTGGGCACGGGCCGTCTTTGTCAGCAGGGGCGGTGGTGGGGGTGGAGGATGGAGGGGAGCTGTCCCCCACGTCGAGAGATGCGGTGCTGCTGGCGCAGTTGGAGGAGGCAGAAGCAGCCGCCACCAGAGCAGAGAAGGTGGCTCTCAATGTGAGTATGAGCACTTGTGTATGTGAGTATGAGCACTTGTGTATGTGAGTATGAGCACTTGTGTATGTGAGTATGAGCACTTGTGTATGTGAGTATGAGCACTTGTGTATGTGAGTATTCTGCTGAGGGTAAACAGGTCGAGGGATGCAGTGCTGCTGGCACAGTTGGAAGGGGCAGAAGCAGCCGCGACCAGAGCAGAGAAGGTGGCTCGCAATGTGAGTCTCCCAATTCGAGTAAACACTAATTTGTTGTGCTGCCAGCCCAGTCTACATTGCTGACGCAGCCGAAGCTCCCCTCTTGTCTTTGCTGCACTCTCTCACAATTCTCTGTTCCGTTCCCATAATCTCCTCCTCCTCCCCCAGGTGCTGGCTGAATCGACTTTTGAGTCGACTCAAAAGTCAACTCGCTGTTCCGTTCCCATAATCTCCTCCTCCTCCCCCAGGCGACTTTTGAGGCGCCTCAAAAGTGTTCCCATAATCTCCTCCTCCTCCCCCAGGCGACTTTTGAGGCGCCTCAAAAGTGTTCCCATAATCTCCTCCTCCTCCCCCAGGCGCTGGCTGAATCAAGCCAAACAGCCGCAGAGGCACGGGCGGATGCATGGGCTGTCGTTTTTATAGGCGCCTCAAACATAGATTCCTCCTCCTCCTCCTCCTCCTCCTCCTCCTCCTCCTCCTCCTCCTCCTCCTCCTCCTCCTCCTCCTCCTCCTCCTCCTCCTCCTCCTCCTCCTCCTCCTCCTCCTCCTCCATCTCCCCCTCCCACCCCCACCCCTCCCCCCAGGCGCGGGCTGAAGCGAGTCAAACTGCTGCAGAGGCTCGGGCAGATGCATGGGCTGCCATTGCCAAGGTAAGCACGTGCAAGTGTGCTTAGTCTCTCCCCCTCCCCCCCCCCTTCCCCCCCTCCCCCCCTTCTCCCTTAACCTTTCTTGGCATGGCATTTGATCGATCGATTGTTTGGTCGATTTGACATTCGATTGTTTGGTCGATTTGACATTCGATTGTTTGGTCGATTTGACATTCGATTGTTTGGTCGATTTGACATTCGATTGTTTGGTCGATTTGACATTCGATTGTTTGGTTGATCTGAATGTCAGTCACGTGCATGCACGGTGTGACTTATGAGAATCCTCAAAAGTCACGTGCATGCTCCGAACCCCCCTTCCCCCCCGCCCACCCCTCCTGTCCGTCCCCCCACATTTCTACGGTAAGTTAGGAGCAGCTGGCGACGGCCATCAGAGAGAAGGGCAGGGCAGATCTCCATTCATTCTTTCATCACACATTCCCTCCTCCCCCCCCCTCCGCTTCCCCCTCTGTCAGGCACAGATGGGAGGTGGACCTGGTAAAGCAGCAAGTAGCGACGGCAATCAAGGCGAAGCAGACAGATGGAGGTGTTACCTACCCTCCCCGCAATCCCCTCTACTCACTCCCTTTGCCCCCGTCAGGCACAGATGGAGGTGGACCTGTTCAAGCAGCAGCTGGCGACGGCAGTGAAGACTCTTACATGGTTACACCCCTGTATGCCTGTTCTGTTCCCTCTCCCTCCTCTCCCTCTTCTCCCTCCTTTCCCCCCCCGTCAGGTGCAGATGGAGGTGGATCTGCTGAAGCAGCAGCTGGCGACGGCAGTGAAGGTGAAGCAGACAGATGGAAGTGCTACGTACCCCCCCCCTAATCCCCTTTACACACCTTTTACCCCCTTTCAGGTGCAGATGGAGGTGGATCTATTGAAGCAGCAGCTGGCGACGGCAGTGAACGCGAAGCAGACACTATTCCATACATCCCCTCTCCATTCCTACACTCCCCTCCTCAACCACCCCTGCAGGCACAGATGGAGGTGGATCTATTGAAGCAGCAGCTAGCAACAGCCATCAAGGCGAAGCAGCAAGCAGAGGATGAGATGGCGGAGGGGCAGGCCAAGGTGGTGGCGGCTCAGGCTGCCTCTGCTAGCGCGCAAGCAGAGGCAGGGCAAATCAGGAAGGACTTGAATGATTGCAGAATAAAGGTGAGAACTTGGGAGTGGGAGAAGGGCCTACTGGTGTGTAGACATGAGCACAAGGGCGAACACCTGTTCGGTTCGCCTCGAACACAGGTTTGTTTTTTTTGCTTAAAGTGTTCGCCAAACAGTGTTTGAGGTTCGCCCGAACACGTTCGTGTTCGGGCCGCTGCTGCAATTTGCCCCGCGACGAACACGAACGTGTTCGAGGTTCGCCCGAACACACCTTCACAGGCGAACGGCGAACACCTGTTTTTGTTTAAAGTGTTCGCCGAACCGAACAGTGTTCGGTTCGGCAAACGGATGTGTTTGTGTAGGGGCGAACACGAACATGTTCGTGTTCGCCCCTTGCTCATCCCTACTGGTGTGGGTATGCCGTACCTGGTCCTTGAGAGAAATGGGGGGCAGTGAATGAGATGGCGGAGGGGCAGGCCAAGGTCGTGGCGGCCCAGGCCGCTTCTGCTAGTGCACATGCTGAGGCAGGCCAGATCAAAAAGGACCTCAATGAATGCAGAATAAAGGTGGTGACGGTTGAGAATGGGAAGAGCGTGTTGTTGTAGCTCCTTTATGTAGGTAGCCACATAAAGGAGCCTTTGTGTAGGTAGCCACATAATGGAGCCTTTGTGTAGGTGCATGAGGTGGAGGCGGAGGTGACCAAGAAGTCGGGTGCGGATGGGGGTATGGCCACACTGCTAAGGGACTATCCTTTGACTCTATCAAATCAACTGTACGGTATATTGACTGTGACTGTATCTTGTACGAATCTCCCTTGTGACTGTATCCATGTTATACCAACCCTTGCTCACCCCACAGGTGCATGAGCTAGAGGCGGAGCTTGCCAAGAATTCGGGGGCGGATGGGGGGAGATGACCGTGAAAATTGCGAATAGTGACTGTATCAATCGTAGCTATACCAATTGTAATTTTATGCATGTTACCACCCTGCCTCACCCCACAGGTGCATGAGCTAGAGGCGGAGCTTGCCAAGAAGTCGGGGGCGGATGGGGGAATGGCGACACTGCAAAAAGACTATGCTGCTGTGAAGAACGCCCTGGCTGATATGGAACAGGTGGGATGTGGTGGGGTTTGGATAATTGTATGTTACGAGATGTGGGGGAGGTGGGATGTGGGGTGAATTCTGGGTGTCGAGTAAGGGGAATGGCATCGTTGCAGGACCTTTGCACCCCTCCATTTCCTGCTCACCCACCCTCACACCCAACCCAACCCCGCCCTCACACCCAGGAACTCAAAACTGCAAGAACAAGCTACGCAGCAGAGCAACCGCGGTGCTTCCGGCTGGAGGTGGAGGTGGCAGAGTACCCGGCAGAGGCTGGCCGGCATGGCGGATCTGGAGAGGGAGGTGAAGCTTCTGTGTGCACATCAAAGGCCCCTTTAACTCCTTTTTTTTCCCTGCCTCCTCCACCCCAACCCACCCTACCCCACCCTACCCCACCCTATCAGGAGTTGACGACAGCAAGAACGACCCTGGCAGCCGAACAAGCGCGGTGCTTCCGGCTGGAGGTGGAGGTTGCAGAGTACCGGCAGAGGCTGGCAGGCATGGCGGATCTGGAGAGGGAGGTGGAGCTGCTTCAGAGGCAGCAGGCTGCAGCTGATGCCATGGCTGCTGCTGCTGCTGCTGGCAAGGGCAAGGGCTGGTGGGGAGGGGGGAGGTGACGGAATGGGTAGGGATGGTGGACAGGACAGGAGCTGGTGATTCAGATGTAGAGGGACTGGTAGGGGAAAGGTAGAGGGAGATGAAGTTTTCAAGGTGTTCCAGAAACAGGCTGGCAGGCACGGCAGATTTGGAGAGGGAGGTGGAGCTGCTGCAGCGGCAGCAGGCTGCTGCTGATGCCATGGCTGCAGCTGATGCCATGGCTGCTGCTGATGCCATGGCTGCTGCTGCTGCCATGGCTGCTGCTGATGCCATGGCTGCTGCTGCTGCCATGGCTGCTGCTGATGCCATGGCTGCTGCTGATGCCATGGCTGCTGCTGATGCCATGGTTGCTGCTGATGCCATGGCTGCTGCTGATGCCATGGCTGCTGCTGATGCCATGGCTGCTGCTGCTGCGGGGAAAGGAAAGGGCTGGTGGGGAGGGGGCAGGTGATATGAGGAAGGTGGGGGACGGTGCGGAAAAGGGAAGATAATTTAGGAAGAGGGAGGTGGAGTGGAGCTGCTGCTGCTGCTGCTGGGAAGACTAAAGGCTGGTGCGGAAGGGGCAGGGGGGTGGGGGAGGGATTGGGAGGGGGGAGGTGATTGGGAGGAAAAATAGTAGTGGGAGCTGATGCTATGGCTGCTGCTGCTGCCGGCAAGGGCAAAGGGTGGTGGTGATGGGATGGGGGAAGGTGACCAAGGGGAGGTGGTTGAGGAGTGTGATGGGTCCTGAAGAAGAAACGGACGAAAGGGTGTGATGGTTGTGTTTATACCCTTGAGTGCTTGGGAAAAACTGTAGGTGGATTGTTGGCAATGGTGACTTGTGGATTCAAGAACAGTAAGCAAGTCCTAAATTGAAGATTTGTTTGAAGTAGGCAAAATCAGTATTGTTGACAGTTCAAGTGCAACCATGTTTTTAAGAAATGAGACTGAAGCATTTTTCGAGCTTGAACAACCGATCCTTATGCCATAAATTTAAACCCTGCCCAGATTACGTTAGGTGCATACTTAGGAAATATACTTAAATTATCTACAGAGTGAGCTGCTGCGTGCATTTCTGAGCAAATTAGCAATCTCCGCCACCTTGCATTTGCCTCTTCCAGCACTCCAAATCTGTGAGCATCTGCCTATGCTGCAGAATCAGAGCCTCCTCATAACATATTCTTCCTGCCTCATCATCACGACCTTGCAGTGCCCATAAACCACAGCAAGCTGCACGTGGCATCAAGATTGTATCATCATGATCCCCAAAAAGTCACCGATAGTCATGATCCTCCTGTGCCCGCCCATAAGCCACAGCAAGCCTGAACTTTGCCGGTTTTGATTCCACCCAGGACAGGAGCTCCTGCCTGCATGCTTTCAGCAAGCGACACATGCACTTGCGTTGACGGGAATTGACAGGTGGCGCTCACGTTGTCAGCAGATGACAGCTGGCACTTGCTGCTGCTTCAGATACTCCAGTGCCTGCTGCAGAATCAGCGCCTCCTCATAATCCTCCTCACCGTTCACATGTACCCCTGCATCCCACACCTTATTCGTTGCCCTCTGCTTCTGCTGCTTCTGCTGCTGCTGCTGCTGCTGCTGCTGCTGCTGCTGCTGCTGAACCTGTTTCTCCTTCTGCTCCTTCTGCTGCAGCAACAGTTGCTGCTGCGACTGTACAAGAGTTGACTTCACACCGCATGAACCCCACAGACTTGTAACATCCTTGGCACAATCCTCCCTGTCAATCCAGTCCCTGTCAGCACAATTTCTGTGAGCATGATAAAAGCCCAAACCGTCAGACGTTACACACTTCTGTTTGCCCTGCTGGCCCTTTTCAATCTCATCCACACTCCCCTTCAGAATCGCATCTCCATTGATCCTATCCCAGAAACTCAGGCCCTTCTGCTCCTTTACCTCAATGCCATTTTCCCTTCCATCATTACCATTGCGTACGTCCCATCCGTTCCTTCCGTCCCCTCCGTCATCTCCGTCCCATCCCCTGCACCCATCCATCCCCGTTAAGAGCAGCTTCCCTACAGTCCCCTTCGACCCCTCCAGCCCCTGTAAGATCCCCTGCAGAACTCGCTCTCCCTCTCCCGCCTCGATCAAATCCGCCTGCAGCTGGGCCAACCGCCTATAGAGCTCTTCGGTAAAAGCCTTCTCTGTAAGCGCGAGCTCATGACGGAACCCGCCTGAGTGTATTGCCCTGCCGCCGCGCTCCCCCCCTGCTGCTGCCTCTCCTCCCCCCGCCGCCCCCGCCGCCCCCACCGCCGCCGCCGCCGCCGCCGCCTCTTCCTCTGCTTGCAGGAACACGTCTCGCGCCTCGGCCGCCGCTGCTTCTACCTCCCACAGCCACGCCTCCGTACTCGCTACAGACATCTCCACTTGCTGCAACTCCGCCGCGGCCTCTAGACACTCGGATGCGCAAGCAGAAGTCTCACCACCGCCACCACCAGCACCAGTGGCACCGGCAGCGGCGGCGCTGGCGGTGGCCGCGGCGGCATGACTTTCCGCCAATGCCTGACTCGCCTCCGCTGGCCGTCTGTCGGTGCTTGCCCGTCTGCTACTCACCATACTCGCCGGAACCGAGAATGATGCCCTACCCGTGTAGCGGTTACACGCTCCTCCTTTCCGCCCGCAGATCGATGCGCCAGCTCCGGCCCCCGTTCCCCCCCCGCCGGCTGTTTCTACCGCGTCCGCCGCGCCCCCGCCGGCGCACCTGCCTTGCACGGCGCTGCGGCTTCTGCTAATCCCGCGCGGGGATTGCTCCGCCACGTTCCGCGCGCGGATCACCCGCGCGCGCATGCCCGCCAGCTCCGCCATCACCGCGCGGACCTGCTCCTCCCGCTCCGCCAGCATTCCGCGCAGCAGCTGCAGCTGCGACCCCACCACCCGCGCCTGCAATTCCGCCAGGTCTAACTGCCCCTCCGCCAGTTGCGCGCGCTCCCCCAGCTCCTCCGCCGAGTGTGCGTGCTCCCCTGCGTCCTCCGCCAGCGCGCAATCCGGCGCATGTACCAGGCTGGCAGGCTGTACCGCCTGCGGCTGTAGCGGCGCTACAGACGGCGAGTGCTTGCTGTGGCATTTTTGTCGTTTTTCTAACAAGCAGAGGAAACTGGCAGGCGCGGCCGTGACCGCCGCGGCCGCAGGCGCGGGGGCGGCGGAAGGGACGCAGGCAGAGGCAGTGGTTGGCGGAACCACGTGCGCGGACGCAGTCAGACTGACCCTCAGCGATTGAAAGCGCTCCGACTGACTAGAGCGCTGGCTGAAGGGTAACTGAGTCGCCTGACTCGATTCGAACACCGGCGCGTTTTCCGCTCGAGCGCTGCACTGCGTCACATGCGGCGCTTGCGCCGCTGCTGCCGCGTTCTCCGCCTGAGTCACAATCCGCACGACTCGCTCACACGTCACCGTTTCGTGATTGGACGCGCGGAGGTCTGCCATGGTTTCCCGCAATGAGGTATGATGGTTATAAGCATCACGGTGATTGGTAAGCTGCGTGCTCGGGGTGTTGCTCGTGCCGCTGGCGCTGCTGCTGCTGGCTCCGCTGCTTGCGCTCGTGCTCGTGCTAGTGCTGCCGTCCTGCACGATAAACGCGCTTCGCCCGGTTACCGCACTCCTCTCAGCGCAGGCGACGTTTCCGCGCATCGCACGGCGGGTCGTTGCCGTTGTTGTAGTCGTGGTCGTCGACTCTACCGTCGCCGCCAAACCGTCGCCGTGTCGCTTGCCCGGCTCTGCGACAGCGACGCCTGTCGCCCTGCGACGAGTCCATCGCTGCCAGACCAGAACCTCGAGCACGCGATTGAATTGCATCGCGCCGGCTGTTGCGCCTTGCGAAAACACCCGCGGAGGATTTAGGCAAGCCGGCACAAGCCGCGGACTCGGCGGGTGAAAACCGGAACGAAAGCGCGAGGAGTCGTCGCGAGTATACTGACTTGTCGGAGAGGATGAAGGGTCATCGCGAGGGCTGAAACGCGAGGAGGAAATTGGGTACGGGGACCGCCATGGAAAGCATTGTACGACGGCTGTTGGATATTCGTAGTCGCCTGCGTCGGGGATGGTAAGTCTTTCCGGGGCTAAATCGGAGTCCATTGTTCCATAAATATTAGGACGAAATGAAGGTCAAAATGCTGTGGAGAAATGAAGGTTAAGTTAATGGGAGCAAACGGCTTTCAGGAATAATGAAGAATTACCAGGGTTAGCGCCTAATTCTTTGATGTCAGAACTCGTTGTGACGGCGAGGCTGATTAGACTTGAAAACTAGGCAGACTGACGCGGACGACGCGGAGTGGTAGTATACAGACGGACAGAACCAGAACAACAAGGCGCTGAAAGATGCAGCTAGCATTAGTCATAACCAAACCCCTCAGTCAGTAATCTCCCTTGGTTGGTCTTTAGTCCTCCAGCAAGGATAATCTCCTCTCCATGTCAGCTGATCTCCATTCTCACCCAAATGCTGCTTCTGATTTTGTCTGGAAAGCTCCTTTCCTTTCCCTGCTGGTTTCATCCTTTCCTCTCCCTAAAATCCATGGCGTGAAACATGGGTTGTCTTGTTCTCAACCATAGTTCCGAACCACGACGGTAACCATATGCTTTGCAGCTCCATTTGCCCGTGGCGATGTTCGCAGGACCGCACTCAGGATGCGTTTTTTTTTTTTTAAATGACAGCCAGGTTCCTTCCTCGGTTCAGTCAGGGTCAGGATCAGCTGGTTCGGCACAGTCGACATTTAGGTTCGGTGGAGGAGAAAGTGACCAAGTACAGAGTTGCCAAGCATTGCCGACCAGCCCAAGGAACCTTTCCACATCACCTTGGGGATACCTTCCGCTTTTCCCCCAGCTACGCGGAAGTTTGTCCTACAGAACAGAACATCGAACACTCGGGTTGGCTGTGTTTCCGCCACGTATGTACCAGAGAAAGACTGTCGGCAGTGCTGAGTCAACAGTGTCAAAGGGGACCGTTGGTTGGTTGAGGCGGGGGAAGTGTGCTGCTCGTCCTAGTTCTGGGGTTGGCTGGACAGCTTGAAGGCAACAAGCAAAATCTGTCGGTTCAGTTCGGGACTTTCTCTGGTTGCTCGAAATGACGAGGCATTCAGATAAGACCAAAAATATTACGCGGTATTAGCATGGGGAAACATTGAACTGTAGAATAATAACACAGACTTACACTGAAGCAATCACCCTGATTAAGTACGAACGATTAGACACTACAAGCAACATAAATACCCATTGGTGCTTTGAACATAAGCCTGCAACTTCGACCTGCAAAGACATGAGTGAAACCCGAAACAATGGAACAGCTACAAGTGCAACACAATGGAGTCCATTCGCTACGTTGTAATCAACATAAAAAAAAAAATACCAATTGGTAACTGAGTAGAGTAGTAAAAATAGAAAGAAAACCAGTAGAAAAAGCACTGTTTCCATTCCAGGTGCGAAGGTGACTCCATGGGTCAGAAAACGACTTCATGTATCGTATCGCCACGTTCAAGAGACCCTCAAGATCGTATACCACATGAAGACGGTGTATTTCCGCGTCTCACTTGTTCCTTTTGGATGTTGTCAAAGGGGCATAGAACGAGACGAAGGCAACGAAGCAAGCAGGCAAGGCACGGGTCTACCGCACCAACACGCACACGGAGGGCTTAGCCCTCCCACAGAAAATACTTTCATTGATCTCGGCACCTGCCCCGTAAGCGCACCCATAAGGGCAAGGTGCAAAGACAACAACCACAAGGTCCTAACCTAAGCACAAGTACAAGATACAGAAAAAATAGGCGATTGGATATCTACAATCACAAACCAAACGTCACAGAAAAGGTTGAAAAGTGTTTCCAAATTTGACGATCCCAATGGATGCTCGTCCCTCGCCCTGCTGCTTGTTGCTCCAAGACAGCACCTGCCAAGCAACTGACACATAACAGCCCTAACATAGACACCGATTTCCATCAATAGAAGAACCACTCACACTCAGAAACTCATCGAAGCCATCATACAGAAAGACGTCGAACGCCACGGCTGTTGGAGCTCCGAGTACTGGTCATTATCCTGAAACCCTAAGGAAGGCAAAGACACTGACAACCTCTTCCAATAAAGTGTTGCCTGCCGGACTGGAGTGGAGAGACCTCTCGCTCGGACTCATCAAAACGAAACCCTCGAAAGTGACATGAGCGGACCTCTCTGACCTCGAAAGAACTGGCTGACGAGCCTGAGTTGCTCGGCATGGTGACCGTGCTTGACGAGCCGCTCTCGAGGCTCGGGACATTCTGGTGAGTTGCAGGAAGGTTTGAAGCGGGTGAACCTGGTCCGATATCATTATGTGGGCTGCCCGAAATGTATACAGAGATTTCGCGCATCTGATCCTGTCGAAAAAATATCGGAAACATCGAATATTCTTATAGTTATAAACTTCGAAACTCATTTCACATTTCCAGCGTCGCGAAAAGGGCATTTTCACGTTGCCCCGCTAATCAAGTTCGGTGATTTATGCCTTGTTGGCCAAGCGACTGGCAAACCTCGAAAACCTCAAACTCGTCCAGACCGATTATTTCGTTCCAAACCATCCAGCATGGCAGGCTTGGATGGATAACTGATCTTGTAGCCTGGGCTAGACCCTCACCACCGCTAGACACTGGCGAACACCTGTTACTAAATTTCCCTAACAGAATTATCTGCTCAACACCAGTCCAACCTTCCCTCCATAATACAAGCTGATTACCACTAATCAATTCGTGCTCACGCCCCCCCAAGTTGAGAGAAGTTAATGTTGCAGGTATGATTTGACACAGAACTTCAAATTTTTAGATGGAAGAACTACCAGGCAGCTGTCTGAGCCCTTCCAGTAGCCTACCATTCTTTCAAACTGGGGCATCCGAGTTTTACTGTACCTACCACTCGCAATGTCCACAGCACGTATACCGCCAGAGACTGCATCAACTTCTTATGGCACACCACTAGAAAGCATGTTGCAACTCCAAACAATTGTAATCCTGATACTTCCATTCCATCACCCATACAAATCTTGTCCCTGCTGGGAGATGGAATCCTGTCACTCAGGAAAAACTGAAGGATGTCAGCAAGACAATTTCTCACATATCAAGAATCTGATTAAAATGAAGAGTAATGAGCAGGGTGAGACGGCTTAGGGGCATAAGCAGATCAAGTGGGTACAGACCTGATCATTGACAGACACTCCACGCAGTGCAGCGCATAAGCCAAATTCAGATGCATGAACAATCGGGCATCACGACTTCGAACCGTTACAGATGGAATAACAAAATATGGAAACAGTATTGCAAAAACCAAGCATTTACTACAGATAAATGGCTTAGATTTGGTTGCCCACCTGGAATGCAGATGAGACATTAGATCAAACCTTCACATCTCGCAGCCTGCAGGGAAAAAACCACATCAGCAAGTTAAGCACCATTACCTGAATCTGGACAAATTACTAGCTTACGATATCCCCATAACCATTTGACATATGGCCTAACCAGGGAACGGAAACATATATATACGCTAATCCTCTTTTCGCCAACACACTGGCAGCTTTAGTGCAAAATTATGTACTCAACATCCGTCTTGAGTCTGAGATTGATAGCCTCAAGAGTCTAGTGTGGTATCTTCAGCATCTGACAGGAGCGACTTCGACGTCGTATGGCGCTCCTTCAACCGCTTTCAAGTGTGGAGAAAATTCGTTGGAATTCTTCAGAATGGCTGATGGACCTGCCCTCTCACGCTTCGTGTGGGTTTGATGGACCACTCAGCAATCATGTCACTCAGAATGGCTGATGGACTTGCGCCACAACGAATTGCTAACGCGCAACGCTGCGAGTGACTGGTTCACGATGGCTTGGCGGGTCACACAAAAAGACGAGGTTGGGGGGGAATATCGGGCGGCACAGGCACGGATCTACCGTACCTAACACGAACAAGGAGGGCTTAGCCCTCCCACAAAAAATATTTCCATTAATCTCGGCACCCGCCCCGTAAGCGCACCCATAAGGGCAAGGTGCAAAGACAACAAGCACAAGGTCCTACGAAGAGAGACCATATACCATGTACAACAATTCAGGCAGCCAAGCAGAAAAACAGATAATATCAACAAACCAATCTTCCAGGACGATAGAATGACGTCTTCAAAGTGGATGGTCCTCGCCTGATAGTTCTTCACCGTCACCGTTGACACGAGCGAAAGAGACCGCCGTCTGTTATAAACAATACACGTTAATCCTCGTCAAGCAATTGCATGAACAACTCGTTTACCCAGTAAAAGCGTACTAGGAACTGCTGAATAAGGACTAGACCTACCTGTAGATAACCTGCAGTGAGCAGGGGAAGGATGCTCCATGAACACCAACGGAACTCAATACAACTGCTCTAGCATGACAAGCCAGAGGGAAGGAGCAGCCGGAAGGTTATGTAGACGAAACCCTAGCGTTTGGAATGACGCCTTTGGTAATGCCGTGCTGCCGAGCCGAGTTTCCTTCACGAACCTACCAGAAGGCTCGGCGTCAGGTGAAGGCTTGGCCCAGACTGGAAACGCGTTACCCAAATGCTTTCGGGTAGCCTTGCCCACACGCAACCCTTGAAACGCGTCACTCAATCGCTGGAAGTCTCCTTGATCTACTCGACAGGGGGCTCTCTACACTGGCCATGAATTTCTACCGAACCCAGCACCAGACACTGCTGCCCCCTCCATACATGCCGTTTCCGGGCCGAAAGCCGAGCCAAAGCAGGTTTGGTTCAAGCTCTCTACTGGCTCCTCCGTGCCTCTTTGCCAACCGCCACAACTGAATCTGACGCAGTAAACCTGCTCTCCCAAGCCTCGGAATATCCCGCCTGGGGCGCAGTTTTGTGGCACGGCAGGCACATCAACCTTCGTTCAGCTCAGTGCTTATAGCGAAGAACCCATGACGGTGAATACACCCAAACGTGAATTCACTTCCAGCAATGTTCGTGAGGAAAGGAGCAAGACTTCGAGCACGGAACTTATGTGACGAAGAAATCATGCTACAGTTATCGGTGTTACAGTACACTTCTGCACTGTACTATGACGATTTTTGTTCTTGTGTTCCCTCCATTGTCACCTGGAGCCAGGGTGACATCCTTCCGTAGTTCCCAAGAACCTGGAGTCTGAGGAGCAACAAACGAGCAGCCCTCAATTCCGCCTCCACAAATTTCTCGTTTGCCCAAGCCATGCTGTTTTACTCGAGTCGCTTCATGGACTTGCATTAGCAGGGGTCAGAGAGCATGTGTATTTAGGTGCTAGGCTCGCAATATTCCGGCTTGGCAGGAGTTTTTATTCCGCCATGTCGTTCGCTCACATTCTTGCGGATGGGTTCGGAAATCCCAAGCGGTGCCTGGGAATAGTTGGTTCACCTCAGCCGAACGACGTCACATGTCCGACTGCCTTCGTCGACTTGGTCTTTGGAGCTCTAGGTTCCGCTTTAGATGCGTTTAAGGACCGTGAAGTGGGACTGCCATGCGACAAGCACTCGTCGCGAGCGACGTGGAAATGTGATCGCATCTTGAGCGTCCTGAACGCGTGTTTGGAAGAACTTGATCACTGGAAAGCTTTGAACACTCCAGGTGCTTCACAAGCATTATTAATTTTCCTAGACTACATCTATGTTCCACAGCTTTTCCTGTTTACTTTTTTTTTTTTTTTTTTTTTTTTTCTCGCCGTACACGTCTTAACGTGCATAGTCGCTGCAATGGCTTCCTCTCGCCGTTTTCTAAAGAGATAATGTTTTTCTGTTTTCGGATGTGCCGTACTCTCAGATGGAGCCTTTTCAGAAGGTTCCGGTCCCAGGGCCCACCTGTCGAAACACTTAAGTGCGGACAGCCTTTCAGAGGACCGAATAAATTGTGCGAGCCATAGCCTAGTGGCTCCTATACCGTCGAGCTTAAACTCGCACAGCATCTCCGTCTCGCCTCCCCCTCAGCTCGGCGGTCGCTTCGGCTTCGGCCGAAGATTCGGTGAAAATAATAAGGCCGGAAATGGGTTATCTTCATCGACCATGTCTTTTGTCATGCCGATGCCGTCCTCCGGGAGTGAGGGTTCTCCATCTGCTGGCGACTGGGGATTCTCGGGACCCGTGAAAGGGTTTCCTTCGGCTCAGACAGCTCCGCTATCGGCTCTCGACGTCGCAGGTACATTTTGTATTGGCTCGTTACTTTTTAAACCAGGACCAATGCGCGGCTCGTCTCCGCGCTCGTGTTTGGCACTCCCGAAACCCCCAAGGTTACCAAATCGTATCCACTTTCTCGTCCAATCTCCCTTTCCCTTCCCTTCGCCTTTCCGCTGCCCTCCTCATCCTGCTTCCCTTCCCCTCTCTCCTCAGCACCAGCGGAACAGAGTCCCGCCCAGGGGGAGCAGTGGGAAGCGCTGTACGCGTCAGTGCAGGACGCGGTGCTCATGTATAACGCGCAGTTCGTCTCCGCGCTGGCGGATGGTTTCCCGCCCGCTGCTGACGTCATAGAGTCCCTGGACGAGGCCCTGCAGGACCTGGCGAAAGACGTCTACGTGTCAATGGATAAGATGGAAGAGGTGAGCTATGCAGTCTACGTGGCATTGGATTAGACTTTTCGGTTCTGGGAGTCGGGGAAAGGAGGCTGTGGGGACACACTCACGCGCCATGCATTCCCGCGTCAATCGTCCTTTCCGTTTCCCTATCACCAATCTTTGCACGCGTTCCTCCACTCCACCCCCCTCCCCAGCTCTTAAGTTAACAATACCTCATTATTCATCCTCTCTTCATCAAAACAGGGAGTCAGCCAACGAGCCTCGCTGTTTCCTATCCGCGTCTTTGCAATGTGTGCGTCTCTGGAAGTCTCTCGCTGCCGTAGGCTGTTCCCCAAGCTGCAGGAGGAGGAGGAAGAGGAGGAGGGGCAGCAGCAGCAGAAAAGTGACCACTGTGTAGCAGGGGAAGTATCAGGTGAAGGGGTTTCTAAGGATGCTCCAGGGGTTTCAACAGAAGTTTCAGGAGAACTTCCAGGTTGGTCTTTCCTTGCCGCTGCTGGCAATCTCAGGGACCAGCCAGTATCCGCAGCGCTTCCGCCGTTGGATGAGGACGATCTGACGGTTCTGGAGCAGCTGTTGGAGGAGGCGGGGGACGAGATTCAGGGCCTGTTCCTAAACTGCAAGGGGTCACTGTACGGTCTTGGTGTCACACATGCTCGTTCCCTCGCCCGCTTTTCTATCCTGGGAAAGGCACTGAAAGCAGCAATAGCGGGAGCAACGGAAGCGAGTTTCACTGTGTTAAGGGATGGACGGGAGGAGGTGAGGTATTTGGAGAGGAGAGAGACGGGGGAGAAGGAGGGTGGGGAGGGGAAAGAAGAGGGAGAAGGAAGAGAAGTGGGAGCGAGGGGGAGGGGATCTGGATTTGAGTTTGATACATCTAAGGTCGTAACCGGTTGCAGTCAAATGGGTGATTCTTCCAGCAAAAACGAAGGTGGTGGCGAGGGGAAGGAGGTGAAGGAGAGGGGGAAAGAGGAGGGCGAGAAAGAGGAGGGAGAGGAGAAGGAAGAGGAAGAGGAGGAGGAGGACGACGACGATGATGACTACGACTCTGACACTAACGAGAGTGACAATATCGAGGATGACTGTATCATATGGGATGACGGGCTTCAGGATCTCAGAGCACTCTTCCCCCCTAAGCAGTCCTTTATGACGCCTTCTGGAAAATCCCCTTCTGGTACTTCCGCCTCCTCTGCCGCAGCAGCAGCATCCCTTACGCCCCAAAGCAGATCTGACGCCGCCAACTCGATCTTTTCTGACCAGAAGCAGCAGCAGAAACAGCAGCACCTGCGAACGCAGTCGGAGGTGACTCTTGACTCGAGTCAAAAATCACCTCGAGCCGCTAACTCGATTTTCTCTGACTGCCAACAGCAGCAGAACCACCAGCGAGCCTTCTCGGTCGCTGTAACGCCTAACTCAGACTCGAATAACTTGACAGCTGACAGCAAGGTAGGGACACCAACAACAGTGGCAGCAACAACACCCGCAGCACCAGCAGCAGAAACACCCAAGGGGCCACGTTTGGGAGCAAGAATCATACTGGAGCGAATCCGGGACTACCAATGGCTGGCGGAATGGTTAGAAATCGACCCTGACGAGCTGCTTATCCACAAGGTCCTCTCCGTTGTGCCTGTAGGCATGCTCCTTACTGACCTGGGCGTGCCACGCTCGTTAGAGTCCAGTTTGTTAGAGTCACAGCGCCCGCTGCTGCTGCGGGTGGTGCTGCCGGGGTTCCGGGAGGAGGTGAAGAGACGGCTGCTGGGGGCCGGGCTGGGGTGGACCGAAGGGATGCTGGTCAAGACTGTGGTGTTTGAACCTAAGAGAAATGCTGCTGTGTTTACCACAGGAGGTGGTAGTGCTGCTGCTAGCGGTGGTGCTGCTGCTGATGCTGCCAGTGCTGGTGGTGGTGGTGGGGAAGCGGGTGCAACGACTGGTGCTGCTGCAGCTTCAGCAGCAGCAGCAGGGAAAGCATTGGCCAAGAAACCCAGCCACAACCGAACCAAAAGCGCAGAAGACATGCAAGAACTATCCCCGTTTGTGTCCCATGCGGTACAAGAATCGCTCACAGCAGGCGGCGGGCTTGCGAAGCAGATTCCCCTAGAGGACATCCTAGCAGCAACAGACTCCTGGAGCCCTGAGAGGAAGCTAGGGGAGGGGGCGTATGGCATGGTGTTCAAGGGGGTTGTTGGGAGTGAAGGTGGCGAGCTGTGGGCTGTGAAGCGAGCGGGGAATGTCTCGGGGTCTCATTTGGAGGAGTTTGAGAAGGAGGTGCGTTGGGTTGGCTGGGTTGGGTTGGGTTGGGTTGGGTTGGGTTCATGGGCTGCAGCCTGCATAGCGTACCAGCACCTCGTGTGACCCATAGGCTTCTGTGCCTAGCTGTTTTTCCTTGTCACTCTCTCCATGGAACCGTACTCCTGTGCCTCTCCCTCCCAGGTGTCATTCATGAGTCGCATGGCCCACCAACATCTCGTGCGACTCATAGGCTTCTGGGCGGATTGTGACGAGCGAATCCTAATTTATGAGTTCATGCACAACGGCACCCTCGCATCACGCATCCACCGTTCTGTGGTGCCAGCATCCCCTACTGGAGGTGAGTGTCATGGGCTGGGATAGGATGCTGAGAAATGACCGCGAGTGGATTAACATTTATAAGTTCATGCACTAAGGCACCCTTGCCCTACACATTCACAGCACACCAGTGCTGTCATCCCCTACTGGAGGTGACTGCTATGTCGTAACTGGTACGTCACGAGCGATATGCACCAAGCGTTCTTGTGACGAGCGCATCCTCATCTACGAGTTCATGCACAATGGCACCCTCGCATCCCATATCCACCGTGCTGTGGTGCCAGCATCCCTTACTGCAGGTGTGTGTTATGTCCTAACTGGTCTGTGACGAGCACATCCTCATCTACGAGTTCATGCACAATGGCACCCTCGCCTCCCGCATCCCAATTCCTCTCCCTCTTTTACCCTCCCTTTCCGCTCTCTCCCTTCAACTCAAATCCCTCGACAGAAGCGCCCAAGAAGGGCCCCCCTCCCGCATCCCAATTCCTCTCCCTCTCTTACCCTCCCTTTCCGCTTTCTCCCTTCAACCCAAATCCCTCAATAGAAGTGCACAAGAAGGCGCTCCCTCCCCCTCTCATTCGACGGGCGAGTCATGATTTCTGTCTGAGCATCCAAGGGCCTGCGCTACCTGCACACCATCTCACCCACATTGGCTCTCGTTTTCTCCCACGCTTGTGCCCTTTCCCCACTCTACTTCCACTCGTCCTCTGAACAGAAGCACCCAAGAAGGCACCCCCTCCGCCTCTCACTTTCGACGAGCGGGTCGCCATCTCGGTAGGGGCCGCCGAGGGGCTGCGCTACCTGCACGACTTTGCGCGGCCGCCGGTGATCCACCGCGATATCAAATCGGAGAATATTCTGCTGGCCGCGGATCTGCAGGCCAAGGTGGCGGATTTTGGGCTGCTGAAAACGAGCGACCAGGGCGGGCCCGGGCGGCATGTGGCGAGAACGAGGCTGATGGGAACCCCTGGGTATTGTGACCCGGAGTATTCGCGGACTTATATCGCCACACCCAAGAGTGACGTGTACAGGTGCGTGTGGGAGCGTGCGTGTGTGGAAAACAGTGGGATATGTGAGTGTGAGCATGGGAGAGTGAGACAGGTAGATGCGAGCGAGCATTTGGCATTGAGCACTGAGGCACCCGAGCCCCTTGTGTATGATTTCTTATGTGTATGTGTCTTGATCCCATTTCTCCAGCTTCGGAGTGGTGCTGCTGGAGCTGGTGACGGGGCGGCGAGCCATCCTAGCAGAGCCGAGTCAGAAGGCGGGGATGAACCTGGGCAAAGTGGCGTCCTGAATTAACACTGACTCTTCTGTGTGTGCATGCATGCTCCCTGACTCTTGGCATGGCAGCTTTGGAGTGGTTCTTTTGGAGCTGGTGATGGGCCACAGAGCCATCCTAGCAGAGCCGAGTCAGAAGAATGGGATGAATCTGGGCAATGTGGCATCCTGACTTAGCTCTGACCCTCCTTCTGTGTGTGCATGCATCCTGTCTCTTGGCAGCTTTGGGGTTGTCCTTTTGGAGCTGGTGACAGGCCGCAGAGCCATCCTTGCAGAGCCGAGCCAGAAGACAGGAATGAATCTGGGCAACGTGGCGTCGCTGCTGCAGCGCTCCAAACGTAACGCCAAAGCGAGCGCCATGGAGCCAGGGGCAACAACTACCCTCGTGCAATGGGTAAGTGTGTGCATGGGTTGGCTCTGTAGTATGGGGGTGGGTTTGCTGGCCGGTATGTCGATGAGTGGCTTGAACCTGGGCAACATGGCATCGCTGCTGCAGCGCTCCAAGCGCAACGCCAAAGCGAGCGCCATGGAGCCAGGGGCTACCACCACTCTTGTGCAGTGGGTGAGTACGTGTGCTGGGCTGTGTGTGGGGGCGTGGGTGGGCCTGTGTGGGTTTGTTTGCAACGTGGCGTACTTGGCTTGGTGAATGTGTGGGTACTTGGGGTGGGGATGGGCAACGTTGCGTCGCTGCTGCAGCGTTCCAAGCGCAACGTCAGAGCAAGCGCCATGGAATGGGTGAGTGTGGGGTGTGTGAATGCATGGGTTCACATGTGTAGGTATGCCCACTTGTTTGGGTGCTTCCGTGTGTTGGCCTGTGCGTCTGTGTTTCACACTTGGCCAGCTGAGGGTGTTTCTGCAAGTCATTGATGATTTTAGAGGCAGGTGGTCTTTTGGCAGGTGTTCTGGCCATGAATATGCACGTGGACTCTTAAGTTATTTTTCTTTCTCACATACCATCTCACTCCCCCCTCTCCACTGCCCTCCATCCAGGCCATTCCTCTGATCACATCAGGCAAGCTCAAATCCGTAGTTGACCCGGCCCTGGAAAACAACTACCCACCAGGAGGAATGAAAGCATTCGCCAATGTGGCGGTCATGTGCGTCCAAAAAAGCGCCGCCCAGCGGCCGACCATGGCTGAGGTGGCGACCCGTCTGTCTGCCATCCAGCACAAGGTGCAAGACCTGCACATCCAGGGGGAAGAGCCCAAGTATAACTTCCAACCCACCATTGGAACTGGTGCTCCGGCTGCTGCTGCTGCTGCTGCTGCCGCGCCCATTCCAAGAGCACAGTCGGCCCCTCGGCCCAAATCGCCAGCTCCAAAGGTGCCGCAGAAAAAGGCTGGGGAGAAGAGCGGGAGTGGGGCGGGAGCGAAGGCAAAGGCAAAGGATGCAGGCGTTGGGGAGGGGAAAGAGGTGAAGGGGAAGAAGGTGGGAGGGAAGGGGGTTACGCGGGCCAAGAGTGCGACACAGCCTTATTTGGGGGCTAAGGATGCAGTGGAATTCAGCTCGCAACATGTGACAGGTAAATATATCGCAATGATGTGACCCTCCAGATGCTTATGGGTTGTACACTACACCTAGATGTTCGCGTACAGGCTGGGTTTTCCAGGTCATAAAGCCTTGCTGCATGTAGTATGCCTTTTCACCTTCGCAGTGTTGAGAGATAGTACTGGTAACGGCCCAGCAGGCTTGCACCAAGGCATTGTCACCCTAGGCTTAACTATCCATTCCATGTTCTGCATGGTGATTGACATATTTTAGGCTATCTTTCTATATATTCTATATAGAAGTGTAACACTTATTCACTGCATTGATTCTAAGTTGTGGAATTGAAATGTGACATGGGTGCTCGTCCAAACCAAACTAGGTCTCCGCCTTGTTCAGGCTCGTCAAACACGGGATCTATTGTGTGGTTGGTCAGATTTGCTTGCTTAGACCCCCCTGTCAGACGCTTCGGCCCGAACCAGGATGTCATGGGCGGTGCTTCCTGCGCGGGGCGGAGTTGGTCTAGATCATGTTCTCGAAGGTGCCACGTCACAAGCTTTCCTTTCACTGAACCCGCACGTTCGCCCCAGCCAAACCAGCTGTTGTGTCCCTGCGGTCCCCACATACTCCACACGGAAAGCCGTAATTCGCTGAAACTCCATGCCAAGCCTGTGAACAAGGCTGGAATTTCTAGTGAAACCACCAGCAAAACCAGCGGCGTAGTGCTCTTCAGCTCGGTAACTGAGGCAGACAGATGTCAGTCACCAAAAGGTTCCCGCGATCAGAGCTCTGGTTTGTGGCTGTGGCATGCTCCCGCGTAGATCGCCACACGACAACCAATCTCGACCGTCTGAATGCCGGTAGATTCGAGGGCTCCTCCGCTAGAGCCTTCTAGCGGAAGATGGGAGTTGTGCCTATCTCCCAGCCCTATCTATACCTCCTCTCTCTATACACAGCCTTGTTGCGTCCTCCCAGTCTGAACAGAATCCAGCTTCCTACTGGAGTGGCTGCAAGTTGGAAGTGCAGAATTATTTGTTTCGAGCTTTTCAGCTCAAGGCAGCCTGATCATCATGACTGTGGAGACTGAAGTTATTTCTCAAGCAGCATCCCCTTCCTCCAACTTCACAGCCGCCATGACCAGGGATACGCCGTTCTACTATGTCTGGCCCGCGACGGAGCCTCTCGTGCAGAATTTCGAATGGAAGGTCGATGAAACGCCGGTGTCGAATCTTGTGTTGATGCTCTGCACATGTATAGGCTACGTCACGTTCATTCTAGGTCTGAAATGGTACCGGACAAAGAACAAGATGGCACCAGTGAATCTGGGCTTCCTCCCTGCCATTCACAACCTGATCCTGTGCCTGTGGTCCCTGGCGATGTTCCTGGGAACGATCCACGCAATGCTTTTGGATTCAGAGATCAACAAGTATGACACCGGCATGGTAAGGCGTCATGGTACATTGCTCCTCATCCTTCAGCAGATTACGTCAGATTCGGTTATTGACGGTGCATTTCGTTTCTTCGTTTGCAGGGAAATTATACGTGGCTTCTCTGTTTCCCGTCAACCGTCAAGCCAGTCGGTTATCTGTGGTTCTGGAGTTACATCTACTACCTCAGCAAGTACTACGAGCTCCTGGATACTGTCATCCTGGTGCTGAAGAACAAGCCGCTGTCGTTCCTCCACGTGTACCATCATGCAACCATCGTCTTCCTCTGCTGGCTGTGGCTAACAGTGAGTTCTCTTTTCTTGCCTTTTACACCGTCATGTGTTGGGGGTTTTTCCGCGTCTATAAGTTCCATTCATCCAGCACAAGCTTGTTCGGTATATTACGATCCACAAATGTAGAAGTTAAGAACCGATCTATAACATGAGTAACTCAACTAGCCGAGCTGTAGACGAACGCGAGGGATCCCACCTTAGCCTAGCAACGAACTACGATCCGATCAGGAATCTCTAATTAACTGAGAAGATCAATGCACAATGCAATTCCCACTGTACAGGCACGAAATCATTTCTCGTATTTGTTATCTCTTCTGTTTTTGTGAGCAGAACACGCAGTCTCTCCAGGTCATCGCCATCACCATCAACACCGGGATCCACGTGATGATGTACTTCTACTACTTCATGCACAGGTATGTAATCAGAAGTTGCGATCACGTCGTTCTCCGGTTGTTTTTTGAAAGCACGAATACAGAAAGTTACGTACATTGCTCTCTCGCGAATCTTGGCAACTGACGTCGCCTTTTTCCTGCGATTTGTGTCAACAGCATCGGCATGCCTCCTCCTTGGAAGATGTTCGTCACCAACAGCCAGATCATTCAGGTACGGTTTTCTCTGTCATCATGCTGTCTAAACCAAGAATCATAAACCTTCTCTTCTGGTTTCGCGAACAAAACTTAACTGATAAAATGCCAGAACTAACTCTTCGTTATTGATGCCCGCAGTTCATGATCGGCACTTTCGTCTCCTTCCCGCTCATCTACTTCCACTTCACCCGGCCGACTGGCTGCGCTGGATTCGAGTCGTTCTGCTTCAACCTCTTCTTCAACTCCTCGCTCCTCTACCTCTTTGTGGACTTCCACATTCGCAACTACGGGAAGGCTGCGAAGGCAGCAAAGGGTGGCAAGCGGGCCAAGAGGGATTAAGTAATTGCAGGACTTGGTTCTTGTAGATCTCGCGTTTGATGGAGCTGAACGAGGTGGCGGATATTGGCTGTGTGTTACGCGAAGGGAAGGAGGTGCAAGCTATCTCTTCACGCTTAGGGTTGAGTTAGACTGGCTAGCATTTCGGTTGACTTGATTAGATTCTCCGCTCACGTGTTACCAGCGTTTTCAGTTTTGTCAGCTCTCTTCTGACGATGCTATCCCCTCTCCACAATCCGTTACAGCCAGTCGTAGCTGGGGTTCCTAACAGTTACCGCTGCTGCTGTCTTCGAAAAACCAGAACGATAGTTCACGTTAGTAGGAAGTCTCCCCTCTTCTTTCATCCCAGCTTTCCCCCCGCTGTCTCTTTCCCTTCTCCCTCTCTTCCACTATCTTTCCCTTTCCCCGTCTTTCTCTTGGCCCTCTTTCTCTTTCCCCCCCTCGTTTTTTTCCCCCCTCGTCCTCTTTCCCCCTCGTTCTCATCTCCCCTCGTTCTCTTCCCCCCTCGTTCTCTTTATCCCTCGTTCTCCTTCCACCTCCTCTTTCCCCCTCTTCTCATTCGCCCTCTTCTCATACCCCCTCTTCTCTTCCTATCTTCTCATTCCCCCTTCTCTCTTTCCCCATTTTCTCTTTCCTCCACTTACCTTCCGTATTCTTTCTCCTTTCTTCCCTATTCCAAAACCCTTCCCATCCCGCTCATCTCTCTATCGCTTTCTCACTACCTATCTAGCTCTTCTTAAACCCCCCCCCGCGTCTCTCTTTTCTCACCAACCCCCACCCTCACTCTCCACCTCGTCCTCTATTGTAACCCTGCCCGGCTCCCTCTCCTCTCCTACTACAGGATCATCCTGCCTATTTCTCCCTCACCCCACTGACTCTTTTCACTGCCACAGTTTGACAAGCTGTGTGTCTTAAAACTGGACAATCCCTCCTACCCACTCTAGACATGTATTAGGCAAGGAGTCAGAAGGAAAACAATTTGTAAAAAAAAAATATTGCCATAACGAATTTTGGTACTTTACTGACCACCTGAACCGATGACCATATGAGGGAGAAACTCCCTCTCTAGTTTTTGCACATTATTTTCCACACCTGACTTCTACTGTTACCAATCTAAACAATCTCACCAAGATCTGCATCTGATAATAGAAGAGCACGTCAACGAATCTTACTTTGTAGTCCGAAGTCTCACTGCTTTGAAAAGAATCATCGTCTAGCGCGGATGGGAACGGGTGACTGGTCAGATTGCTCTGATCAAGAGCTTCGGCTCCCAGATTCACCACAACATGCAAGAGACATAACAGCTATGCCCAACGTAAGCCATTCAGCGTAGTGGCCCAAGCGTAGCAGTTCGCAACGTCATTCAGCGTAGTGGCCCTCTTACAGCGCTTCTGGCTTGAACATGGCTCTTACTCGTTCCCAAATGCCGTTCAGTTTAGCAGGACCGAATCTACATTTCAACAGAGGTCCCGCCTCCAGTCCACTTGATACAAGGCCCGCGTTTTTCTCCAGTTCCCCGTCCAGAAGGAACATTATAACGGGGCGCATGGGGAGACCCGTGGGGAGGCTTTCAGCAAGTTCCGGCGGGTTTTGGAGTCCTCCGGAGAACAAGCTATGCCTCGCTGATGCATTATTTCGTCACGAGCAGCAGTCAATTAGTGCGATTTTTCAGGCGCCTCAAAGCCACGCTCGTGCGCCGTTAGGTGTTAGACGGACTGCCACGTCACCATGTCGTGTTACTGTTACCCGAGCTACCTTGGGAGGAAGCAACGGGGAAGAGGGGGGAGAATCCGCGCGCGCAGCAGCAGAGCAGCTGACGTCACTGCAGAGATCGCTGACGCAGCTTCTGTGCGTGATGGGAAATCTGGCGAGCGCGGTGGGGGAGGTTGCGCGGGCAGCGGGGGAGGTGGCGGAAGCAGCAGGGGCGGAGCGGGGAAGCGGAAAGACTGGATTGCGTGCAACAATATCAGCTGCAGCAGCCGCTAATGCTGCTACATCTGCTGCGGCTGCAGCAGCAGAGGCAGGAGGAGCAGTGGCTAAGGCTGCTGCAGCAGCTGCTGCTGCTGCCGCTACTGTTGCAGCTGCTGCCTCTGCCAACACATCTTCGATAGAAGCTGCATCAGCAGCAGAAGCAGCAGGAGCAGAAGGAGCAAGAGGCCTAGCACCAACTATAAGTGAAGGGGGAGGGGGAGGGGGAGGGGGGAGGGGGAGGGGGAGGGGGAGGGGGAGCATGGGGAGAGGGCTGGAAGGGCATGAGCTGGCGCTGGCGTTGCAGCGGGCGTTTGTTCAGGCCCGAATAGAAGGGCTGGGGAAACCACGAGAGGTGGGTTTGAGCGTGTATTAAAAAGAGTTAATATGTGTGAGTGCGTGTGATTGAAGGGCATGAACTGGCGTTGGCGCTGCACCGGGCGTTTGTTCAGGCCCGAATTGAAGGGCTGGGGAAGCCACGAGAGGTGGGTTTGAGCGTGTATCAAAAAGAGTTAGAATGTGTGAGTGCGTGCGATGGAAGGTCATGCGCTGGCGTTAGCTCTTCAGCCAGCGTTTGTGCAGGCCCGAATTGAAGGGCTGGGGAAGCCACGAGAGGTGGGTGTGTGTGTGGTTGGGGAGAGGGGGGGGCGAAGGGGCGGGAGCAGGGGAGCTGAGGTCTCTTCATAGTTTTCTCCCCCTTTCCTCCCTCCCCTCTCTCCTCTTTCCCAACTCTCCTCCCTCCCACCTCCCCCGATTTCCCCCCACACGACTACCCGATCAGGAAGCGTTGGGGGACTTTGTAGACGCGTGCATGGCAGCGCGGGCACAGTCGCTGGGCTTTAAGGACCTCCAGCTGAAGCTGCTGCTGGCGATTCTCTTCCTTCCCCCCCGTGTTCTGAACAGGAGGCGTTGGGTGACTTTGTAGATGCGTGCATGGCAGGGCGGGCACAGTCGCTGGGCTTTAAGGACCTCCAGCTGAAGCTGCTGCTGGCGGAAGCTGCCCTGCCCGCCCCCTTCTCCATGATGATGGGCTCTGGCGCTAGGGAGGAGGGGGAGGGGGTGGGTGGGGAGAGTGGGGGAGCTGAGGCCTGTTAGTCAGATTTTCCCCCTCTCTTGCCTCCCCCCTTCCCCCCCTTCCTCCCCGCCTCTCCCACCCCATCAGGAGGCGTTGGGAGATTTCGTAGACGCGTGCATGGCAGCGCGGGCGCAATCCCTGGGCTTTAAGGACCTCCAGCTGAAGCTGCTGCTGGCGGAGGCTGCTCTGCCCGCCCCCTTCTCCATGATGATGGGCGCTGGCGCTGGGGAGGAGGGGGAGGAGGGGAGGAAGTGAAGGGGAGCTGATGCGTATTCATATTTTTTTCCCCTTTCCCCCCTTCTTCCTCCTCCCTTCCCTCTCCCACCCCATCAGGAAGCGTTGGGAGATTTCGTAGATGCGTGCATGGCAGCACGGGCGCAATCCCTGGGCTTTAAGGACCTCCAGTTGAAGCTGCTGCTGGCGGAGGCTGCCCTGCCCGCCCCCTTCTCCATGATGATGGCTGCTGGCTCTGGGGAGGAGGGGGAGGCGGAGGGGGGAGCGGGGGAGGGGGGGAGAGCGGGTGGGAGAGAACGAGAAGGAAGAGTGGAGGGTGAGGAGAAGAGGGAGGGGGAGGAGGGGAGACGAGGGGGAAGAGAGGAAGGGGTGGAAGGAGGGGCAGCAGGGAGTGGAGATGGGAAGGGGGGTGGAAGGGGAGAGGAGGGAGATGAGGAGGGGGTGAGAGAGGTGGGAAAGGAGGAGAGAGTGGAGGGGGATTTGGATAGTGACGATGAGAGAAGGAGCAGCGCTCTTAAAGCCCTTCGAGGGCCCTTTCTGGCTGAGGTTGGTGGGGTCACCTAGGAGGGTATGCAGGCATGGAAATATGAGGCAGGGGGGCATGGAGGCATGGGGGTATGGGATGGATGGATGGGTATGGGGTGGGAGGATGGGCACAGGGATTGTGCGTGCACGAGGCAGGTAAGTTTGTTGGCTCGGGCACCGTTCTGTGTGTGTTCACTTACCTGCTTATCGCTTATGCCTTCTGTTCGTAGTGTGACCGCAGCCCCGCTTATGCTTGCTTCCTTGTCCCTCCTCATTTCTTCCCCTCCAACCACACAATCTTCATTCTGGTCATCCACAGAAGGTATGAGTTCTGTCTTTCACTCTCTCCTCCCGTTCTCAACCCCGTTGTCAATCTCACCCCTTCTCTTCTCACGTTCTCACCCTCTCTCATCTCCTGTTCCCACCCCCTCTCACCTCCCTTTCTCGCCCCCTCTCACCCCCGGTCCTCCGCAGGAGGTGCGGGTTCGAACGCTGTGGGTCCGGCTAGTCTACACCACACTCAACATGGTACACCCATATGCTTACAAACATATACATTATTCTTGATCTTTATTATCAGCATTAATATCATTATTATTACCATCTGGCACACTGACTGTCCATCTATTTACTCATGCATGTCCCACCCCACCTTCCCCCCTCACCATGCCACCAGGTGGACAACATAAGGAGTGGAGAGGGGTACGAGGGAGTTGTGTCAGCAGACGGTTCTCAGCCTCCTGACCCTACCGATGGGTTTGTGCAGCAGGTGGGTGTGGTGCGAGGGGTATAAGTGGGTTCGTTGTGCATTTGCGGCGGTAGGGAGTGCGTCCGCAGTTGGGAGTGCGTCCCAACTGCGGCAGTTGGGAGGTCGTTGTGCACTTGCGATTTTTGAGGCGCCTAAAAAATCGTTGTGCATTTGCGGCGGTTGGGAGTGACATTTCACGAATTTGAGAAGCAACTGCGTGGCACATTTCACTGGGATCAGTCCGTTCTCTCTGAGTTGAGAAGCAAGCTGTCAACCCAGGGCAGTGTACCAACCCACTCCTCGTGTTCCTCTCTGGACCTAACCTACTACCCCGCTACTTTTTCTCACCTCCCACCACCTCCCATCGCCATTCTTCATCATTCTTCAACCCTCTTCACTCCTCTTCACCCCTCTTCACCTCTATCAGAACGTCAAGGCAGCATTTGACCAAGGCAGGGACTACAACTTCGTGCGGATGGAGCAGGTACTATCTGGTCAGGTACTATCTGGTCAGGTGCTATCTGGTCAGGGGCTATCGGCCCAGGTTTTTTCCTGCCCAGGTTTTTTCCCATCCCCATCCATCCCCCACCTCGCCTACTCCCCTCCTCCCACCTACCTCCCCTCCCTGCATCTGGAGAGAGCCAGGGAACACCAGTGCCCTCCACCATAGTCACCTCACCCTGCAGTAGATCCAGCTTCTTATTCTCTCAGCGCCTTTAGATTTTCCTCCTCCCCTCTTCCCCTCCTCCCTCCTACCTCCCCTCCCTGCCTCTCGAGAGAGCCAGGCAACGCCAGTGCCCCCCACCATAGCCACCTCGCCCTGCAGCAGATCCAGCTTCTTACGGTATTCCCCTAGCGCCTTCGAAATTTCCTCCTCTCATTTTCCCCTCCCGCCTACCCTTCCTTCCCCCCACTTCAGGAAGCCCAGGCAACACCAGTGCCGCCCTCCATAGCCACCCTGCAGCAGATCCAGCTTCTCATTCTGTTGGCACTTTCCAAAGGCATGGCTGCCACCGCATAACGCTATCCCTAAGGGTTACCTCCTAGCTATGAACCAGGCTGCCCCTGTGCCAGGCAACACCAAGCCGCCCTCCATAGCCACCCTGCAGCAGATCCAGCTTCTCATTCTCTTAGCTCTCTCTAAAGGCAAGCCTGCTGCCTCCTAGCACTACCTGTTAATGCCACCCCTTCGCCCATGCTGTTGTTAAAACCGTTTAGTGTTTACTTATAATGTTTACCATACTGCACCTCATGGAACACTGAGCAGCGCAAGGCGACCAATGCCCTACCAGTGCCGCCCTCCATAGCCACTCTGCAGCAGATCTAGCTGCCCATCCTCCTTGCACTCATTCTCCTTGCATTCATTCTCGCACTCATTCTCCTTGCACCCATTCTCCTGGCTGCTACTGCCGCATAGCACCAGCTCATAGGGTTACCTCCTAGCAATGAGTCAGGCAACGCCAGTGCTTCCCTCCCTATCCACCTTGCAGCAGATCCAGCTGCTCGTTCTCATGGCATTATCTCAGCTCAGGGCATGGCTGCTGGTGCTAGTTCGTACGGTAGTACTCACACACAATGCATTCTTTTTCTCTACTCACATCAATTTTGTTCATTGGTATGGTACTATTTTATCCATAAAAACAGGGAAAAACAGTATAAAATAGAATGTTTCATTGAGAACAGCTGAGTACAGTAATGAAGAGTGAATTGATAGCTTGAGCTTATACTGTAAGCTACCCCTGAGAAGCCTAAATGGAGGCAAAAACCTGTGCAGCAGTGGCACAAAGTTGAAGGTGGTGGTGGTGGTAGCGATGGTGGTGGTGGTGATGGTGATGGTGATGATGGTTGGGGTGGTGAGAGCTTGAGCTTCTACTGTAAGCTACCCCCGAGAAGCCTAAATGGAGGCAAAAACCTGTGCAGCAGTGGCATAGCGTTGAAGGTGGTGGGGGTGGACGTAGCGATGATGGTCGTGGTGGTGATGGTGATGATGGGAGCGGTTGTGGTGCTGATGATGGGAGTGGTGGTGACGGTGATGATGGGAGCGGTTGTGGTGCTGATGATGGGAGTGGTGGTGACGGTGATGATGGGAGTGGTGGTGATGATGATTGTGATGGTGTGTGAAGTACCGATGCTAATGTCTGTCCAAGGCAAGTTACAACAGGGTAAAGAGGATCGTCCAGGGTTTACACTGAGTTGAGCGCTCGGTTAGCAAGTTGCCAACCAGACGAATGTGCAGAGGCAGAGGCAGGAGCAGGGGCAGGGGCAGAGGCAGCGGCAGGGGCAGGGGCAGGGGCAGGGGCAGCGGCAGGGGCAGGGGCAGGGGCAGGGGCAGGGGCAGAGTTGACAATGGAAGGACAGAGATGGGCGGCTCGGTCGGGAGAGAGGGCTGGCGAGAGGGACGAGGGGGAGAGAGCGGCCAGAGTTGCTGCTCTTTCGGTGGCTCAAGCCAAGGGGTGGCGTGCTAAGAGGACGGAGATGGGTGAATAGTGAGGAGAGAGGGCTGGTGAGAGGATTGGGGGACGTACTGTTCTAGGGAATTCTTAAAAGGTCTGTTAGTTGGCCAAATCAAGGGGAGGCTTGGCAGCAGACAAGGTTTGATGCGAAGAGGAGGGGTGCGGGAGGACGGAGATGGGTGAACGGCGGGGAGAGAGGGCGGGTGAGAGGATTGGTGGGCTTTTCTGCTCTCTCAATTGCACAGATCAAGGGGTGGCTTGGCAGCAGACAAGGATTTATGCGAGGAGGGGTGGGGAAGGACGGAGATGGGTGAACGGCGGGGAGAGAGGGTGGGTGAGAGGATTGGTGGGCTTTTCTGCTCTCTCAATTGCACAGATCAAGGGGTGGCTTGGCAGCAGACAAGGATTGTTGCGAGGAGGGGTGGGGAAGGACCGAGATGGGTGAACGGCGGGGAGAGAGGGCGGGTGAGAGGGATGAGGGGGAGAGAGACGGAGAGGAGAGGGAGGAGAGAGGGGAAGAGGAGCGAGGAGGGGAGGAACGAGGGGAGGGGGTGGTAGACCTTTGCGCTGGTATGTGTGAGGGTGTGTGGGAAGGTGTGTGGGTGAGGGATGGGGAAGAGAGGGACTTGTGGGGTTGATGGGTTGCACGGGGTAGGTGTGTGGGGGAGGGTGAACGGCTGGGGGAAGAGGTAGAGGAGGTCGAGAGGCGGGAGGAGGAAAGAGAGGTGAGTGAGGAGGAAGAGGAAGAGGATGTGCGGGTGAATAGGAGGCTCGTCGAATACATGTTGCTGCTGCCTGTCTTGAGTGCTTGCACTCTCTTGGGGCCAATCTGATAGGTGGAGAGGGGGAAAGAGAGGGAGAAGAGAGTTTGTGTGTGAGAGAGAGAGCAAGAGAACTGAATACACGTTGCTGCATTTGCATAGGGCCCGATTCCGATGGGGAGAAGAGGGAAAAATACGTGTTGCTGCACTTCTGACTGCCTCGGTCCTCCCTGTTCTGAGGCACCGTTTGAAGCGCCTCAGAAACACTGTCACCCTGGGTTATTGGCACGGCACTGAGCTCACCTTTCTGAAGAGCATGCTGCAGGTAGCAGGGAAATATTGTCCGAGGTACATGAGTAGCAGCACCGGCTGTGGGGAGACAAGTGTGTGTGGAGGGCAGGGAAAGGGGTTGAGAGCAGTATGAGCCAGTAGCAGGGAAATATTGTCCGAGGTACATGAGTAGCAGCACCGGCTGGGGGAGACAGGGGAGGATGGTTAAAGGGCGGGGGAATGGCGCAGGGGCACGGAGAGGGGGTGGGCAGTTGAGGGGAGCAGGTGGCAGGAAAATACTGTGCGAGGTACATGAGTAGCAGCACCAGCTGTGGGAGACAGCAGTATGAGCAGGTGGCAGGGGAAGGGGTTGAGAGGAGTATGAGCAGGTGGCAGGGAAGTACTGTGCGAGGTACATGAGTAGCAGCACGGGCTGGGGAGTACAAAGGAGGATGGTTGAAAGGCACGAATGGGGGGGTGCGGATGGGGGGAAGGCACGAATGGGGGGGTGCGGATGGGGGGAAGGCACGAATGGGGGGGTGCGGATGGGGGGGTGCGGATGGGGGGGTGCAGATGGGGGGGTGCGGATGGGGGGGTGCGGATGGGGGGTTGCGGAAGGCAGTGCACCGGGTGCTTGAGAAGCAGTATGAGATGAAGGGCACGCAGTGCATGAAGTGGGAAAATGGGAGAAGCTTCAGCAGAGGCTCATGAATTACAGATCGTACTGCTAATCCTCTGCTAAAGAATTCTTTTAGACTGCTGCTCGCCTAATCATATGGCTGGGCTCATGAAGCTCAAAACAGTGTGAGCACGTGGCAGGCAGATATGTACTGCCCTACTTTGCCCCTACTTTGCCCCTACTCACATGTCTGGAGATCCATGCTTCTTCTAGCCTCCAAGCAGCAGCGCTCACTATGAGCTCTGCACATCGCGATGCTGGCATGCGCGAGTCCTGTGGAGAGAGAAGGGAAATGGGGAGCGAGATGTGGGGGACAAGAGGCAGAACAGTGGGTGGGATGCAGACTCGAAGGGGAGAGGGAGGAGCAAGCAGTAGCGCTCACTATGAGCTCTGCACATTGCGATGCTGGCATGCGCGAGTCCTGAGAGGAGGAAATGGAAAGGGGAGAGAGATGTGGGGGGAGTGAGGTGTGGGGAATGAGGGCTAGATGAAAGGGGGGAAGGAAGGAAAGGCATGAGCAAATCCACCCAATTCACCCACTCACGCACTCACCCACCCACACTCACCCACCAAACAGTCCCACACTCACTTTCTCATCTCCCCCAGCAGCAGCAGGAACATGTAGTTGATCAGCGGAGGGCTTGGTTGCGAGTTTGACTGCCCCCTCAGCAGAGCCCTCAGTGGCGATCGGGCCGGGGCACACGAGCGTGACGGCCACACCGTGCTGCACCGCTTCGTACCGCAGCGTGTTGAAGTACCCATGCAGGGCATGCTTGGTGGCGGCGTATACGCCCTGCGTGGGCGCGGGGAGCTTGCCTGCTGCGCTGCTCACCTGATTAGGGGAGGAGAGGAAGGGGGAGGAGGGAGTGAGGAGGATATCAAAAGGAGGAAGAGAGCAAGGAGCATGCTTGGTGGCGGCGTATACGCCCTGCATGGGCGCAGGGAGCTTGCCTGCTGCACTGCTCACCTGTAGGAAGAAGCAGGAGGAGGGACCGGAATGGGATGGGATGGGATGGGATGGGATGGGATGGGATGGGATGGGATGGGATGGGATGGGGGGAACCAGAGGTGCATGGATATTGTACCTAATTGCTCTTACCCAAACGTCTGCCTTAAAGATTTTCATGCATGCACATTCCGCTGGGAAACTCACCACGAGTATCTGCCCCTTGTTGCGCTGCATCATGCACGGCAGGAGGTAGCGCGTGAGCTCTATGGTGGCGACCACGTTGACCTCTAGCATGCCCTGATGGGGGGAGAGAGGGCGGACGGGGAGCGCAACGAGGGAGAGAGAACGAGGAGAGAGGTAGCGCGTGAGCCCAATGGTGGCGACCACGTTGACCTCAACATGCCCTGATGGGGGGAGAGAGGGGCAGGTAGGAAAGGGAGAGGGGGCGCGGGAAGTATGGAAAGGGAGGGAGGGTGGTAGCGCGTGAGCTGGATAGTGGCTGCCACGTTGACCTATAACATGCCCTGATGAGGCAAGAGGGAAGGGGTGGGGGAGGGAGGGAACGGGCGGGGAGGGGAGGTAAGTAAGGAGAAGGGAGGGAGGGAGGTAGCGCGAGAGGTATCTGCACATGTGAACTGGCTTAGGCGGCAAATGAGCGAAGAGATACGAGTTGGCGGGGGCGGGAAGAGGGAGAAAAAGGTGGGGGGGTCTCTGCGCTTATAATGAGGAAGGAGAGTAAACCTTACCCGAAGAGTGTCCTCTGGAGTGTCCTCACACGTGGCTTTCTGTTTCTGCACGTGGCAGAAGAGAGAGACGAGAGTTGGGAGAGAGGGGGGCTTACCCGGAGAGTGTCCTCTGGAGTGTCTTCACATGTGAGCTTCTGCACTCCAGTGGGCAGATGAGAGAAGAGAGACGAGGGGCCTACCCTTGTCTCATAACGCAGTAAAAGGAGGCGCTTACCCGGAGAGTGTCCTCTGGAGTGTCTTCACATGTAAGCTAGCTTAGGGCAGATGAGCGACGAGATCCCAGGGGGCAGGGGTGGGTGGAAGAGGGGGGAAAGTGGTGCCTGCTTATAACGGGGAGGGAGAGGGGGGCTTACCCGAAGAGTGTCCTCTGGAGTGTCCTCACACGTGAGTTTCTGCACAGGGGCGAAGAGAGACGAGGAGAGGGGGGGGGGGGGGGGGGGGGGGATTGGGAGAAGTGTGAGAGGGAGAGTGCGACGGAGGGAGGCTGAGGTTACGGCAGTAGAAGAGAGAGACAGAGGGAAGAGGGAGGGGGGAAGGGAAATGAAAAGAGGAAGTAGCGGTGCAGGGCGTGTTTGGTGGCGGCATAGGGAAGAGGGGAGAGACCAGAAGAGGGGATAGGATAGGCCACTAACCAAGCGTGGATGCATGACAACCAGCACGTCAGCCCCGCACGCCCCTTTCCCCACCTCGCGCGCGACCCCCTCTTCCTCTTCCCCACGCCCACCCCTCCACCCCCCCCCACCACCCCCCCTTCCCTCCCGCCTGGCGGAAAGCAATTTCCGCCTACATTTGAGGCGCCTTAGGACCAGCAGCGTTCAGGATAGGGGACTCACCGGGCGCGGATGGGCAGCATTCAGAACCAGCACGTCAACCCCGCAGGGTTCTTCCCCCCCTCCGCACGCCCCCTCCCCGCGGAACGCGCTTTCCGCCTGGCGCACTGCGCCGCGCAGCACGTCCGCGCCCCCTTTGAGATCGAACGGCAGCACCACCACCCCCTCCGGCGCGTGCTTCCCGCGGCACGTCGCGCGCACCGCCTCCAGGCGATCCGCGGAGCGCGAGGAGAGGATCAACCGCGCGCCCATCGCCGCGAAACGCTGCGCCAGCTCCTGCCCTGGTAGGCGGAAGGGCCAGAGCGGGGCGCGAAGGGGTGGCGGGGGGGCGAGGGAATAGGGGAGGTCGCGCGGGGGGTGGGCAAGGAAAAGGGGGAGAGGAACGAGGTGGCAAGGACAGCCCTAGATAGGATACGGACGTCCACTCCCTAACCTTATACCCACATGCCTGTATTACACTCCTCGATGCCCTGGCTCGCCACGTGATAAAAGTGTAGTTTTGAGACGTCTCAAAACTACACTTTTATCACAAGGACAGCCCTAGATAGGATACGGACGTCCACTCCCTAACCTTATACCCACATGCCGGAATTACACTCATCGATGCCCTGGCTCGCCCCTGTGATCCACACGACCTTGTCCTCGAACGCCCCTTGGGTGGTGTGAGTGAGACGACTCGAAATACTCAGAATAAACCCAGACTGGCACTATGATTAAGCCACACTCACCGATGCCCTGGCTGCCGCCCGTGATCCACACCACCTTGTCCTCGAACGCCCCTTCCGGCGGCGGGCCCTTGAGGAGCAGCGTCAAGTCCGCTGCGGTAACGCGGGGAGCGCGAGGGACACGTGATGCGCGGGAGATTCGGGGGAGATGAGTGGGGGGGGTGCGGGGGAGATACGCGGGAGATGCGGAGAAGATGCAAAGGAGAGATGCGGTGAAGAGATGCAAGGGACACTGCAGAACGAACTTGCGGTACGTTTAGTGCACGTGTCGTTCAGGTGGCGCACGGGACACTGCAGAAAGAACTTGCGGTACGTTTAGTGCACGTGTCGTTCAGGTGGCGCACGGGACACTGCAGAACGAACTTTGTACCACGCGCGGCGAGACAACGACTTTTTAGGCGACTAAGTCGTACCACGCGGCGCGGTAAAGAATACCACGACACGACGGACAACAAGGTTCTAGAACAAACAGGTCGATCCAATATCAGCACGTTTGAATTTCCTGCTGTCAGCCGTGGGGACTTTTGAGGCGCCTCAAAGGTTCTAGAACAAACAGATCGATCCAATATGAGCACGTTTGAACTTCCTGCCGTCAGCCGTGCGGAAGACGAAAACGCAGCGGATGAATAGGACGAGCGGGACGGGTAATGGGAAGCTCGTACCGTCCGCGGTAAAGAAGAAGACGATACGCCATATAAACAGGAAGAGCACGAGCGCCGCGGTGGCTACGCTGGCGAAAACGACTGGATCCGACGTGTCCATGATTGTAGATAAGGCTGTCAGAGCTGACGTGTCCATTCGCGAAGACGCCCAAGGAACTACCGTATAGCGTAAAGTATGATTTAGTACTATGGCGGTACGAACTCTCGAGACTCCTTACTGGACTTGAGCGTATGATCTAGTACTCTTGACTTCGATAAATCACACTAGCTGAAAACAGTAGCTATCGCGTCAATCAAGTAGGCGGATCGGGGGTCTCGTCTCGACTCGATTGCCCGCAAGCACCCGCAACCAGCTTTACAAATGGAGGTGCTTCAGCTTATATGTTGATCTATTCGATCGAGCAATGAGCGCATGAATCAATCGCACCCACCGAACAGACTCACTGACCAACAGTTATAGACTGACCTCCGCATGCTATTTCTGAGATTCCATGAGGGAAAAGACGAGCCAATCACTCGAACCCAAAAACAAAGGCATCGCCAAGTTCCGCCGATGTGTTTCTGGCGGAAACCGCCTTCCCTCCACCCTTCCGCGAACACCCGCATACTCGAGAGAATCGCCCGACTGCCTTCAGTCGTGGTGGAAAGTCCCTCCCTGGGGAAGAGTGAGCAGGGTGCGGGAAAATGTGGGCGGGCGGAAGGGTCTCCCCCTCCCCGATTTCCGCATGACAAACATCACACCCACATCACATTGGTCGAGTCGCGCTGGTCTCTAGGCGCAGCTCATCCCGTTCGGCACAGCTGGGAAAACAAACTCAAATCAGTAGGGTTGGAGTCGGTTGGTTTGGAAGACTCGACTCCAACTGAGACGAGACTCGACGTGGGTGTCCAATCGAGGGGAGATGCGCGTACATGCTGTGGGGAACAATGCGCGAAAGAGTCGAGCGCACAGCTGTTGTGGAATCGCACAGGCGGGGAGGGTAGGAGGGGGGATGAGTTGGTGAGAGCGGAAGGCTCTTTGCAAATTCGTTTTCGGGGAAGGAGAGATGAGGGGGAAGGGAAAAGGGGAGGGGGGAGGGGGGGGGGGGGGGGGGGGAGATCGGGGAGTGTGAATGTGGGGAATGTGGAACGAAAAGATAATTAAGTCTGGGACACCCATCCCAGAGTGGCTTCTTTCACGTAAACCTTGTAGCTAGAACCAAAATGTTTCGCGAAGGGTTTGGAATGAATATGAATCATGAGCGAGCGAGGGAAACACACTGTGACTGACCGTTTATGTGTATGATGGGGGAACGTTTAGATGGGCCCGTAAAAAACTTCACTGAAAGGGGATATACCAGCTATGAAAATTCCCTTGTGTGCCATTGATGCACAGCTTTTGAAACGCCATCCCAAGGGTGGGTGACGAGACACCCTTGGCAGTGATCCTATGACCTGCCCTGCGTGGTGTGAAATGTGTGACAGCTGTTCGGTCCGATGCTGTACATGGTGCGCGTATCGTTTATGACGTGTCTGTCTCGACTGAGCCGATTCGCGTCCCGAACAAGCTGCAAAATCAACTGGGCAATGGCCACCAAGGCGCGGGACAACCAATCAACGATTGGTCAAAGCTTGAGATGTGACGTCAGCCACTGGTCCAGACTATGATAGACGCAACAGTAGCGAATGGACCAATCGCAAGAACATGAAATGCCCCTATATGCGCGAGGCGCAGGCCTACAATCACTCAACACCGCACGCAGCCCAGTTTCACTTGCCTATAACGAGCGGCAAGGACTATTGATCATATGACCTTTCTCGAGTGGCTGCAGTGTTCCCATGACGATACAGCCAGTATGACTGCACAACCACACATAATGCTTACCATACCATCTCCCATATGTACAAGTAGGTAGTCAATCAAACTTAATATGTTAGATAGAATGCTTTTTCTTCTATATATGATCTGCTATATGTTATCGTAAATTTATTATGAAATGCTTATATCTCTATACTTTGTCAATATTTCTCGTATATAACTGAATCTATATCATTTATATTTGACATGTGTAGTGCTGACTTCATTGCACTATAAAGAGCTGACCGTGCTCCACTATCTTGCTTGAGGCCGTGTCAACACAAAACGGTCCCCCCAATTCCACGAGAGACTTTGCCAGTGGGCGACACGGAAATTCTTTTCGAAACTCCCCCCAAGCAAGTGCGTAGGCGGAAGACGAATATCAGAGCGCTACAAAAGCCTCAGTTTCCCCGCACCAGCGCAACCACCCATCCATTCACCTTCCTTCCCCCTTCCTATTGGCCCGTCGTCCCTCCTTCCTGAGACAGCTTCCTGAGATTCCCCCTCTCCCCCCTCCCCTCCCCTCCTGCCCCTCCCCCTCCCGCCAGTCAAAACCTACCGCTCTCTCGTTTCTTGCAACCGTTTGCAGACGTTTTAGCTGCCCATTCGGCGACCCACCGTTTATGCTCAGACACGCCACGCCAGCCTTCACGTCCCTCCTGTTTCTTGTAGTGGACGGAAAAGGTATGTACAGTAAAGTTCGACAGAAGAAACTATGGCAGATTTTGCTCCAGCGGCAACCATTCCGTTTTGTCCCCCTCACAGATGGTCTTTGCGAAAAAAATGATATGCTAACCGGCCGACTGAGCTCACGCCTGCATTTTTTCCGTCCAGCCACCTCCCACTCAGCCCTTCCGGCCACAGCTTTTCCGCCTACAGTTCTTCCGCAAACAATTCTTCTGTCAACACTCTTCTTCCGCCTACACCTCTCCAAGCCCAGATGTTTCCCCGAACCGAACAGTCTTCCCCCTTCACAAATTGGACTTTCAAAAACGGTCACTAGTAGTTTCCTTCGTTTGGACATTCTCCACTATCCAGAGTTCCTCCTGTTTGATGCTCGAGTATATACGCAACATTGCCCTGATTCGTGTTCACTTCAAACAGAATATGCCGCGTCCTTATATATTTTAGGCCAACTCTTCTGTACCGCCTACTGTGCAGTGAGCACTATCACTTACGTTGCCTGGCATCATCACACTTGACATTGGGAGGATTGAAAAGCGCTTGCTCCCGTTGAGTCACGGAATCGAGGGCACTGGAGGAGTTGAGATGTGCTCCCGAATTATGAAACGGCTGGCTTCATCTGTTCAATTTCCCGTCAATGTCGGAAACCGAGATTGACCACGCACAACTTAGCTCAGAAGGGTCCTAGGAAAAATAGATTATCGTTGTCTTTTCGTTGACCTCGTACATTTGCGTTCGTAGACAAAAAATAGGACCAGCGGTGCACGCACTGTATACCTGAACTCCCAGGCACTGTCCAAGTCAGAAAGGAGCTTGTGCGTTCCGTATTTATTTACTGTACAGCGACTGTAGACGCTACGCCACGAACACTACTAATATATTACTGCGTGAACGCTAGGTTAGGAACCAGTAGGGAATCAGCAGCATGGGCTCGTGCTTGTCGAAGAGCAAGGAGCGGCGGCCTGATGCGTCCAAAGCACCGCCAGCCGGTGCCGACGCAACTCAGACGGCTCCGGCTGCCGTGCATGCGAAGCCGGCAAGTACAGATGGAGTGAAAGCTGCCGGGCCGTCAAGTCCAGGGAAAAGTGGAAATGAGGGTTCATATGGGGTGGGAGGAGCATCAGCGGGAGGCGCGGAGGCAGCAGGAACAGCAGGAGGAGGAGCAGAAGGAGCAGGGACTGCCACAGGATCAGATGCAAATGCGAGTATACCAACAGGAACATCAGCGGGGAAAGAAGCGGAAAATAACGCGGGTGCTGCTACCGCGGTTGACGGAGCCGCGTTACAATTCGCGAAATACGATAAGAACGACACGACGATCCCGTTAGGGTTGCGAACGGATTTCGGCTATAAACGAGACTTCGAGGCACACTATAAGCTGGGCAGGGAGTTAGGTCACGGGCAATTCGGCACCACGTACGAGTCGATTCAACAAGCCACGGGCGAGCGGGTGGCAGCGAAAGCGATCGAGAAGAAGCAGGTGCGATTTAAGCAGGCGTATAATGAAACAGGTGAGTGTAACGAGGCAGGCGTATAATGAGGCAAGCGGTAGAGCGAGAGTGAAAGAAGCAAGTTGGGTCACGGGCAATTCGGCACCACGTTCGAGTCGATTCAACTAGCCACGGGCGAGCGGGTAGCAGCGAAGGCGATCGAGAAGAAGCAGGTGCGTGTAACGAGACGGGTGCGTGTAACGAGGCAGGCGTATAATGAAGCAGGTGCGTGTAACGAAGCAGGTGCGCAGCGCGAGAGTGAAAGAAGCAGCTGAGTCAGTTATGAGTCAGTTCAGCATTCACCAGCGTGCGAGTGGCAAGTGCGTACACGCGAGTGGCATGTGTTTCGAAATGTCTCAAAACCAAAATATATATATATATATATATATATATATATATATATATATATAGTAACGTATCGACATGTAACGTCTTTTCCCCCCATAACTTTCCCACCGCTCATCGCTCCCCCACACTAACAGATGAAGCTACCTATAGCAGTGGAGGATGTGCGGAGGGAGGTGGCGATCACGAATCGGCTGTGTAAAACGCAGCTCTCAAACCCTTTTCTCTCACCACTCAACTCTTCCCCACCCCCAACTTACCAGATGAAGCTGCCTATAGCGGTGGAGGACGTGAGGAGGGAGGTGGCGATAATGAAGCTGCTGTCGGGCCATCCCAACGTGGTGCAATTCATTGACGTGTTCGAGGACACAGACTTTGTGTACATCTGCATGGAGTGAGTGCACTATACTATACTGGGTACGGAGTGTACTGAGGTGCAGTTTGTCGACATTTGAGGGCACCTATTTTATGTACATTTGCAGGAGTGAGTGCATTATAGACGCATGTTTCACACTCTATCTCTGCTCTCGTTCTCCCCATCCTCTCACGTCATTTCCACCGCCCTCTCCTTTTTTCCTCCTCTCTCTCCCCCGGTCTCGCTCCTGACTGCTCCTTTTACTTCTCTTCCGTCCTTTCCTTACCGCTCCTCTCCTCCTCTCCTCCCCATCCTCACCCCCCATCCGCTCACTCTCCCCTCGCTTCCCTCTTGGCAGAATCTGCGAGGGTGGCGAACTCCTCGACCGAATCCTTAGCAAGTAAGCTTGGGGGATAAAATTCAAGACTAGGGAAAGTGAATGGGTGGGAAGTAAACTTTACAGGGGACGGGAAACAAAGGAAGACGGTGCAGGGGCCAGGACCGAATGTGAGACAAGCAAGTTGAAGGGAGGGGATGAAATTGCCAGGGAAGGGAAATGTAGAATGGGGAGTAAGCAGTTATGATAAATCGTTTCAGCATGCTAACCCTTTTTCCCCTGTTGTCTTCCCCATTTTCTCGTTCCCCCCTCCCTTCCTTTTTTGGGGTTAAACGCGAGCAGGCGCGAAAATCGGTATTCAGAGAAGGATGCAGCAGGAGTGGTGCGGCAGATGCTGAGCGTGGTGGCCAAATGCCATCTGCACGGCGTTGTTCACCGCGACTTAAAGCCCGAGGTGAGAGATGGGTAAAGGGGGGAGGCAAGGGGACGGGCGCGCTTGGGCCGAGAGAGAAGGGGGCAAATGGAAGAAAGCGAGAAAGACAGAAGGCGCACACCACAGAGCGACTTGGCCAAATGCCACCTGCACGGGGTTGTGCACCGTGACTTAAAGCCCGAGGTGAGAGAGAGCGAGAGAGGGCGTGGAAGGGAGAGGCAAGGGGAGGGACGGGCGTTAAGAAAGAGAGACGTAGAGCGCACAACACAAGGTCGCTGAGTGGCGTGGCCAAGTGCCACCTGCACGGCGTCATTCTTATTTTGAGGCGCCTCAAAATACACCTCGCTGAGTGGCGTGGCCAAGTGCCACCTTCACGGCGTCTTTCAACTCCTTGCCTTTTCTCCCCTCCTCGTTTTGAGACGTCTCAAAACTCAAAACTAGACGTCTCAAAACTCAAAACTAGACGTCTCAAAACTCAAAACTAGACCTCAAAACTCAAAACTAGACGTCTCAAAACAAGTGCCACCTGCATGGCGTCATTCAACTCCGTGCCTTTTCTCCCCTCCTCTCTTACTCCCCCACCCTTTCCCCTTCTCCCCCCTCCCTTCCCCCCCCCTTCTCCTCGCCTTTTCCCTCCCCCTGCTCTCTCCTTTCATCCTCTGTCACCGTCCCCACTCCCTCTCCTTCCTCCCTTACCTCACCTCCCCCTTCTCCCTCCACCCCCCTCTCCCCTCTCCGCCCTCTGTCCCTCCCGCCCCACCCCCCCCTGCAGAACTTTCTCTTCAAGTCCAAGGCAGAGGACGCGCTCCTTAAAGCCACCGACTTTGGCCTCTCGGATTTCAGAAAACCTGGTGAGTGCTGCACGTGGTCAGGGCAGTGCCATGTGTGAGTAGGGAGTGCCACGCCATGCGACTCTTGAGGCGACTCAGAAGGCAGAGGAAGCGCTCCTTAAAGCCACCGACTTTGGCCTCTCAGACTTTAGAAGACCTGGTGAGTGCTGCACGTGGTCAGGGCAGTGCCACCCGTGTGTGCTATTGTTGTGCCATGTGCAGTGCCACGTGTAGTGCCACATGTAGTGCCACGTGCAGTTCCATGTGCACTCTCCCTTACCTCCCCTCCTCTTTCCTTCCCCGCTCCGTCTTCGCCCCCAGGCAAGCACTTTTCGGCCGTGGATGCACTTCGTTGCCTACTACGTCGCCCCTGAGGTGCTCAAGAGGCGGTCTGCCCTGCTCACACCAGCCCCTCCCCACCCCACCCCACCCCACCCCACCACACCACACCCCACCCCAACCCAACCCAACCCTCTCCACTCCTTTCACCCCCAGGCAAGCATTTCACGGACGTGGTGGGCAGTGCCTACTATGTCGCCCCTGAGGTGCTCAAGAGGCGGTCGGGGCCCGAGAGTGACGTGTGGAGCATTGGCGTCATTACATACATTTTGCTCTCTGGCAGGCGGCCGTTCTGGGATAGAACGGAGGCAGGGATATTCAATGAGGTGAGAGGAAGGGCGAGGGTGGTGAGATGGGAATGATGGAGAGCTGTAGGTAGGGGTGGTAAGAGAGTGAGGGAGAGAAGGAGAGCGACGTGTGGAGCATCGGCGTGATCACCTACATTTCGCTGTCGGGGAGGCGGCCGTTCTGGGATAGAACTGAAGCTGGGGTTTTCAACGAGGTGAGGAGGGGTGAAGAGCTGTGGAGATGGGTGCAGGAGAATGCAGGAGAATGGTGGGGGAGGATAGAGGAGGTGAGGGAGGGGGGTAAGAGAGGGAGAGTGACGTGTGGAGCATCAGGGTCATCACGTACATCCTGCTGTCAGGCCGGCGGCCGTTCTGGGATAGAACAGAACAGAGGCGGGGATCTTCAACGAGGTGAGAATAGAAGTGGCCCGACTTTGGGAAGAAGCCATGGCCGCACCGCATGTGAGCGCCAAGCCAAGGACTTTATTTCCCAGCACCATGTCCCCTCCCCATGCCCATCATCATGACTCCTTCATTTAACTGCTCCTTACCGCTCCCCACCACTCATCACCGCCCATCACCACTCATCAGGTGCTGAAGAAGCGGCCTGACTTCAGGGAGAAGCCATGGCCGAATGTGTCGTCCAGCGCCAAGGACTTTGTGAAGAAGCTTCTCAAGAAAGACCCGCGCGCTCGACCCACTGCCGCCCAGGCCTTGTGTGAGTGAGCGCAGCGTGTACCACGTGTGCTTGGTGTGAGGTGAGTGCTCTAACCCGCACTGCCAGCGCCAAGGACTTTGTGAAGAAGCTTCTCAAGAAAGACCCCCGCGCCCGACCCACTGCTACACAAGCCTTGTGTGAGTCAACGCGCTGTCTGCAAGATGTGCTTTGTTGTGTGCTAGTCAACGCGCTGTCTGCAAGATGTGCTTTGTTGTGTGTGAGTCAACGCATGTGCATGCTTGGGGTGGGTGGATGGACAGAGCACTATCCTGACTGCCACTGCCACCGCCAAGGATTGTGTGTGAGTGCATAACCCACTGCCGCCCAAGCCTTGTGTGAGTCAATGCGTTGCCTGCTAGATGTGCTTTGTGTGTGCGTGAGTGTGCTAGCCCACCGCTGCACAAGCCTTGTGTGAGTCCATTCTCTGAGTCTACCCATTGCCACCTGATTCAACCGCACTTCCTTTCCCACCCCCCACCCTGCAGTGCACAAGTGAGAGGAGGGAAGGGACCCCTTATCATTCATTAGTGAGAGGAGGGAAGGGCCATAGCAGCTATTGTGCTTCCAGACAGCCCCAAAATGCCTCTCTTCCTCCTCTCCCCTATCCCCCCCGTCCTCTTCCCCCAACCCCTTTCAGCGCACAAGTGGGTGGGTGGGTGGAGGGAGGGGATGCGTCAATGTGGCTTGGCATAGCAGTGCCCAGAGTAACCGTGCTTTCAGACGGCCCTTGACTGCCTGCCCCCTTCTATTGGCCATAACCCCTTGCCACCCCCCCGCCCTTCCCACCCCCCTACTCTTCCCAGCGCACAAGTGGGTGAAGGAGGGAGGGGACGCGTCATCTGTGCCGCTGGATATAGCAGTGCTGTCCAACATGCGAGAGTTCGTCAAGTACTCGCGCCTCAAGCAGATGGCTCTCAAGGTGAGCGTGGGGATGTGTGTGTGTAGCTGATGGGCAGTGCCACACGGCTGGTCTGTCTGGTTCATTGAGCCATCACTCAGACGTCACAGTGTGCTGTCCAACATGGGGGAGTTTGTCAAGTACTCGCGCCTCAAGCAGATGGCGCTCAAGGTGGGTGGGGGGAATTTCAGGGATGCACGCACACACGAAGGAGGTGAGAGGGGCAGGCAGAAGGTACAGGCTTGGAGGGACCAGTTCAACTCAACCAGTTGGTCTATTTCGGCAGGAACGGACATTTCTGCCCTGCTCGATCCCCTGCTTCTTCCTTCCCGCTCCTCATCCCCACCACCCCACACCCCCCCGCCCCAACTTCTTCCTTCCCGCTCCCCATCCCCGCCACCCCACACCCCCCGCCCACACTCACCCTTCCTTCCCTGCCTTCCTTCCCACAGGCCCTGGCGACAACACTGGAGGAAAATGAGGTGCAGGCGTTGAGGGATCAGTTTAATGCGATGGATATCAACAAGGATGGCACGATCACGATTGATGAGATCAGACAGGTGAGGTGGGAGGGAGAGGGGGGAGGGGGAGAAGGGAGACAGTGCTGGGCTGTCGTGCTCAAATGCAGCCAAGGAAGGGGACAAGTACGAGGTGCAGGCGTTGAGGGATCAGTTCAATGTGATCGATATCAACAAGGATGGCACGATCAAGATCGATGAGATCAGACAGGTGAGGAGGCCGAGGGATGGGGAGGAGGACGGGGGAGGAGGACGAGGGAGGAGGACGAGGGAGGAGGACGAGGGAGGAGGGCGAGGGAGGAGGAAGGGAGAGATGGGAGGGGGGGGAGGGAGGAAGGAAGGAAAGGGAGAAGTAGGAGGTGCAGGCTCAAAGAGACCAGTTCAATGCAATGATTATCAACAAGGGTGGCACCATCACGATCGACCCTTTCCTCATTTCCCCTCTCGATCGTCATGGTGGCATCCTTATTCGGTTTTCGTCTCTTCTCGACCTTTCCTCATTTCCCCTCTCTTTCCCCGCCATGTGAAGTGAAGGACTCGAACCTCTTATCAGCTCTAGCCCTCACAAATTCAGGCCTCTCCACTTTCTCTCCGTCCCCGTTCACCCCCTCGCGTTCCTCAGGCACTGAGTCACCAGTTGCCTGTTGAAATTTGAGACGTCTCAAAAGTTGAAATCATCAGAGTCAACCCTCTGTCTCTCTTCCCCTTTCTCTACTCCCTTCTCTCTACCCCCCCCCCCCCCCCCCCACCCCACCTCCCACTCTCCCTGCTCGCCCCATCAGGCGCTAAGTCACGACCTGCCATTTGAAGTGAAGGAGTCGAGAGTGCTGCAGATTCTCCAAGCAGTGAGTACCTACCCTCTCTGTCTCTTTGCATCTCAGCCCTGGTTGGGGAGATGATGTAAGCCTACCTAGCCTCCCAAAGCCCATGCCTTTCATGGTTTAAGGCACCCCAGAAGGAGTCGAGAGTGCTGCAGATTCTCCAAGCAGTGAGTGCCTATCCTCGCTCTCTTTGCATCTCAAGGCACCCCAGTAGGAGTCGAGAGTGCTGCAGATTCTCCAAGCAGTGAGTGCCTATCCTCTCTCTCTTTGCATCTCAAGGCACCCCAGAAGGAGTCGAGAGTGCTGCAGATTCTCCAAGCGGTGAGTGCTCAGCTCAGCGCATTCCCTCAGCCCCTGTTTCAAAAACACCCGGATTCGGGGCGCCCTTTTTCGAGATGTCTCTGACGTCTGCCTGCCTAGCTTTGCAAATCCTCCAACCATATATCCCTGCCGCCCTTGTTTTCTGCTCAGATGGACACCAACTTGTGATGGCATAATAGACTTCGACAAGTTTGTGGCGGCAACACTGCACGTGCAGCAGCTGGAGGAGGTCCACTCCACCAATTGGCATCTCAGAAGCGCCCCTCACCAGTGGCTTACCCTTTCCCCACTCCCTGCCCTTTCAGATGGACACCAACTGTGATGGCATAATAGACTTACGAGTTTGTGGCAGCCATGCTGCACGTGCAGCAGCTGGAGGAGGTCCACTCCACCAAGTGGCAGGAGCACGCCGCACACATTCCCCCATCCTCCACCCAAAATGTTCCTCTTCCCTACCCACCTCCCCGCGACTCAGATGGACACCAATTGCGACGGCATTATTGATTTCGATGAATTCGTGGCGGCCACGCTGCACGTGCAGCAGCTAGAGGAGGCCGACTCCACCAAGTGGCAGGAGCGCTCGCGAGCCGCTTTTGCCCAGTTTGACCGCGACAACGACGGGTACATCGATGCGGAGGAGCTGCGCATGGTAAGTCTGCCGAATGCTGAGTGCAGTGCGGTATAACTAGGTTCCACCCAATCTGAAGTGGTTGGTTGCACCACCGCAGTATGACCGCGACAACGACGGGTACATCGACTGCCCATGGTGAGGGGGTATCTGCTGAATGTTGTAACTGAGTAATGCACAGGGTATGGTACAAGTGCTGCGGACCACCACAGTTGATGATGGCAATGATGGGTACATCGATGCTGAGGAGCTGCGCATGGTGATGGGCTGTGTGTCTGCTGAGTGCTGTAACTGAGTATGGTACACGTGTTTGGCACCACTTCAGTTCGGTTTGACCGCGGCAACGACGGGTATGCGACACAGGGAACTGCGTGTGATATGGTTTTCAAGTGCAATATTAAGAATGTACTGAGTCTCAGTGCTTCCCACATATCCTCCCCCCCCATTTCTCACATTTAACGAATGCAAGCACATCTGTGTTTTTCCTTTCCCCCACAATTCTCCCAGGCTGCTCAAGTTAATTTCCCTTTGGATAATCTGATAGCAGAAGCTGACACAGACGGGGACGGCAGAATCAGCCTGCCCGAGTTCCAGAAGCTTCTGAGATGCGCAAGCATTAATTCCCGCACCAACACATCTCGCTCCCGGGGTCGATCATGGCTCGGCCAAACCATCGACGAATAGTAAGCTGTCAGCCAACGAACTTTACACTAGATATGAACTACTTCGGGGAAAGTGCATGTTGCAGAACTAGGAGTTAATTTTTTTGGTCCAAATAGTACACTAACAGAATGCTGGTTTGTGTTAGGACGCATTGAAGGTGAGAATATCGCAGAATCGCGCGTGTATATCGATTGGGCGGATCGTTTGGCGAAACGATGCGCCCACGCGGTTGTAACGATCGCCCCTGCGTGATGGGTTGGATGTTACAGAATCAAGATTTCGGTTTTGCCTGCTACACCGTCTAAGAAAAAACCCCTTCGTCCAACTACACCTGAGACTCTTGCAACCAACAGGGCAACCAGCTTGAAATTCCGCGAAATGCCAGAATTATGCGCGTCTACGTCATCGCTATGCGAAATTTCAGCACTTCGCAGGCATCAGCATCAATCTTGCCTGTTATGATCGGTTCGTGCACATCATCTGCGCATTGATGCTGCGGAAAGTTCTACAGCGATCAGTGATCAGTCGCATTCACTTACTGTGCACAAAAATTGGACAAAAACCTTACTGAAGCGCGGTTACACAGTAGAAAACAGGGTAACTAATCTGCATATCGATCGCAACTGATGATCGATCTTCTACTTTCACCGCGTCCTTAGGTCAGTAAAAGTGATGCAATTACCTTTCACTACGTAATTGATCTACTGTAGTTGTGTATGGGAGTTCTCTGAGGGTGATAAAATTTAGTCGGAGGCCTGGATATTATGTTTCACTTGTCCAGTATTTTAGTTCACATTCGATAAATTTCTGATTGGCGTAAGTAACGCGGGTTCTGCTGATTGGTAGTTGAGATTCAAAAACGACTTTTAGCTGACCGGGCATCTGAGATTGATGTTCCAGCTATGCTTTGTTATTACACGTGGCACTCGGCGATTGCACTGATAATATGACTTTGCGTTACCATCACACTTGGTCTAGCCTAATCGGCTCGCAGGGCACCAAGGATTCTCTCGCTAATGGGCTTGACGAAGTGCTGCGATCACTTTAGTTACGCCAAATCTGTTCGTGAATGTACGTGATTAGCACAGCTTCGCATTCGTACGTCGCGTACGATTTTCCCACCAGAGCTACGAGAAGTATTTCCCCCCATCACCAGATTGTTTCAGCCATGGCTGCTACCCTCAGCCTACTAGGTTCTGCCACGTCGCTGGTGCAATGCCTGGTTTCGTTATTCCTGAATCCCTAAAAATCGCATCGTCGGGCTTTATGGATGTCGAGCTTTGGGACATCTCACGACCTGGTGCGAGCCCACTCTGGAGCACATTGAAATAGGCGGAAACTACTTCACATGTTCCCTCCTGCTTTAGCAGTTCTCCTCTCGCCCCCAGTTTCCGAGTCGGCTCGGAAATCAGGTCTTCCCCGTTAGCAGCGGTAGCTTTTGGGAATTCTTAAACGAGATTTCAGCCCTCAGTTCTCGCCATGGCGGTCGCAGTGGCTCGTACCGCCAGCGCCGCGCCGCTGATTCGGGCAGCAGAGAGGGTTTTCAAGCCCAGAGCACAAGCACAGTCGCGGTCTCTACAATGGAGTGTCACGTCTAAGGCGCAGACACATGCTGGAAGTCCGGCATCGCACGCGTCGCACACGTCGCAAGCGTCACGAGCGTCGCACGCGCCCCTCGTGTGCTCTCGCAGCAGCAGCAGCGCCGTGGCGGCGTGTCGAATCAGCAAGGCGCATCGATTCGCGACCCCGTCTCCAGCCTCTCACCAGCACCTCCGCTCCACAGGAATTCGGGCTTTCTCCTCGCTGCCCGTTCGAACGTCGGGCAGGCTACGCATGCTCCTAGGGATTCGCGCCCGCAGCGAATCGTCGGTGTCGCTTATAACGGGAACGCCTGTAGCGGGCGCGAGGGCTGGCGCGCGCAGGCGTGCTAATATCCGATGTCACAGTAGCCCAGGCGCTGGTGGTTCAGATGGCGTTCGCGCTGGGGATTTGGTGACTAATGCGGGGGAGGGAGAGACGAAGGCGAGAGATATTGGACATGGGCATGAGGAGAAGCAGGATGATCATAGTCATGGGCACGGTCATGAAAATGGGCATGGGCATACAAGCCATGCACATGCTCAGAGTGCTGTTGCCATTGATACGCACAATCATGAGCATGAGGAGGATCACCATGAGCATAAGCACCATCGTGAGCATCAGGATCAGCACACGGAGAATCATGATCATGAGCATCAGGATCAGCACACGGAGAATCATGATCATGAGCATCAGGATCAGCACACGGAGAATCATGATCATGAGCATCAGGATCAGCACACGGAGAATCATGATCATGAGCATCAGGATCAGCACACGGAGAATCATGATCATGAGCATCAGGATCAGCACACGGAGAATCATGATCATGAGCATCAGGATCAGCACACGGAGAATCATGATCATGAGCATCAGGATCAGCACACGGAGAATCATGATCATGAGCATCAGGATCAGCACACGGAGAATCATGATCATGAGCATCAGGATCAGCACACGGAGAATCATGATCATGAGCATCAGGATCAGCACACGGAGAATCATGATCATGAGCATCAGGATCAGCACACGGAGAATCATGATCATGAGCATCAGGATCAGCACACGGAGAATCATGATCATGAGCATCAGGATCAGCACACGGAGAATGATGATCATGAGCATCAGGATCAGCACACGGAGAATCATGATCATGAGCATCAGGATCAGCACACGGAGAATCATGATCATGAGCATCAGGATCAGCACACGGAGAATCATGATCATGAGCATCAGGATCAGCACACGGAGAATCATGATCATGAGCATCAGGATCAGCACACGGAGAATCATGATCATGAGCATCAGGATCAGCACACGGAGAATCATGATCATGAGCATCAGGATCAGCACACGGAGAATCATGATCATGAGCATCAGGATCAGCACACGGAGAATCATGATCATGAGCATCAGGATCAGCACACGGAGAATCATGATCATGAGCATCAGGATCAGCACACGGAGAATCATGATCATGAGCATCAGGATCAGCACACGGAGAATCATGATCATGAGCATCAGGATCAGCACACGGAGAATCATGATCATGAGCATCAGGATCAGCACACGGAGAATCATGATCATGAGCATCAGGATCAGCACACGGAGAATCATGATCATGAGCATCAGGATCAGCACACGGAGAATCATGATCATGAGCATCAGGATCAGCACACGGAGAATCATGATCATGAGCATCAGGATCAGCACACGGAGAATCATGATCATGAGCATCAGGATCAGCACACGGAGAATCATGATCATGAGCATCAGGATCAGCACACGGAGAATCATGATCATGAGCATCAGGATCAGCACACGGAGAATCATGATCATGAGCATCAGGATCAGCACACGGAGAATCATGATCATGAGCATCAGGATCAGCACACGGAGAATCATGATCATGAGCATCAGGATCAGCACACGGAGAATCATGATCATGAGCATCAGGATCAGCACACGGAGAATCATGATCATGAGCATCAGGATCAGCACACGGAGAATCATGATCATGAGCATCAGGATCAGCACACGGAGAATCATGATCATGAGCATCAGGATCAGCACACGGAGAATCATGATCATGAGCATCAGGATCAGCACACGGAGAATCATGATCATGAGCATCAGGATCAGCACACGGAGAATCATGATCATGAGCATCAGGATCAGCACACGGAGAATCATGATCATGAGCATCAGGATCAGCACACGGAGAATCATGATCATGAGCATCAGGATCAGCACACGGAGAATCATGATCATGAGCATCAGGATCAGCACACGGAGAATCATGATCATGAGCATCAGGATCAGCACACGGAGAATCATGATCATGAGCATCAGGATCAGCACACGGAGAATCATGATCATGAGCATCAGGATCAGCACACGGAGAATCATGATCATGAGCATCAGGATCAGCACACGGAGAATCATGATCATGAGCATCAGGATCAGCACACGGAGAATCATGATCATGAGCATCAGGATCAGCACACGGAGAATCATGATCATGAGCATCAGGATCAGCACACGGAGAATCATGATCATGAGCATCAGGATCAGCACACGGAGAATCATGATCATGAGCATCAGGATCAGCACACGGAGAATCATGATCATGAGCATCAGGATCAGCACACGGAGAATCATGATCATGAGCATCAGGATCAGCACACGGAGAATCATGATCATGAGCATCAGGATCAGCACACGGAGAATCATGATCATGAGCATCAGGATCAGCACACGGAGAATCATGATCATGAGCATCAGGATCAGCACACGGAGAATCATGATCATGAGCATCAGGATCAGCACACGGAGAATCATGATCATGAGCATCAGGATCAGCACACGGAGAATCATGATCATGAGCATCAGGATCAGCACACGGAGAATCATGATCATGAGCATCAGGATCAGCACACGGAGAATCATGATCATGAGCATCAGGATCAGCACACGGAGAATCATGATCATGAGCATCAGGATCAGCACACGGAGAATCATGATCATGAGCATCAGGATCAGCACACGGAGAATCATGATCATGAGCATCAGGATCAGCACACGGAGAATCATGATCATGAGCATCAGGATCAGCACACGGAGAATCATGATCATGAGCATCAGGATCAGCACACGGAGAATCATGATCATGAGCATCAGGATCAGCACACGGAGAATCATGATCATGAGCATCAGGATCAGCACACGGAGAATCATGATCATGAGCATCAGGATCAGCACACGGAGAATCATGATCATGAGCATCAGGATCAGCACACGGAGAATCATGATCATGAGCATCAGGATCAGCACACGGAGAATCATGATCATGAGCATCAGGATCAGCACACGGAGAATCATGATCATGAGCATCAGGATCAGCACACGGAGAATCATGATCATGAGCATCAGGATCAGCACACGGAGAATCATGATCATGAGCATCAGGATCAGCACACGGAGAATGATGATCATGAGCATCAGGATCAGCACACGGAGAATCATGATCATGAGCATCAGGATCAGCACACGGAGAATCATGATCATGAGCATCAGGATCAGCACACGGAGAATCATGATCATGAGCATCAGGATCAGCACACGGAGAATCATGATCATGAGCATCAGGATCAGCACACGGAGAATCATGATCATGAGCATCAGGATCAGCACACGGAGAATCATGATCATGAGCATCAGGATCAGCACACGGAGAATCATGATCATGAGCATCAGGATCAGCACACGGAGAATCATGATCATGAGCATCAGGATCAGCACACGGAGAATCATGATCATGAGCATCAGGATCAGCACACGGAGAATCATGATCATGAGCATCAGGATCAGCACACGGAGAATCATGATCATGAGCATCAGGATCAGCACACGGAGAATCATGATCATGAGCATCAGGATCAGCACACGGAGAATCATGATCATGAGCATCAGGATCAGCACACGGAGAATCATGATCATGAGCATCAGGATCAGCACACGGAGAATCATGATCATGAGCATCAGGATCAGCACACGGAGAATCATGATCATGAGCATCAGGATCAGCACACGGAGAATCATGATCATGAGCATCAGGATCAGCACACGGAGAATCATGATCATGAGCATCAGGATCAGCACACGGAGAATCATGATCATGAGCATCAGGATCAGCACACGGAGAATCATGATCATGAGCATCAGGATCAGCACACGGAGAATCATGATCATGAGCATCAGGATCAGCACACGGAGAATCATGATCATGAGCATCAGGATCAGCACACGGAGAATCATGATCATGAGCATCAGGATCAGCACACGGAGAATCATGATCATGAGCATCAGGATCAGCACACGGAGAATCATGATCATGAGCATCAGGATCAGCACACGGAGAATCATGATCATGAGCATCAGGATCAGCACACGGAGAATCATGATCATGAGCATCAGGATCAGCACACGGAGAATCATGATCATGAGCATCAGGATCAGCACACGGAGAATCATGATCATGAGCATCAGGATCAGCACACGGAGAATCATGATCATGAGCATCAGGATCAGCACACGGAGAATCATGATCATGAGCATCAGGATCAGCACACGGAGAATCATGATCATGAGCATCAGGATCAGCACACGGAGAATCATGATCATGAGCATCAGGATCAGCACACGGAGAATCATGATCATGAGCATCAGGATCAGCACACGGAGAATCATGATCATGAGCATCAGGATCAGCACACGGAGAATCATGATCATGAGCATCAGGATCAGCACACGGAGAATCATGATCATGAGCATCAGGATCAGCACACGGAGAATCATGATCATGAGCATCAGGATCAGCACACGGAGAATCATGATCATGAGCATCAGGATCAGCACACGGAGAATCATGATCATGAGCATCAGGATCAGCACACGGAGAATCATGATCATGAGCATCAGGATCAGCACACGGAGAATCATGATCATGAGCATCAGGATCAGCACACGGAGAATCATGATCATGAGCATCAGGATCAGCACACGGAGAATCATGATCATGAGCATCAGGATCAGCACACGGAGAATCATGATCATGAGCATCAGGATCAGCACACGGAGAATCATGATCATGAGCATCAGGATCAGCACACGGAGAATCATGATCATGAGCATCAGGATCAGCACACGGAGAATCATGATCATGAGCATCAGGATCAGCACACGGAGAATCATGATCATGAGCATCAGGATCAGCACACGGAGAATCATGATCATGAGCATCAGGATCAGCACACGGAGAATCATGATCATGAGCATCAGGATCAGCACACGGAGAATCATGATCATGAGCATCAGGATCAGCACACGGAGAATCATGATCATGAGCATCAGGATCAGCACACGGAGAATCATGATCATGAGCATCAGGATCAGCACACGGAGAATCATGATCATGAGCATCAGGATCAGCACACGGAGAATCATGATCATGAGCATCAGGATCAGCACACGGAGAATCATGATCATGAGCATCAGGATCAGCACACGGAGAATCATGATCATGAGCATCAGGATCAGCACACGGAGAATCATGATCATGAGCATCAGGATCAGCACACGGAGAATCATGATCATGAGCATCAGGATCAGCACACGGAGAATCATGATCATGAGCATCAGGATCAGCACACGGAGAATCATGATCATGAGCATCAGGATCAGCACACGGAGAATCATGATCATGAGCATCAGGATCAGCACACGGAGAATCATGATCATGAGCATCAGGATCAGCACACGGAGAATCATGATCATGAGCATCAGGATCAGCACACGGAGAATCATGATCATGAGCATCAGGATCAGCACACGGAGAATCATGATCATGAGCATCAGGATCAGCACACGGAGAATCATGATCATGAGCATCAGGATCAGCACACGGAGAATCATGATCATGAGCATCAGGATCAGCACACGGAGAATCATGATCATGAGCATCAGGATCAGCACACGGAGAATCATGATCATGAGCATCAGGATCAGCACACGGAGAATCATGATCATGAGCATCAGGATCAGCACACGGAGAATCATGATCATGAGCATCAGGATCAGCACACGGAGAATCATGATCATGAGCATCAGGATCAGCACACGGAGAATCATGATCATGAGCATCAGGATCAGCACACGGAGAATCATGATCATGAGCATCAGGATCAGCACACGGAGAATCATGATCATGAGCATCAGGATCAGCACACGGAGAATCATGATCATGAGCATCAGGATCAGCACACGGAGAATCATGATCATGAGCATCAGGATCAGCACACGGAGAATCATGATCATGAGCATCAGGATCAGCACACGGAGAATCATGATCATGAGCATCAGGATCAGCACACGGAGAATCATGATCATGAGCATCAGGATCAGCACACGGAGAATCATGATCATGAGCATCAGGATCAGCACACGGAGAATCATGATCATGAGCATCAGGATCAGCACACGGAGAATCATGATCATGAGCATCAGGATCAGCACACGGAGAATCATGATCATGAGCATCAGGATCAGCACACGGAGAATCATGATCATGAGCATCAGGATCAGCACACGGAGAATCATGATCATGAGCATCAGGATCAGCACACGGAGAATCATGATCATGAGCATCAGGATCAGCACACGGAGAATCATGATCATGAGCATCATGGCCATGCACATAGCCATGCCCACGACCATAGCAACCATGCGCATCATGAGCATCAAGAGCATCAAGAGCATCATGAGCATCATGAGCATCATGAGCATCATGAGCACTCACACTCACATGCACCCGAAGCACATGCGTCCCATCATAAACACCATCACCAAAGCGAGCAGCACTCCCATGCCCATGCCCATGACCATGCCCATGACCATGACCATGACCATGCACAAGCCCATGCCCATGCCCATAACAACCACAGCCATAACAACCATGCCCATGCCCACACCCATGTGCATGACCATGCCCACAGCCATAACGACACCCATGACCATGCCCACAACCACAGTCATTCCCATGCCCACTCCCATGACCATGATCATGCACATGCGCATGACCACAGTCATGCCCATGCCCAGTCCCACGACCATTCCCACAGCCACGGCCACCACCACCATCACCACCACTGCTGCCCCGCGCCCACCACCCTCAACGCAGCCCAGCGAGCCCTCCTCTCGCTCTTCTCCTTCCTCCGCCTCGCCCCTCTCGCCGACCGCATGAGGGAGAGCGCGCCCCTCGCCTCTCTCTCCCTCGCGCTCTGCCTTGCTGCCTATGCTGTGCCGCTGCTTGTGCCACTCGTGGTCCAGATGCAATCCCAGCCGTTGGTGGTGCAGATGCTGCAGACGGGACTAGTGGCGACAGCTCTCCCTCTCACTGCTGTAAGCCGCTCTTTATGACTCAGTTATGGCTTTTGTGAGGGCGCAGTGAATTTGCATGTGCTCAGCCACTCCCCACCCACATCCCGTCTCCACCCATCCAGATCCCAGCAACCATGGATGCATTGGTGGACATAGCAGGCGGATCAGTGAACATCCATGTGCTCATGACCGTTCCCCACCCACAGCCACACTCTCTGCATAAATGAAACACACTCTCTCCTCTCCCTCTCCCCACTCTCCACCCCCCTCAGATCCCAGCAACCATGGATGCATTGGTGGACATAGCAGGCGGGGCAGTGAACATCCATGTGCTCATGACCGTGGCAGCACTGGCATCAGTGGCCATGGGGAATGCGCTCGAAGGGACCCTACTTCTTGCCATGTTCTCCATCTCCCATATAGGTGCGTCTCAATACCCTGTATAGGAGTGAGTGACATCCATCTCCCATATGGGTAGGACCGTAGGGTTTGCAGTGAACATCCATGTGCTCATGACCGTGGCAGCACTGGCATCAGTGGCCTTGGGGAATGCCCTCGAAGGGACTCTGCTGCTCGCCATGTTCTCCATCTCCCATATAGGTGTGCCTCGATTTCTCGTATAGGTGCGACTTGAATTTCCAAAAGGTTGCCCCATCTCCCATACTGGTGCGCCTCCTTTCCCTGCATAAGCACGCCTCCTTTCCCTGCATTATTGCGCCTCCTTTCCCTGCATTATTGCGCCTCCTTTCGAATGACTCTTCCTTGTATAGGTAGTACTCAGTTCATTGAGTTGTTTCACTGAGAGGGCACTGAACGATTTCAGCTCCTTACAAGACAACAATCCCTCCACTGCCCTCCTCATCGACCCCTCCTGCCTCTCCCCTCCTCTTTCCCTTCCCCTACCCCTTCCCCGCCCCCCTCTTCCTCCCTCCCTCCCTCCACCCAGAGAATTATTAGGCGAGCGGAGCATTATTTCACGGAGAAGGCTCTGGGCGACCTTCGTTCCCAGCAGGACAACAACCCCTCCACTGCCCTTTTGAGTTGACCCCCCTCCCTCTTCCGCTCCCCCCTTCCCACCCCTTCACCCATCCATCAGTGGAGCATTATTTCACGGAGAAGGCTCTGGGTGACCTGCGCTCCTTGCAAGACAACAAACCTTCCACTGCCCTGCTCATCGATCCCTCCTGCCTCTTCCCTTACCATGACCAATCCTCTTTTCCACCCACCCACCAGCGGAGCATTATTTCACCGAAAAGGCTCTGGGCGACCTTTGCTCCTTGCAGGACAACAACCCTTCCACTGCTCTCCTCATCGATCCCTCCTGCCTCTCTTCTGTCGGTGCTTCTACTGCTGCTGCTGCTTCTGAAAACGGCGCCAGTGGCGGCAGCAACAGCAGCAACAGCAACGGCAGCAGCAACGGCAGCAGCAGCAGCAGCAGCAGCAGCAGCGGCGGCGGCGACGGTGGGAGCGAAAGGAGAGAAGGCAGGGTGGTGTTTCCGGGTCTGGCTGCCCTCTCATGGTCCGAAGTGCCCGTAGCAGATGTGCCGGTGGGGGCTATGGTGCTGGTGAAAGCAGGAGAGGTGAGTGCTACGGGTGAAAGAGGTGAAAGGGAGACAGTCTAGTGCATGTGTCTATGTGCCTCAGAACGATTTGACTGCTCTTTCATGGTCCAAAGTGCCGTTAGCAGATGTGCCTGTGGGAAATATGGTGCTGGTCAAAGCAGGAGATGTGTGTGCTGCCCTACCATCTAGAGGGACGACCTGGGGACTCCGTTTCAACCCAACAACAACCAACCAACCCCTCCCCTCCTCCTCCTCCTCCTGCTGCCCTAAGTTTCCCTTTATCTCCCCTCCCCCTCTCAGGTCGTCCCTCTAGACTGCACCATTCGCTTCGGCCGCTCCCTCCTCACCGCAGAGCACCTCACCGGCACCAACCTTTCTCTTCCTTCCCTGCTGCTCTGCTCTTTCTGCGCGCTCACGGCATGCGCCGGCAAGGTGCGACTCTCTAGAATCTCTCTAGAAATGGGGTACACCCAGGGTGCAAAGTCAGCCCTCGAAAAGATCTTCGTCAACCAATTCGTTGATGTAACCGCGCGCGCACCAGTAACTTTTGCAAGTTACACGAACACTTCCAAGCTGTAATAATCCTCTCCGTATGAAATCCGCGTGCATTGAGGTGTATTTTGAGGCGCCTCAAAATACACCTCAACGCTCACGGCATGCGCCGGCAAGGTGAGGCTCTCTAGAATCCCTAGCAGCTCTAGAATTGGTGTTGAGCTCGCCAGGGGTGAGGGGGTCGCTTTATTGGGCACTGGCAGTGATGGTGGCGGCGTCGCCCTGTGCTCTGGCTGTTGCTCCCCTTGCCTACTTCTGCACGAGATCCAGACATAGCACAGTGAGCTGCGTGCGTGCAGGAGGCTTGAAGCAAAGGAAAAACAGCAGTAGTACTTCTGCACTTTGACAGCAGTAGTACTTCTGCACTTTGACAGCAGTAGTACTTCTGCACTTTGACAGCAGTAGTACTTCTGCACTTTGACAGCAGTAGTACTTCTGCACTTTGACAGCAGTAGTACTTCTGCACTTTGACAGCAGTAGTACTTCTGCACTTTGACAGTATGTGAGATGACTCTAGAATCTCTAGACTCTCTAGAATCTCTAGACTCTCTAGACTCTCTAGACTCTCTAGACTCTCTAGACTCTCTAGAATCTCTAGACTCTCTAGACTCTCTAGACTCTCTAGACTCTCTAGACTCTCTAGACTCTCTAGACTCTCTAGACTCTCTAGACTCTCTAGAATCTCTAGAATCTCTAGCCTCTAGTCACGGGGTTCGCTGTATCGGGCACTGCCAGTGACGGTGGCAGTATCGCCCTGTGCTATCACTGTTGCCCCGCTCGCCTACTTCTGTGCTATCACTGTTGCCCCGCTCGCCTACTTCTGTGCTCTCACTGTTGCCCCGCTCGCCTACTTCTGTGCTATCACTGTTGCCCCGCTCGCCTACTTCTGTGCTATCACTGTTGCCCCGCTCGCCTACTTCTGTGCTATCACTGTTGCCCCGCTCGCCTACTTCTGTGCTCTCACTGTTGCCCCGCTCGCCTACTTCTGTGCTCTCACTGTTGCCCCGCTCGCCTACTTCTGTGCTCTCACTGTTGCCCCGCTCGCCTACTTCTGTGCTCTCACTGTTGCCCCGCTCGCCTACTTCTGTGCTATCACTGTTGCCCCGCTCGCCTACTTCTGTGCTATCACTGTTGCCCCGCTCGCCTACTTCTGTGCTCTCACTGTTGCCCCGCTCGCCTACTTCTGTGCTCTCACTGTTGCCCCGCTCGCCTACTTCTGTGCTCTCACTGTTGCCCCGCTCGCCTACTTCTGTGCTCTCACTGTTGCCCCGCTCGCCTACTTCTGTGCTATCACTGTTGCCCCGCTCGCCTACTTCTGTGCTATCACTGTTGCCCCGCTCGCCTACTTCTGTGCTCTCACTGTTGCCCCGCTCGCCTACTTCTGTGCTCTCACTGTTGCCCCGCTCGCCTACTTCTGTGCTCTCACTGTTGCCCCGCTCACCTACTTCTGTGCTCTCACTGTTGCCCCGCTCGCCTACTTCTGTGCTCTCACTGTTGCCCCGCTCGCCTACTTCTGTGCTCTCACTGTTGCCCCGCTCGCCTACTTCTGTGCTCTCACTGTTGCCCCGCTCGCCTACTTCTGTGCTCTCCCTGTTGCCCCGCTCGCCTACTTCTGTGCTCTCCCTGTTGCCCCGCTCGCCTACTTCTGTGCTCTCCCTGTTGCCCCGCTCGCCTACTTCTGTGCTCTCACTGTTGCCCCGCTCGCCTACTTCTGTGCTCTCACTGTTGCCCCGCTCGCCTACTTCTGTGCTCTCACTGCCTGTGCAGCCAATGTGAGACTCTAGGAGCTCTAGAAGCTCCTTCAACGCTTTCTTTTCTTACACACCGTCTCCCCCATCCATCCCATCAGGGCATTCTGCTGAAGGGCGGCCATGCCCTGGACGCCACAGCAGCATGCGACACAGTGGCCTTTGACAAGACCGGAACGCTCACCACTGACCAACTCGCCCTGCGCTTCATCCAACCTCTACACTCCCACGCACCGCACACCACTCCCTCGCTCCTCACACCCAACTCCGCACCTTCCTCTCCCTCCTCCTCCACCTCCTCTCCCTTCTCTTCCTCTACCTCATCCCCCTCTTCATCGTCCTCTCCTCATTTTGGTGAAAGCGAGAGATTTTGGGAGGACTGTACACTGGAGGAGACAGGGATAGTTCACAGCCATAGTCACGAGTGGGAGGAGACAGGGGTGGTGGTGGAGTGCAGCAGTGCGAGCTGTGAGGCAGAGGCGCTGGCAGTCGCTGCTGCTCTCGAGCAAGCCGCCACGCACCCCATTGCCAGGTGGGTTGAGTTGGGTGTAGGGGTGTCGAAACGTCTCAAGACTCGGCAGGCGTGGTGGTGGAGTGCAGCAGTGCGAGCAAGCAGCCACTCACCCCATTGCCAGGTGCGTTCGGCTGGGCGTTAGATGGGTGAGTGTGGGAATGTTGAGTTGTGTCAAGGCTCGACAGGGGTGGTGGTGGAGTGCAGCAGTGCGAGCTGTGAGGTGGAGGCGCTGGCAGTGGCTGCTGCTCTTGAGCAAGCAGCCACTCACCCCATTGCCAGGTGCGTTGAGTTGGGTGTAGGGGTGTCGAAACGTCTCAAGACTCGGCAGGCGTGGTGGTGGAGTGCAGCAGTGCGAGCAAGCAGTGTCAAGACTGGAGAGGCACTGAGTTTGAGACGTCTCAAAACTCAAGACTGGACAGGCACTGAGTTTGAGACGTCTCAAAACTCAAGACTGGACAGGCACTGAGTTTGAGACGTCTCAAAACTCAAGACTGGACAGGCACTGAGTTTGAGACGTCTCAAAACTCAAGACTGGACAGGCACTGAGTTTGAGACGTCTCAAAACTCAAGACTGGACAGGCACTGAGTTTGAGACGTCTCAAAACTCAAGACTGGACAGGCACTGAGTTTGAGACGTCTCAAAACTCAAGACTGGACAGGCACTGAGTTTGAGACGTCTCAAAACTCAAGACTGGACAGGCACTGAGTTTGAGACGTCTCAAAACTCAAGACTGGACAGGCACTGAGTTTGAGACGTCTCAAAACTCAAGACTGGACAGGCACTGAGTTTGAGACGTCTCAAAACTCAAGACTGGACAGGCACTGAGTTTGAGACGTCTCAAAACTCAAGACTGGACAGGCACTGAGTTTGAGACGTCTCAAAACTCAAGACTGGACAGACACTGAGTTTGAGACGTCTCAAAACTCAAGACTGGACAGACAGGCACTGGGAGGGAGGCGCTGCTGCTCTCGAGCAAGCAGCTATGCACCCCACATAAGGTGCATCAGCTGGTGCAGGGGCGAGGGCTTACCCCGCTCTCCTTCCCGACTTCCCGCCCTTTTTCCCCACTCTTCCCCACCCCCGCCACCAACAGAGCACCACAGGAGTATGCAAACAGCAGGCGAGCTACTCTCACTGGAGTGAACATGGATCAGCTGCTGGTGGCAGGGCGAGGGCTCACATCCCCCCATCCCCACTCTTTCTCCTCACGCTCTTCCCCCCCCCTGAAGGGCCCTACAAGAGTATGCAAACAGCAGGAGAGCTACTCTCACGGGGGTGAACGTGGATCAGCTGCAGCTGGTGCCGGGGCGAGGACTCACAGCCACCATCTCTAGCTTGCCTGGCGAGGTGAATGAGATGAGTGCAGTGCGGTGCGATGCACTGTGGTGCGGTGCGAAGGTGTGCAGTCAATTTTTATGCGGTTTGGATTGGCTGAACATGGTGGGGACGCGGTAAGGCAAGCAGCTGGTGCCGGGGCGAGGTGAGACGGCTGGGTGTAGTGCGGTCCTTGAGTCGACTCAAAAATCGGTCCCCAGCGATACTAAGGTGTGCTGGAAGTGCTAGTGCGGTGACTGTGGACATGGTGAGCAAGCAGTTGGTGCTGGGGCGACATCTCACTGCCACAGTTGCATGCCTGGCGAGGTGAGTGATGCACTGGGTGCATAGCAGTCTAGTTTGGTATATTGGTGTCACTCTCATTTTTAGTGCGGTGCAGTGCGGTGCTGATTGGGTGATTGGGGCTATGGTGATGCAAGCAGCTGGTGCCGGAGCAAGGGTTCAGCCCCACTAGGGATGAGCAAGGGGCGAACACGAACATGTTCGTGTTCGCCCCTAGACGAACACATCCGTTTGCCGAACCGAACAGTGTTCGGTTCGGCGAACACTTTAAGCAAAAACGCGTGTTCGCCGTTCGCCTGTGAAGGCGTGTTCGGGCGAACCTCGAACACGTTCGTGTTCGTCGCGGGGCAAATTGCAGCAGCAGCCCGAACACGAACGTGTTCGGGCGAACATCGAACACTGTTCGGCGAACAATTTAAGCAAAAAAAACAAACCTGTTCGGTTCGCCTCGAACACGTTCGAGGCGAACCGAACAGGTGTTCGCCCTTGTGCTCATGTCTAAGCCCCACCATTGCATGCCTGGCGTGGTGGGTGACATGCTGGGTGCAGCGTGGTGCGGTGTGGTGCGGTGTGGTGCAGCGTGGTGCGGTGTGGTGCGGTGTGGTGCGGTGTGGTGCGGTGTGGTGCGGTGTGGTGCGGTGTGGTGCGGTGTGGTGCAGCTCTGAGTTGGTGCAGTGAGGTGAGTGACTGAGTGCCCGAGTGAGTGTTTTGTCTTCTGCTATCCACACCATCTCTGCCTCCCTACACCGATTTCCATCACCCATCACCCCTCTCCATCGCTTTAGTAGTATGGAATTGTTCTCCTTCCTGGTTTTGGTCTGCCACCCCCCACCTTCTCGGCCAATCACAGGGCGACAAGTGGGGCCCGCACGAGGCTCGCATTGGCTCCCTGGATTTCATTGCTGAGGTGGCAGAAGATCATTGGGCCGGCAGAGCAACAGTAGCAGGACGCGGCGGCGATAGAGAAAGGGCAGCAGAAGCATCAGCAGCTGCCCAATCAGCCGACGCCACATCAGCAGCAGCAGCAGCCACACCATCTGCATCCCAGCCAACCCCATCTTCTCAACCACCCTCACCACCCTCACCCCTCCCACCACTCTCACCACTCGCACCACCCCCATCTCTCCCCCCAAGCGACCTAATCCGGGCAGCTCTAGCCGTGGGGCAAAAAGTAACCCTTTTCCACTTTGAAGACCAGCTTCGGCCCGGAGCTAAAGAAGTGGTTCGGCAGCTGCAGCAGCAGGGGGGACTGAGAGTCCAAATGCTCACGGGGGACCATGCAGCTTCGGCACACCGGGTGGCAGCAGCGGTGGGGATTGAGGGAGGGGAGGTGGAGGCGGGATTGAGGCCAGAGGATAAGCTGAGGGCGGTTGAGGCGATGACTGGGAGGATGGGGAGGGAGGGGAGGGGAGGTGTGCTGATGGTGGGGGATGGTATCAACGATGCGCCTGCTCTGGCTGCTGCTACGGTAGGTTTTTTGGCGGACTCGTGTCTCTGCTACTGTAAAAGAGTCTCGAGACATTTTCAAACTCTAGTGTGAATGCTCTGTGCTATCTTCAAGCCCCTTCTGTGCTTCCTTCCTGCTGACTTTTGAGTCGACTCAAACTGACTTTTGAGTCGACTTTTGAGTCGACTCAAGTGTCTCTGCCACTGTAAAAGAGTCTCGAGACATTTTCAAACTCTAGTGTGAATGCTCTGTGCTATCTTCAAGCCCCTTCTGTGCTTCCTTCCTGCTACGCGAATTTGTCTGAACTGCTCGAAATCCGTTTATGTCACATTCGTTACTGTCACCCTTGTTTGTGTCACATTCAATTGTGCCGCATTCGTGTGTACCACATTCGTTTGTATCACGCACGGCATGTGGGGGTGGTGCTGGCGGAGAGAGCAAGTACAACAGTGGTTGCAGCAGCAGACATGCTTCTTCTGAAGGACAAAGTTTCTGTACCCTTCCACATTCATTTTTGCCACAATCATTTGTGTCACGCCCGGCAGGTCGGGGTGGTGCTGGCGGAGAGAGCAAGCGCAACAGCGGTGGCGGCAGCAGACGTGCTTCTATTGAAGGACAATATCTCCGAGCTCCCGTTCCTGGTGGCCAAGGCTCGGCAAACCACCCTCATTGTAAGAGCAAATATTCTCCCCAAACACTAAGTATAAATATAGTGTTTCTCTGCCGAACACTAAGTTCCGGCCAGGTATCTAACCTATGGCAGTGAGGTGGCTTCTGAGTCGACTCAAAAGCCACTAAGTTGCTGCTAGCTATCAAGCCTATGGCACTAACCGTGTGCTTCTATTGAAGGACAATATTTCAGAGGTCCCACTCCTGGTGGCCAAGGCTCAGCAAACCACCCTCATTGTGAGAACGCGTCCCTGGGTGCTCAAAAGGAGCAGGGCGTGGCTCTCAAACTCAAATCTCCTGGCCCTGTGTGGCTCTCAGATTGCCCTGTCCTTGGGATCCTGTCCATGTTCAGACACAAGATTTCCTCTTCTAAGCTCCTCAAACCCCGTCTCTGTCCCTGCCCTTGCCCTTGCTCACACCAGGTGAAGCAGAGCGTGGCTCTCTCACTCACATGAATTCTACTCGCACTCCTACCAGTCTTTTCTCTTCCTCCCCCTGTTTCAGCATCTCTCTCCTTGCCTGTGCTCCTCCCTGCCCTTTCCTCAAAACCCGTCCGTGTCCCCTTGCCCTTGCTCACACCAGGTGAAGCAGAGCGTGGCACTCGCCCTCACATGCATACTGCTCGCACTCCTCCCCGCCCTTCTGGGGCATATGCCCCTCTGGCTCACGGTGTGTGCAGTTGGGTGGGCTGGGGTGTAGTGTGGTGGAGTTGGGATGGGTTGAGGTTGGGTGGGGTAGGTTGGGGTGGGTTTCGAGTCGATTCAAAGCACTTACGAGACACTAGTGCTTCACATCTCCCTGTCTCTCCCTTGTTCTCGTTACAAATGTTACCTCAGGTGTTGCTTCACGAGGGCGGTACGCTTCTAGTCTGCCTCAACTCCATCAGAGCGCTCCACCCGTCGCCTCTTCGCCGCCCCGGCCTCACCTCGCGCTTCCTGCAGCGAGCCCAATTGCTGCTGGAGAGGCTGGTGGGACAGCAGCCGGGTGCTAATATCGGTAATGGAGCAGCTACTAAGGGGGGTGTTCCATCAGCAGGGATGCCTTGATTCTGCTTCTAGGTGGACCGGAACAGGTTCCATCATCCTTGCTAAGAGCAATTTGTTTGGAGGAGAGAACTTTCATGCATGATAAAAAGGAGTGGTCTGATTTCTGTTTGAAGGTCTACACCATGTAACAATATTTACATCACAACAGCACATCCTAGCCAAATGTCCATGCTGCCTTCTCAGCAATGTAAAATGAAATGCTCTTTGACCACTTGGCTCACCATACTAACCCCACAAACTTCACATCAAAAGCTGACTGTTGTCCTAAAGTACAGCTACAGAAGGCATGCCACCTCTGAGCGAGCCCACATTGCTGACAAACAGCACAAGCAAAGGCCAATGCTGTCCGCACTCTCATGTTATGTTATGCCAGGTACAAAAAGCGAGGCGAGGGATTTCCACCAAGACAATAATGAATGGACAAAGGTCGCAAGTAACCTAACAAAATTAGACGGTGTATGATTGCTGGATGGTATCCACGTCAATGTTCTTGAGCTTCACGATGTTGTCCACATGGCCCTTGAGCGTCAACCCCTCCCGCAGCCTGCAACACATCGCACCACAGGACGAATTATTAGAAACCCAAGGCCAAGAATCTCCACCAGATGGATGCTACATGGGAGCCAGGCAAGGGTTTTACCTGGCGATTTCTGCACGACGGCGAGCAGCCTCCGCTGCGTCAGCTCCACCAGCAGTGCCGAGCACAGCAAGGACAGTGGGAGCCTCATCACCAGCAACGGTCTGCAGCCCAGTGAGTGTGCGCTGTGCCGTGGCCCACCGCGCCTGCCTCTCCTCAATACCAAAGTTAGCCTTCTTGGTGAATGTAACCCTGTTCTCTGTGAGCAGATCCCAGGCCTTGCCGGAGAGCATGTAGGAGACGGCGAATTTGATGAAGTCCAGAGGAACGTATGTCACCAGACTGCATGCAGAAACAGGGGGTAAAGAGGGTGTGTTTTGAGTCGACTCAGAACACAATTTGATGAATTCAGAGAAAAATATGTCAACAGACTGCAAAGAGGAGCCACATGACAGGAATGCAGGGGGTACAGAAGGTTTCAGATGAAAATAAAAATAAAAACATGGGAAACGTTAACAGAGCTCATGTTCATGCATAAATAGAATGCAATGGAGGTTCAGGGTTTCAGGTTTGGGGTATGCAATGGCTGTGTGTTGGGTGGGAGGTGCACACACCTGTAGAGCCAGACGATTCCAGCCCATCCCCAGCCGCATCCCATGATGGAAGTGAAGCCCCAGTTGGCATACACCGCAAGGAAGGTGGCAATCTGCATGAGCACATCAAACATCACCCGCATCATACAATCACCAACAGCATCATCATCCGCACCACCACCCACATAACATCATATCATCATCACCCAGCACCATCATCATCACAAGGGTGAGAAACAATAGCCTCTTTCATCCCCTCATCCCTTTGTTCTTCCTCTGTTCTCCTCAGTTTCTCTTCACCTGACCTAACCTCTCATTCCTTACACTAGTCTCAGATTAGTGATGTCTAGCCCTCTTGCCATTTCCCTGTTCATTTTCCTCTCCTTGCACTTCATTTCAATCTTGCATGGGTCCATCACATATCTGTCACCACGACACCAAACCACCTACCAGCCGAGCGACGACACAGGCCACCATGAGCAGAAGGCCAGGGCCGCTTTTGAGAATTCTCTTCAGAGAATTTTCGAAAGGCGCATATTTGGCACCACAAAACCAAGCCACCTACCAGCTGAGCGATGACAAAGGCCACCATGAGCAGAAGGCCAGGGCGTTCGAGGAAGGAGAAGCTCTGGGAGCGTGTGACGAAGATGAGCGCCTGGGAGATGATGGAGACTTGCAGGTAGAGCGCAGACATGAGCTTCATCTGTGAGTCGGTTAGTTCCCCGTTGGGATCGTCATTGGGGGGCTTCTGAAGGGACTCCACACCAAAGGTTCGCTGCATGGTGTCAAGCCCAGGATAAGACAAAACAGAACAAGTCAGAAAAACAAGGGAGGGGGTGTGGGGGGGGGCGAGTAAGCTGGTGTTGATCCGGGGGATCAAGGGGTAATGAACGCATGACCAAAGGGCACGAAAAAGTAGCAGGTGGGTGAATGGGCATGGAGTGGTTGGGAAAGGGGGAGTAGGGAGGGGGGGGGAGGGGGTGAGTGGGGAAGGGAAGGGAAGGTGAGAGCAAGAGAGACTGACATTGGGATACCACCAGTTTGTTCACTTACCGGAAAGAAGTCAGTCTCGTAGGCAGCCCAGAAAAAGACGACACTCATGATTCCAAGGTAAGACCCAAAAGCCACACCCTGGCAGAAGATCTCCGAGAGCTTCCAGCTGTCAGGGGTAGGAGATGGAAGCACCCTGTCCTTGGAAATAGTCATGATGGTGCCTGGCAGAACAGGTGGTTGGACCAGGGGGAGAGCCCAGAAGGAGGGGGAGAAAGAAGAGGGTGGGGGGGAAGGGGATAGGGAGGAAAGGGGGGGGGGGGGAGAGGGGGGGGGGGGGGGGGGGAGGTGGGGAAGGGGATAGGGAGGAGGGAAAGGAATACAGAATACGAGTGAGAATGGCCGAATGTGGAACAAGAGCAGGAATGAGCTCCTTAAAAAGGAAGGGAGGTAGGCTATCAGACCACATGTGCAGATGACAGGCGTGGATAAGGGGGGCTCAGAGGATGCAAAACATTGAGCAAGAAGGATGGCGATTGAAGGAGAGCATACCGTCATTGAGGATGGCGATGATAAGAACCATGAAGGGGGCGAAGTCGAACTTCCAGATGAGAGCGATGAGCATGAAACCAAGCTGCCAGGACAGAGAGTTGTGAATGATAGATTAAAGGCACAGAAGCATGGAGAAATGTCCACAATGGCAGGCTTTAATCTGAACATGCCACACCAGACACACACACACACACAATGGAAGTTGGTGGTCGGTCTGATATTTAAGGATGATTCAACAAACGTACCACAATACGGATGGTGATGGAGATGGCATAGATCTGCAGATATAGAAAAAAAAAAAAAAAAAATGCACAGGCACAGCATGAACTCAGGGTCAGAAAAGTGAAGAAACGCATGAAGGAGAAGCATGTCACTGACACACTAACAACCTCCACAGAAACCTTCATCCAATTAAAACTTTTGGATCTGCCAACTCGTGCACTCACAGTATAGTTCTTCATGCGCTGGAAGATGCAGCGGCTGGTGAGAACTGCATGGATGATGACGCTGAGACCAGGCTCCGTGAGCACAATGTCCGAAGCACTGCGAGCAGCATCCGTGGAGTCATCCACAGCAATACCGATGTCTGCCTTCTTGAGAGCAGGGGCATCATTCACACCGTCGCCAGTCATGCCCACAATGTGCTTCTTCTTTTGTAGCTGGTTCACAATCTCGTACTTGTGCTCTGCAGAAAAAGCAGGAATGTTTTAAAACTCAGTTACAATATCCGTGAGTTCTGCTTTCATTCGTTATGCCAATTCAATGCAGAAAACGTTGAAACTGAAACGTGTTGACCCACCTGGGAAGACGCCGGCAAACCCGTCGGCCTTCTCAATAAGGTCTGCCACGTCGACGCCAATCAAGGAGGCATCCTTCCCTTGACCCAGAAGCGCAGAGGATGGGTACATGTTCGTTCCCATGCCCAGTCGCCGACCTGTCTCCTTGCCAATGGCGAGCTGATCACCTGCAAAACGATTGGAATGGTCAGGTGAGTTTGCATGGATATTACACCTTGTTTGACACTTCAATCAGAATCAACAGAAGCATACAAACACATGGCCAGACACACTTTCAAACCTTGCAATTGTCAGCTCAGTCCCTGAAGAATATGTACCAGTGCATCACACTTATTAGTCATGACCTGTCATTCTCCAGTTACCAGTGACGAACTAATCCAATTCATTTGAGACGTACCAGTGATCATCTTCACGTTCACGCCAAGCTTCAGGGCTTCTTTGATGGTCTCTGCACTGTCATGGCGAGGAGGGTCGAACAACGGCAGGAGGCCTACCATCTCCCAAGGACCACCAGCCGCGTCCTTGACGGCCTCAGGGACTTCCTGCAATGAGCAATTGGCAAGATGGGGTAGAACGTCAATCAACAACAGCACAAGAGCACCAATACTGGCCCACGGAAGATTACACGTAGCATAAAAAAATCAAATCAAATCAGAGAGTTTATACATGCTCACCTGGCGAGCAACGCCAAGAGACCTAAGACCACGTTCAGCGAACCCAGCAATTGTGGCATGCACGCGAGCAGCGATCTCATTCTTGTTATAGGCGAGGTCGAGGATCTGCTCCGGAGCACCCTTGGACGCCCTGTACATTTTGCCATCAGGCGTCGTGTAGGTGATTTGCGTCCGCTTGTCCACAGGGTTGAATGGGAAAAAGTGGACCTCCGTAATACCCTCCCGAGCCTGCACAAGCAATGCAAACATGGTTAAAAAACACTTTCCATGACGTTAAGACTTGCTGAACGCGAAACAGCAAGGACAGAAGCTCACCTCCTTGGGGTCAGCGAGCATTCCAACAATGCATGCGTCAATGGCGTCTTGGTTCTCTGTGCGTGCAGCACGCGCAGCCAGCAGGAGCACAAGGTCTTGATCCGCGTCCTTAGAATAGACCTGCACGCAGCAGCAGCATCACGAGGGCTTAAGCTTCGCTTAAACCCTGTCGCATTATTGTATCTAAAATAACATATCCCAGAACGCGCTGCTTACCTCGATAATTGACTTGTCAACAGTCAGCTTGTTGAGCGTCAGTGTACCAGTCTTGTCACTGCACAGAATGTCCATGCCAGCCATCTCCTCAATAGCTGTCATACGCTTCGTAATGGCTCCCTGAAATGCGAACAATAGAGATTTAGGCCGCGTTCAAAACCCCTCGCGAAGCTGTTCTGTTGCGAATGATCAGTGTTGTCACCTGTTGCGAGAGCTTGTGCGAGCCAATCGCCATTGTCACAGACAGCACTGTGGGCATGGCGATAGGAATGCCACCAATGAGCAACACGAGCAAGTTGTCAATGCCATCGCGATAGCTACGCTTCTGGATCGGCCACATGACAATGATTTCGATAACAATTCCAATGGCGATGGCTCCGATGCAGAAGTTTCCAATGGCACGAAGCACCTGAGAGAGGAACACGCGCAGCAGCTTCAGAATCGGGAAGAGTACGGCCAACTTGCGCAAGTTTGAATGGAGAACGGTATATTTGCGGCTCAGTTCGTTAACATTTCGTTTTATTTCTTCACCTTCTGGAAGTGACCCTCATTGTTCGTGTTTTCCACGAGGTTCGCAGCCTTGCCGAAGAACGTGTGCACGCCAGTGGCAATGACGACAGCCTCGATCTCGCCTTGCTTGCAAGTCGATCCGGAGTACACTCCGTCGCCAGGACCTTTCGTCACAGGCAGCGACTCGCCAGTAAGTGCGGACTGGATCAAGGCAAATCATGTAAGCGTAAGCTAATCGCAAAGGGTAAAGACAGGCTGAAATTAAAGCTAAGACGCAGCCTGGAATCAGGGCCGGTAACACCAGCCTTACACACCTGGTCGATCTTCAAAGCATCTCCCTCCAAGAGACGAGCGTCGGCAGGAATGATGTCGCCGAGCTTAACGGAGACAATGTCTCCAGGAACGAGCTCGCAAGCATCAATTTCGCTCCAAGTCTTGTCACGGTAAGCCTGCAAGCGCGAGATGGTACGCGATTAATAGCTGAATAATAGTCAAAGCTTTAGTAACCAGGAAGCGCGAACTTAGCGCACCTTGGCTTTCGGAGCAAGTCGAGCCATCAGCGCAGCGGCAGCATTGCCAGCATTGTTTTCTTCGATGAACGAGATGGTAGAGTTAACCAGGAGAAGAACAATAATACCGACGAAGTCGTACCAATCGGGAGGCTTTCCCTGAAATTTGATAAACAAGCAGTATTAGATAAGATCAAGGCCACGACTACAACACAAGGACACAAACGGATAAATGAAAACTCACTCCGCCGTTTGCTAGGGCGATAGCCATAATGGCTGCAGCTTCCATGACCCAGGAAAGGGGGTTCCACATAAAGCCAAGAAACTTCAAAATCTTGCTCTCCTGCGACAAGTACAACGATGGTGAAGTCAGTATGTGTATCGGACCAAGTCAACTTCATAACTAGCTAAAACGATATCGAGGACTGAAAAAATAAAACGCACTTTCTTCTCCTCGAGCTTGTTATAGCCGAAGATCCTCAATCGCTCTTCGACCTGTGCTGACGTCAGCCCTTCTTTCGTGCAACGGAGCTGCTCGAATACCTCCTCCATTGGACAGTCTTCCTGAAAGCCATAGTTTACTCAACAAGAAAATCCACATGAACTCTAACGCTCACAAAAATGGACGTGCAAGAACCCGAAACTACAACAAGCATCAGCTACGGACCAGATTAACGAGCTCCTTATTGATATCCTCCAGCGTGGTGCCATCGTCGGCCATCTTCTCGTGTTAGGGAGTAGGAAGGCAAGACGCTGTGGAAGTTACGCTGCAGCAGAACGTCTAACTGATGGAGGACTACAACAAGCAGACACACACACAATCTCCTCGAGTGAAGCTCGGAGGCAAGCTGTCACTGTCAAGAGGCAATCACCAATGCTCGACCGCTGTAACTTCAGTTGGTCCGGGTTTTGCACCTTGGAAACTAGGTGATAAGGAAGAACTAAGGGGGAACGGGGAGCGGCGGAGGGATGGGGTCTGCGCGTGAAGCTCAGGGGTTTCGATCTGCGAAAAGGCAAGGGAATCACGGAACTGCGAAAAGGCAAGTGGCTTACGAAACTGCGAAAAAGGGCAAGTGAATCACGAAAATACCTGTTACAAGTCTATCGAACTTGGCTTGATTGAAGATGTCGTGACAATCTCGAGGCGTGCATTCTGCGCGCCGACCATTAGGCACGAATGGGATGTCTCTTAAAGCTTTCGTATACATTTGAAAGTACTGTTTGTGGTGGAACAGTAGCCACCAAGATTTCGCCCCAACGAAAAGAAAGGGGCTTGGCGAGAGGGGTTGCGAAAATTTGGAGGATTGAGGGGTGGGAACACGAGAAACTCTCCCGTCACCCAACCCTTGAGCGACACTCACAAACGCAAGTATAAGCAACTAATTACTAGGAAAGGCCTTGATAGAACTAGCAGCGCAACTACTCACCCTGACCTAATCGCCCGTGGTAAGGGGACACGGGGCTATACAAAAGCCTTTAGCTGCAGGGGCGGTTTGCATTCGGATGGGCCGTCGCGTAGCATTCGTCGAGCGATGCCATGCGGCACACGGGCGAGCGCCTCGACGAGTTGCATTATGCTGGCTCGCTGCGATGCAATCGTCGAACCAGCGATAAATTATTCAGTGAGCCGTCGCGTTCCACCCTGCGGGCTTCTCGCCTAGCGCCATTATGCATCGCGAAACCCGCTGATGGCGAAACCCGCTGATGGCGAAACCCGCTGATCGCGATACCCGCTCCTCGCCAAACACGGTGCTCGCGAAATCCGTTTAGCGCGTCACCCGCTTCTCGCCTCACCCGCCGCATGCCTCACCTGCGAATCGGCAAAATACTTGCCTCACGCGCTGCTTGGCTCATAACCTTATTTCGTCATTTCCCCCCCTTCCGCCTCTCGTTTCCTCAATCTCGTTTCCCCCCCTTCCGCCTCTCATTTTCCCGGAGCTCCTCCCTCTCGTTTCCCCCCTTTCTCCCTCTCGTTCCCCCCCCCCTCCGCCTCTCATTTTCCCCCCTTCTGCCTCTCGTTTCCCCCCCTTCTCCATCTCGTTTCCACCCATCCTCCCTCTTGTTTCCCCCCTCCACCCACTCGTTTCCCCCCCTTCTCCCTCTCGTTCCCCCCCCATCCGCCTCTCCTTTCCCCCCCTTCCGCCTCTCGTTTCCCCCCCTTCTCCCTCTCATTTCCCCCCCTCCTCCCTCTCGTTTCCCCCCCCTTCCCCGTCTCGTTTCCCCTCCTTCTCCTCTCATTTCCCCAACTTCTCCCTCTCATTTCCCCCCTTCTCCCTCTCATTTCCCTCTTCCCCCTCTCATTTCCCCGCTTTCCCCCTCTCGTTTCCCCCCCTTCTCCCTCTCATTCCCCCCCCTCCTCCCTCTCGTTTCCCCCGCTCTTCCCTCTCGTTTCCCCCCTTTCTCCCTCTCGTTTTCCCCCCTTCCGCCTCTCATTTCCCCCCTTTCCCCCTCTCGTTTCCCCCCCTTATCAATCTCGTTTTCCCCCCTTCTCCCTCTCATTTCCCCCCCTCCTCCCTCTCGTAACTCCCCCTTCCCCCTCTCGTATTCCCCCCTTCCCCCTCTCATTTCTCTCCCTCCTCCCTCTCGTTTCCCACCCTTCCCCCTCTCGTTTCCCCTCCTCCTCTCATTTCCCCAACTTCTCCCTCTCATTTCCCCCCTTCTCCCTCTCATTTCCCTCTCTTCCCCCTCTCATTTCCCCGCTTTCCCCCCTCTCGTTTCCCCCCCTTCTCCCCCTCATTTTCCCCCTTTCTTCCTCTCATTTCCCCCCTATGCTCCCTCTCATTTCTTCCCCTGCTCCCTCTCATTTCCCCCCCTGCTCCCTCTCATTTCCCCCCCTGCTCCCTCTCATTTTCCCCCCCTGCTCCCTCTCATTTCTCCCCCTGCTCACCCTCACTTCCCCCCTTTCTCCCTCTTCATTTCCCCCTCTCCTTCCCCTCATTTCGCCCTCTCCTTCTCCTCATTCACCCTTTCCTTACCCTCATCTCCCCATCTCGTTTCTCGCATTTCCCCTACTCCGTCCCCTTGTTTCCCCCTCTCCCCTCATTTCATCCTCTCGTTCCTCTTGTTTCCCACATTTCCCCTTATCCGTCCTCTCCTCTCCCTTTCTCCGTCCCCTCCTTTACCCCTCCTTCCCCTCATTTTCCCCTCTCCCTCCCCTCATTCCCCCCTCTCCTTTCCCTCATTTCCCCCCTCCTTACCCTTCCCTGCCCCCACCCTGCCGGCAGGTGAGTGCGCTCATGCTGCTGGCGCGCGTGAGGGAGCTGCAGCGCCCTCACATGCTGCACAGTCCTTCCCCTCCTCCCCCCTTTGCTTACCCTTCCTTACTTCCCCCCGTGCAACCCTTGCTCCCCCTTTGCTTCCCCTCCCTTCCCCTCCAGCTTACCCTCTGTTTCTTCTGCAGCTTGCCCTTGTCTATAATTTTGTTTGTTTGTTTGTTTTTTTTCAACAGCACGACACGAAGGACATCAGGCCTTCTCATTCTGAGTGCTGCTCTTAGCAGCTTAGTGAAACCAAATCAATAGGCAGGAAGTTCCAGCTTGTGTGTGCTGTTAGCGTATCAATCAAGTGAATTGATAGCATAGCATAGCATGTCATAATACATTGGAAATGTTGATGACTGTACCTAGACACAACTTCCCTTCTTTGCGTACAGCATCCTTGCATGATGCACATGGGCACAGCACAGCATTGTATGCGACATCTGACATGTGTTGTACTCAACTCAAGATACATGGAGGGTTGTCCCCAGCTCTAGCTGGTCATAATTTGTTCAACACTTGTTGAAGAGAGCTGAAAAGAGAGAAAGGCAGCACGAGAGGGGAAAAGAGGGAAAGGCAGGAGGATCGTGAAAAAGAGGGGAAGGGTAATGCAGGGAGGGGAAGGGTAATGCAGGGAGGGGAAGGGTAATGCAGGGAGGGGAAGGGTAATGCAGGGGGGAAATGAGAGGGAGAAGCAGGGAAAATAATGAGGAGAAGGGGGGGGAATGAGAGGGGGAAGGGGGGTAAACGAGAGGGGGAGGCGGGGAAACGAGAGGGAGAAGGGGGGGAAACGAGAGGGAGAAAGGGGGGAAACGGGGTAATGGGGAGGCGGGAAGGGGGGTGGCGGGAAGGGGTAATGGGGAGCGGGAATGGGAAATGGGGAGGCGGGAAGGGGTAATGGGGAGCGGGAAGGGGAAACAGGGAGGTGGGAAGGGGAAACGGGGAGCGGGAAGGGGAAACGTGCAGGCTGGAATGAGAATTGAGGAGTAGAGAAGGGAAAACGGGGAGGCGGGAATGGGAAATGGGGAGCGGGAAGGGGAAACGGGGAGGCGGGAATGGGTAATGGGGAGCGAGAAGGGGAAACGGGAAGGTGGGAAGGGGAAACGGGGAGCGGGAAGGGGAAACGGGGAGGCGGGAATGGGTAATGGGGAGCGGGAAGGGGAAACGGGAAGGTGGGAAGGGGAAACGGGGAGCGGGAAGGGGAAAAGGGGAGCGGGAAGGGGAAACGGGGAGGCGGGAAGGGGAAACGGGGAGGCGGGAAGGGGAAGTCGGGAGCGGGAAGGGGAAACGGGGAGGCGGGAACGGGAATTGGGGAGGCAGGAAGGGGAAACGGGAAGGCGGGAAGGGGTAATGGGGAGCGGGAAGGGAAAACGGGGAAGCGGGAAGGGATAATGGGGAGCGGAAAGGGGAAACGGGGAGGCGGGAAGGGGTAATGGGGGGCGGGAAGAGGAAACGGAGAGGCGGGAAGGGGAAACGGGGAGCGCGAAGGGGAATTGGGGAGGCGGGCAAGGGGAAACGGGGAGGCGGGAAGGGGTACTGGGGAGCGGAAAGGGGAAACGAGGAGGCTGGAACGCGAATTGGGGTGGCAAGAAGGGAAACGAGGAGGCGGGAAGGGGTTGGAATGCAGTCGTTCGCGCACTCAAGTGCGGCTGCCGGGGCTAGTGCGGAAACATGGTAGCGAGGCTGTGCGATCGGGCCGCGACTGTGATCGTGCGTGTTCGGCAGTTTGAGACGAGTCGTACGCGTTCACGGTGGCGTGAGGAGGCAGCGTCGTGAGGCGACACGACGGACGACGAGGCGAGGCCGTGAGAGGAGGTCCCGCGGGATCGCTGCGTGAGAGGGCGGAACTGACGTTGGTTTATCCCTATAATTACACTAAACTGCCCCACGCGTCTAGGTTTGTGTCGGAAACGAGGGTAATTTGCGCTGGCTGTTGAGTCGCGATGTGCTTAGCTACGTATTATGCTGCCCGTAGAGCGTACTGGCGTAGATCTCACGTAGGCTGGATTTCGTATACTTTTGTCGACCCAAAAGTTTTGAATCACCAGCGAGTGCTGGGTGTCGGGGAGATCTCCCTCCCTTGTTCAGAGAGTGAACTAGCTGTAATTGGGTTACCAATATTTCAAATTTCAAAACTTTTGAACCTCCCTCTTTCAAATGTATACAAAAGCTTTAAGAATGGCTCCGAAACATTTCTTTACGAACGTCGCACACGTACCACATCCAATCAACCAAGTGCCATGCCATTTTACAGCGACCCGCTCCATCATGCTGCACACATGCGTTTCCGTAAAACTCATCGCAATCCTGATTGAACCGGATCTGACACCTGCAACTAAAGAACACAAGCCTTTTGAGTACGGGCACACAATTGGATGCTGAAGCGTGTGTGAGGTTTCAACCACTGGCCACAAAGGTCAGACACAATGGCCCTGATTGGTTGTCAGAACCACAAACCCTGACTGCAAGGTGAATCACCAGAAGGCTCATTGCCACGTGGGGAGAAAAAGTTCCACAAGCTCAAGTGCTGTGTGATTGCGGCGGCGTACTCGTTGTTAACATCAGTCAGCATAACCTTAGGATCCAGGGTCCATCACAACATATGGCTGCCGCTTGGTGTTTGGGAGCATGTAATACTAGAGCATTTGAAGAAATTTGAACAAGAGTTCAACTGGGGCTGAACAAGGTTGCAATTCTCTGTTTTAACTGGGGCTACCAGTTGGTCGAGGCAAGAAGGGATGCTAGTTCTAGGGCAGCGTTTTGTTGTTGCTGAAGCAACCAAGGGATCGATTGGATGGAACGAAGAGCCATAGGGTTTAAGACAGCGGAAGGTCTAGTTGGACCTTGTCCTAGTGAATGTAAATAACAAGATGGTAATAACAATGCTTCACATCAAAAATACACAGCTTTAGCTAGCCATATACTCTACGGGGTACATTCCCCTCTTCAACCGTATTGCGTGTAAAATATTCATGCATATTTCAATGCCTTAGCGGTTACTATGTGCAACGCTAACCTCCAGTCATGGCCACTCAACAGACGGCACAGTTGACTCCGACTGTTGACTTTCCGTAACCCTGTGTCAAGAAAGAAAGTATTGGTTTGACTCAGGTTGGTTGGGGTACATAAACCTAACCCTAACAGTTGTACCCCCTATAACACACATCACTAAGACTACAAGATTTGACACACCTCCATAGTCCAAGTGAGGGGTGTCAAGCAAAACCAAAAGTGTATAGTCACAAGACCAATCACAAAGAAACAAAACTCAGGGTGGATCATGTTAACGGGAGTGGAGTGTTGGCCCCGCCCTCGCTTGGGCAACGCTGACGACTTGGTCGGATGTACGGGTGAAGCAACCGACCGTTCACAGTGGGAGAGCTGCTCGACGGGCTTCGTCGAGCTGCAGGGAACCGCTGTGGTGTTGCAGTCGAGCAGGGAGCTCGACAGCTGCAGCTGTCTGGGCTGGGAGACGGGTGGGCCGTCGACCAGGAGGAGCACTTCGATCGGGAGGCCGACGGTGTTAACGGGAGTGGAGTGTTGGCCCCGCCCTCGCTTGGGCAACGTCGATGACTTGGTCGGATGTACGGGAGTAGCAGCCGGCCGTTCACAGTGGGAGAGCTGCTCGACAGGCTTCGTCAAGCTGCACGGGACCGCTGTGGTGTTGCTGTCGACCAGGGAGCTCAACAGCTGCAACTGACTGGTATGGGCGACGGGTGGGCCGTCGACCAGGAGGGGCAGTTCGACCGGGAGGTCGACGGAGCAGTCCGTCGACTTGCAGTTTGACTGGGAGGTCAACGGGGCAGTCCGTTGACCTGACAAGTGAGCAGCGGTCGACGAGGGGAGCTCGGCGACAACAACTGACACTTATGGTCGACGGAAGGGGTCCGTCGACCAGGGGGTAGCTCGACAGGAGCTGTGGTCGACCAGGGGCACCTAGTGGTCAACCAGAGGGACCCGGTGGTCGACCAGAGGCACTTGGTGGTTGACCAGAGCACCTGGGGTTGTCCAGGTCGACCGGGTAACCTGCTTGGCGGGTTCTGCGGAGGCACGCGAACGTCGTTGAGGTCGCGATGGCGAAGGCGACTTCGGGTTGGTATCCCGAAGTCGATGTGGCTTGTCAGGCGCAGACAACAGCCGACGGATGCACAACGATGCAAGTCATGTCAGAGGTCCACTGGTGATCCCCGATTGATCCTAGGGAATGGTTACAGGCGCGTTTGCCTGGGGGGTTATGGGCGCACTCACCCGCTACTTAAAAAGCCCTTCTATCCCAATGGTCTAGTGCCTGGGATTCTGACATGTTATCAGACCGAAGGTCTCGGGTTCGAATCCCAGTGTGTGCACTTCGGGCATCCCAGTGCGGGGGGGTGTCAGAGGTCCACTGGTGATCCTCGATTGATCCTAGGGAAGGGTTACAGGCTCGTTGTCCTGGGGGGGTTATGGGCGCACTGACCCGCTACTTAACAAGCCCTTTTATCCCAATGGTCTAGTGGTTGGGATTCTGACAAGTCAGGCCAATCGTCTGCGCGCACCTGCGAGCGTGCGCACTGCTGTCTTCTACGGGGCAATGCTGGACATCCGCTCTGCTGCAGCGTTGGCACACCGTCGACCTGCTGTGTTGGCAGGTCGCCCTTTCTGCAGTGCTGGCGCGGCTCCTCTACGCAACACTGGCAGGCGGTCGACCATGCTGTGCTGTCGGTCGACCAGGCTAACTGCTGAGTTGCTAGGTGCCTGATGTAGTCATTGTTGTCATTGCTTGTTCAATCATTCTGTAATTCCAACTTTGCCTAGTGAAACTCTTGCCGATTTCTCCCGTGTATGTGCAAGCACTAAGAAACCCAGCAAAGCTACTATCACTCCTATTAGTTCGTGCCAACCCCCGTAGTCTAGCTCACTACCGTTGTAGAGTGACTCTCCGCAGACGGAGCAGTCCGTCGACCTGACATGTGAGCAGCGATCGACGAGGGGAGCTCTGCGACAACAGCTGACACTTCTGGTCGACGGAATGGGTCCGTCGACCAGGGGGTAGCTCGACGGGAGCTGTGGTCGAGCAAGGGCATTTGGTGGTCAACCATAGGTACCTGGTGGTCGACTAGAGGCACTGGTGGTTGACCAAAGCACCTGGTGGTGTCCAGGTCGATCGGGTAACCTGCTCGACGAGTTCTGCGGAGGCACGCAAACGTCGTCGAGGTCGCGATGGCGAAGGCGACTTCGGGCTGGTATCCCGAAGTCGATGTGGCTCGTCAGGCGCAGACAACAGCCGACGGATGCACAACGAGGCGAGTCAGGCCAATCGTCTGCACGCACCTGCGAGCGTGTGCACTGCTGTCTTCTACGGGGCAACGCTGGACAGCGGCTTGGCTGCAGCGTTGGCACGCCGTCGACCTGCAATATTGGCAGGTCGCCTTTCTGCAGTGGTGGCGCGGCTCCTCTACGCAAAGCTGGCAGGCGGTTGACCATGCAGTGCTGGCGGTCGACTGGGCTAGCTGCAGAGTTGCTAGGTGCCTGATGTATTCATTGGTTGTCAGCGCTTGTTTAATCATTCAGTAACTTTCAACTTTGCCTAGTGAAACTCTTGCCGATTTCTCCCGTGTATGTGCAAGCACTAAGAAACCCAGCAAAGCTACTATCACTCCTATTAGTTCGTGCCAACCCCCGTAGTCTAGCTCACTACCGTTGTAGAGTGACTCTCCGCAGACGGAGCAGTCCGTCGACCTGACATGTGAGCAGCGATCGACGAGGGGAGCTTGTCAGAGGTCCACCGGTGATCCCCGATTGATCCTAGGGAAGGGTTACAGGCTCGTTGTCCTGGGGGGTTATGGGCGCACTGACCCGCTACTTAACAAGCCCTTTTATCCCAACGGTCTAGTGGTTGGGATTCTGACATGGTATCAGAGCGAAGGTCTCGGGTTCGAATCCCAGTGTGTGCACTTCGGACATCCCAGTGCGGGGGGGTGTCAGAGGTCCACTGGTGATCCCCGATTGATCCTAGGGAAGGGTTACAGGCTCGTTGTCCTGGGGGGTTATGGGCGCACTGACCCGCTACTTAACAAGCCCTTTTATCCCAATGGTCTAGTGGTTGGGATTCTGACAGAGCTCTGCGACAACAGCTGACACTTCTGGTCGACGGAATGGGTCCGTCGACCAGGGGGTAGCTCGACGGGAGCTGTGGTCGAGCAAGGGCATTTGGTGGTCAACCATAGGTACCTGGTGGTCGACTAGAGGCACTGGTGGTTGACCAAAGCACCTGGTGGTGTCCAGGTCGATCGGGTAACCTGCTCGACGAGTTCTGCAGAGGCACGCAAACGTCGTCGAGGTCGCGATGGCGAAGGCGACTTCGGGCTGGTATCCCGAAGTCGATGTGGCTCGTCAGGCGCAGACAACAGCCGACGGATGCACAACGAGGCGAGTCAGGCCAATCGTCTGCGCGCACCTGCGAGCGTGTGCACTGCTGTCTTCTACGGGGCAACGCTGGACAGCGGCTTGGCTGCAGCGTTGGCACGCCGTCGACCTGCAATATTGGCAGGTCGCCTTTCTGTAGTGGTGGCGCGGCTCCTCTACGCAAAGCTGGCAGGCGGTTGACCATGCAGTGCTGGCGGTCGACTGGGCTAGCTGCAGAGTTGCTAGGTGCCTGATGTATTCATTGGTTGTCAGCGCTTGTTTAATCATTCAGTAACTTTCAACTTTGCCTAGTGAAACTCTTGCCGATTTCTCCCGTGTATGCGCAAGCACTAAGGAACTAAGCAAAGCTACGATCACTCCTAGTAGTTCATGCCAACCCCCGTATTCTAGCTCACTATTGGTGTATAGTGAATCTCCGCTGATCACAACGTCACCACACACTCCAAGCACAAGCAAAAGAGCCACAAGGCTAGTTCAAGAGTTCATAGAGGTATATGTAAAGTGTACAACCAAAGCAAGGAGAGAACTCAAGACTATGCAAGGCGAGAACATGTATCGGCGAAGCCTAACTGTACACAACACCTCTGGTGGTCCCAAGGCGGTAGGGCCATGGTGAAGATGTCTGCAGTGTTGGCCTCGGACTCAACAAAGTCGAAGCGAGTCTGTCCACGCCTCTGCAACTCATGCAAAAGAAATTACCTGACGTTAATGTGCTTCACTCTGCTCTCCAGTCGCGGCTCTCGACAGAGGAGAATCGTCGCCTTGTTATCAGTGAACAAGGTCGGCGCAGAGCTCGGCCGCTCACCAAGGTCAGTGAGCAAGAACGTAGCCAGCACAACTCCTATACAGCCATAGCTTTAGCGTAGATCTTGGCCTCAGCAGTAGAGGTCGAGATTGAGGAGGAACGTATGGACCTCCACAAAACAGCTCCTGAGCCCAGGCTGAAACAGTACCCTTGAGTAGACCTGTGCGTCTCGGCGTCGTCAACGTAAGAAGAGTCACAGTGACCAGTAAGCACGACGTCATGTCTCCCTCCAAGAACCAGCCCCACGCCTGATGTCGTCGCTAGGTACTTCGCCACCCTCACAGCAGCTGACCAGTGAACTGGACGGTGTCTCCCTGGCGCAACAAAGCAAGCAAGGATGCTGAGAGGGAAGGCGAGGTCCGGGCGAGTACAAGTCATCAGGTACATGAGGCAGCCCACAAGCTCTGCGTAAGGACCATTAGGCTCAAACGGCTCGTCAGGAAAGGGTCCGGTGAGTCTGTGGTCAACGGCAAGAGGTGTGCGCTGTACAGTAGAGTGCTGAAGCTCGAACGGCTGAAGGACCTGCTGCACCATGTGTGACTGTGAGAGTGTAACGGTGCGAGCGGCTCTGTCCCTGGTGATTCGCAGGCCAAGGTAGTGGCGCAGCTCACCAAGATCAGTGCAAGTGTGTCTCTTCTGCAGTTCGAGCTTCATGTCAGCCAAAGCAACCCTGTCAGTAGTGGCGAAAAACAGGTCGTGGACGTAGACCAGTACAAAGAACGGTGTGGAGCCTCGACGAACGAACAGCGACGGGTCGGCAGAAGAAGGCTGGAAACCAAGGTCATAAAGGGTAGAGCGAAGGGTGTCGTGCCACTTACGAGGAGCCTGACGGAGACCGTAAACCGGTCGCCTAAGCCTCAACTGGGTCCCAGGAGGGAAAGTGCCAATGAAGGCAGAGGGACGACACAACCAGACCTCCTCGTGTAGGCTACCCTGAAGGAAAGCAGTGGAGAAGTCAAGAGAGTGTAACTCGTAGTCTCTCTATGCTGCTACGTGCAGTAACACTTGAAGAGTGGTCATCTTCGGGGTAGGCGCGAAGGTATGAAAGAAGTCAACTCCCTCGCGCTGACAAAAACCTCTAGCCACATAGCACGCCTTGAAGAACGGAGGAGATCCTGGTGGCCGCTTCACCCTGAAGATCCACTTGCCATCAACTACGTTCGCCCCAGGGGAGGGAACCTCGTCGACGTAGGTGCATGTGGATCTGTAGGATGCCATCTCTGAGTCCATGGCAGCTATCCACTGAGAAGCCCAAGGCCCTGACACTGCCTCAGCGTAAGTGCGAGGAGTCGGTATGTCAAGGGCGTCGGGGTCTCCCTCAGGGGCGAGCAGCATGGCACAGAGATGAGGGGAAGCGGCTGCAAGGAACTCCAGCTCAAACTGCCTGTCCTCTAGGGCGTCACAGCTAAGGGCAGACTCACCCCCGACGTCCAAAGGACTGGTAGGAGAAGCATGAGAAGAAACAAGGAGTGAATGAACTATGAATGAATTGGGTACAAGTACTAACCCTAATTGGGTTGTACCCCTTATGGGCTACCCCACTATAGCCTACACAATATGCATGAGCTATATGTTCTGACACACCCCCATAGGCAAAGTGGGGGAGAACAAGGGGTCACAAGACCAGTCAAGCAAAGCAAAGCAAAGCAAGCTCAGGGTGGATCACAAAGTCACCACACATTCCGAGCACAAGTTCAAGGCCACAAGGCCAGTTCACATGCAGGAGTACATATATATAAAAAGGCTAGACAAGCAAGAGCAGGTATATATATATGTAACAGTACAAGCAAGGTCAAGAGGTGAGCAAGTGAGGCAAGGTAGGCACAAGGCCCAGCTGAGTACAGAAGCGCTGATGGTCACAAGGCGCAAGCGCCTTGGTGAAGATATCAGCAGTGTTGGCCTCAGAGGCCACGTACGCAAGACGCAGCTGACCACGCTGCTGCAGCTCACGAGCAAGAAAGTAGCGGAGAGCAATGTGCTTCGTTCTGTGCTCCAGTTGCTGCTCCCGACACAAGGCCAGCATGGCCTTGTTGTCTACGTACAGCACTGGAGGAGAACGAGGCGGCTCTCCGAGGTCAGTCAGCAGGTAGGTGAGCCAGCGAAGCTCCTGTGCAGCCATGGCTCCTGCGTAGATCTCAGCCTCACAACTGGAGCCGAGAACAGAAGACGAGCGAGTAGCCCGCCACGAAACAGAGCCGGAACCAAGGCTGAAGGTGTAACCCTGTGACGACCGCTGCGTAGCCTGGTCGTCAGCCCAAGAAGCGTCTGCGTGCCTAGTAAGGACCACTGGACTCTGCCCTCCAAGCACAAGCCCCATGCCCGACGTACTGCACAAGTAGCGCAACACCCTCTTCGCTGCAGCCATGTGCTCTGGTCTGTGTCTCCCAGGAGCAACATAGCGTGCGAGAATGCTAAGAGGGTATGCAAGGTCAGGTCGTGTGCAGGTCATCAGGTACATGAGGCAGCCAACAAGCTCTGGGTACGGGCCACTCGACTCTACGGACTCATCCGAAGGCAGAGCTGAGAGCGAGTGGCGAGTAGGCAGAGGAGTGGCCTGAGGCGAGGAGTACGTGAAGCCGAAGCGCTGAAGGACCTGCTGCACCATGTGTGACTGAGTCAGGGTAATGGTGCGGCGTGCTCTGTCCCGAGTGATCTGCAAGCCAAGGTAGCTGCGCAGTTCACCCAGGTCAGTGCACGTGTGTCTCTTCTGCAGCTCGGACTTCACGTGGGCGAGTCCAGCAGTGTCAGCTGTGGCAAAGACCAAGTCGTCGACGTACACGAGGATGTAGAACGGCGACAAAGAAGTGTCGGTGCGCAGAAACAGCGACGGGTCGGCAGTAGAGGGAGCAAACCCAAGAGCCGCAAGTGTAGTCCTCAGTGTGTCGTGCCACTCACGCGGTGCCTGGCGGAGACCGTAGACTGGCCGCCGTAGGCTCCACTGGGTGCCAGGAGGAAAAGACCCAGTGAAACCAGGTGGGCGACGCAGCCAGATCTCCTCGTGCAGGCTGCCCTGCAAGAAAGCAGTGCTGAAGTCAAGAGAGTGTAGCTCGTAGTCACGGTGAGCAGCTACGTGCAGCAGTACCCGAAGAGTGGTCATCTTCGGGGTGGGAGAGAAGGTCTGAAAGTAGTCAACTCCCTGCCGCTGACTGAAGCCACGAGCCACGTAACGCGCCTTGAAGACAGGCGGAGAACCCGGCGGTCGCTTCACCCTGAAAATCCACATGCCACTGACGATGTTCGCCCCAGGAGGGGGAACAGCATCAACGTAGGTGCCTGTGGACTTCCAGGAAGCCATCTCTGCGTCCATAGCTGCCTGCCACTGAGAGGAGTAGGGACCCTCTATCGCCTCCGCGTAAGAGCGCGGAGTCGGGATGTCAAGTGCATCCGGGTCTCCCTCAGGGGTAAGCAGTACGGACACGAGATGAGGTGAAGCAGCGGCCAAGCACTGGAACTCCTCCTGCCTGTCCTCAAGGACGTCCGTGCCAAGGGCACACTCACCCCCGACGGACGGAGGACAGACAGACGCAGACTCAGCAACAAGACTGGCGACGTAGTCTAGGCGACAGCGAGCAGCAAAGTCGACGAGCTCAGCAACTAGGGCAGACGCAGCAGTGGACTCAAAGGAAGGGTCAGTGACAACAGTAGCAAGGAGACGCGTGACAGTAGGACTGGCAGCACGAAGAGAGTCCGACTCCGGGTCGGCAGGAGCAGGAAGAGAAGACTCAGGAGGAGAAGGCAAAGGGGCACGCAGAGGAGCAGTGGACGGACGCAGAGACATCCGGTGCGTGCCAGGGACAGGAGGAGGACGCTGACGCGAACCACGAGCACTAGTGCGAGCAGCACGGACAGGCGACGCAGGGCGAGACGCAGGCTCACGACGCTCAGCAAGACCTCCAGTAGGACCAGTGTAGGGAGACGGAGCAGGCAGTGGGGAGGCCGGCTGTAACTGTAACTGCGACGGGACAGGCTGTGGACACTCTAAGGGAGGAGGAGGACCAGTAGAAGACGGGAGACCAAGAACCTGCTGAAGGAGCGGAACGAAGTACGGCCGAGGCCGCGCGGCGACTCCAGACACAGTAGGGACAGCACCAGCACCCCCTGTGGCAGCACCAGCACCAGTAGCAGCTCCAGCTCCAGTACCCCCAGCAGCACCAGCAGTACCCCCAGCAGGACCGCCTCCAGGACCGACAGCAGTAGCCTCCGCGCCAACACCCGCAGCAGCTCCAGCTCCAGAAGTACCCGCAGGTCCAGCAGCTCCAGTACGCCCAGTACGAGCACCTCCGGGACCCGTGGCACCAGCTCCCTCAGCAGCAACAGAAACTCCAGTACCCGCAGCTCCTCCAGCTCCAGCCGCTCGCCTCCAGCGCCGGGCAAACCACTCACGCAGCTCCTGTGGAGAGAGTGGCTCCCGGCGAGAAGAAGCACCCGGAGAACCGCCAGGCACAGCACCAGTAGGCCCAGCTCCCTCAGGCTCCGCACCCCCAGGCTCAGCACCTCCAGGCGTAGCACCCCCAGGCTCAGCACCCCCAGGCTCAGCACCCCCAGGCGTAGCACCCCCAGACTCAGCACCCCCAGGCTCAGCACCCCCAGTCGTAGTACCCTCAGGCTCAGCACCCCCAGGCGTAGCACCCACACGCTCAGCACCCCCAGAGTCAGCACTCCCAGGCTCAGCACCCTCAGCAGCACCAGAGTCACCAGCGACCTCGACAGGCTCAACAGCGTCTACCTGGGACACACCTGAAGGGGCAGGACCCTGAGGGGGGAGGGGGTCTACCGGGGGGGGACCTGGTACAAGGAAGAGCGGTGGCGGGGGGAGGGACCTAGTGCGGTAGGGGAAGAGGCGGTAGTAGGGGACCGACTCGTCGAACATGACGTCCTGGGAGGACAGAACACGGCGAGAGGTGGGGTGGTAGAACTGCCACCCTGGGGCGTCAGGGGGGAAACCCAGGAAGACGCAAGGAGCAGCACGAGGGGACAGCTTGTCCGCAGACAAGTCGCGGACAAACGCCCGAGATCCCCAGACACGGAACGCAGACGCATCGCCAACCTTCCCCGTCCACAGTAAAGCTGGGGAGGTCTCCGGCATGGAGACCCTGGGCTGAAGGTTGATCTGATGCGCTGCGTACCGAACCGCAAACGGCCACAGAAAATGGGGGGCAGCCGCATGCATCATGGACGTACGGGCGACGTCCATGACCATGCCAATGCGGCGCTCAGCAATCCCATTTTGCTGTGGAGAGTCCGGAAGCGTGAAGGTCTGGCGGATGCCTCGTGCACGACAGTAGGCTCGCAGAAGGCCAGAGGAGAACTCTCCGCCTCTGTCAGAGTGCAGACGCAGAACAGGAAAGTCCGAGCCGAAGCTCCGCCTGAGCTGGAGACGAGCTGCGCGGATCCAGTTGATCAACACCTCAGTGACATCACCCTTGCTGCGCAAGGGGAAGACTGTGGTGTATCGCGAGTAGTCGTCAACCACCAGCAGGAAGTAGCGCTCGTGACCCTGTCCACGGACGCGGGCCGGGCCCCACACGTCCATGTGAAGCGTCTGCAGCGGGGCCTCTGTCGGAGGAAACTGGGAGGAGTGAGGGGCAGCCCGCTGCCGCCCCTCGACACAAGGGACGCAGGTAGGGCCGGGCCCCGGAGGAAGGGGAGGGAGGGACCGGGGAAGACCAGAGACAAGGACACGGGAGGCCATGCCTCGGAGACGAAGCAGGGAGGGGTGACCAAGGCGGTGGTGCCAGAGGAGAGTCTCGTGAGACAGGAGGCGACACGAACAGGGGGCAGACTCAGGACCAGACCTGGACGCTGCAGCAAACACCTGACCCGACGCAGCTACCTGACCAGACGCAGTGACTGGAGGAGACTCAGTGGTCAGGGTGTACAGGCTCGACCCCGGCCGACGGGTAAACGTGGCCAGGTGTCGGCCTGTCCGAGCGTCCGTGCAGTGGGTCACCCGCTGACTCGCAGGAGTGAACTGGTGAACCCCCGCATCCTGTAGGTCAGCACCACTCACCAAGTTCGTAGAGAACGAGGGAAGGTAAAGACCAGACAGGGTGCCAGAGGGGGCCGCCGGACACGGGAGGACAATGGAGAAGTGAGCAAGGACAGGACCCCCAGAGGGGTCTGCCAGAGAGACTGCAACTGGCCGGCCAAGCGGCGTGAGTGTGGTGCGGTCTCGAAAGAAGGAGCGAGAAGCCCCCGAGTCAAGGGTGAAGGTGTGGGAGGCCGAAGCCGACGCAGAACCTGAGAGAGCAGACTCACCAGAACCTGAGGGAGCAGACGCACCTAGAGCAGCAGCCTCGCTAGCACCTAGAGCAGCAGCCTCACCAGTACCTAGAGCAGCAGTCTCAATGCCCGGGTCGGGCGGAAAACACCGGTAACAGTCACCCTCATCACTAATAGTCACAGTATACATGGCAGTAAGAATAGCATCAAAGTCAAGGTCAAAGACAGCTACACCCGCCCTAGACAGCTCACCCCAGCGGGGGATCTCAGTGGCCTCAGGGAACTGGTGACGCCAAGCGTCCGGCAGGCGGCCAAAGCAGCGCTGGGTGGAGTGCGCACCCCCGCACTGCTCACCCGCGCGGTCGCCGGTGCGTAGGACGTAGGTGCACGGGCCAGTACCCCCACCCCTCTGGCGTGCAGTGTACCACTCACGGAGCTGCTGAGGGGAGGGGATGTCACGAGTGCGCTGCTGCTGCTGCTGGCGCTGACCACCACCGGAGCCGCCCCTCTGTGCAGCGCCACCCCGACCAGCTCCACCTCCTCCGCCGCCTCCTCCTCCACCGCTGCCACCTCCGCTCCCACCGCCACCGCCACCGCCGCCTCCGCCTCCACTGCCGCCACCGACACCTCCGCCCCCGCCACCACTCCCACCGCCACCCCCACCCCCTCCACCGCCGCCACCGCCGCCTCCACCGCCCCCGCTAGCTCCTCCAGTGCCCCTGCCCCCCTTGCCCTTGCCAGGGTGACGTCTCCCGCTAGGGGTAGACGCCGCACCGACCGACTCAAGCCCAACGAGGTCGGCCGTAGCAGCAGAGGCAACAGAGGGCAAAAGGGGGGAGGGGGAACACTCCTCAAAGATGGGGGTGCGAGGGTCACCACGAGAGGCTCCTACAGCGACCATGCTCTTCTCTGCTGCTAGGAGGGACTTCTCGAGGAGGTCAACGGTGAGAGTGGTGGGGCAAACGGAGAGGAAGTGGTCCCTGACTACGCGAAGGGAGTCAGGGAGCCGGGTGACTATGTAGTAGAGGGTGATGTACATGGGGGGGGGGTTCTTGGCGCAGAACTCAGCAGGAAGCGCAGCGCGGTAGCGAGTGTCACTAGTGCGGAGGTGCGTAATGAGGTCAGCGACTGTGGGAAAGGCAGCAAGGTCAGGGAAGAGGTACGGTAGCATGAGGCGGCTCAGTGCAGCAGTGGCAGGGGAGGAGTAGCGCGCAACTACAGCGTCGTACAAGGTCTGAGCACTCTTGTACTGGCTAAAGTGCGCACGCTCAGAGGTAGGCAGGACGCACAGCAAGACGTGCAGCAGCATCGCGAGTGGCCCACTGGGAGCGAACAGTGGCGTCGGCATCAGCAGCAGGGGCAGGAGAGGCACCAGAGGTGAGGTCAAAGAGGGAGAGACCGTCTGCCCTATCGCACTGTAGGAAAAGCTGCAGGTCATCTACCCAGACGTCAAAGTCAATGGCCCTACCCTCAGCGTCAAAGGCGAGGACACTAGGGGTAGCCATGACAGCAGTAGACTAGCAGCGCTAACAGTAGGGTGAGGGCAGTGCAGGGACAGAGGCGCTGCACTTACCGGACAGGGCGACTCGGGTGGCTCAGCTGCTCGGCGGCTCGGCAACTCGGCGGCTCGGGCGGCTCGGGCGGCTCGGCGGTACGACGGCTCGGCAGCAAGTGCGGCTCGGCGACATGGCGGCTCGGGCGGCTCGGGCGGTACTGCGGCTCGGGCGGTACGGCGGCTCGGCAGGTGGCGCGGCGAGGCCGCGTGGGGAGCGGCGGCGGGGCCGAGTGGAGCGGCGTCGGCGGGTGCAGTCAGCTGCGGCAGCAGCCGCGGCCCCGAGGGAGGTGGTGGCGGCTGCTGCTGGCGACGGCTGCGGCTGCTGCTGCAGGGACGGCGGCGGCCGCTGCGGTAGGGGCGGCGACAGTGGGCCGGAGAGGGCGGTGCGAGGGGCCGCGTCACGAGGAGCCGCGGAGGGCGGCGACTGGCCGTGAAGGGGCGGCGCGAGGGGCCGCGGAGGGCGGCGACGGGCCGTAGGGGGCCGTAAGGGGCCGCTGAGGGCGGTGCGAGGGGCCGACGGGCGGCGCGAGGGGCCGTAAGGGGCCGTAAGGGGCCACGCGAGGGGCCGTAAGGGGCCGTAAGGGGCCGACGGGCGGCGCAAGGGGCCGTAAGGGGCCGCGCGAAGGGCCGTAAGGGGCCGTAAGGGGCCGTAAGGAGCCGCGCGAGGGGCCGTAAGGGGCCGACGGGCCGCGCTAGGGGCCGTAAGGGGCCGTAAGGGGCCGCGCTAGGGGCCGTAAGGGACGGCGCGAGGGGCCGTAAGGGGCCGCGAAGGGCGACGCGAGGGGCCGTGAGAGGGCGCGACTGTGGGAGCGAAGCGCGCTCCGGGCAGGAAAAAAAAATTTCGTGGTGGGCCCTAGGAAGCGTTCCCACTAGGGAACCTGCTCGATACCATGAGAAGAAACAAGGAGTGAATGAACTATGAATGAATTGGGTACAAGTACTAACCCTAATTGGGTTGTACCCCTTATGGGCTACCCCACTATAGCCTACACAATATGCATGAGCTATATGTTCTGACAAAGCAGCCACAAGACTGGTGGCGTAGTCAAGGCAGCGAGTAGAGGCAAACTCAGTGACTGCGGCAGTAAGAGCGGAGACAAAGGATAGAGAAGCACGTGGGTCGGAAACAAGAGAGGCAAGAACACGAGAGAGAACAGGACGGTACGTGCGGTAGTAGTCTGTGGCAAGAGTACAGAGGGAAGCAGTGAGAGCCGACTCAGGAGGAGAAGGAAGTACAGAAGGAGACGAACGAGGTGGACTAGAACGAAACAGGGCAGTACGAAGGTCAGTGAAGGGAACATGGGACGAGGGACGAGCACTAGGAGAGCGACTCAAAAGCCAAGTGTGAGAAAGAGGAAGGGAAAACGAGGGCAAAGGAGGAGGGAAAACAGCTGGGGAGGGGTCAAGAGGAGGAAACGGAGGACCAGAGACAAGAGGAGAGGGGAGACCGAGGGTTCGAAGACCAGAGACAGGAGGAGGAGGTGGCTGCTGCTGCTGCTCCTGCTGCAGCTGCGACCGCTGCTCCTCCGGCTGCGGCGGCTGCTGCTGCTCCTGCTACTGCGGCTGCTTCTGCTCCGGCTGCTGCTGCTGCTGCTCCTCCTCCTCCACCCGCTGTAGCTCCAACGGCTGCCGCTCCAACTCTCTCTCCTCTCACTCCAACTCCAGCTGCTCCTCACGGGCACGGCGAACACGGGCCTGGTGCCGGGTCGGGTAGGGGTGGGGGGGAGAAGTGTCCGGAGCGGTGGTAGCCCCAGGACCACTCTCCAAAGAACCAGTCGCACCACCCCCCAGAGCCAGCACCATCAGAAGTAACAGGTGTCAGAATATGATGTTTCTCTAGTCTGCAGTGGGGTACTCTGTAGTGAGTACATCCCTGTTAGGGTTTGCTATATGTATCCCAATGTTTGCTAGTGAATTCACCCCATTCCTCATTCCTCAATTATTTTCACATGGTATAGAGCGGGTTCCCTACTGGAACCGTTCCTCCCTAAGGGCCCACCGTTAGAATTTTTTTTTACCTACCTGCCCGAAGCGCGCTTTGCGCTCTGCCCTACGCGGCCCCTTTGCGGCCCCCTAGTGGCCTTCTCTGTCTTACGCGGCCCCCTTGCGGCCTGTTGGCGGCCCCCTTAGAGGCCCCGTCGCGACCCCGTCGCGGCCCCGTCACTGCCCCGTCGCGGCCCTGCCCCGTCGCCTGTCGCGGTCCTGTCGCGGCCCCGTCGCGACCCCGTCGCGGCCCCGCCCCGGCCCTGCCCCGTAGCCTGTCACGGCCCCGCCCCGGCCCTGCCCCGTCGCGGCCCCCCTTGCGGCCCCTTAACGACCCTCGTCGCGGCCCCCCGTCGCGGCCCCCCCTGTCGCGGCCCCCCGACGCGGCCCCCCGTCGCGGGCCCCTCGTCTCGGCCCTGCCCCGTCGCCCGGCGCCGCCCCTGTCCCGGACCTGTCGCGGCCCTGCCCCGACCCTGTCGCGGCCCTGTCGCGGCCCTGCCCCGGCCATGCCCCGACCCTGCCCCGGCCCCGCCCCCCTCATGCCTGTCGCGGCGCACCGGGGGCCCGCGCACCGCCCCCCCCCCCCCCCCTTTCCCGTCGCCTTTCGTGGCGACCTGGGGGGGGGCCGCGGCGACCTGGGGGGCCGCGCGTCGCCCCTTCTTCCGCCTGTTCTGGCGCCCTGGGAGGCCGCACGTCGGCCCCCGTCATCCCCCCCCCCCCCCCCGTAACCTCCCTATCCGCCATCCCGCCCTGCCCTGTGTTAGGGTTTGGGGGTGGCGAGTAGGGGGTGGCGGGTGTATGGACTCCCCTGCTCCTCCTCCTCCTCTGTCTCCCACTGCTGCAGCTGCCGCTGAGGGGGGTGGATGTGTGGGAGCCAAAGGAGTGGTGCTAGGGGGTGGGGTGTGAGTGAACCTAGGGTGCAGCAAGGGGTGTGTGAAAAGGGGGGTGGGATAGTTTGGGGAGGTTGAAGGGGGGTGGCTGCCGTGAAGCCCGCAGCTCCAGTCGCCCGTGAGACCGTTGCGCCAGTCGCCCGTGAGCCCGTTGCGCCAGTCGCCCGTGAGCCAGTTGCTCCAGTCGCCCGTGAGTCTGTTGCTCCTGCCACTCAGAGTTAGCCGCGGAGCCAGTTACTCCAGTAGCCCGTGTGCCAGTTGCTCCAGTTGCCAGTGTGCCAGTTGCTCCAGTTGCCCGTGTGCCAGTTGCTCCAGTTGCGCCGTGTGCCAGCAGCTTCAGCTGCCGCCCACTACCTCCTCTCCTCTCATAGTCCCTCCTCCTCCACACTTTCCCTCTGCGATAGCCTCTAGCTTTGCTTACATTTGTGAACTTTAAACCGTTGCTTCTTGTACTTGTGCTCAGAATGTGTGGTGACATTGTGATCCACCCTGAGCTTGCTTTGCTTTGCTTGTTGTGCTGATCATACCCCACTTTGACTATGGGGGTGTGTCAGAATATGATGTTTCTCTAGTCTGCAGTGGGGTACTCTGTAGTGAGTACAGCCCTGTTAGGGTTTGCTATATGTATCCCAATGTTTGCTAGTGAATTCACCCCATTCCTCATTCCTCAATTATTTTCACAACAGGGTCCGTCCCAGGCTCTCCAGGTCCGGCAGAGGGTGCACCCCCAATCGTAGCACCCCCAGGGAAAGCTCCACTAACTCCAGCTCACGAAGACTAGAGTCTCCTGCAGTCACGGGCTCAGCTCCAACTCCAGCACCCCCAGAACCAGGACCTCGCACAGGTACGCTCTCTGCTCCAACTCCAGCACCTCAAGAGCTAGCACCTCCAAGGTCCTCGCCATGAAAACCGGCTCCCACAGGGTCTGCTGTAGGCTGGGAGGAGGACTGCGGGGAAGGAGGCTGCACCTGAGGGGCTACCGAGGGAGGAGGGGTAGCGTGGGACACACATGACGGGGCGGGACCAAGGGGGGGAGGCTGTACCGGGGGAGCAGGAGGGGGAGCTGAAGTCAGGAAGAGAGGGGGAGGAGGAACCGGGAGACCTCAACAAGGGTACCTGACGTAGTAGGGGACTGACTCCTTGAAACGGACGTCACGAGAGTCAAAGAACCCGTGAAGGGGAGGGTGGTAAAAGGTGTAGTCAGAGGAGTCCTCAGGGAAACCAAGGAACACGCAAGGAACAACGCAAGGCAAGATCTTGTCTGCGGAGGTGTCGCGAACAAGTGCCAAGCAATCCCAAACACGAAAACGCGACACAGCACAAGGGGACCCGGTCCAAAGACTGGTCGGTGAAACCTCTGGCCGAGAGACGCGTGGCCAGAGGTTCAGCTGGTGAGGGGCGTACCGAACCGCGTAGGGCCACAGAAAATGGGGGGCACGAGCGTGAGTCATGGAGGTGCGGGCGATCTCCATGACCAAGCCTATGCGGCGCTCAGCGACCCCATTCTACTGTGGGGACTCTGGAAGCGTCCAGGACTGTCGGATGCCCTGCTCGCGACAGAATCCAGCGAGAATGCCAAAGCAAAACTCACCCCCGCGGTCGGAGTGAAGACAGCTGACACGACGACCACGAGTGTCCGCAGTGGTAATCAACCACCGGATCAGCGTAGAAGTCACGTCGGACTTCTTCGCTAGGGGGAACACTGTGGTATAGCGGGAGTATTCATCAACGACCACGAGAAAGAAACTCTCTCGCTCAAGGCCCGGGCGCAAGGCAGGGCCCCAGACGTCCAAGTGGAGAGTCTCGAAGGGCTCGGTGGCTGGACGAAGGGAGGAGGAGTGAGGAGTGGCGCGCAGCCGACCCTCGACGAAGGGACCGCAGGGTGGCGCAAGCGAAGGCGGCAACGACGGCAAGACACGCGGGAGGCCTAAGATAAGACTCTGACTAGACATAGCGGGCAGGCGAGAAATGGACGGGTGCCCTATCCGGTGGTGCCACAAGACAGTGGGGTGGGCAAGCGACCGGCAGGAGCACGACATAGCAACTGGACCAGACACTCGAACCTGACCTGGGGAGACGCGGCAACCTGGTGAGATGCGGGAACCTGACGGGGGACAGTGACAGGGGTCGGGGCCAGTAGCTGCTGCTGCTGTCCGGGGGCAATGTGAAGTGTTTAGAGACCAGAGCCCGGCTAAGCGGTAAAGGTGGCGAGAGGCCCGTACGTGTCCCCGTCGACACAAACCGCAGTCTCGCCAGAAGGCTCAATCCACACACCCACGTGCTGACTTACGAGCGGCCTCACGCCCACCAAGTTCCTTGAGAACGAGGGGACGTGGAAGACGGTCAAAGAATCGGAGAGAACAGCTGGGCACGGAAGCGTAGTAGTGTAGCAAGCAGTGACTGGTCCCGAAGTAGGATCAGCCAGTGCTACAGAGACCGGCGTAGGAAGCGGGGTAAGTGTCGTGCGGTCGCGGAAGAAACAGTGCAAAGCTCCGGAGTCCAGAGTGAAAGACAACGAAGCGTCCTCCGGAGCAGCTCCTGGACTAGTGTCTACACAAGTACCTACACTAGCAACGTGCACCTCAGCAAGACTAGCACCTGAGCTAACAACACTCGAGTAAACAGAGTCAGAAGCACTAGAGTCAACAACAACATACATAGCCTGAGGAGTTCCTAAGAGATTAACCAACTTAGAAGCCGATATGCCCCACAGAGCGGGGCCGTACGTCTGAACAAGGGGAAGCCAGTCAGGGGCAGGGCCGTCAACGCCGTAGGCCAATCGAACCGTGCCAGTAAGCTGAGCAAAGCACTGACCCGGTGGGTGGCTGCGACCACAAGGCTAGCCGCGGCGGGCAACTGTTACAACGTGATAGGTGCAGGGAGGGTGGACGACACCGCGCTGCAGCTGACGCTGTCCTGAACCCTGCCCCGAAACCTGCTGCTGCCGCTGCTGCTGCTATGGCTGCTGCGAGGGAAGGTGCTGCTGTCGCTGAGTCAGGTACCACGCCGCTGCTCCACCCTTTGTGGCTGGCAGACCAGTAGGTGGCTGACGAACCCGGGCGTCACCTCCACCAGCTGCAGCAGGGGAGTCACCGGCCGCTGCACGAGGCGCTCCTCCAGCCCCTGCACTCGCGCCGCCGCCGCTCGCCACGTCACCCCCACCGCCTCCGCCACCTCCGCCCGCACCCTGACCGCCCCTCCTGTCACTCCTACCCCAAGACCGCGAAGAAGTCGTAACAGCAGTTGTGGTCACCACAGTAGCGGCAGTGGCGAGGGAGGCAGTAAAGGTGGGCAGCTGAGGGACAGTGCACCCGTGGAACAGTGGAGGGGGCACAGCACCAAAGGCAGAGGCTACCGAGCGGAGGTTGCTCTCGACGTCTTTGAGGGCCGACTCAAGGACCTCGATAGTGAGCTCGCTAGGGTGCTTCAGAAGAAGCGCGTCACGAATCGAGGCAAGGTGGTCAGGGAGGCTAGTGGTGATGAAATAGATAGTAATTGCCATGGGGGGAGGGAGCAGTGCAAGCTGTGCGTCAAAGCAAGCAGCGCGGTAGCTAGAATCGAGCAAGCGCAGATGAGTGATCAAGTCAGCAGTGCGCTCAAAAGAGGCGAGGTCACGAAACAAGAACGGAAGGAACATGCGATCAAGAGAGACAGTGGTGGGAGTAGCGTAGCGGGCCTTGATCGCAGTCAGGAACTCACTAGCCGTGCGAACCTGAGTAAAGTGGGTCTCCTCAGACTCAAGGAGGAGGCTGCTGAGGGCGATGCAGGCCGCAGCGTCATGCGACTTCCATGCTGTCACGTCAGCACGCTCGCGTGCATAACGGTCACTGTTCGCAGGTGTGGGGTCAGCTGCTAAGGGTGCAGGGTCAGCGGGCTCAGGTAGGTCACCGGAAGCGTGCGCCCACAGAGTCTCGTGCGCCTGAACCTGGCTCTCTAGGAGGCGGCGCGCACGCAGGAGCCAGACCTAGAACTCGAGCGGCCTACCCTCAGCGCCAAAGCGCAGGCGCCTAGGGGTCACCATAGTGGAAGCGTAGAGGTGGATACTGCTGCTGCCGAAACCCTAAACGCCTAAAGGGCCTGCGTAGGGCGTGAGTGACAGTGCGACGCGACGGGACAGGACGCGACTGGCAGGGACGGGCGCGACAGGCGCGGACAGGCAGGGCGCACGGGGCGCGACGGACGGGCAGGGCGCAGCGGGGGCGCGACGGACGGGCAGGGCGCACGGGGCGCGACGGACGGGTACGGCGCACGGGGCGCGACGGACGGGCAGGGCGCAGCGGGGGCGCGACGGACAGGCAGGGCGCAGAGGGGGTGCGACGGACGGGCAGGGCGCACAGGATGCGTGCGACGGGACGGGACGGGAAGCGCGGCGTGGACAGGCCGGGACGGGACGGACGGCGCAACGCGGCGGGACAGAAGGGACAGGCGCAACACGACGGGACAACAGGGGGCGACGCGACGGGACAGCAGGGGCGACGGGATGGCAGGGGCGACGGGACGGGATAGCAGGGGCAACGGGACAGCAGGGGCGACGGGACGGGACGGGACAGCAGGGGCGACGCGACGGCAAGGGCGACGGGACGGGACAGCAGGGGGGACGGGACAGCAGGGGCGTCGGGACAGCAGGGGCGACTGGACGGGACGGGACAGCAGGGGCGACGCGACGGCAGGCGCAGCGGGCGCTAGGGCACGAGAGAGACGAGCGCAATAGGCGCTAAGGGACAGTACGGGCGTAACGGGCACAAGGGTACGGGACAGGCTCGGGCGCTACGGACGTGAACGAGAGGAACGGGATCCCACGGGATCCTAACCTAGGTGATACCATGTCAAGAATGAAAGTGTTGGTTTGACTAAGGTTGGTTGGGGTACATAAACCTAACCCTAACATATCTACCCCCTATATCACACATCACTAAGACTACAACATTTGACACCCTGCTATTGCGTAATCTGTATGAGTGTAACACAATAGTGGAGATGAGTACACATGCTTTGTATGAGGGCAATGCACTTCAGCCGTACCCTAGGAATGTCGAATAACCTGTCGGTTATTCCAACAGTTAGGTCAGCGATACAGTAGCTGTTGGAATAACCGATGGTTATTAGAACATTCCCGAAGGCGTCCCCTAACAATTGATTATACCCTCAGCGTACATGGCGAGCTAGGATTGCTATTTATATCATTGTACTCCAATCTTAAAACTATCTTGTTCTCTTTCAACTATTATTGACAAGGTCATTACAAAGACTTCAATTGTCCCCTTACAACTTGGCTAGACTTATCCAATCTACTGCGATTCTTGGTTATATTTGTTAGAATACTAAGCACCTAGGAAACTAGGTGTAGTCTTAGGAGGCATAGGAGCCATGCTAGAGTTGAGAGTCGAGAGAGTTTGGGTGAGGAGAATGATTTCACTATAGAAAGTGGAGTACAAATAGGGTAGGAAAGGTGAGTACACCACCAAGCAGGAAGTTAGGATAACTACACGAAGGCTAGAACTACATGCAGTTATAATATAATTTTGACATCCCCCCTTAACTGCATGCAGGAAGAGCCAAGTGCTAGACACAACCTGCAGGGGTACACCAAGCAGAACAAAGCAGCAGCACGCAAGAGCAGTGACAACCAGTGCAATAGTGGCAGATACAGTTGCAGCAACCCAGCAGCCAAGGTAGAAGCAGCAGAAACAGGAACGTGCGGCGGCAAGGGCGGTGGCACAGCAGCAGTAGGTGCATGTGGCGGCAGGCCGCCTGGAGAGCAGGAGCGTGCGGCACAAGCGGTGGCGGCACAGCTGGGCTCAACGGCAGCACCTGCCGCACAACAGCAACAGAAAGTCAAGACAAGCAAAGTGGCGACCGGGGCTGCAGCTGGAAGTACCACGGGAGCAGAGGGTGGCAGTTGCAGATGAGGGGGGGGGGGGGGGCTGCTTTGTCCACCACACTCTGTCGTCCCCCCTTAACCGCTCTCATCCCCCCTACACCTCGCTCCTCCCCCCTCCCCCCCCACACAGCAACATGTGCAGCAGTGGGAGAGAGAGGAGGAGAGGCGGCAGCAGGTCACCCACACCCGCCAACCCCATACCCTCCCCCCACTGCTGCACCTGCAGCAGGGGGATGGAGGAGAAGGGGGGGGGGGGGGGCGGGGGGGGGGGTGGGGGGGCTGGTGCTGCAGATCCCCTCCTGCCTCCCCCTGAACCTCCAAGCTCCCCCCCCCCCCCCCCCCCCCCTCCCAACACATGTGCAGCAGTGGGAGAGAGAGGAGGAGAGGCGGCAGCAGGTCACCCACACCCGCCACCCCCATAACCTCCCCCCACTGCTGCACCTGCAGCAGGGGGATGGAGGAGAAGGGGGGGGCGGGGGGGGGCTGGTGCTGCAGATCCCCTCGCCCCCACTGCTGCACCCGCAGCAGGGGGAGGGAGGAGAAGGGTGGGGCGGGGGGGGGGCTGGTGCTGCATATCCCCTCCCCCCCACTGCCGCATCCGCAGCAGGGGGATGGAGGAGAAAGGGGGGGGCGGGGGGGGCTGGTGCTGCAGATCCCCTCCTGCCTCCCCCTGGACCTCCAAGCTCCCCCCCCCCCTCCCAACACAAGGTGCGGCAGGGAGAGAGAGAGGAGGAGGCGTGGCGGCAGCTGCTGCTGCTGAGGCACATCCGCCACCCCCTCACACCCTCTCCCCCCGTCCCCATGGAGGGGGGGGAGGGGGGGGGAGGGGGGGGAGGGGGGCGGGGGCGGAGCTGCGCGTGCGACTGCAGGGCACGCGGGCAGGAAGAACCCCCTCTTGCCACCCCCTTACCCACCATGATGCGACAGGGCACCTGGGCCGCGGCTAGGGGCAACAGGTCGCGAGGGGCCGAGGCTAGAGGCGACGGGGCCGCGGTTAGGGGCGGCAGGTCGCGAGGGGCCATGGCTAGGGGCGACGGGGCCGGGCGCGGGCTAGGGACGGGGCCGGGCGCTGGGCAGGTACGGGGCCGGGCGCTGGGCGCGGAACGGGGCCGGGCGCGGGGCTAGGTACGGGGCCGGGCGCTGGGCTAGGGACGGGGCCGGGCGCTGGGCAGGTACGGGGCCGGGCGCAGGCTAGGTACGGGGCTGAGCGCGGGCTAGGGACGGGGCTGGGCGCTGGGCTAGGGACGGGGCCGGGCGCGGGCTAGGTACGGGGCCAGGCGCTGGGCTAGGTACGGGCCGGGCGCGGGCTAGGTACGGGGCCGGGCGCTGGGCGAGGGACGGGGCCGGGTGCTGGGCGAAGGACGGGGCCGGGCGCTGGGCTAGGGACCGGGCCGGGCGCGGGCTAGGTACAGGGCCGGGCGCTGGGCGAGGGACGGGGCCGGGCGCGGGCTAGGTACGGGCCGGTCGCGGGCTAGGTACGGGCCGGTCGCGGGCTAGGTACGGGCCGGTCGCGGGCTAGGTACGGACCGGGCGCGGGCGAGGTACGGGGCCGGGCGCTGGCTAGAAACGGGGCCGGGCGCGGGGCGAGGGGCCGGGCGCGGGCTAGGAACGGGGCCGGGCGCTGGGCTAGGGGCAGCGACGGGCTGGGGCCTAGGGGCTGTGAGCGACGGGGCCGAGCCTAGGGGCTAGGGGCGACGCCAAGGGTCGACGGGCCGGGGCCTAGGCTAGCAGGGCAGTAGGTGGTGGGCCCATGAATGTTAGGTCCTAGGAACGACCTACTCTGATAGCATGTTAGAATACTAAGCACCTAGGAAACTAGGTGTTGTCTTAAGAGGCATAGGAGCCATGCTAGAGTTGAGAGTCGAGAGAGTTTGGGTGAGGAGAATGATTTCACTATAGAAAGTGGAGTACAAATAGGGTAGGAAAGGTGAGTACACCACCAAGCAGGAAGTTAGGATAACTACACTAAGGCTAGAACTACATGCAGTTATAATATAATTCTAACAATATTGACATGGTATGAGAGCTAGAGTGGATTATAAGGCCTGACAAGTTCCTGTTCTTTCTTGAACAACTCTTTATAACTCATCCATTAAAATATGTTGTTATAATCGTCAAAGTATGCACTTCTAGTGCTGTAGTCTATACTGGAGTACACTGTAGAGGGGACAACCCTTTTAGGGTTTACTACTTGTATCCGCATCCTTCTCAATGCAAACATTCCTGTTTCCTTATTCTGACATGGTATTAGAGTAGGTTCGTTCCCTAGGGCCCACCGAACCGTCCGCCCTGCCCGGCCTTGTAAATTTTTTTCCTGCCCTCCTGCGCAGCGTGCTGCCCTGCCCACGCGCGCCCTGCTGCCCTGCTGCGTGCGCACATTGCTGCCCTGTCCGCGCGCCCTGCTCCCCTGCCTGGCTGCCGCGCCGCCCTGCCTGCCCGCACGTCGCGCCCTGCTACAGCCTGCGCATCGCGCCCTGCTGCAGCCTGCGCATCGCGCCCTGCTGCCCCCCGCGTCACGCCCTGTTGCAGCCCACGCGTCGCGCCCCACTGCTGCCCGCGCGTCGCGCCTTGCAGCCTGCACGTCGCACCCTGCTGCCCTGCGCGTCGCGACCTGCTGCAGCCCGCGCGTCGCTCCCCACTGCTGCCCGCGCGTCGCTCCCCACTGCTGCCCAGCGCCGCCCTGCTCTGCCTGCGCCACGCGCCCTGCCCTGCCACCGCGCCCTACCCTGCCACCGCGCCACACGCTCTGCCCTGCCTGCGCCACGCGCCAGCGCCCTGCCCTGCACGCGCTAGCACCCTGCCCTGCCTGCGCCACGCGCCCTGCCCTACCAGCGCGCCACGCCCCCTGCCATGCCTGCGCCATGCGCCCTGCCCTGTCTGCGCCACGCGCCCTGCCCTGCCACCGCGCCACGCGCCCTGCCCTACCTGCGCCACGCGCCAGCGCCCTGCCCTGCATGCGCTAGCGCCCTGCCCTGCCCGCGCCAACGCCCTACACTGTCCGCGCCAGCGCTGCCCTGCACATTGCCCAGCGCTGCCTTGCCCTGCCTGGCTGCCACCATAGCTACCCTGCACGCTGCCCAGCGCTGATCTGCCCTGCGTGCTCGCGCTGCCTACGCGCTCCTGCCCTGCCCCGCGCGTATCGCCAACTGCTGCTACCGCCTGCTCATGCTCCTACAGTTGTTCCGCTACTGCTCCTACCACTGCTGCCACTACTCCTACCGTTCCAGCTACCGCCACCGCAGTAGCTACTTTCCACCTTGCACCACTGCTGCTGACTAACACTGCCTACCATGGCCACTATCACTGTCATACGTCAGCGGCAGCCGAGTGCGCAGGAGTCTCTCTCGCCGCAGCAGCTTCGCGAGTGGGCTATCTGGTAGGGCAGCCCCGGTGGCGGAGCTAGCCGTGCTCGTCAGCGGAAGCCGCTTTCACCACAGCAGCTTCATGAGTGGGCAATCCGGTGGGGTGCTACTATTGGAGGTACCTGTGAGTCTTCTCCTGCTGGTAGTGCCGCTAGTGGACGCGGAGGTTCTGGGGGTGGACAGCAGCAGCAGCAGCGTCCGTTGGAGAATCTCTCTCCGCAGCAGCTTCGTGAGTGGGCTGTCCGTTGGGGCAGCCTCGGTGGCGGAGGTTTTCGGGGTCCTCGTACGGGGGGTGTAGAGACACCTACTAGAGTAGAGGCTACTAGTCTCCGTGCGTGTGACTCAGCTAGCGCAGAGGCAGAGCCTGAGGAGGCCTTACACACTTTTACTCTCGACTCAGGCGCGTCTCGTTGCTTTTTCCGAGACAGCACCACAGTCACACTGCTCACAGTCCCTGTCCCTGTCACACTGGCCGAACCCTCAGGGGGCCCGGTAGTCGCGCGTGGCGCCACTGTTCTCCCTTGTCCGGCGGCCCCTTCGGGCCTCCTCACAGGTCTCCACCTCCCCTCGTTCGCTAAGAACTTGGTGGCTACCTCTGTCCTCCAGGACCAGTGGGTCACTGTCACCCAGCCTGGAGGCGAGCTCGTGGCGATCTGTACGAACTCGTGCACTGGTGAGCACCTCGCCACGTTCACTCGGAGGCCTGGGTTTGGCCTGTACACACTGACCACTGAGTCTGCACTGGTAGCTGAGTCAGGTCAGGTAGATACGTCGGTTGAGGTCGCTTCCTCTTTTTCGTGTTGTCTCCTCACGCACCAGACTCTCCTCTGGCACCACCGTCTTGGCCACCCCTCCTTGCCACGCCTGTGTGGCATGCACTCCTGTCTCCTTGTGTCTGGTCTCCCCAGGTCCCTGCCCCCGTTCAGAGGTCGCTTGCACCGCCCTGCCTTCCCTGCGTCGAGGGGCGGCAGCGCGCCGCTCCTCACTCCTCCTCGTTTCCTCCTACCACTGCTCCTCTGCAGACCCTGCACATGGACGTGTGGGGCCCCGCCCGCGTCACTGGACAGGGTGGCGAGCACTACTTTCTGCTGGTTGTCGACGACAACACGCGCTACACCACGGTCTTCCCCTTCTAGAGCAAGGCAGATGTCAGCGGTGTCTTGATCCGCTGGATCCGTGCTGTCTGTCTCCAGCTTCGCACTCGGTTCCGTGAGGACCTCCCAGTCCTGCGGCTGCACTCTGAGCAAGGTGGTGAGTTTTTCTTCCACCTCATCAAGGACTTCTGTGGTGCTGAGGGCATCGTCTAGTCGTACACGCTTCCGGCCTCTCCGCAGCAGAATGGGATTGCCGAGCGCCGCATTGGTCTAGTCATGGAGGTTGCTCGCACCTCCATGATCCATGCGGCTGCTCCCCATTTCTGTGGCCATTTGCAGTCCGATACGCTGCTGAGCAGCCCAACCTCTTGCCCCGTGTCTCCCACCCGGAGACCTCCCCCACTTTGCGGTGGACGGGCGAGGTTGGTGATGCGTCGGCGTTTCGGGTCTGGGGTTCCCTCTCTCTTGTCCGCGATTTGCTTGCGGGCAAGCTCTCTCCACGCACTCTTCGGTGCGTGTTCCTTGGCTTTCCCACCGACGCACCGCCCTGGCAGTTTTACCACCCGGGCTCTCGTCGTGTGCTGTCCTCCCGCGACGTCACCTTTGACGAGTCCGTCTGCTTCTACCGTCTTCACCCCGTGTCTCATGTAGACCCATCCCCCTTGGTTGAGCCTTTGGAGGTCTCCTCAGACACCTCTGGCCCAGCTGAGGGGGGTGACCAGACTGCTGCCGACACCGTGGCCCCTCGCCGCTCAACGCGCTTGGCGGTCCCTCCTGGTTTTCCGCCTCGACCGTCTTCACCGCCTCTGCGGCCCGTCGCTGTGGACTCTGGTGCTGCTGGAGGTGGTGACACTGGGCGTGCGGACTCTGGGGGTGCTGGCTCTGGGGGTGTTGCGAGTCCTACGGGTGCAGGGGGTGCTGGAGGTGCTGCTGCTGGAGGCTCTGCAGGTGGAGGTGCTGGTGGTGCTAGTGCTGGTGGTGCTGGTGCTGGTGGTGCTGGTGCACGTCGGCAGGAGACTCTCTCGCCGGAGCGGCTTCGCGAGTGGGCTGTCCGTTGGGGCAGCCCTGGTGGTGGCGCTTGGAGTGCTAGAGCTGCAGGTTCTGGAGGTGCTGGCCTTGGAGGTGCTAGTGCTGGTGTTCCTGGAGTTGGCTGTGCTGGAGGTACAGGTACTAGAGGCACAGGTGCTTCTGGAGGTACTGGAGGTGCTGCTGCTGTGGGTGCTACCGCGGGTAGTCCTGGCTCACGTCGCCAGGAGCCTCTCTCGCCGGAGCGACTTCGCGAGTGGGCTGTCCGTTGGGGCATTCCTGGTGGTGGTGCTGGACGTGTTGGAGCTGCAAGTTCTAGAGGTGCTGGCCCTGGAGGTACTAGTGCTGGTCTTCCTAGAGTTGGCCGTGCTGGAGGTACTGGTGCTGGAGGCACAGGTGCTACTGGAGGTCCTAGAGATGCTGCTGCTGTGGGTGCTGCTGCGAGTAGTCCTGGCTCACGTCGCCAGGAGCCTCTCTCGCCGGAGCGGCTTCGCGAGTGGGCTGTCCATTGGGGCAGTCTTGGTGGTAGCGTTGGACGTACTGGAGCTGCAGGTTCTGGAGGTGCTAGCCCTAGAGGTGCTAGTGCTGGTGTTCCTGGAGGTACTGGTACTGGAGGCATAGGTTCTGCTGGAGGAAGTGGAGGTGCTGGCCCTGTAGGTGCTAGTGCCGTTGTTCCACGAGTTGGGGGTACTGGCGGTGCTAACACTGGAGGTGCTACTGTAGGTACTGGAGTTGGTGGTGCTAGTTGCCACGAGTCACTCTCGCCGCAGCAGCTTCGCGAGTGGGCTGTCCGTTGGGGCAGTCCCGGTGGTGGAGCTAGAGGTACTGGTTCTGGGGGTGCTGTTGCTACTAGAGCTGGAGGTTCTTGGGGTGCGACTACTCAGCCGCAGCATTCTGTGCTTCGTCGCCTTCTCAGTCTCCCGTCTGCTATTACCAAGTTCCCAGTTGCTGGTACTACTCCTCCGTTGATGTTCCCACCGACTGTCCAGTCTCAGCCACAGCTACTGCCTGGCTCCCCAATGCCTGCTCCAGCTCCTCACACTGCTACTGCACATTGCAGCACAGCGCGACTACGAGCTGCACTCCATCGACTTCTCGACAGCCTTCCTACAGGGCAGCCTTCACGAGGCTATCTAGTTGCGTCGTCCACGTGGCTTCACTGGGTCGTTTCCCTAGGGTACCCAGTGGAGTCTTCGGCGACCAGTCTACGGCCTACGACAGGCGCCCCGAGAGTGGCACGACACACTGAGGACTACACTTGCAGCTCTTGGCTTCGCTCCTTCGACTGCTGACCCGTCGCTGTTTCTGCGCACAGACACTTCTCAACCGCCGTTCTACGTTCACGTGTACGTGGACGACTTGGTTTTTGCTACTGCTTACACTAAGGCTCTGGCCTTGGTGAAGGCGGAGCTGCAAGAGAGACACATCTGCACTGACCTGGCTGCGGAGCTATCTTGGCTTGCAGATCACCCAGGACAGCACGCCACACCATCTCTCTCACTCAGTCACACATGGTGCAGCAGGTCCTTCAGCGCTTCGACTTCTCATGGTCCTCGCCACACCCCACTCCTCTGTCTACCGGCCACTCGCTCTCAGATCCACCTTCAGACGAGTCCGTAGAGCCGAGTGGTCCGTATCCAGAGCCTGTGGGTTGCCTCATGTACGTGATGACGTGCACACGACCTAACCTTACGTATCATCTCAGCCTCGTGGCTCGCTACGTGGTGTCAAACTTATATGCTTTGCTTGACTGGTCTTGTGACCTCTTGTTCTCCCCCACTTTGCCTATGGGGGTGTGTCAAACTTATATGCTATAGTCTGTGTAGGCTGTAGTGTGGTAGACAATATGGGGTACAACACTTCTAGGTTTTCCTACTTGTACCCACCTCTTTCCTAGTTCATGCATTCCTCATTCTTCACATGGTATAGAGCAGGTTCCCTCGTGGGAACGCTTCTCAGGGCCCACCACTTAACTCGAACTTTTTTTCCTGCCCGAGGCGCGCCCCGTAGGCCGCCCTCACGTCGTGCCCTCCTAGAGGCCCATCGCGCCACCCTTAGCGGCCCCGTTGCCGTCCGTTCCGGCCCCGTCGCCGCCCCTCTAGGCCTCTCGCGGCCCCTTCACGGCCCCGTCGCAGCCGCTCTAGGCCCCGTCGCCGCCCCTCTAGGCCCCTCGCGGCCCCTTCGCGGCCTCGTCGCCGCCCCTAGCGGCCCCGTCGCCGCCCCTCTAGGCCCCTCGCGGCCCCTTCGCGGCCCCGTCGCCGCCGCTCTAGGCCCCGTCGCCGCCCCTCTAGGCCCCTCGCGGCCCCTTCGCGGCCCCGTCGCCGCCACTTGCGGCCCCGTCGCCGCCCCTCTAGGCCCCTTGCGGCCCCTTTGCGGCCCCGTCGCCGCCCCTAGCGGCCCCGTCGCCGCCCCTGGAGGCCCCGTCGCCGCCCCTGAAGGCCCCGTCGCCGCCCTTCGCGGCCACCTCGCCGCCCTTAGCGGCCCCGTCGCCGCCCCTCGCGGCCCCATAGCCGCCTCTACCGGCCCCGTCGCCGCCTCTACCGGCCCCTTCGCCGCTGAGCCGCCCAGCAGCTGAGCTGCCGAGCCACCAACCGCCGAGCCGCCCAGCAGCCGAGCCGCCCAACAGCCGAGCCGCTGAGCCGCCCAGCAGCCGAGCCGCCGAGCCGCCCAGCAGCTGAGCCGCCCAACAGCCGAGCCGCCGAGCCGCCCAGCAGCCGAGCCGCCGAGCCGCCGAGCCGCCCAGCAACCGAGCCGCCGAGCTGCCCAGCAGCCGAGCCGCCGAGCCGCCCTGCCGTCGAGCCACTTCTGTTCCTACTGGCGCGCCCCGGCCCTACTTACTCGGACTGGTGAGATCACTCCCTGCTAGGCCACTGCAGTCATGGCTACCCCCAGTGTCCTTACCTTTGATGCTGAGGGTCGTGCTGTTGACTTTGAGGTCTGGGTCGATGACCTCCAGCTGTTCCTACAGTGCGATAGGGCAGACGGACTCTCCCTGTTCGATCTCACCTCTGGTGCCTCTCCTGCCCCGCCTGCTACTGCTGACAGCACTGTTCGCTCACAGTGGGCCACACGCGATGCTGCTGCCCGTCTTGCTGTGCGTCGCCACTTACCGACCACTGAGCGTGCGCACTTTAGCCAGTACAAGAGTGCTCAGACCTTGTACGACGCTGTAGTTGCGCGCTACTCTTCCCCTGCCACTGCTGCGCTTAGCCGCCTCATGCTGCCGTACCTGTTCCCTGACCTTGCATCCTTTCCCACAGTCGCTGACCTCATTACGCACCTTCGCACTAGCGACACTCGCTACCGCGCTGCGCTTCCTGCTGAGTTCTGTGCCAAGAACCCCCCCCCCATGTACATCACCCTCTACTACATAGTCACCCGGCTCTCTGACTCCCTTCGCTTAGTCAGGGACCACTTCCTCTCAGTTTGCCCCACCACACTCACCGTTGACCTCCTCGAGGAGCGCCTCCTAGCAGCAGAGAAGAGCATAGTCGCTGTAGGAGCCTCTCGTGGTGACCCTCGCACCCCCGTCTTTGAGGGGTGTTCCCCCTCCCCCCTCTTGCCCTCTGTTGCTTCTGCTGCTGCGGCCGACCTCGTTGGTTCCGAGTCGGTCGGCGCTGCGTCTGCCCCTAGCGGGAGACGCCGCACCGGCAAGGGCAAGGGGGGCAAGGGCGTTGGAGGGGCTGGCGGGGGCGGTGGAGGTGGTGGTGGAGGCAGTGGAGGGGGTGGGGGTGGTGGTGGGAGTGGTGGCGGGGGTGGAGGTGTCGGTGGCAGCAGTGGAGGCGGAGGAGGCGGCGGCGGTGGCGGAGGGAGCGGAGGTGGCGGAGGCGGCGGAGGTGGCGGAGGCGGCGGAGACAGCGGTGGAGCTGGTCGCCGCTCTGCGCAGAGGAGTGGCTCCGGTGGTGGTCCGCGCCAGCAGCAGCAACGCAGTCGTGAGACCCCGTCCCCCCAGCAGCTTCGTGAGTGGTACGCTGGGCTTCAGCGAGGTGGGGGTACTGGTCCCTGCACCTACGTCCTCCGTACCGGCGACCGCACTGGTGAGCAGTGCGGGGGCCCGCACTCCACCCAGCGCTGCTTCGGCCGCCTGACGGACGCGTGGCGTCACCAGTTCCCTGACGCCACTGAGATCCCTCGCTGGGGGGAGCTGTCTAGGGCGGGGGTTGCTATCTTTGATCTTGATTATGATGCTATTCTTGCTGCCACGTATGCTGTGTCTGATAGTGTTGAGGGTGACTGTTACCTGTGTGTTCCGCCTGACCCGGGCATTGAGGCTGCTGCCCCAGGTGCTGGTGAGTCTGCTCTCTCAGGTACCACGTCGGCTCAGGCCTTACACACCTTCACCCTTGACTCGGGTGCTTCCCGCTCCTTCTTTCGAGACCGCACCACGCTTACGCCGCTTAGTCGGCCGGTTGCGGTCTCCCTGGCGGACCCCTCTGGGGGTCCTGTCCTTGCTAGCTTCTCCACTGTCCTACCGTGCCTGGCAGCCCCCTCTGGCACCCTGTCAGGTCTCTACCTCCCCTCGTTCTCTACGAACTTGGTGAGTGGAGCTGACCTACAGGATAGGGGGGTTGACCAGTTCACTCCTGCGAGTCAGCGGGTGACCCACTGCACGTGTGCTCGGACGGGCCGACACTTGGCCACGTTTACCCGTCGGCCGGGGTCGAGCCTGTACACACTGACTACTGAGTCTCCTCCGGTTGCTGAGTCTGGTCAGGTAGCTGCGTCGAGTCAGGTGTTTGCTGCAGCGTCCAGGTCTGGTCCTGAGTCTGCGCCCTGCTCGTGTCGTCTCCTGTCCCACCAGACTCTCCTTTGGCACCACCGCCTTGGTCACCCCTCCCTGCCTCGTCTCCGAGGCATGGCCTCACGTGTCCTTGTCTCTGGTCTCCCCCGGTCCCTCCCTCCCCTACCTCCGGGGCCTGCCCCTACCTGCGTCCCCTGCGTCGAGGGGCGGCAGCGCGCCGCCCCTCACTCCTCCGAGTTTCCTCCGACAGAGGCTCCGCTGCAGACTCTTCACATGGACGTGTGGGGCCCCGCCCGCGTCCGTGGCCAGGGTCACGAGCGTTACTTCCTGTTGGTGGTTGATGACTACTCGCGTTACACCACGGTGTTCCCCTTGCGCAGCAAGGGTGACGTCACTGAGGTGTTGATCGACTGGATCCGCGCAGCTCGTCTCCAGCTCAGAGAGAGTTTCGGCACGGACTTTCCTGTTCTGCGTCTGCACTCTGACAGAGGCGGGGAGTTTTCCTCTGCCCGTCTGGGAGCCTTCTGTCGTGCACAGGGCATCCGCCAGACCTTCACGCTTCCGGCCTCTCCACAGCAAAATGGGATTGCTGAGCGCCGTATTGGCATGGTCATGGACGTCGCTCGTACGTCCATGATCCATGCTGCTGCCCCCCATTTTTTGTGGCCGTTTGCGGTTCAGTACGCAGCGCATCAGCTCAACCTTCAGCCCCGGGTCTCCTTGCCAGAGACCTCCCCCACCTTGCGGTGGACGGGGAAGGTTGGCGATGCGTCTGCGTTTCGGGTCTGGGGATCTCGGGCGTTTGTCCGCGACTTGTCTGCGGACAAGATGTCCCCCCGTGCTGTTCCCTGCGTCTTCCTTGGCTTCCCCCCTGACGCGCCTGGGTGGCAGTTTTACCACCCCACCTCGCGCCGTGTTCTGTCCTCCCAGGACGTCACCTTTGACGAGTCGGTGCCTTACTACCGTCTCTTCCCCTACCGCACTGCGCCCCTCCCCCCGCCGCTGCTCTTCCTTGCGCCAGGTCCTCCCCCGGTAGACCCCCTCCCCCCTCAGGGTCCTGCCCCGTCAGGTGTGTCCCAGGTAGACGCAGTCGAGCCTGTCGAGGTAGCTGTTGACTCTGGTGCTGCTAGAGGTGCTGAGCTTGCGGGTGCCGGGTCTGGAGGTGCTGAGCCTGAGGGTGCGGAGCCTGGGGGTCTGAGATCAAGGGGTGCGGAGCCTGGGGGTGCTGAGTCTAGGGGTGCTGAGTCTGGGGGTGCTGAGCCTGGGGGTGCTGAGCCTGGGGGTGCGGAGCCTGGGGGTGCGGAGCCTGGGGGTGCTGGGTCTGCTCGTGTGGCCTCTCGCGGTGCTTCGTCGAGGCGGGAGCTACTCTCTCCGCAGGAGCTGCGCGAGTGGTTTGCCCGGCGCTGGAGCCGTGCTGCTGGAGCTGGAGGTACTACTGTTGCTGCTGGTCCCGGAGGTGCTCGTACTGGCGGTACTGGGGCTGCTGGGACTGCGGGTGCTGCTGGGGCTGCTGGAGTTGGTCCTGCTGGAGGTACTGCTGGAGCTGCTGGCGGTGCTGGAGCTGCCGGTCCTGCTGGAGTTGGTGCTGCTGGGGCTGCTGGAGCTGCTGGAGCTGGAGCTACTGGGGGTGTTGGCGCTGGTGGTTCTGCTGGCGCTGGTGCGTCTGAGGGTGCTGGAGTTGGCGCTGTTGGAGCTGGAGGTGCTGCTGGCGCTGGTGCTGCCGCTGGGGGTACTGGTGCTGTCCCTGCTGGTTCTGGAGACGCTGCGTGGCCGAGGCCGTACTTCGTTCCGCTCCTTGAGCAGGTTCTTGGTCTCCCGCCCTCTACTGGTCCTGCTCCTCCCTTAGAGTGTCCACAGCCTGTCCAGTCGCAGTCACAGTTACAGCCCGCCTCTCCCCTACCTGCTCCTTCTCCCTACACTGGTCCTACTGGAGGTCTTGCTGAGCGTCGTGAGCCTGCATCTCGTCCTGCGTCGCCTGTTCGTGCTGCTCGCACTAGTGGTCGCGCTCCGCGTCCGCGTCCTCCTGCGGTCCCAGGCACACACCAGATGGCACTACGTCCTTCCACTGCTCCTCTGCGTGTCCCGTTGCCGTCTCCTCCAGAGTCCTCTCTTCCTGTTCTTGCTGACCCGGAGTCTGACTCTCTTCGTGCTGCCAGTCCTACTGTCACGCGTCTCCTGACTACTGTTGTCACTGACCCTTCCTTTGAGTCCACTGCTGCGTCGGCCCTAGTTGCTGAGCTTGTCGACTTTGCTGCTCGCTGTCGTCTGGACTACGCTACTAGTCTTGTTGCTGGGTCTGAGTATGTCTGTCCTCCGTCCGTCGGGGGTGAGTGTGCTCTTAGCACGGACGTCCTTGAGGACAGGCAGGAGGAGTTCCAGTGTTTTGCGGCTGCTTTGCCTCATCTCGTGTCCACGCTGATTGCCCCTGAGGGAGACCCGGATGCACCAGACATCCCGACTCCTCGATCGTACGCTGAGGCGATCGAGGGTCCCTACTCCTCTCAGTGGCAGTCAGCCATGGACGCAGAGATGGCTTCCTGGAAGTCCACAGGCACCTACGTCGACGAGGTTCCCCCACCTGGGGCGAACATCGTCAGTGGCATGTGGATTTTCAGGGTGAAGCGGCCGCCGGGTTCTCCGCCTGTCTTCAAGGCGCGTTACGTGGCTCGAGGCTTCAGTCAGCGGCAGGGAGTTGACTACTTTCAGACCTTCTCTCCCACCCTGAAGATGACCACTCTTCGGGTGCTGCTGCACATAGCCGCTCAGCGCGACTACGAGCTTCACTCTCTTGACTTCAGCACAGCTTTCCTGCAGGGCCGCCTTCACGAGGAGATCTGGCTGCGCCGCCCACCTGGCTTCACTGGGTCGTTTCCTCCTGGTACCCAGTGGAGCCTCCGGCGGCCAGTCTACGGTCTCCGCCAGGCGCCCCGTGAGTGGCACGACACACTGAGGACTACACTTGCGGCTCTTGGGTTTGCTCCTTCTACAGCCGACCCGTAGCTGTTTCTGCGCACCGACACCTCTCTGCCGCCGTTCTACATCCTCGTGTACGTCGACGACTTGGTCTTTGCCACTGCTGACACTGCTGGACTCGCCCACGTGAAGTCCGAGCTGCAGAAGAGACACACGTGCACAGACCTGGGTGAACTGCGCAGCTACCTTGGCTTGCAGATCACCCGGGACAGAGCACAGCGCACCATTACCCTGACTCAGTCACACATGGTGCAGCAGGTCCTTCAGCGCTTCGACTTCACGTACTCCTCGCCTCAGGCCACTCCTCTGTCTACTCGCCACTCGCTCTCAGCTCTGCCTTCGGATGAGTCCGTAGAGCCGAGTGGCCCGTACCCAGAGCTTGTTGGCTGCCTCATGTACCTGATGACCTGCACACGACCTGACCTTGCATACCCTCTTAGCATCTTGGCACGCTATGTTGCTCCTGGGAGACACCGACCAGAGCACATGGCTGCAGCGAAGAGGGTGTTGCGCTACTTGTGCAGTACGTCGGGCATGGGGCTAGTGCTTGGAGGGCGACGTCGAGTGGTCCTCACAGGTCACGCAGACGCTTCTTGGGCTGACGACCAGGCTACGCAGCGGTCGTCACAGGGTTACACCTTCAGCCTTGGCTCCGGCTCTGTTTCGTGGCGGTCTACCCGCTCGTCCTCTGTTCTCGGCTCCAGCTGTGAGGCTGAGATCTACGCGGGGGCCATGGCTGCATAGGAGCTGCGTTGGCTCACCTACCTGCTGACTGACCTAGGAGAGCCGCCTCGTTCTCCTCCAGTTCTGTACGTAGACAACAAGGCCATGCTGGCCTTGTGTCGGGAGCACAGACTGGAGCACAGAACGAAGCACATTGCTCTTCGCTACTTCCTTGCTCGTGAGCTGCAGCAGCGTGGTCAGTTGCGCCTTGCTTACGTGGCCTCTGAGGCCAACACTGCTGATATCTTTACCAAGGCACTTCCGCCTGGTGATCATCAGCGCTTCTGTACGATGCTAGGTCTTGTGCCTACTTGGCCTCACTTGCTCACTTCTTGACCTTGCTTGTACTGTGATCTTTCTATACCTGCACTTGCCTGTTTACCTTTATATATGATCTTGCATGTGAACTGGCCTTTTGGCCTTGCTCTTGTGCTCGGATTGTGTGGTGACATTGTGATCCACCCTGAGCTTGCTTTGCTTTGCTTGACTGGTCTTGTGACCTCTTGTTCTCCCCCACTTTGCCTATGGGGGTGTGTCAAACTTATATGCTTTGCTTGACTGGTCTTGTAACCTCTTGTTCTCCCCCACTTTGCCTATGGGGGTGTGTCAAACTTATATGCTATAGTCTGTGTAGGCTGTAGTGGGGTAGACAATATGGGGTACAACACTTCTAGGTTTTCCTACTTGTACCCACCTCTTTCCTAGTTCATGCATTCCTCATTTTTCACACGTGGCTCCTGGTAGACACCGAAAGATGCACTGGGATGTTGCGAAGAGGGTATTGCGTTACTTGTGCAGCACATCGGGCATGGGGCTCGTGCTTGGAGGACCAGGTTCAGTTGTTCTCACCGGTCACTCAGACGCTTCTTAGGATGACGACCAGACGACTCACCGGTCGACTCAGGGGTACAGCTTCAGCCTCGGCGCTGGTTCTGTCTCGTGGAGGTCCACTCGCTCGTCTTCTGTACTTAGTTCCAGCTGTGAGGCCAAGATCTACGCTGGGGCTATGGTTGCACAGGAGCTCCACTGGCTGACCTACCTGCTGACCGACTTGGATGAGCGGCCTCGTTCTCCTCCAGTTCTGTGCGTCAATAACAACGTCATGATTTCCTTGTGTTAGGACCAGAGACTGGAGCACAGAACAAAGCACATTTATCTCCATTATTTCCTCACGCGAGAGTTGCAGCAACGTGGTCAGCTTCGTCTTGCTTACATGGCCACACAGGCCAACACTGCTGATGTCTTCACCATGGCCCTTAGGTCTAGTGATCATCAACGTTTCTGCACTGCTCTTGGGCTTGTGCCCACTCTGCCTCTCCTGCTTGTCTCTTGATCTTGCCTTGCACTTGCTCTACTCTGATATATATGATTATACCTGCATGTTTGCTCTTGCTAGGTTGTGATCAGTGTACTGCAATTGCTTATATAAACTCAGCATGTGAAATGACCTTGTGGCCGCTTGCTTGTGCTCAGAATGTGTGGTGATCTTGAGATCCACCCTGAGCTTTGCTTTTTTCTCTTGCTTGACTGGTCTTGTGACCGCTTGTTGTCCCCCACTTAGCCTATGGGGGTATGTCAAAGTATGCACTTCTAGTGTTGTAGTCTATATTGGGGTACACTGTAGAGGGGACAACCCTTTTAGGGTCTACTACTTGTATCCCCATCCTTCTCAATGCACACATTCTTGTTTCCTTATTCTGACAATAACCAAAGGATCGAAGTGGATAGGATAAGTCTGATGAGTTAAGAGAAGACAGTGAAGTCTTGATAGTGACCTTGTTAACAATAGTTGAAAGAAAAACAAGATGATTGTAAGATAGGAGTACAAAGGTATAAATAGCAAACTAGCTAGCCATGTACTCTGAGGGGTACATTCCCTTATTAACTGAATTGCATTGCTACAGTAATCACGACTATTGATCTTCTTGACAGTTACCATGTTGCATCGCGTAACTACCAAGTGCGGTTACTTGACGGTCAAGGGTCACGACTGTTGACTGACTTCGACTGTTGACCTTCGGGTGACTCTCGATCTTCCGCATGCTCTATACGAGCTCATGCGGTACTGGTACAGACGCGTTGCTTCGTTATGGAGTGGCGCGTTGGTGGAGAACCTTCGGGGATGTTATGATAACCTTTCGGTTATTCCAACACTCCCCTTCATTCGTGAAGGTGAGCCATGTGGGATTTCTTCGAGATCCCGCAGAGGTCGGTGCAGTGCTGAAAATTCTGACGTGGCAGCTTCTTGGTCAAGAAATCTGCTGCCATGTTACCAGTTGGGCAGTACGTGAGTTTGACCTTGACTTAGTCGATTTCGTCCTTGACGAAAAGGTAACAAAGTGCGATGTGTTTCGTGCGGTTCACGGAGCCGTGCAGAAGGAGATCGACCTATACAACGAGAAAAATGGTAAGAGGGAAACGTTAGTCTTCTACGCTGGTGCAAGTGAAGGGGAGTCACACGAGAAGAAGGGGCTCTCATGCAAGTACTGCAAGAAACCGGCTCACACCATGGACCGATGCTACAAGCGAAAGGCTGCTAACGAGAGACGCAGCGGCAACTCACCCGGCCAACAATCATTGGTGCCTCCTTCAACACCAGCCACCAAGGGAGAACGAGGGGATGTGTTGTCATGTGAGGGAGCCAGAGGGGACTACCGTATATGGCAGTGCAGTAGCTATGCGTGCGAGTGACGTGAAAGTTGAACACGCGATTAGACCACCAAAATTTGAGTGGTCGACTAGAGGTCGACCAATGTTCATTTGTATAATTTCGAATTAAAAATACGAACTTTACAATTCACTCATAAGGATGTGTAAAATTGTAACGACCAAACGAAATGGTCGATCATTTGCGTGTTTCCGAAATCGTTTGTAAAAACAGTAGGAAGGGCAAGAGCCCAAGAAATACACATAAGAGGCATGCACAAATGGTGCACCACCAACAGCTGGCTATACTGTAACTACACCAGCCATGTTGTAAGCAGTTTATATACGAAATAGAGTTTGACACATAGGTAATAACTTCCGACAACCTCGTTGTCAAAGATTGTATGTTGTGACGAAATATGATTGTGTTGGAATATATATATGTAACTGCCTGTAGCTGTAGTTTAGTGTAGCTATCATAAACTGTTGGTGGTGCACCATTCTTGTTTCTTGCCTATATCCTTGTACTGTTTCTCATTATTGAACCCCTTTTTGTTGGCCAACACTTTCTCGACCCTCTTGCTTGCCAAAACTCTCTCGACACTCATGCCTAGTCTCAACCCTAGCATGGCTCCTAGTCTCACACTATAGTCATTATTATGACAGATTGAGCAGGGTGTATTGGAATGAATTATCCATAGCAGTGGCTGTAACCGTCATTGCCGTAGCCGTAGCTGTAGCAACAACCGTAGCCATGTCATCGCCGTAGCCGTCATTGTTTAGGAGGAATAGCCTTGGACCAGGGCGTTCCTCTGCTAGATTTTTTTAGCAATATGTCCTTTCTACTTTGTCCTCTAGTGTGGAAAATATCAAGGTTTGTCTGCGGACAGGGAGGCTATTATTGGGATATAAATCAATAGCACAACAATATTTGAAACTTAAGTGGGATTGTGGGAATAAAAAATTAGTCAGTAATCTTATGACATATCTTATTCTAGCGAGGTTGTTTTTGTACATATCGTACAAGCTTCCTCCAAAAGCTGAAGCTGACGATTTCAGCATTTGATGGGCTTCCCACATTCCTCCATCCCAGCAGTCGTTGCTGCATCCGTACAGAACCCGAGACACCATCTCCACTTGATACCTGCTTCGTCAATGCCACTGCCATGGCGTCGATCTATCACATCCTACTGTATTGGCCATGTCACATCCAAACCGCCGCACGCGCGTCCGTGGCTTCATCTCCGTTGGGAATATTCGTCGCTCAGATTAAAGCGTGGCATGTGCTCTGTGTCGTCGCGCTCGCCGTGCAAGTGTACCTGTTTCGTAGTTACGAGGTCGGTTGCAAGTGTTCCGAGGCGTGCACGACGGGTCAATCGACCGTGCGACAAGGCTCGTACGTCTCCCTTGTTACATATCAGCCTCGTTTTAATGCGATCGGAAATTTTGTTCAAAAAGGGGTTTCTTCTTACGACGGACTGTTGAGCACATCCAGGCAGAACGGGCAGGATAATGTATTCTCAAACAACTGGCAGCAGCCGCAGCAGCAGGAAAATCAGGGGGAGCAGGAGCAGGAGCCGCAGCGACAACCGTTAGTGAATTTCGCGCCGCAACAACTCCCTCAGCAGCAGCGGCAGGAGCGAGGACCGGAGCAGCAGCAGCAGCAACAGCAGCAAGAGCAGGAGCAGCAGCAGCGGCAAAGCCAAGAGCAGCAGCAGCAGCAAGAGCGGCAAAGCCAAGAGCAGCAGAAGCAGGATGGCCTCTCGAGTCCTCAAGACGATCCACGTCCTCGGGATTTCACCGGGTAAGTCAGATTCCCGCCCACAGTACCGTGATCTTCCACTTGTGCTGGTGGGTCATTCTCATATGAGCCTCATCAGCTCCCCAACTCACCTCCCCTACATGTCGTCACCCTGACCTGCTAAAATGATGCCACCAGGTGCTCCTCCTGTGCCTTGGTCCCATCATCTCTCCTTCCCCCTCTCCCATCCTCCCCCTTTTTCCTCTGTCCAATCATCTCCCCTTCCATTTGTCCAGTCATCTCCCCTCCTCTGTCCAAACATCCCCATCCCTCGGTCTCATCATCTCCCCTGTCAGTTGCGCCTGGTCGTGCAACTGGAGTTGGCAGAATAATTCTGAGAGTCAAAAGAAAATCTCTTTCATTACAACACATGGGATGACTCCCAGCTGCACCTTGTAGTTCACGAGACGTGCATGCTGGAGAGGCTATGCGGGCAGAAGATTTGAAGCACACAGATATGCACATGTGTACACATTTCAATCGACACAAACGCTCTCGTCACAACAGCTTGGATGACTCTCAGCTGCACGTGGTGGCGCATGCGACTTGCAAGCTGGAGAAGCTAGGAAGCAGAAGGTTTGATTATGTATATACACTCCCGAAATATACACTCCTGTCAGAACAGGTTGGATGATTCTCAGCTGCACCTGGTGGTGCACGAGACGTGCAAGCTGGAGAAGCTGGGCGGCAGGAAAAAGGACGGCTACGGCGCATGGACGCTCTGCACCAATCACCTGCGGCCAGGTGGCATAGTGTACTCGTTTGGGATCGGCGGCGACGTGACGTTTGACAATGAGATGGTGAATAGAGGCTACAAGGAGCGCGATCAACCCTCCACTTTCCAATTCTGCCAGGTTGGGATTGGGGCTGTAGATGGCATCATCACCTTCTTCAGTCCCAAGAATCCCCGCCTGAAATCCATGACAGCTGTCAAGCATGAGGAGCTGTCAAAGCGGTACGAAAGCCAAGGCATGCCGGCCCCAGTTATGCGGTTACCAACATTCATGTGCACGAACGGCCATGGCTTCATTGATGTGTTGAAGATTGATGTGGAAGGGGTTGAGTTTGATATCTGTGATGAATGGTTAAGGATGGACACTCCACTCCCGGTTGGCCAGGTTTTGTTAGAGTTTCATGATCGGTTGTTGAAAGATGGCAAGTTACGGAGAAAGGCGTGTCTCGAGGTTATGGCAAGAGAGGGATTTACAGAGGTGTTTGTCAGTCGTAGTATGGAGGAAGCCACTTATGCAAGGATGGCCTCTAGAAGAAATTTGTCTTTATTGTCAGGTACTGTTATTCCTTAAAGAATGGAATCTGGTATATCAACCCTCCCATGACTTCGTCTGGTCTGGTTCTGGTGGCCATAGAGCTATGGCTCCCTTCACTTGAGGCATTAATTCAATTTGACCTTGAAAAATGCAGATGGGTAAAGACCTTTTTGCCCTTTCTGTTGGCCACTTTTTTCCAGTTACACTATAACAACTGGGTCTTTGCTGTTATGACAGACTGTCATGCTTGTGGAATCAGCTGATCTTATAGCGAACCCGAACTTGCTGAGGTGTAGTGCAGAGTCTGTCCGTCGCTGGCATGTTCGCTGCCGCGTGTGCTGCGGCACAGGCTTGTTTGGAGATGGCAACTTGGCAATGGCAACCCCCGGCGGCAAGCTCGAGGAGGGCATCAACAAAGCTCGACGTCATCAACAAACCATGTAGGTACGCAGGCATCCGTCCACATCCCTTCCCACCTCCTGTCACCGACCCTCACCTGCGTAGTTTACCCTTCCCTTCATTACTTCGCTTGCTGATAATATTCAGTACGGTTAAGCAAGTTTTCACAAGGTAATCAGCAGTCATCTCTTTACAACGCTCGAAAACGCTACGCACCAAGCACAACCGTGGCAGTTGAGTGCAGACTAGTTCATTCCCTTGCATCTCCTCTACTCCTTTTCCTTTCCTCAGGCCTGGCACAAAGGACCTCCCCCTGATGTGCAGTGCAGCCTGTACAAACACAGAAACTTCAGCCAAAGCCTTTTCTCACCTTTCCGCAAATTCATGGAGGAAGAGGCTACCTGTGTGGCTGAGCAAGCCAACCAAATTCATTCGAAAACGACGACCGACCGACCCCGGGCCTTCGCTGGTGTTCCTAACCCACGCTCCTAGCGCTCGACTTTCTTACCAAAACGCGATCCATTACCGTTCCGTCGCCGGAAGTAACATCTTTTACTTCTGCTCAAGTTCCAGACTATTCAGCCAGTCCGCTACCACATATTTGCTGCATCCACCCAGTTTTCTCCACTCGAGGATCATAACGACGAGCCTCGCTTGCACAATCCATTCTCCTCGCTTCATTCCCCCGCATTCTGCGGTTTAGCTCGCACAGGCGTTTAACAATCTTCACCCTTTTTCGCAAACAACGTAACCGTATGCTTTGCCCACCTGGTAACTCTACTGTTCGTTACCGCATTGCCACGACGACCGTGAGAACTGTCATACTGACTCAGTAAGCCGGCATTGCGCAATGAACCCTCTCCGGATGTCTCCGTTATAGTACAACGTTGTGTGAGTTTCTAAATCCCTCGGACTTCATCTAAGGACCGTCAGACCGCACAGCGCGTCTCAGGGTGGTTCAAAACTGTTCCGTTTCAGTTTCCGTTTCAACGCGTCAAGTCCGTCAAGCCCGTCGTGGTCATGGCGAGCAGGGTGAACCTGACGGCGGTGACAGTCATTGCTGCCGTCTCTGCCGTCCTCGCGGCCGGCGTAACAGCGCTGAACATTCCCTCAGGCGTCTTCGGGTGAGTTCTCCACTCCCTCCCTTCCTCTTCCCCTCCTCTTCCCCTCCCCTTCCCCTCCCCTTCCCCTCCCCTTCCCCTCCCCTTCTTCTCCCCTTCCCCTCCCCTTCCCCTCCCCTTCCCCTCCCCTTCCCCTCCCTTTCCCCTCCCCTTCTTCTCCCCTTCCCCTCCCCTTCCCCTTACCCTCCCCTTCCCCTCCCCTTCCCCTCCCCTTCCCCTCCCCTTCCCCTCCCCTCCCCCTCCCCGTCCCCTTCCCACGAAGCCTCGAAAAGCACATACTCAACATTCATGGGTCCATCCTAGGTGGCTGTAGAACCCCCACTCCCCCGGCCTCTCTTCCCCCCAAATCCCCTTCCCTATCGACCCAGACCACCCCACCTTCCAGCCTGCACCCCATGCCCTTCTTCTGCACGTGCCACGATGACTCAGCATTCATGAGGCCAGCGTGGCAGAAAAACCCTCACTCCCTCCGCCTCCCCTCTCCCCAGACCCCTTCCCCTCCGACCACCCCCCCCAGCCTGCACCTGCACCCCAAGCCCCACGTGCTGCCCTTCTTCTGCACGTGCTCCCCTTCTTCTGCACGAGCCACGATGACTCAGCGCTGGTGACTCAACTCAGCATTACTAGACAACACCATGACTCAAGACCCTCCCCGCCTCCCCTTCTCTCTTCTTCCCTGTCTCTCAACTGACACCCCAAAGCCCCACGTGGTGCCCTTCTTCTGCACGTGCAATGATGACTCAGCGCTGGTGGCTCAGCACTGTAGACAAAACCATGACTCAAGACCCCCCGCGTTTTGCGCCAACTCAAAACACGAAGCATTGATAGACAGCACCATGACTCAAGACCCCCCTCGGGCCTCCCCTTTTCTCTTCTTCCCTGTCTCTCAACCAACACCCCAAGCCCCACGCCCCTCCCTCCCTCCCTCCCGCCCTCCCTCCCGCCCTCCCTTCCTTTCTTCTTCACGGGCGATGATGACTCAGTGCTCATGGAGGACGGACAGCCTGACTCAAGACCCCCCACCTATCCCACTCCCATACTCTCTTCCTCCCTTTCCCTCTCTCTCTTCTTCCCCTGCCCTCCCCATGCACCCCCCCTCCCCCTCAGCCTGCACCCCAAGCCCCACGTGCTGCCCTTCTTCTGCACGTGCGACGATGACTCAGCGCTGATGGAGGACAGCCTGGCGCGCTGCCAGGTGGCGAGCGACTTCCTAATCGCGCTGGCATACCTGTCCATCCCACTCGAGCTCGCATACTTCACATTGAGGGCCAGGACCTTCTCACACCGCTGGGTCATGCTGCTCTTCAGCCTCTTCATTGTTCTCTGTGGTACGTGCATGCTGCTACTGCCTTGGTTGGGACTGGTCACGCCTAGGCCAGGGCTGATCGCAAGAGTACCTATCCACCCCCCTCCTCAAGCTCGCATACTTCACGCTGAGAGCCAGGACCTTCTCCCACCGCTGGGTCATGCTGCTCTTCAGCCTCTTCATCGTGCTCTGTGGTGAGTGAGTGCATGCTGCTGCCTTGGTTGGGGCTGGTCAGTGCCAGTGGTCACCTCTGGGCCTGTCCTAATCGCGCTGGCGTACCTGTCCATCCCACTCGAGCTCGCATACTTCACGCTGAGAGCCAGGACCTTCTCCCACCGCTGGGTCATGCTGCTCTTCAGCCTCTTCATCGTGCTCTGTGGTGAGTGAGTGCATGCTGCTGCCTTGGTCTGGGCTGGTCAGTGCCAGTGGTCACCTCTGGGCCTGTCCTAATCGCGCTGGCGTACCTGTCCATCCCACTCGAGCTCGCATACTTCACGCTGAGAGCCAGGACCTTCTCCCACCGCTGGGTCATGCTGCTCTTCAGCCCCTTCATCGTGCTCTGTGGTGAGTGAGTGCATGCTGCTGCCTTGGTTGGGGCTGGTCAGTGCCAGTGGTCACCTCTGGGCCTGTCCTAATCGCGCTGGCGTACCTGTCCATCCCACTCGAGCTCGCATACTTCACGCTGAGAGCCAGGACCTTCTCACACCGCTGGGTCATGCTGCTCTTCAGCCTCTTCATCGTGCTCTGTGGTGAGTGGGTGCGTGCTGATGAACTGTGGACGTATGGGGCACGCCCGCGACAGCTGAGCGTGGTGCAGACTTTTCTTTCCTACTCCCCTGCCCCCTCCCTCTCGCACCCACCCTTCCAAACCCTCCTTTTTAACCTTTCCTTTCCCCTGCCCCCACCAGGTCTGACTCATTTGGTGAATGTGTGGACGTATGGTGCACACCCGCGGCAGCTGAGTGTGGTGCAGACGGTGCTCAAGGTGCTCTGTGCTGCTGTCTCGTGGGGCACAGCCTTTGTGCTCTTCACCATCATCCCCTCGCTGCTCAAGTTCAAGGCAAGTCGCTGTCTCCATGAAAGTGTGTGTTTGAGTCCACTCCAGTCTCCAAGCACCCCTGGCAGCTGAGTGTGGTGCAGACGGTGCTCAAGGTGCTCTGTGCGGCCGTGTCATGGGGCACAGCCTTTGTTCTCTTCACCATCATCCCCTCGCTCCTCAAGTTCAAGGCAAGTACCTTTTCAGTCCACTCACAAGGTGAGGGCCTTGTTCAAAGGAGTGTGTATTGGGTCGACTCACAGCACCCGCGGCAGCTGAGTGTGGTGCAGACGGTGCTCAAGGTGCTCTGTGCGGCCGTGTCATGGGGCACAGCCTTGGTGCTCTTCACCATCATCCCCTCGCTGCTCAAGTTCAAGGTGAGTGCCATTGTCCTTCAAAGTGTATTCTGGTTTGACTCTAAGCATCCCCAGGCATTCAAGCGAGGTGCAAACAGTGCTCAGTTTGCTCTCAGCTCTCTATCCTGGTGTCTCGTGAGTGGGCTCAGACCGTGCCTATTGCTACCTCATTGCTTGCCTGCATAAGTATGTTCGCACCCTGCTTGCAATCCAGCCCCCCGTCCATATCTTGCCCCTCTGCCTCCCGTGCTCACCTGACAGGTTCGGGAGCTTTCTCTGCAGCACAAGGCTGCTCAGTTGGATCAGGAGATGGATGCAGGGGCTTAAAAAAAAAAAAACGCTGAACGTAATCAGAAGATATCCGTATACAGGCATATTTAGAGTCCTCAGAAACAAAGCCCACTTGCTTGCCAATCTGGCTGTCCACCGCCATCCATCTCTGCCTCTCCCGCGCACATATGGCAGGTGCGAGAGCTTTCGCTGCAGCACAAGGCTGCACAGTTGGATAGGGAGATGGATGCAATTCGGAGAAGGGAGGAGGTGAGGCTTTTTGGGGGGTTGGCTGGAAGAAAAACGAACAGCCGGAATTGGAATTTGATTTGTAAATAACAGCTGGTCTTGTTCTCGATTAGTATGGAGGAGTAGCTGGATTAGGAACTGGTTTGTGCTGCACGCAGAAGAGAGGGGTTAAGGCACAGTGGAGGGTTAGCTTGTGGAGGGTTAGCTTGTGGAGTTTTCTTTTACTCTCATCCCTCTGTCACTCCTCTCTTCATTCTTACCCTTCCTTCCCGTCTTCCCTTCCCCCTTTCTCCTCCTTTCCCTCCATCCGCTTCTCCCTCTCCCCCCCAGGTGGGGCGGCATGTGCGCATGCTGACATACGAGATCCGCCAGTCCTTAGACCGTCACACCATCCTCAACACCACACCACCATGGTGGAGCTCGCCCAGGCTCTGAGACGTCTTACTTAAACCCCTTCTCCCCCCCTTCTTCTCCCCCCTGCCTCTCCTTCCCCCAGGTGGGGCGGCATGTGCGCATGCTGACATACGAGATCCGCCAGTCCCTGGACCGCCACACCATCCTCAACACCACGCTAGTGGAGCTCGCCCAGGCTCTCATGCTGGAGAACTGCACTGTGTGGATGCCAGACCCTTGTGAGTGCTCCAATTGATGTGAGTGCGCCCGCCCCTGTGAGTATTGGCGTGGTAGCAGCCTCATAGCTCGCCCAGGCGCTCATGCTCGAGAACTGCACTGTGTGGATGCTGGATGCCTGTGAGTACTTGAATAAGATAGCAGCACTTAGCAGCACTTAGCAGCACTTAGCAGCACTGTCGGCGTCATGTCGTATACTTTTGAGGCGCCTCAGAAGTTGATGCGTGGGGAGGTGTCATGCCATCACCATCCTCAACACCACCCTGTGGAGCTCGCCCAGGCCCTCGTGCTTGAAAACTGCACTGTGTGGATGCCTGATCCATGTAAGTATGCGTGTACATGGGTCTGCTTCATGAGGGTATGTTGGTTGGTTGGTGTGTGAGGAGACACACCTTCTCAACACCACCCTCGTGGAGCTCGCACAGGCACTCATGTTAGAGAAATGCACTGTCTGGATGCCTGACCCCTGTTAGTGTGCATTATCCCCGTGACTCTGTGCGGGTATAGAGCACACACAGGGAGCACTTAGCACTGCCATGTGTGGATTAACACGCGACCACCCCACCCTAACCATCCCTCAGTCGCCCCCCATCCCTCCACCTCCCCTCCTCCTGTGTGTTTTTCCCTAACGTGCTACCTGCAGCGGGAGAGTATTTGGAGCTGACACACGAACTGGAGAGAAGGCTGGTGCAGGTGATGTGACTGTAGGTGGTGTGGCTGCAGGAGGTGATGTGACTGTAGTTTGTGTGGCTGCAGGAGGTGATGTGACTGCAGGTACGTGGGGTGTCACATGCTGCTTGCAGCGGGAGAGTATTTGGAGCTGACACACGAACTGGAGAGAAGGCTGGTGCAGGTGATGTGACTGTAGGAGAGGTTTGTGTGACTATAGGTGGTGTGATGTACGCGTACCATCCCATATTCTCTCACGAATGTCTCTCCCACAGCTAGCCCCCTATCCCTCCCTTCCCCCCCTTGCCCCTCCCCTTCCCTTTCCCTCACCTCCCTCCTGGTCCTATTTATGAACTCACATGGCACCCTTTCTGTGCACACAGTTTTTGAGATTTCTGAAAACCCCTTCGATTCTCCCAAACCACACCACCCGCCCATTCCCGTACTTTCAGGTGCCCATTTGCGTGCACATATTGGACCCGAGCGTCCAATCAGTGATCGCCACGTCAAACCCGTGCCTCATCTCCCGATCCTCCTTCATTGGCTCGGCGTCCACGCCCCGAGGGGCCCATGCGAACGCCATGGCAGGTGGGTGACCGCTGGGGCATGGCATCAATGGAGTCATGTTCGTGTCGGGTTTCCACATCTCCAGATTGGTGATACTTGTGTCAAATAATGCTGCTTGCCTCCACGAGGATCACCAATTTCCCCTCTCCCCGCCCCGCCTCCTCCCCTCGAGGAGAGTTTGACTCAAGTAGCGCAATGTTTCCACGTGTGGTGGTGAGTTGTTGGCATCAAAGCTTTTTGAGGCGCCTCCAAACTCTCCTCAAGGGGAGGGTTGACTCAAGTTGTGCCATGTTTGTTAGGGTGGTGGTGAGTTGTTGGCATCAAAGCCAACCCTTCCCTTCCCTCCCTTCCCCCCCCTTCGTTCCCCCCAGCTGTTCGTCTTGCAATCCACATGCCCACACACTCCCGTGCTTCACGATCCAGCCAGCAAGGGGATGACGGTGCTGCTGCTGCTGCTGCGGCTGCAGCTGGTGCCGCTGGTGCTGTCGGTGGTGCTGGTGGTGGTGGTGGCAATAATGGTGCGGATAGTGACGGATTTGCTGGTAGCGAAGCTGCTGATATGGAGTACGGATCGGTTGTGGAGTATGGGCTCATGGTGCTCGTGCTGCATGGCGATGAGAAGAGGTGAGGGAGGGAAGGGATGGGAAAAAGGTCGATATAACAATGGCTGTGTTGAAGCCTCAGTTGTAGACTAGCGGAATTGCGGCCGGATGGTTTTCTAAGTGTCATATGAGTTCCCAAACAACCCGACTCAGATGTGGTTGGGTTGAAGAACATCGTATCGGGCTTGGCCATAACAGACTATGATAACGGGCCGGGCCAAAATTGGGTCAAAACCCGACCCGAACCGACCCGATGCTCAGAGTCGGGTATCGGGCCGGTCCGACTCGCCTGGGTGTACCCAGTGTTAGTGTTAGCCCTCAATCTCACACTTTGTATTTGTACTTTCTATATCCTAGCGTAGTGTAGTTTGCACTTGGTGTTTGGTTGGGTGTACACCTACATCCCAACCAAACTCAAGTGTGATCTCCAAGCAATCTCTAACCCACCAATTGGAGATTGTCTTGGGATTACCCTCAATGGAAGAGGCTGAGACCTGGCTGGCATGGGAGGGAGCCAAGGCAGCAGAATACTCGAAGGAGGTGTTACCGGCAGCAGTGGAGGACCTGCGTACAGGGCAGTTGAGAGATGCATACAGGAATGAGCAGTGGCTGAAGCAGACTGGAAAAACCGCTAAAGGCAGCAGTGGGAGTGGGACAGGAAGCCCACCGACGGAGGAGGAAGAAGGATACTCTGGAAGTGGCGCCGGACGCGCAGAGATGGAAAGCTCTGAGGGGTACCGGAGTGTTGGTGCTGGGGAATCAGAGGAGAAAGCGGACAGGGGACCACCAGACGAATGCTGCAGTGGTGAGAAGTAATTGGTCTCAGCATGTCCAGTGACACGTGCACGGGAGACCTGAGCACGAGCTCTGGAGGGGGCAGGTGGTGGCTGAGGAACAGCAGGTAAGGTATCACAGGAACAGAGCACGGGAGAAGAAAGGAGGGAGGGTAAGTGCAGGACGAAGAGGCAAGCCAGAGATGCCACGGGAGAGGAGTTTCCGACAGCGGCCTGGCCCATGCACGCGGCCTGGTCCATGTGTGCGGCCTGGCCCATGTGCGCGGCCTGGTCCATGCGAGCGACTTGGTCCAAGCTTGCATGCGAAGTGAGCTACCTCAAGCTACCCCCTGGATTCAAGCTACCCCTTGGAGAGGGGGAAATGAGGAAATGGGGAAATGGGGAAATGGGGAGAGGGGGAAATGGGGAAATGGGGAAAGGGGAAGGGAGTAAAGGGGAGGGAAGGGAAGGAGAGGAGGAGAGGGGAGTGCATAGGAAAGGTAGTGGCGGACCTAGTGGCCATCGCCCTCCTCTCACTCCCGTTTCCCCCCTCTCCCCCGTCTCCCCCCTCTCCCCTTTTCTTCTCCATTTCAACCCCTCCCCCTTCCCAGGCAGTGGCAGCCCCGCGAGGTGGAGATGGTGGAGGCAGTGGCGGACCTAGTGGCCATCGTCTTACTCTCACTCCTGTGTCCCTCCCCCACCTGCCCCCCTCTCTCCCATGCCATGTGCAATCGCCATGTCCCTTCCTTATCCAGGCAGTGGCAGCCGCATGAGGTGGAGATGGTGGAGGCAGCGGCAGACCAAGTGGCCATCGCCTTCCTCTCACTCCTGTGCCTCTTCCCACCTCTTCCGTGCCCATTTCACATGATTGTCCCAAACTCTCCTTTCAGGCAGTGGCAGCCTCATGAAGTGGAGATGGTGGAAGCAGTGGCAGACCAAGTGGCCATCGCGCTCTCACATGCAGCAGCCCTGGAGGAGTCGCAGGTAGGAAGCTCCTCCCTTCCCCTCCTTTTTCCCCCCTTGCCCCTCCATTTCTCCTCTCCGTACTTGAGTTGAGAACAATGTATAAAGCAGTGGCAGACCAAGTGGCCATCACGCTCTCACATGCTGCAGAGCTGGAGGGGTCACAGGTAAGCAGGAACCCGCCTCTTCTCTTTCTCCCCCCTTCGCCTCTCACCTTGCGTTGAGAACAATGTGTAGTGCGGTTTAAGACCAAGTGGCCATCGCACTCTCACATGCTCCAGCGCTGGAGGAGTTACAGGCAAGCCAAATTCCCTTCTTGCACCCTCTCACATGCTTCAGTACTGGAGTGGTCGCGGGTAGCCCTTGAGTTGCCCCTATAGTCACCTCGTTTCTCAAATGGCACTGTTTGAGTCGACTCAAATGGCTTCCCCTTTCTCAAATGGCTTCCGCTTTCTTTTTCCCCCTTCCATTCTCTCCCAACCCCACACAGAGGCGCAGGGAGGAGATGGCGGAGCAGAATGCGGCGCTGCAGGTGGCGCGGATTAGAGCAGAGGAGGCGATTCAAGCAAGGAACGACTTCCGGTCCGTCATGAACCACGAGATGCGGAGCCCTCTGCACACCATCCTCGCGCTTTCCTCGCTCATGGAGGTATGTGTGTGTGTCACCCACCCAGCATGTCCCACGCAGCACAAAGCCCGAGACCTTGGAGTGTGAGCGTGTGTAGAACCGGTAGGGACCTGTATGTATACCAGCCTCTCAGAACGACTTCCTGTCGGTCATGAAGCACGAGATGCGGAGCCCTCTGCACACCATCCTCGCGCTCTCCTCGTTCAGGGAGGTGCGTGCGTGTGTCACATGCCACGGTCTGTGCATGTATGCAAGACATGGATCCGATTCAACCAGCATGCACCCTACACCCACCACCACGATGCTCTGATTCCGCCTCTCCTCCTGTCTGTCATGAACCACAAGGAGTCCCCTGCACATTATCCTCGCCCAATCCATTCATCTGAAATCCCGAAATCCCACTCACCCACTGTACGTTTTTTAAGCGCGGAACGTCCTGCTGATGTTGTGGCTGCCGTCTTCCCGTCCGTGTGTCATGGTAACGAGGTGAATTTTGAGTCGACTCAATGGCAAGTCACCTCGTTACCATGGCACAATCCCACTCACCCACTGTAAGTTGACTAAGTGTGGAATGTGCCGCTCATGTTGTGACCGCTGTCTTCCCGTCCGTCCGTGAAGAACCATGAGGGTCTCCCTTCCAGCATAGCACACCACTCTTCATGTCTTTATCCCTCTGTCTTTTCATATTCATCTCCTTCTCACCCATCAACCCCCTTTTGTTTCTGTGCGTTGCATGTTGGCATGTATGGTGCATGGCCTGGTGTGGCTTGGTGCATGGCCTGGTGTGGCTTGGTGTAGTATGGTATGGCATGGTATGACATGGCATGGCATGGCATGGCATGGCAATGAGGGCGCTTGACATGTTGCACGGGATGGCATGTTTGAGATTGGATGACATGGCATGGCATGGCATGTCTGCTATTTCTTGGCATGGTATGGCATGGACACGGCATGGCATGGCATGGCAACAGGAGGATGATCTAACAGATGAGCAAGGGCCCATGGTGGCCACTCTCTCTCGCAGCGCCTCCATGCTCACATCCCTCATCTCCAACGTCATTGGGGTGGCCCAGCGCCAAGAGATCAAGTAAGTCTCTGAACCGCACTGAACCACGTGGTACTGCACTGTACCGCATTGAGCCGTATGGTATTGCATTGAATCACATGCCGAGAGGACCCATGGTGGCCTCTCTCTCGCAGCGCTTCCATTCTCCCTTACCCCACCTTCCCCTGCCCACCTCCCTCCAGTCTTGTGTTGGAGCACCGTCCATTTGACCTGCGAAGAATGCTGCACGACGCAGCGTCGCTGGCATGGCCCATGATGCGAGCCAAGGGGCTGAGCTTCTCCGTGGTGATTGCCAGGGAGGTGCCTCGGCACGTGGTGGGGGACGAGCGGCGACTGCTGCGCGTGGTGCTGCACATTATAGGGCATGCCATCGACTCCACTGATGAGGTAAGTCGGAGGGGTGCTGCACATTATAGGGCATGCCATCGACTCCACTGATGAGGTAAGTCGGAGGGGTGCTGCACATTATAGGGCATGCCATCGACTCCACTGACGAGGTTAGTAGGAGGGGTGCTGCACATTATAGGGCATGCCATCGACTCCACTGACGAGGTTAGTAGGAGGGGTGCTGCACATTATAGGGCATGCCATCGACTCCACTGATGAGGTTAGTAGGAGGGGTGCTGCACATTATAGGGCATGCCATCGACTCCACTGACGAGGTTAGTAGGAGGGGTGCTGCACATTATAGGGCATGCCATCGACTCCACTGACAAGGTTAGTAGGAGGGGTGCTGCACATCATAGGCCATGCCATCGACTCCACTGACAAGGTTAGTAGGAGGGGTGCTGCACATTATAGGGCATGCCATCGACTCCACTGACAAGGTTAGTAGGAGGGGTGCTGCACATTATAGGCCATGCCATCGACTCCACTGACAAGGTTAGTAGGAGGGGTGCTGCACATCATAGGCCATGCCATCGACTCCACTGACAAGGTTAGTAGGAGGGGTGCTGCACATTATAGGGCATGCCATCGACTCCACTGACAAGGTTAGTAGGAGGGGTGCTGCACATTATAGGGCATGCCATCGACTCCACTGACAAGGTTAGTAGGAGGGGTGCTGCACATTATAGGGCATGCCATCGACTCCACTGACAAGGTTAGTAGGAGGGGTGCTGCACATTATAGGGCATGCCATCGACTCCACTGACAAGGTTAGTAGGAGGGGTGCTGCACATTATAGGCCATGCCATCGACTCCACTGACAAGGTTAGTAGGAGGGGTGCTGCACATTATAGGCCATGCCATCGACTCCACTGACAAGGTTAGTAGGAGGGGTGCTGCACATTATAGGGCATGCCATCGACTCCACTGACAAGGTTAGTAGGAGGGGTGCTGCACATTATAGGGCATGCCATCGACTCCACTGACAAGGTTAGTAGGAGGGGTGCTGCACATCATAGGCCATGCCATCGACTCCACTGACAAGGTTAGTAGGAGGGGTGCTGCACATTATAGGGCATGCCATCGACTCCACTGGCAAGGTTAGTAGGAGGGGTGCTGCACATTATAGGGCATGCCATCGACTCCACTGACAAGGTTAGTAGGAGGGGTGCTGCACATTATAGGGCATGCCATCGACTCCACTGACAAGGTTAGTAGGAGGGGTGCTGCACATCATAGGCCATGCCATCGACTCCACTGACAAGGTTAGTAGGAGGGGTGCTGCACATTATAGGGCATGCCATCGACTCCACTGACAAGGTTAGTAGGAGGGGTGCTGCACATTATAGGGCATGCCATCGACTCCACTGACAAGGTTAGTAGGAGGGGTGCTGCACATTATAGGCCATGCCATCGACTGCACATCATAGGCCATGCCATCGACTGCACATCATAGGCCATGCCATCAACTGCACATCATAGGCCATGCCATCGGCTGCACCCACACTCCCCCCTCGCTCCTGCAGGGCACCATATCTGTCGCTGTGGGCCTGTCAGACGGCAGTCACGGCATAGCTGGGCAGGCATAAGGAGCCTCAACGCACATCCCCACATGGATCGAAGGAGCCATCCTGCTCGCTCTCTCCCTCCCCTCTTTCCCCTCCAGGGCACCATTTCTGTGGCTGTGGGCCTGTCAGACGGCAGTCGCGGGCCGGCATAGCTGCTCCGAAGGCTCCTCCCAAGGCTCCTCCCAAGGCTCCTCACCACCAAGCCTACTCGTTCCCCCCCTCCCCTCTTTCCCCTGCAGGGCACCATCTCTGTAGCCATGGGGCTGTCAGACGGCAGTCACGGGCTGGCATAGCTGATGTGAGAGGTCGCCTCAGCATGCATGTGACTGGTAAAGCCAAGACGCATTCACCCAGCCTACTCGCTCCCCCCCTCCCCATTTTTCCCCTCCAGGGCACCATTTCTGTGGCTGTGGGGCTGTCAGACGGCAGTCACGGGCCGACATAGCTGATGTGAGAGGTAAAGCATGTAAAGCATGCATGTAACTGGTAAAGCCAAGACGCATTCACCCAACCTACTCGCTCCCTCCTCCCCTGTTTCTCCTGCAGGGCACCATTTCTGTGTCCGTGGGCCTGTCAGACGGCAGTCACGGGCCGGCACGGAAGCCCCACATTGAGCATCCATCCCACGCCTTCCACTCCGCTGTATGTTCGTTCGTTCATACTTCCTCTAAAGCTAGACCGTCCAAGCTGTTTCATAACTATATTACCTCGCCCTCCTCTCTACTGCACGTTCCTGTGTTCCCTCGTAGTCCTCCTGTGTGCCCTCCTCTCTACAAGCTGTCTGTATTACAAGCTCATTCAGTCAGGGATTCCAACCTCTCAGAACACGTGTTCGAGGTACATGCTCATATATTATTTCTGGGAAACCTCTACACAATGCTAGATTCTCTCTGTCCAGCTTAAGACAAACTGCAAGCGAAGGAACATACGGCGGCGAGGAGGGCGTGGGAAGGATGCTTGATTCTACATGTCAAAAGTGCTACTAGCAAGGTGGCCTCACATCGAGCATCCTTCCCCGCCCTGCATTTCGCCTCATAGTCTGTTCTGTTCAATTCATGTGCCTTTGTTCACTCGTGCCGTTCGGTCAACTTTGGAGACGGGCGTCTCAAACACAATCATCAGCAAGAATCAGCTTCGACTCTTTTACCTTTCGTTCCATCCCGCGCTTCCACTATCCCCAGATTTCACGACAGGACCAAGTGAGGGTGCGAGTCACAGTCACAGGCACAGGAGGTGCGGACGTTGGATCTTCTCACCCCCAATTTTGAAGTTTCGTACTTTTTTCCTCCCCACTTACCCAGTTCTCTGGTCAGGACCACGTGAGGGTGCGAATCACCGTCACAGACGCAGGAGGGGAGGAGTCCAAGGAAGCATCAATAAGCTCTCACTTTCCTCCCCTCATGCTCCCCTGCTCCCTCTCCTTCCTTTGAGGCGCCTCAAAAGGGGAGGAGTCCAAGGAAGCACCAATAAGCTCTCACTTTTCTCCCCTCATGCTCCCCTGCTCCCTCTGCTTCCACTGCACCCTCCTCCTTCCCCACCCTATGCTCCCAGATCTCCCGTCAGGACCACGTGAGGGTGCGAATCACAGTCACCGACTCAGGAGGAGAGGAGTCCAAGCAAGCTCTACTAGACCGCTTCGAGAAAGCAAGGGAGCGGGAGCAGCTGATAAAGGGGCAGGCTATAGAGGGGATGAAGGCCCTGGGGCAGGATCCTTCAAACGTGGGTATAGGACTGTTTCTGTCCGGGCCGGAGGAGGCTTGGGTGGGGTGCACACGGGTACAAGGGGTGGTGGGGCCACAGGGAGGGATGGGGTCGGAGCTGGCTCGGAGGGTGGGAGACAGTGGTTTGCAGGCACATGACCATGACCATGACCATACACATACCCATGCACATGATGACCCGGTGACACATCCACATGCACATTCACATGCACATTCACATGCACATTCACATGCACATGCATCGTCACATGTGTATGGTGATATACATGACTCAGCAGACCAAAGGGCAAGCCGTACCTCCAGCAATGAGAGCTCTTACAGCCGAGCCTCACACGCCCAGCCTCCCGCACAGATGCCCCATCCTCTAGCACCCCACCCTCTTGCGTCCCCCCCTCTGGCTTCCCACCCGCTCACTCGTCCTCTGCCCAACACAACAAGCCACCTCACAGACCCCACCTACAGGAGCACTGTATCAGCAGCACAGTCCCACCTCCCCCAGTCTGACTCGGGCGATGTTTCAGCCGCAGCAGCTGTGGAAAGTGCTGCTGCATTAGCAGCTATTGAAGCGCCTCGAAGATCGCCAGCAGAGGATTTGAGGGAGGCAGAGGCAGCAGAGGCAGAGAGGGAGCGGCAGGCGAGGATAAGCGAGCAGTTCGTGGCTCCCTCCTGCGCCATCTGTCAGAAGCTCCTCCTTCTCATGGATGGCCATTACTGGAATGCCACTCAGGCTGCTGATCCCGGCGCTGCTACTGCGTTCTCCGTGCGGTTACTGTGTGACCGCACGAGGAGGAGGCACAGGAGGCGGCGGCATATGATGTGCAGTTTGGAGGGGTCCGGGGATGAGGGGTCGGGGAGTGAGGAGGATGGGGAGGGAGAGGGGGATGGGGAGGTTGGGAGTGATAGTGACGAGTCGTCGTGCTCCATTGGCGCGTACATTGAAGAACTGGAGGGCATTCGCGTGCTGGTGAGTGAGTGAGTGAGTGCGTGAGTGAGTGAGTCCTTTTTTTGGATGCCCATCTTGTTTGTCTGCCTGGCTCCCTCTTCCCCACACCCTTTCCCCCACATGCTCCCTCGCTTCCTCTTGGCCTGCACGCACACTTTTCCCACTTCCTTTGATTGAAGAAGTGTTTTGAGACGTCTCAAAACACACACTTTTCCCACTTCCTTTGATTGAAGAAGTGTTTTGAGACGTCTCAAAACACTTCTTCATTCTCTTGGCCTGCACGCACACTTTTCCCACTTCCTTTGCCTGATCCCCTCACTCCCCTCCCCCTCCCTCCCCCTACCCCTGGCCTCCCTCCTCTCTCGCGCCCTCCCACCAGCTTGTGGAGGACAACGTGGCGAATCGCATCGCGACACATCAGCTGCTCCTGTCCCTGCACTGCCACGTCACCCTAGCCGCCAGCACACAGGAGTGCCTGTCAATCCTCTCGGGCAGCAGGAAGAGCCCGTCAGCCTCCCCCATTGCAGACATCGTCCTTTTGGATATCTGCATGCCGGATGTGGATGGGCTGGAAGCTGCCCGCTGCATACACAAGATGTTCCGGTGAGTCATTCCTTAAGCGCTTCAGGGACATGCAATCAGATATACCTGCCAGGGGATTCTCTCTGGCAGCAGACAGGAAGAGCCCGTCAGCCTCCCCCATTGTCGACATCGTCCTTCTGGATATCTGCATGCCGGATGTGGATGGTCTGGAAGCTGCCCGCTGCATACACAAGATGTTCCGGTGAGTTTCTTTACCGTGCGCTGCTCGGAGTCATGTGCATTGTGGATGTGGAGGGGCAATCCAACAATATTTTAGGCGCCTAAAAAATCAGCCGGTGGATACACGAGATGTTCCGGTGAGTTGTTTTACCACAAGATGAGTTGCCCTGCTCGGAGTCATCTGCATTGTGGATGTGGAGGGGCAATCCAACGGTTTATCGATGCATTCGCAAAATGTCCCGGCCCAGTGAGGGCGTTGCGCTTTGTTTGTTTTGTTTCGATCCAGCCCGACGGGCAGCAATGTCCACCTTTCCCTCATTTGCTCGTACAGGCATTTGCTGCATTTTTTTCCTTTCTCTGGAAAGAGCCCATATTTGTATGTATAAAGTGTACTAATGTGATTCCAAACCCCCTCCCATTGTATCATTGCTTTCCTCCCCAACGCTCTAGTCCTGATAACCGGCCATTTATTGTTGGCATCACTGCAAGAACGGATGAGGCTCTTGTGGCGGCATGTGGGATGGTGGGAATGGATGAGGTTCTGTTAAAGCCGGTTAGCCTACGCCAATTAGCAGCTGCACTGTGTCACGTAGTAGCCGCTATGTGAACCTGGACTTCGAACTTCCCAAATTTATTATGAGCCATTGGTGATCGGAAGTGTGGGAAGGGAAGATACCGTATCAAGTTGTTTTAATTTAGTACCGTAAGTTATATGAACATTATTAATCGATAACCCTTCTCGATCCCTCGATATCTTCACAGAACATTGAAATCTTCGATTGAAGGTCCGCCACCATTTCCCCTCACCAACTTTCCCCCGCGCCAACACACCCCACTCCTTTTTTTTTCCGCGTGTCTGATATTCCTGTGCGCCGTGCAAATGTTTTCTGGAGCACCCGCACTCAGTCTCCAAACCTCCGCCTCATTCCGCATTTTCCCCGCGCTTCCTTCCGCCACCGCCCCCCATCATTCACGCAGTGCTATGAGGATTCAGGGTTCCTGAAACGCTACCTTGGGATTCACGCAAAAAAGTAGAACCTAGTTTCTGGGACTGGGATTCCATTTTGGTTTAGTCTGCTCGTCCTTGATCTCACGCTTCGGGTCCACGGCCATCGCGCGCGTATATTAAGGGTTTCTTACACGTATCCCGTATTACGTGGTGGTCGCCCTAGGGTGTTATTGGTTGAAATCCTAGTTTCTCGGACCTAGGAAAAGAAGTTACGGTACTCACCTTAGTGGCACGCAATAACGTCCCATGACTAATCTCTGCTATTGTTATTCTGTCGAATCCATAGCCCTGTCCGACGTCTGCTGTCCTCGCCCGTTGCTTGTGCCGGTTATTCAGACGGCGTGACGACTTTGACGATTTGACGGCTTGCCGGCTGGATAGTTTGACGGCTAGACGTCATCTAGCACGACCAAGTATAGTAAGCGGTACTGATTTCCCAGTGCTGACCAAGTCGCCTCGTATTTTTAGCCACGAGCAGGGTATTGAGTTCAGCTAGCCGTACTTGTTCTCCAGTCGATTTCAGTTAGTACTAAAGCGGGGGACCGAGTATAGTCAGCCATAATGCCGCCGAAAAAGGAAGCGAAGGTGTCTAAAGCGGATCTTGCGAAGAAGCAGAAGGTTGTGGAGGATAAGACGTTCGGGCTGAAGAACAAGAATAAGAGCAACAAGGTTCAGAAGTATGTGCAGAACATGCAGCAGTCCGTGCAGGCGACCGCCAGACGGCAGGCCGCCGAAGATCCAGCCGTCGCCAGAAAGGTAACATGGTTACCCTTTTTTTTATCTCGTTGGAAACCCGATTCGTGTTCGCGACGACTGGGATTCGATATTAAAAGCAGGAAAGTGGTTGCTTGTTGATGCCAGGAAAATGAAACTCTCTCGAGTAACCTGTTGATCTCCTTGCTACGTTCTTTGTCGGTTATGTTAGTTTCAGAGGATCTTTGCAGCTAAAGGATTCGACAGTTATCTAGAATGCTGGGCTAATGCACGTGAATGGGTTGACCGTGTTAACGTGCTTGTGTCGCGTTGCCTGTGATGTTCTTGTATTGGATGAATGTCGATGTGCTTGCATCGGGAGTGCAGAAGAAGAAGGAGGAGGAGGCGAGGAGGGAGAAGGAGCTGAACGATCTCTTCAGAGTCGCCATCTCTCAGCCCAAGGTCCCGCCAGGTACCATTTTCACCCGGGCTTCCCTCGGCTTTGGTACCCTTCGAACCAAGCTTTCCTCTGTTTTATTTCGCCATCACTCAGCCCAACATCCCGCCAGCCAGGTACCTTTTCACGTGAGCTCTCTTCTCTCTTGCTACTCTGCAGCATCCCAAGGTCCCTCCAGGTACCGTTTCACCTGAGCTCTCCTCCCTTTCGCGGTCGCTCAGCCCAAGGTCAAGTGCTCCGCAATGTGTTCCATGAGCTGGGATTCGTTCTCCTCCGCAATGTTTCCTTCCCTCTGTCCTCTGGCTATTTTGAAACCCTAATTTCACATTATGGCAGGCGTGGACCCCAAGTCGATTGTCTGCGAGTTCTTCCGCCACGGGCAGTGCACCAAGGGCTTTAAGTGCAAGTTCTCGCACGACCTGAGCGTGGAGCGCAAGGGCGAGAAGATCGACCTGTACAGCGACCAGCGGGAAAATGATGAAGGTGTGTGGTTGGGTGTGTGTGTGTGTGTGGAGGGGTGGGGGGAGAGGGTGCTTGTCGTTTGTGTGAGGATGGGGTGGGGGGGGGAGGGGGGGGCGTGTCTTCGACTGAAACGAGTTTTCGCACATCCTGAGCGTGGAGCGCAAGGGCGAGAAGATCGACCTGTACAGCGACCAGCGGGATGACGAAGGTGTGTGGTTGGGTGGGTGTGTGTGTGTGTGTGGTGGGGTGGGGGGAGATGGTGTTTGTCGTTTGTGTGAGGATGGGGTGGGGGAGGGTGGGGGGGCGTGTCTTCAACTGAAACGAGTTTCCGCACATCCTGAGCGTGGAGTGTAAGGGAGAGAAGATCGACCTGTACAGCGACCAGCGGGACGACGAAGGTGTGTGGGGAGAGGCGCGCGCGTGTGTGTGTGTGGCGGCGGGGGTGGGGGAGAGGGTGTTTGTGTGAGGGGGAGGGGGCGTGACTTTGACTCAAACAAGTTTTCGCACGACCTGAGCGTGAGCGCAAGGGCGAGAAAGTGCATATGTGTGCCTATGCGTGCCTGTTACTGCCTGTGCGCCTGTATGCTCGTGTGCGTCTGTGCGTCTGTGCGTCTGTGTGTTTGTGCGTCTGTATGCGTGTAGCTGTTCTGTACCCCAATTCATGGTCACCCATCTGTTTGCCCATGTGCCTGTGCGTGCCTATTACTACCTGTGCGCCGGTATGCCCGTGTGCGTCTGTGTGTTTGTGTGCGTGTGCGCGTGCGAGCAGACAAGATGGAGGACTGGGATCAGACGAAGCTGGAGCAGGTGGTGGCGTCGAAGAGATTCCTCTGCCTCTCTTTGCTCATGCATCTTTGTACTCGTGTGTCTGTGCGTGCCTCTCCCCCTCCCCGCATGCGAGCAGACAAGATGGAGGACTGGGATCAGGCGAAGCTGGAGCAGGTGGTGGCGTCTAAGGGCGCGGAGTACAAGAACGCCAACAAGCCCACCGAGATTGTACGTAGAGAGTGGTAGAGACGGATAGAGACGGGCATAAATGGGAATAGAGCGATAGAGAGTGGTAACAAATCATTGAGATCTAGTAAGTTCGAGCAGGTGGTGGCGTCTAAGGGCGCGGAGTACAAGAACGCCAACATGCCCACCGAGATTATACGTCATCAACTGGGAGTGGTGGAGAGTGGTAGAGATGGATAGAGATGGGTATGAAGCGGTAGAGAGTGGTATGGAGGCAGGGAGAGATGAGAAGCTGGAGCAGGTGGTGGCGTCCAAGGGCGCGAAGTACAAGAACGCCAATCCATCCACCCCCTCCTCCCCATTCCCGGCATCCCCCCCCATTCCCATGCTCTCTCCCCCCCATCCCCATCCCCCGGCTGTCTCACGCCGTTCTTATCCCCCCTTTCCCACCCCCCTGCAGGTATGTAAGCATTTCTTAGAAGCCGTGGAGAAGAAGCAGTATGGGTGGTTCTGGGCGTGCCCCAACGGCGGCAAGGACTGCATGTACCGCCACGCTCTGCCGCCCGGCTACGTGCTCAAGTCGCAGATGAAGGCTCTGCTGGAGGAGGAGCAGGCGAACAAGCTCACCGTTGAGGAGATGATCGAAAACGAGGTGAGGCGGAGGTGGGTAGGAGGGGGAGAGGGTGAGGGGAGGGTGAGTGAAGGGTAGGGGAGGGTGAGGGTGGGGCATGAGGGCAAGGGGAGGTGGGACATAGAGAGCGAGAGGGTGTGTGCTCAAGTCGCAGATGAAGGCTCTGCTGGAAGAGGAGCAGGCGAACAAGGTGACCGTTGAGGAGATGATTGAAAACGAGGTGAGTGGGGTGAGAAGGAGGTGAGCGGGGTGAGAAGCGTTCTTAGACCACTTTATTGCCCGCATACGTGGCTGGATGCTTAATTTGCAGATGAACTAGCCCTCGTTTTCTCTTCCCCATCTTCCCCACCCCTCTGGCAGCGGAAGGTGACAGCAAGCCACGCACAGCTGACCACCGAGATCTTCATGTAGTGGGAGTGGAAGAAGCAGGCGGTTCCAACCCCTCTTCACATCTTGTTCCTCTCACCGGCCCCCTCTCCCTCCCCTCACCCCCGCAGCGGAAGATGACAGCAAGTCACACGCAGCTGACCACCGAGATCTTCATGGATTGGAAGAAGAAGAAGCAGGAGGTTTTAAACTCAACCCCTCTTCACGTCTTCTTCTGCTCTTCACATATTTTCTCTCCTGCCTCGTCTCCCTCTCCGACCTGGGAGTGCAAGATGACAGCGAGTCACACACAGCTGACGACCAAGATCTTCATGGATTGGAAGCGGAAGAAGCAGGCTGGTCCCAAAATCAACACCTCTTTACATCTTCTTTCTCTCTCTCCCTCTCCTCATCTCTCCTTTCTCTCCCTCGTTCCCCTTGCAGCGCAAGATGACAGCAAGTCACACACAGCTGACCACCGAGATCTTCATGGAGTGGAAGCGGAAGAAGCAGGAGGTGAAGGACGCTGAGCAGGCAGCCAAGAAGGCAGCACGCGCCAAGGAGGACAGAATGAGGTGAGTGGGGTAGGGGGCGCTGTGGGGGGTTACAGAGTAGAATAAGTGAGGTGAGGTTGAGTGAAGGAGGGCAGCAGAGGGTTCTTCAGTGCACGCCGCTTGGCCCATGTATTGCTGCACCCATTTGCCTTATCTGCCTTGGCATGTGATCCTTGGCATGTGATCCTTGGCATGTGATCCTTGGCATGTGATCCTTGGCATGTGATCCTTGAATTCCCAAGGGCCTGCCGCTCTTTTCCCCTTCCTTCCCTTCCCATCCCGTCCCCTCCCATCCACTCCCCTCCTTGACTCCGCGGTGGTCGTGAGCTGTTTTTCTGTCCGATGCCGACGGCAATGAGCGAGCGAGTGGCCTTTCTGTCGACGAGGATCCGGCGTGTGACATGTATGGGCGAGTGGCTTTTGAGAATTCTCAAAAGCGAGTGGAGGGGAGCAGTTGTTGTGCAACGTGACAACCCCTCATGCATATCCCCTTCTTCTCTTCCCTGTCTCTCCCCTCCCTCCCTTACTGTTCTGCAGTGGTCGCGAGCTGTTTCTGTCCGATGCCTCTCTCTTTATCGACGACGATGCGGCATGTGATGCGTACTAGCGAGTGGAGGAGGAAGGGGCCGCAGCTCCCCCTGCTGCCATTCCAGTGTCAGAACCCCTCATCCATGCCCTTCTTTCCTTATGCTGTCTCTCCCCTCCCTCTTCCCTCCCTCCCCTTCCTTCTGCAGTGGTCGCGAGCTGTTTCTGTCTGATGCATCTCTGTTTGTCGACGACGTTTCAGCATGCGATGCGTACGAGCGAGTGGAGGAAGAGGAAGGGGCCGCAGCTCCCCCTGCTGCCACTCCAGTCTCAGAACCCCTCATCTATCCCCCTCTTTCCTTATTCTGTCTCTCCACTCCCTCTCCACTCCCTCTTCCCTCCCTCCCTTACCGTTCTGCAGTGGCCGCGAGTTGTTTCTGTCCGATGCGTCTCTCTTTATCGACGACGATGCGGCATGTGATGCGTACGAGCGAGTGGAGGAGGAGGAAGGGGCCGCAGCTCCCCCTGCTGCCACTCCAGGCGAATCCAGCAGCAGCGGTGGGGCAGGTGCAGGGCCTAGCTCAGCAGGAGGGGCGGCTGGTTCATCTGGGCTTGCTCTCACGGAGGAGGATGAGATGCTGTTGGCTGAGGACGATGATGAGCTGGCACCGGAGGAGCTGGAGGAGCTGGAAGCTGAGCTGGCGAAAACATCAATCTCTTGAGTCAAGAGTGAGGAGATCTATGGGATACATACCATTGGCTGGGGTATGCTGAGCTGGTAGCACCAGATGAGTTGGGAGGAACTGGAAGCTGAGCTGGCTAAAGCTCTTAGGATGTTATCATGAGTGACAGGGCTGGTTCATGAGCTACCTGCGAAAGGGTAGTGTTGGAAAACCCCAACCTTGGGATTACTACGTACCAGGAAATTGGTGTTTTTGGAATGCATGGGGCATTAGGCTCATTGCGATGACGAGGGGTTTGTTGGAACCTGCAAAGTCATCTATCTGTCTCAGTCAAGAAGAGTGGGCGTGCCTACTGCCTGGATGCGATAAGGTGTAAAGACCTGTGTGAATGCGTCATGAACATGTGCAAGCTCTCAATTGTGGTTGATGCAGACATCTGTATTTGCTACACAAGTAGTTATAATACATTTTGTCCGAACAGTTGTTTCATCCTTGCGCTATTGCGAAGCATTTCGAATCGGAACATGAGATGAACCACCTGCTAATCTTTGCTCCCCTCAGTATAAACCTTGAAACTTGACTCTCCCGAAAACTACTACTGGAACCCTAGAAACCTTTGCGATTCGAGGACTTACGCTTTCGCACACTTAGCTCTGACGCGATCGCTCCGGGATATTAAAATGGCGAAGAATTCGTAGACGATACCCAGTCGTCTAATGCTCGCAAGCTTGTAGCCTCTTGTTAGTATCCGGTCGCTTTGAATCAATTGAGAAATCTCATTTGCACGTGCACAAGCATGTGCACGCAAACACGAAATCAGGGTTATTACTAACCTTGACGTAGCCATAGGCAGTCATTGCTGATTGGGGTATCTGGAATCGTTTATTAGAGCTCGCAAAGAATTCGGTATCTGGTTTTCCCTGTAGAAAGCCATGGGGCGAATGGATCCGCTGTTTCGTTTTGACGGTGATGACGATAACGAGGATGGAGGGGAGGTTGCGGCGTGGGATTTCAAGGGCGCGGGGAAGACTCTTGCGGAGGAGTTCAAGGAGCGAAAAACAACGTCCGTTGATACCAAGATCGAGATGATCCGACGGCGGAGAGCGATGGGGCTTGGGAGCACGAAGAGAGGGAGAGAAGGGGAGGACGAGGAGGAGGAGGATGAAGAGGAGGAAGAAGAGGAGGAAGAGGAGGAGGATGAGGAGGAGGATGAGGAGGAGGAAGAGGAGGAGGAAGAGGCAGAGGAAGAGGAAGACGAAGCGGAGGAGGAGGAAGAGGAGATGGAAGAGGAGGAAGAAGAGGAAGAGGAAGAATTGGAAGAGGAAGAGGAGGAGGAGGAAGATGAGGAGGAGGAAGAGGAAGAGGAGGAAGACGAAGAGGAGGAGGAGGAAAATGAGGAGGAAGAGGCGAGCCACAGGAAGACAAAGAAGGAGGTATGAATAAACGAGAAGGGATTGAGAGGGGTTCAACAGGTGGGTAGAGTGGTTAGAAGAGATGGGAAGGGAAGGAACGCGGCCACAGTGAGGTAAGTCACGCGCATCTCGCACAACATCTAGGGGTTTTCGGGTTCAGGGTTTATCACAGGTTCTGGATGTGGGAAGGATTTCTGCTTTACAGGCTCTAAGGTGTGGGTGAACAAAAACAAGTCTTTGTTGAAACGAAGATTGCAACGTCGGAACCAAACCATGCAAAAGCGAGGTGGGAAGGAAGATTAGTTGAGACCAAAACAGTCTCATAAGCCCTTTCCTCCTTCTCGAAGACCTCCAAAACCCTTCTTTCCTTCTTCTCCCTCCCTTCTCCCCCCCATCCCCCTTGCCCGTACCCGGCAGCCCAAAATAAAAGATATCGAAAAGGCACCCAAGGCGAAAGCCAGGCGAGAAAAGGAAGGTGCAGGAAAGGGCGAAGGCGGGGAAGGGGGAGGCGGAGGGGGAGGCGGGGGGGTGTATTTCGAGGGGGCGGAGGAGGCAGGGGCGCGGTTCTCCGCGTCGTCCTTCTCAGAACTGCAGCTGTCGCGGCCGCTGCTGCGTGCGTGTGCTGCCCTGAGGTATGACAAGCCCACGCCCATCCAGGCGGCATGCGTGCCGCTCGCCATGGCAGGGAGGGACATCTGTGGCAGTGCAATCACTGGCTCTGGCAAGGTGCGTTTTGCTCTCGTATGCTGCTCCTGCTCATCTATCACATTGCCCATGTGCTGCTCTGGGGTACGACAAGTCCACGCCCATCCAGGCTGCATGCGTGCCGCTGGCCATGGCTGGGAGAGACATTTGCGGCAGTGCCATCACCGGGCTCTGGCAAGGTGCGTGTGTGTGTGTGCGTGTGTGTGTGTGTGTGTGTGTGTGTGGTTGTGCGTGTGTGTGCGTGTGTGTGTGTGCGTGTGTGTGCGTGTGTGTGCGTGTGTGTGTGTGTGGTTGTGCGTGTGTGTGCGTGTGTGTGCGTGTGGTTGTGCTTGTGCGTGTGTGTGGTTGTGCGTGTGTGTGCGTGTGTGTGTGGGTGTGGTTGTGCTTGTGGGTGTGTGTGTGTTAACCTGTCGCGTCCTTCTCAGAACTGCAGCTGTCACCTCCAGGCAGCATGTGTGCCGCTGGCTATGGCAGGTTGGGATATATGTGGGAGCGCCATCACAGGATCAGGCAAGGTGCGTGTTGCTCTCTCGTTGCTCGTGCTGCTCCCGCGCTGCGCCTGCTCTCCCCATATTGGAGGCCTGCTGATTCGCCCCAAGCGGGTGGCGGCCACTCATGAGGCGCCTAGTGGTAAGACTCTCCCTTCCTGCCTCTGCCCCTCCCCGCCCACACAGACCGCGGCCTTTGCCCTGCCCATATTGGAGCGTCTGCTGTTCCGCCCCAAGCGCGTGGCCGCTACTCGTGTGCTCGTGCTCACCCCGACAAGAGAGCTGGCCGTGCAGTGAGTGCTATCCTTTATCGTTCTTTATGTTTACGAGCGGTGCAGCGTATGAGCGGGCGGTGCAGCGTATGAGCGGGCGGTGCAGCGTATGAGCGGGCAGTGCAGCGTATGAGCAGGCGGTGCAGCGTATGAGCGGGCGGTGCAGCCTATGAGCGTGCGGTGCAGCGTATGAGCGGGCGGTGCAGCGTATGAGCGGGCGGTGCAGCGTATGAGCGGGCGGTGCAGCGTATGAGCGGGCGGTGCAGCCTATGAGCATGCGGTGCAGCGTATGAGCAGGCGGTGCAGCGTATGAGCGGGCGGTGCAGCGTATGAGCGGGCAGTGCAGCGTATGAACAGGCGGTGCAGCGTATGAGCGGGCGGTGCAGCGTATGAGCGGGCAGTGCAGCGTATGAGCAGGCGGTGCAGCGTATGAGCGGGCGGTGCAGCCTATGAGCGTGCGGTGCAGCGTATGAGCAGGCGGTGCAGTGTATGAGCGGGCGGTGCAGCCTATGAGCGTGCGGTGCAGCGTATGAGCAGGCGGTGCAGCATATGAGCGGGCGGTGCAGCGTATGAGCAGGCGGTGCAGCGTATGAGCGGGCGGTGCAGCCTATGAGCGTGCGGTGCAGCGTATGAGCGTGCGGTGCAGCGTATGAGCGTGAAATGTACCTCGTCGCACCTCCTTTTCTTATCATCCCTCCCCACGCACTCCACCAGAGTGCACAGCATGGTGGAGAAGCTGGCTCATTTCACAGACATCCGCTGCGGGCTCGTGGTGGGCGGTCTGTCCATGTTGAATTCACTGACACACCCCTTCCCCGCTCGCTGCCTTTCACCCGCACTCACCCACCAGAGTGCACAGCATGGTGGAGAAGCTGGCTCAGTTCACAGACATCCGCTGTGGGCTCGTGGTGGGGGGTTTATCGATAAAGAACCAGGAGGTGGCTCTGCGGACAAGGCCAGATATTGTCGTTGCGACTCCTGGAAGGTGAGGGGGAGGGGGGACATGGAATGGGTTGGATGCGGTTGGATGGGGTGGGATGCGATTGGGGGTCAGACAGTGACCTTTCCATCAAGAGCCAGGAGGTTTTTTCTGCGCCCTCACCCTGACATTGTGGTTGCCAGTCCAGTCAGGTGGGGGCCTGCACAATGGCAGAGCAGACTTGAACCTGAACGACCTGGCCTGAACAGTGACTGACTGAACGTGCTATTGCCTTATTTTCGTTCCGATTTCGTCCGTTCCTGGCTTCTTTGCCTATCTCATTCCTTCCTTGCCCCACCCACTCAACCCCCAGGCTAACGGACCATCTGCACAAGAGCCAGAGAGTTGACTTGAACGACCTTGCCGTGCACACACTCTCTCCCCTCCAGGCTGGTGGACCATCTGCAGAACAGCCAGGGCGTTGACTTGAACGACTTGGTCATTCACAAGCTCCCAACTCGCAATTGTGTGTGTTTGCTTTTCCTTGTTTCGTCCCCTCCTCTCTTCGCAGGCTGGTGGACCATCTGCAGAACAGCCAGAGCGTTGACTTGAACGACCTGGCCATTCACACACTCATACTCACACCCTTGCCTTTTTACTCATACATACACATACTCACTCTCCCCCACCTCCAGACTGGTGGATCATCTGCAGAACAGCCAGAGCGTTGACTTGAACGACTTGGCCATTCTAGTGCTGGACGAGGCGGACAGGCTGCTGCAACTGGGGTTCCAGGAGGAGGTGATGGAAATAGTAAGTGCTGCCCGAAATAGTAAGTGCTGTCTAAAATAGTAAGTGGGGTTGTTTTGGTGCCATTCTGGTGCTGGACGAGGCTGATAGGCTGCTGCAGCTGGGGTTCCAGGAGGAGGTGATGGAAATAGTAAGTGCTGCCCGAAATAGTAAGTGCTGTCTAAAATAGTAAGTGGGGTTGTTTTGGTGCCATTCTGGTACTGGACGAGGCTGATTGGCTGCTCCAGCTGGGGTTCCAGGAGGAGGCGATGGAAATAGTAAGTGCTGCCTGAAATAGTAAGTGCTGTCTAAAATAGTAAGTGGGGTTGTTTTGGTGCCATTCTGGTGCTGGACGAGGCTGATTGGCTGCTCCAGCTGGGGTTCCAGGAGGAGGTGATGGAAATAGTAAGTGCTGCCCGAAATAGTAAGTGCTGTCTAAAATAGTAAGTGGGGTTGTTTTGGTGCCATTCTGGTGCTGGACGAGGCTGATTGGCTGCTCCAGCTGGGGTTCCAGGAGGAAGTGATGGAAATAGTAAGTGCTGCCTGAAATAGTAGGTCTCACGGACACTCACGGACACTCACTGCCCCTCCTGTGTCCTCCTTGCCCCTCCCCTCGCTCTCTCTCGCAGCTGGAGAGCCTCTTACTTGACGCTCAATGCTCATACCCATCCTACCTCCTACCTGCCCCTCCTACCTCCTCCCTGCCCCTCCTACCTCCTCCTCCCTGCCCCTCCTATCTCCTCCTCCCTGCCCCTCCTACCTCCTCCTCCCTGCCCGTCCCCTCCTGCCTGTCCATCAGGTGCGAGTGTGTCCCAAGCGCCGCCAGACCCTTCTCTTCTCGGCCACCATGAGTGGGGAGGTGCAGCAGCTGGCCAGCCTGTCACTCAACCTGCCCGTGCGGCTGTCTGCTGATGCTTCCATGCAGCGACCGCGCACACTGGAAGAAGAGTGAGTGAGAAAGGAGGAGAAGAAGATGAGGGCTGGAATGGGGAGGGGAAAGAGGAAGAAGGGATGTGCTCGCATGCTGTGTCTGCTCCAAGTCTCATGTCTTGTCACCCAGATAAGGGTGGAAAAGGGGAAAGAGGATGAAGGGATGTGCTCACTTGCTGTTTCTGCTGCTCCAAGTCTCATGTCTCGTTTTACAGGAGACTTTTTACAATTCTAAACTTCCATGACTTCTCGTGCTGTGTCTGCTGCTCCAGGGCTCATGTCTTGTTTGGAGGCGCCTCAGGCTGGTTCTTGAGAATTCTCAAAAACCATCTCATGTCTTGTCTTGTCTTGTCTTGTCTTGTTTGGAGGCGCCTCAGGACTAAACTTCTCTGTTCCTCCCCTTGCCATGCCTTCGTCATGCACCCCCACCCCACTCCTTCCTCCCCCACTCCTTCCTCCCCCACCCCTTCCTCCCCCTCTCCAGACCAGAGTGGTTCGGGTGCGATCGTCTCAAGAGGCAGACAGAGAGGTCATGCTGCTCGCTGCGTGCTCTGGCTGCTCAAAACAAAACCCATGCTTCCTACTCACTCCTCCCCCTGCTCTAAGTCGACTCAAAAGTCACCTCGACTCAAAAGTCGACTCTTGAGTCGACTCAAAAGTCTGCTCAAAACAAAATCCATGCTTCCTACTCACTCCTCCCCCTGCCATCCCCCCATCCTCCCCCACTCCCTCTTCCCTCTCTCCCTCCTCCTTCTCTCCCTCCTCCCCCTCTTCCTCCTTCCTCATTCCCTCCTGCCTCCCCTTTTCCAGAGTGATTCGGGTGCGATCGTCTCAGGAAGCAGACAGAGAGGCGATGCTGCTTGCTGTGTGCTCCAGGCTCGCCCAAACCGATGGTGCAGGCTCGGAAGGAGGGACGGAAGGTGGTTCGGAAGGAAGAGGGGCAGGAGATTCAAGAAGAGGGGAGAAGCGGAGTAAAGCACAGGGGGGAGGTGGAGTAATTGTCTTCAGGTGAGCTTTGAATCGACTGAAATGGCACCTCGGATATAGGAGGAGGGGAGAAGAGGAGAGGAGTAAACCACAAGAGGGAGGACGAGTGATCAACTTTAGACACATTCGTGCAGATGTTGTGGTGACGCGTGAAATGGTTCTGATGTGTCATGTGCTGCTGCTGACGTGGCTCCTGTATCCCAGCATGTTCCATTACAGGCTCTTCCTTGGTGGTTAAGCGCGCCATGATCATATGCTGACGTGGCACCCGTTTCTCCCTCCGGTGGTCCTTTTTGTCTGTTTGCAGTGGCCGCAAGGTAGAGGCGCATCGGCTGAAGATTATATTTGGTCTGCTTGGATGGCGGGCGGCAGAGCTACACGGGAATCTCACCCAGGCCATGAGACTGGATGTGAGTATATGTATAATGAATGAGAGGATGTGATTCTATTGGATGCTGACTGTACTCAGTGTTAGTGCCTGAAACGTTTCCCTTGCAGCCTGCACCTTCACAGCGTTTCAACTTTGGTTCCTCATTCCTCCACGCACCCATGCATCGTTCCCTCCTCAGCACTAGTGTACGCCTTTTCAGGCGCCTCAATAGCCGTTCGTTCATTACTGTACTGTACAGTGTACACCCCTGCCTGCCCTTTCCTGCACGATGTTTTCCCCTCACGAGGGTGCTCAGGCCTTGGCTTGGAGCTTCCAAACACACGATGATCGCCACATCGTTCCAAGGCCTTAGACTTTCTGATCGCCACATCGTTCCAAGGCCTTAGACTTTCTGATCGCCACATCGTTCCAAGGCCTTAGACTTTCTGATCGCCACATCGTTCCAAGGCCTTAGACTTTCTGATCGCCACATCGTTCCAAGGCCTTAGACTTTCTGATCGCCGCTGACATCGCTGCTTTGCCTCAGAAATCGTTCATGCCTCTCCGCTCCCTGCTCGTACATCTTTTCCTCCTTTCCCCGCTCGAACCTATGTTGCCCCACTCAGGCTTTGGAGCGATTCAGAACGCACGATGTGGACTTTCTGATCGCCACTGACGTCGCTGCCAGGGTGCGTGCGCTTGATAAAAGCTTTTGATGAAAAAACTTTCAACTGGGTGCGTTTGCAACAACTGCGTTCGATAAGACTTTTGAGACGTCTCAAAATTCAACTGGGTGCGTGCGCAGCAACTGCGTTTGATTAGATGTTTTTGTGTTTCCCCGTGTTCTTTCCTTTGTCGCCTTCTGCTCATCCGTTTTGGAATTTATCAAGTATGCGTAGGCATTCCTCTCTCAAATGTATTCCCTTGTTTCCATTCTCCTTTTCATTCTCCGCATTTCAAAACCTCTCCTCCCCCGGACTCCATTCCATTCAGGGTTTGGACATTGCTGGGGTGCAAACGGTTGTCAACTACCACACGCCCCGTGAAATCACCAAGTGAGCGATTTCAAATTGCAGTGGTGAGCACTTCACAAAGCACAACCTTTATCACTGTTACTTCCCTTCCTTCCCCCGTCGTTTCTCTCCCTCCCTCCATCCCATCCCATCCCATCCCATCCCATCCCATCCCATCCCATCCCATCTCATCCCATCCCATCCCCATCCTTTGTTCTTGATTCTCCTCCAAACACCCCCACCCATCTCCCATTTCCCCAGCTACGTGCATCGAGTGGGGCGGACAGCGCGGGCGGGGAAGATCGGATCGTCTGTGACGTTTGTGGGGGAGAAGGACAGGAGGCTGCTGAAGGCGATGGTGAGTGAATGAGAGAGGGAAGGGATGTAGGAGGAGACAGCACGGTAAGGGAAGCTAGGGTCAGCTGTGACGTTTGTGGGGGAGTATGACAGGAGGCTGCTGAAGGCGATGGTGAGTAGTGCGGGAGGGGTAGAAGGAGAGTGCGTTGTTCAAGGAAGGAAGGGGAAGAAGGAGGGAAAGAGCGGACAGCACGGGCGGGGAAGCTAGGGTCAGCTGTGACGTTTGTCGGGGAGAAGTACAGGAGACTGTTGAAAGCGATGGTGAGAGAATGAGAGGGAAGGGATGTAGGAGGAGAGAGCACGGGCGGGGAAGCTAGGGTCAGCTGTGACGTTTGTCGGGGAGAAGTACAGGAGACTGTTGAAAGCGATGGTGAGAGAATGAGAGGGAAGGGATGTAGGAGGAGAGAGCACGGTAAGGGAAGCTAGGGTCAGCTGTGACGTTTGTCGGGGAGAAGTACAGGAGACTGTTGAAAGCGATGGTGAGAGAATGAGAGGGAAGGGATGTAGGAGGAGAGAGCACGGTAAGGGAAGCTAGGGTCAGCTGTGACGTTTGTCGGGGAGAAGTACAGGAGACTGTTGAAAGCGATGGTGAGAGAATGAGAGGGAAGGGATGTAGGAGGAGAGAGCACGGTAAGGGAAGCTAGGGTCAGCTGTGACGTTTGTCGGGGAGAAGTACAGGAGACTGTTGAAAGCAATGGTGAGAGAATGAGAGGGAAGGGATGTAGGAGGAGAGAGCACGGTAAGGGAAGCTAGGGTCAGCTGTGACGTTTGTCGGGGAGAAGTACAGGAGACTGTTGAAAGCGATGGTGAGAGAATGAGAGGGAAAGGATGTAGGAGGAGAGAGCACGGTAAGGGAAGCTAGGGTCAGCTGTGACGTTTGTCGGGGAGAATGACAGGAGGCTGCTGAAAGCGATGGTGAGATGGGGAGGAGAGGTGGAAGAATATGTGGCAGCATTGTGTGATGGGATTTAAACTCCTTAAACCCTTGGTTTCTCATCACTGCCCCTCCCTCACTGCCCCTCCCCCACGCGCTCCCTTACCCCAGACGAGGCGGGCAGGCAGGAAACTGAAGCAGAGGCGGCTAACCCAAGCGGCGGTGGAGCGATGGCAGCAGCGAGTGGAGGGCATGGAGAGGGACGTGTGGGGGGAAGGGGGTTTTGATGTGGTGTAATTTTCTACCCTCCCTGCACCAGGAACCCTCCCACTCTCCTTCTTTCTCCCTGCAGACGAGGCGGGCAGGCAGGAAACTGAAGCAGAGGCGGCTAGCCCAAGCGGCGGTGGAGCGGTGGCAGCAGCAAGTGGAGGGCATGGAGAGGAACGTGTGGGGGGAAGGGGGTTTTGATGTGGTGTAATTTTCTACCCTCCCTGCACCAGGAACCCTCCCACTCTCCTTCTTTCTCCCTGCAGACGAGGCGGGCAGGCAGGAAACTGAAGCAGAGGCGGCTAGCCCAAGCGGCTGTGGAGCGGTGGCAGCAGCGAGTGGAGGGCATGGAGAGGGACGTGTGGGGGGAAATGAAGCAACATGATAGCATATGTTCCCCCCCTTAACCCAATACTGCTGTCTTTTGAGGCACCTCAGAAGCAACATGATAGCATATGTTCCCCCCCTTAACCCAATACTGCTGTCTTTTGAGGCGCCTCAGAAGCAACATGATAGCATATGTTCCCCCCCTTAACCCAATACTGCTGTCTTTTGAGGCGCCTCAGAAGCAACATGATAGCATATGTTCCCCCCCTTAACCCATTACTGCTGTCTTTTGAGGCGCCTCAGAAGCAACATGATAGCATATGTTCCCCCCCTTAACCCAATACTGCTGTCTTCTCCCCCTGCACGTCACACCCTTCAGACCAGGCGGGCAGGCAGGAAACTGAAGCAGCGGCAGATAGCCCAAGCGGCGGTGGAGAGGTGGCGGCAGCGGGTGGAGGGCATGGAGAGGGATGTAGCAGCCGTTATGAAGCAGGAGACGGAGGAGCGGGTGCTGAGAAAGGCAGAGATGGAAGCAGTCAAGGTGGGTGGGTGAGTTTGCTGCCTTGTGGTCGGCTCAAAAGTCCTCTTGAAGTACCCTGGAGAGGGAGGAACGGGTGCTGAGAAAGGCAGAGATGGAAGCAGTCAAGGTGGGTGGGTGCATTGTGTGTATAGTATCATATAGAGGGTGTGTGGCAGTACCGTTTTCCTCCTTGCTTCTCATCACTCCTTCCACTTGCCTTGCTCACTCCTCCCTGCCCTGATGCCACGTCAGGCTGAGAACATGCTGACTCACCGCGACGAGATATTTGCCAAGCCCAAGCGCACGTGGTTCCAGAGCAAGAGGGAGAAGGAGGCAGTCGCAGAGGCGGCTAAGGCTGTGGCTGACGCTGAGGAGGAGGGTGGGGAGGGCGCCAGTGGGAAGGGCGGAGGAAAGGGAGGAGGGAAGGTGCTTTCGTTAGAGGAGGTGCAGGAGAAGAGGAGGAAGGAGAAGATGAAGAAGCAGCGAGAGGTGAGTGGTGTGCTGCTGAGGCAGAAATCCCGTTCTAGAAATACCTCCTTAAAAAAGAAGGGCCGGAAGCTAGAGGCAGAGAGGCAGGCACAAGAGGAGGCAGAAGTACAGGCCTTTGGGCTGGATGAGTAAAAAAATCCTGCTCTTGCTCTCGTTGTCCCTCGCCCTTCCCCCTCCCTTCCTTCTCCTTCTCTCTTTCTTTTCCCTCCCTCCAGAAATCCCTCCCTAGGAAGACGCGCAGAAATCTAGAAGCAGAGCGGCAGGTGCAAGAGGAGGAGGCAGAAGCACAGGCCTTGGGGCTGGATGATGCACCATGGCTACCAGGATGCACCATGCATCCCCAGCAACCATACATCCCCGCCCTAAAATCCCACTCTCCTCCCCTTACATCCCATACCCCATTCCCTCTCCCTTGTCCTTCCGCTCTCCTCTCTTCGTGTCTGTCTTTCTTCAGAAATCGCTGCCTAGAAAGAAGCGGCGAAAGCTAGAGGCAGAGAGGCAGGCTCAAGAGGAGGAGGCAGAAGCACAAGCTTTTGGGCTGGATGATCAACCTTCATCCGCTTCATCTGATCGCACTGTCCCCCTCCCCTTGCCTCCCCTTCCCGTTTATGTATTGTCCGCTCACGTTCCCCTTCCAGAAATCACTGCCTAGGAAGAAGCGGCGAAAGCTAGAGGCAGAGAGGCAGGCACAAGAGGAGGAGGCAGAAGCACAGGAATTTGGGCTGGATGATGAGAAACCCAAGGCGGGAAAGACGAGAGCCGATCTTGCTTACCGCAAAGCCAAGGCAATCAAATCCGCCGAGCGGCTCCGGGCAGCTGGAAAGATTGTCAGCCTGCCCAAGGCGGGCGGCCGGGCAGCTGGGAAGAAACCGAAGCAGAAAACGCAGTCCCGGTCTCGAGAAATGAAGGATTTGTTTCAAACGGATATGGCCAAGGGCAAGGGAGGAGGGGCAGGTGGGGCAGGAGGGGAGGTGAGGGGGAAAGGGAAGGCTGGAGGAACTTTCAAGAGCAAGAAGCGGTGAGTTCTTGTGTCGTTGGAGCTGTTATTTCTTGACTTTTGAGATTTCCCAAGAGGAAATCAGGGTTGTGTTCTGCTGTGTTCTGTATTTCACATACGGTACGGTACGGTACAAATGTGTTTACTCAAGGTTCAAGCATTGTCTCTTTCTCCCGTTGCATCCTGTTCTTCCCTTGACAGGTACAAGAGGCGGTGAGTGATGCAGAATGAAGTTTATGTAGAAAGGTTCAGACAGTACCGTGTATTCAAGAGGCTCGTAATTACTGTTGGAAGGGGCTGCACGTAATTTGTGCCTCATGCTAAGATAGCTAGCTAGTGTAATCCGCCAAGCCTCGATTACTGTACAATATGGTACTGTTAGCAGTGCGCAGTAACTAATGTTTATGTTTCTAGGAGTCTGCTGCGCGCCAAATTGCTGAAGGAAAAGCTCGATTGGATTTCCATCGCACCAGCTTGAGTGAGCTGGCACAGGTAGGAAAGTGCGGGAGTACTCGCAAGCACATTGGTTTGATGAGTCATCTCATCACAGGCCTAGCATCTGTCTGCAACAGCACGATAGCGCAGCTCTCTCTAGTTTAGTCAGCACTGCACTTCCCTCAAGTCCATTCCACATGGTCCCTGTGGCAACATTGATACTGTACCAACAGCTACAGAGGCACACGCGCTCTACACTGTCGCGAAATGGAATCATGTCTTAGAAACTCTCAGCGAGTCACAGGCTAGGCATCTAGTCGCTGAGGCAGCATTCTCTAGCGTGCACAGCCCACAAGACCACATGGCCCCTGTAGAAGCATTATTGGTCGAGGTACCCGCATCCCCACCACCACCAACAACAATGGCTGCAGCAGCAGGGGTGTCATCGATTACAATGGCTGCACTAGCACTGGTACCACCACCAGCAGCAGCAGAAGCAGCAGCACCGCCACTGCCACCAACACCACCACCAGCATTACTTACACCAATTACCATCGCTGCTTTGGCATTCACATTGGCACTGGTACCAGCAGCAACAGTTACTGAGGCACCGTCAAAGGCAGGGCGAGAGGAGGGTCGCACTGCGAAGCATGCTTCGCACTGAAGCACGATGCCCTGAAAGACACACATGCACGCACGCACGCACGCACACACACACACACACACGGAGAGAGGGCAATGAGTTGACCGGGTGGAGTGACAGTGCACAAGTGGTTTTTGGCTCCTGTGCGACAACACAAAAGCAGTGCTGCTGCCACTATTTACAAGGAGCCTCGGGATCCGTTTCACTTTCTGGGGTGCGTCAAAAGTGGAGTACAAAGGTGCAAGCAGGTGAAGCGGTCGAGTGCGTCCAGTGCTTTGCCTTTCACTTACCCGGTTGATCAGAGTGCAGACAGGACATGCCCATGTGTCTGCTCTATCTGCTCGCTGCTCTCCCCCTGCTGCATCCTCTTCTCTGACGCCTCTGCTGACTCTTGTGCTGTGCCCAGAATTCTCCCCTCCTGCTGCACTGCCAACAGCAGCACCACCAGCAGTCACCTTTCTCCTCCTACTGCTCTGCTCTAAAGAGTCACTTGGCCGCTTCCTTGTGCCACCAGCCCTGCTCATGTCCCCCGTTTTGATGCCATTCGCAACTTGTACACAGTCACAACCACCGTTACAGTCACAGTTACAGTTACAGTTACAGTCACCATGGCGGATGCCCTGACGCCTGGAAACGTCACTCTGCACACTTCCACTCCTCAGACTCACTCCGCCTGCCCCTCTTTCATCCCTCTCCAACCTGGAACCAGCAGCACCACCATAACCTTCACCCATAGCCATTCCTCCTCTACTATCGTCTCTACCGTCATCTCTACCATCGTCTTTACCATCGTCTGTACCATCGTCTCTACCATTGCTTACTCGCTGCTGTGGCTCCCCAACCCCCTCACCCACTTCCCTTGCGTTCTCCCATTCCTCCTCTTCCTTTTCCCTCGCCCCTCCTTGTCCCCTCTCCCCTCCCTCTCCCCCCTCCCCTCCCCCGCTCCCATGCCCACCACACCACACATCATCCCTCATCCTTCTTTCTGCTGCCATTGCTGCTGCCTGCACCGGACTCAACACCTTCATAATCTCACTGTCGCCGCCCAACCGCCGCCCGCCAGCTGGCATCATGATCCGCTGCTGCTGCCGCCTCCGCTCCGCCGCTGCTGCCGCTGCCTTTCTGCTTGCCACGTCAGCAGCAGACGGGGCAGACGAAGCACCAGCTACACCACGAGAAGGGGCGGCAGCGGAAAGATCCCCAAACAAGGAAGCACCACCGCCAGCAGCAGCAGTGCCTAAGCGGACTGGGCGGATGGAGGGATATCCAGAGGAGCCGAGGCGGTGGCCAGAACCCCCAAAGGGGGTTCCTGTTATGCCTCGTGCTATCAGATCATCACATTCCTGTTTACATGGGGTTATGCGTGGGGACACACACACACACACACACACACACACACACACACACACCCACACACACACACACACACAGGCAGAGGGCAGATGAACACACGATGGACAAGAGGAGCCGAGAGGGTGACGGAATCCCCCAAAGGGAGATCCTGTTATGCCTAGTGTTTTGAGATCGTCACATTCCTGTTTACATGGGGTTGTGCAAGGGAAGGGACGCAAGGAGGGCAGAAGAGCACGCAGTGGACAAGGCGAGAGAGGAAAGAATCTGGACACAGTGAACACTAGTTTTGAGACGTCTCAAGGCGAGAGAGGAAAGAATCTGGACGCACTGAACACTGAACACTCCGGAAGCACATGGTGGGGCGGACATAATAGTGTCTTGGGTTGACTCAAAACTCACGAGAGGAAAGAATCTGGACGCACTGAACACTGAACACCCGGGAAGCACATGGTGGGGTGGACATAGCACAAGGCGCTCACTGCATTAACCTCCTTCAGCAACTCGTGAAGCGGGATACACCACGTGGCTCTCACCTCATTAAGTTCGTCCAGTAGCTTGTAAAACTTGGCATCGTGGGGGCCTCGTTTGATGTGGGTGAGCTCGTGAAGCATGGTGGCCAACACATGCTGGTGGGAACTTTCAGCAGCACATGCTCATAGGGAAAGAGGGGGCACTGCAGCAGAAGAGGATACAACAAACTACTCTCACCTCATTGAGTTCGTCCAGCAGCTTGTAAAACTTGGCATCGTGGGGGCCTCGTTCGATGTGGGTGAGCTCATGAAGCATGGTGCCCAGCACATGCTCATATGGGAAGAATGAGTCTGGCTTGCCTGTTCACTCAAACCATGATGGCAGGAAAAAAAAAAAAATGAAGCATGGTGCCCAGCACATGCTTGTCTGGGAACTATCATGCTGGCCTGACTCGAATCACTTGCAGATTGTCAATAAGCATGAGCCGATGAGATGCATGGTTCCTGGTGATTCCCGACGCTTACCTGCAGGTCTGAGCCGAATTCGAATCTCTCGCCATGTTGAGACCCAGGAGTCGCGCGTTGCTAGGACTGTGGGAGGGGGGATTGAGAGAGTCAACAGCTAACCATGTCGTGAGTGTGAACGGCGGTGTGAACGTGAAATCCGTAGCATGAAAATATTCGAAATCGCATGTCATTCGATTCACACCTGAATTCAGACAGCAGAGGGACTTCCATCGCCGTCTAGGAATAATCAACTCCACCTACTTCGTTGATCGTTCCAGCAGGCTTCTCACATTAATTCACCCCAAAAACCCACATCTACTAGGGTGCACACCTGAATTCAGAAAGCAGAGGGACTTTCCATCGGCGTCGGACCATAATCGGCTCCACCTGCTTCGCCACTCGCTCCAGCAGGCTTCGCTCCTTAATCTAACTCAAAACCCACCCTGTATTAACGCGTTGAATAAGGCTCCCACCTGAATTCTGACAGCAGAGGGACTTTCCATCGGCGTCGGAGCATAATCGGCTCCACCTGTTTCACCACTCGCTCCAGCAGGCTTCTCTTTTCGAGTCGACTCAAAAGACTAACCAACCAACCTGTTTCAACGCGTCTACTAGGGTGCACATTGCACACCTGAATTCAGAGAGCAGCGGCACTTTCCATCGGCGTCGGACCATAATCGGCTCCACCTGCTTCGTCACTCGCTCCAGTCTCCTTAATCTAACGCAAACCCCACCCTGTATTAACGCGTTGAATAAGGCTCCCACCTGAATTCTGACAGAAGCGGGACTTTCCATCGCCGTCGGGCCATAATCGGCTCCACCTGCTTCGCCACTCGTTCCAGCAGGCCTCTCGCCTCGTCGCTGCGCTTCTGCCGCTTCAGCGCTCTGATCTCCCACACCATGTAAAGACTCGACGATCCCGACGCTCCATTTCCCGCTATTGGTGCCATAACTACACGCGCAACACATATACATGCAGTGACAAGTATATTTGAAAATCCCACACTTAGTAGCTCGACAGTCTCGACACTCCGTTTTCCGCTAGCTGTGTCGTAATCACGAAAATGACAACATACTCGATATCCATAAATTCGTATAGCCTACAATTCGGGGCGTGGCTTTCTTGAAATTAGTAATCAACACATCTAAAGAAGAAGCGGGATCTCGCTATTAGTGCGACTATGGGACCAGACGAATGCATAGGTGGCCCAACGGAGCTAGGAGAAACAAAAAACAGCAAGGTCATCGCCCAGCTCTGACTACGCTTGGATCGGAGACGAAACTGCTTCAAGCTGATGCCATCTTATGGTGGTGACTTGTCGTGATGTGGTGGGTGTGTGTTGGTGCTCTGGATTTGCTGCTTTTTCCTGGCAAAAATATTGCACTGCGTGCGTCAGCACGCAGTGCAATGAGTCAGCGGGCAAGGAAAAAAATAAAACCCACTCGGAAGGCGTGCCATTTGGGAGGCATCAACCCTAAAATTTTAGGGTTGAGGCTCCCGAATGGCATGGAGTCCGAATGGGTTTTAGTTTTTTCCTGCCCGCGGTCAGCATGCTGACTCACTCGGTAGCGTCGTCTAGCGGAACGGTAGCGCTACCGAGCGCCACGGACGCTACCAAGTGTAATATATTGACAGATCTTTATGAATCCCAAAAAATCCTCCTCTCCCGCCAATCCAAGCCAAACGTAGGTTCCAGACGTTGACAAACATCCTTGGCCCTGATCGGTAGCCCTTAAAGCCGTGGCCCAACTATCAACTTCAACTTCAAAGTATTATAGCTTGGAAGAGGTTGACCCAGGCAGTTCAGAGCCGAGAAGTTTGTCCTCTTCTGGTTTTCCAGTTTTTTCGTCCAATAGAATTCAAGTTACTCACATGCCATTTTTGTCCCCCTACTGTTCCTAAGAAGTTGCACCCCGCCTTTAAGCAGCTTTGGCACACACGTGTGGGCACGTGTCGCTGGGTGCTCCCAGGAAATTTCCCAGCTCACATGGGTGATCGGCACGCCCCCGAAACTGGGCTTAGGGAAGTTGCGCGGGTCGTGAGCGCGATTCCTTCGAATCACGGTTGCTTTCGGCCCAGACTGCCCCATTCGTCACCAAGAAAATGTTTTCTCAAAAAAGGGTAACCTGGGCCATAAAATGACTCGAGTCAGAACCATTTCTTGAATCCCTCACAACGCGAGTTGTGAAGGTGTTTTAGGGCGTGTCCAGCGCGTACATTTACAGTTCATAAACCCATTCAGTTACCACATTTCCTATTGTAACACTGCATTTTACAAAAAGGCTGGACACGATCAGCTTCCGTTCACAAGACGGCACGCCCGCTGCGCGTACGACGAATCGTCTAACACACGTTACTGGAATCAGTGTGCGCGCGAACAAGGGTACAGCATTGCGTCCTGCCCGCTACAGTAATTTTCGTTCAAGCGTGGAATTTTCGCTTGTGCGTGAAATTCTGTGCGATGATAGACGAGGCAACCAGTTACCTCGTTTTCCACGAACTGTAGAAATTTGTGTGCAGAGGGTTGTGTCCGCGCGCTGGAAGGCCCAATCCTTCGGACTCGACTCACCTTATATTCGTTTTTTGGTACAGTGAGATTTTTTGAGCCGGGAAACGTGTGAAGGTACTATATTCCCAAAATGTACGCTCTGGACACGCCCTTAGGAGGTTAACGTTGGCAGGTGGAAGAAAATTTTGCGGTTTTGTCGGGTTTACCCTTCGCGGGCTTACTCCGAGTAAGCGAGGCTACTCTCCCAACAAGCCAGAGTTAGTGGAGTTCCGCCGCGTAACTCAGTTTGCCCGTAAAAGAACCTTCCTGTATGGCCACTTCGAGACGTACTCCGAATAAGGTGTTGGGGCGATCGTTTGCCCCTTCTGAGTTCTCGGAGTAAGACACGTCGGATTGAGTAAACTTCCGTCACACGTGCAAAGCCGGAGTTTGTAAACTGCGTCGAAGCTCACTTACCCCGCTTAAGGGTGCTACCGATCAGGGCCCTTGTGATCGCCAGGTGGTTACTCGCCGGCGAAAGACTAGATTCGGCAGCACACAGGACCCTTCTTACGACGCAATGTTCGTGGCTTTTGACGGACAGGCAGCAATTTCCTTGTCAGCAGTGCCTTGCCCAAACTTCTTTAGGGGGGGGGACCAACCAGCTGGCCGACTGTACTAAGCCCTCAGCTTAGCACAAACCAACATCGGGGGCATGTGTGGCTCATAACGATTACACCAACCAAGTAAACGGACGGCTGGATCACTTCGATTTCGTGCACATCTTCTAGAGCTCATCGGATAACCCTGAAAAACTGCCCATCAATCAGCGTCGTGCCACATGTGAAATTTGGTATTCCAGCCCCACCCGTCCGTTCTCGGGTTGCAGTGGGCAGTGGGCACAACCTCCAGGTCCTGGCTGCCGTACGATGAAGAAATATTGTCGGCTCTACGTGTTCAGAGTACAGTTGAGAGGTTAGTTGGTTATGAGTGAGATGGAAAGCAGAATTAATGAGTCGAGGATGTTCGCTGCATGTTACCGCATACAACGACGGCAATTAATTGGGTACGAACTCCACTTCAGACGAAAAAGACGTGCGAGTCTCGCAAATTGCCGACAACACTGAAGGCTTAACGAAGGTGGGAACAGTAGCGCAGAAGACTCCACCAGCATTGGCGCTTTGCTCGACAATTCAAGCACGCACAAGACACGGAACGGAACGGAACAGAACGGAAGTCGCTTGCTCCGCTAGCATTGGCTGTTCCTAACAGCGAGCCAAGCAGCAGGAAACCAGCTCAGAACGGAGAGTTGACTCAGCAGGGCAGGCTTGCAAGTTAGGCTTCCATGCAGTAAGAGACACCAGTGCGGCACGGCATTGCTTCTTGCGATAATAATTTGACACAATTGACTTTCCTAACTTGAGCTAGCCTAAGAAATATATGCAGTGACGTCCATGCACTAATTTATGTTCACCGTTGCCCAGACATAGGCTACTCTCAAAGCGCTAAGACACACATCCGCTGTGAAGGTTTCCACTTTTCGTTCCGAAGCCACGCCTCTTAAATCTAACCTTGACTACGCCGCTTACTTATTATCTCAGTCTAATATTCTGACATAGTAATACAATGTCGAGTGCGAGTGGAATCCATACTGGTTCCTCGCAAAAGCGCACATGGCTGCTCGGTCGAGTCGGGTCTCCCGGCCCTAACGATATCTCGTGTCCCGCATCGTTGGTCGAACTCGCGTTCGGCGCGCTTATCCCCGCTGTAAGCGCTTACCACTCGCGAGAAGCCGCTAGAGTATCGCAATCTGCAGAACCGTCGGCTGTTTCTTCTGAGACGTCGCAGAGCAATGACGCTGGAGTCGCGCAAACCGCGGAGAAAGCGGAGAAAGCGGAGAAGGATGCGGAGAGACACAGTGCGCATGTGGCGTGGAAGTGCGAGCGACTGCTTCAAGTCTTGAACGCGTGCCTCTCGGAGCTTGACCCCTGGAACGATGCGGATGGAGACACAGGTAACGTCACTGTAACGGGCCATAGTATACACGCCAATAATGTTTTTAGGAACCTCAATAATAGAGTCCTCGAGTTTGACCCCTACAACAACGCGTATGGGGACACAGGTAATGTCACCGTAGACGGACCACGGTTTACAAACCATTGTTTTTTCCGTAAACCGGTATTTGTTTCCCGTGTTCGTGTGTGTGTGTGTGTGTGTGTGTGTGTGTGTGTGTGTGTGTGTGTGTGTGTGTGTGTGTGTGTGTGTGTGTGTGTGTGTGTGTGTGCGTGTGTTTTTTTTTTTTTTTTTTTTTTGCGTGTCCCCTTTGGCGCGATGCCTTCTCCGTCACGAGCAGAGGCTATTGTGGAAAATTATACAGTTTACTGAAAGACAGAGCAAATTTGCGACGCCTTATCACACGATATTGCAAAAAATATGGGGTGTACACGTCAGACAAACGCACAGTTGCCACCTACTGCGTCAATCTTCGTTCTTTAATCTCCACCGTCCATTCCGTTGCCCTTTCCGTTGTTTCTCGCAGACGACTATAATCGCAGCGCCATTGGTCAGAGCCACATGTCATCCTCTATAGTCACATCCAGTTCTATCGCCAGCAGCAGCGCGCGCGGCAGCAGTATGTGCGGCGGAAGCAGGGGGGTCCTCAGCCGCAGCGCCACCCGTCCATACCGCCCGTCCACTGGAACAGGCGGAGGGGCAGGCGGAGTGGGCGGAGGGGGAGGCGGAGGAGGGGGAAGGATCAGTGGGATTGTGAGGGCGGTTAGTTTAGGGACTGATGTGGGAACAATGGCTGTCCCCGTTCTTGGCAAACAACAGTTTCAGCAGAAGTCTGGCGGGACAACTCCTGGCGGAAACAAGAGCACGTCCCCCATACACGGTGCAGACGGTCCCGGTATAAGAACAGAGCCTTTTACTAGAGCGAGCGCTGCTGCATACGTGCAACGGTTCCATTCCCCCCAGGTAGCCTCCCCAGCCCCACCAGCAGCGGCAGCAGGAGCAGGAGCAGGAGGAGCAGGAACAGCAGGAGGAATTGCGGACACCCCTCCTCGCACGCACGTGCGCCGTCGATCAGCCGACTTGCGTTCGAACCTCTCCCTCTCGCACTCCGCCTCCGTCCCTGATGGTTCAACAGACGCTACAGACCTGAAGCACCCGGCCAGAACTGGTGGTTCGGGGCCTATTATGCCCCGCCTGCCCGCTTCTGCGTCCGTCCCAAGCGGAAGAGGAGGGGGAGCGGGAGGGGCAGGGGCAGGGGCAGGGTCTACGACGAGCAGTCCGGGCCGGGATTGGTCGGAGCAGCTGTCTGTCACTGACTCGCCTTTCCTGCCGGGTAGGTGCCACCCTCCAACCCCCCCCCTCCCCCTAGCGGACTTTTGAGTTGACTCAAAAGCCGGGATTGGTCGGAGCAGCTGTCTGTCACTGATGCGCCTTTCCTGCCGGGTAGGTGCCACCCCACAAAACCCCCCCTTCCCCCTAGCGGACTTTTGAGTTTACTCAAAAGCCGGGATTGGTCGGAGCAGCTGTCTGTCACTGATGCGCCTTTCCTGCCGGGTAGGTGCCACCCCACAAAACCCCCCCTTCCCCCTAGCGGACTTTTGAGTTGACTCAAAAGCCGGGATTGGTCGGAGCAGCTGTCTGTCACTGATGCGCCTTTCCTGCCGGGTAGGTGCCACCCCACAAAACCCCCCCTTCCCCCTAGCGGACTTTTGAGTTGACTCAAAAGCCGGGATTGGTCGGAGCAGCTGTCTGTCACTGATGCGCCTTTCCTGCCGGGTAGGTGCCACCCCACAAAACCCCCCCTTCCCCCTAGCGGACTTTTGAGTTTACTCAAAAGCCGGGATTGGCCGGAGCAGCTGTCTGTCACTGATTCGCCTTTGCCATCTCCCCCCCTTGCGTTGTCCTCCCTCCAGCTTGCCTTTTCGCTTACCTCACTCCATTTTCCCCCTTCGCTCCAGCCTCCTCCCCCTGTGTTGACCCCACTCCCGACCTCCTGACCCTGCCGTATTTGTTTTGAACTCTCCACTCCCTTCTATCCCTCCACGCTATCCCTCTCATCAGGCTCATCGTGCTTCTACCTCACAGCATACCCCTCTCTGGCGTTGGAGTGGAACGATCTCTTCTTCGCCGTTCAAGACGCCATGGCTGCCTATTACACGCTGCTGCTGCTGCTGCTGCTGCTGCTGCCCCAATCCCCCCCCTTCCGGCCCCGACTATTCCTCTCAGGTTCCTCCTGCTTCGACCTCACAGCGTGCCCCTCACTGGCACTGGAGTGGATGATATCTTCTTCGCCGTACAGGACGCCATGGCTGTGTATGACACGCTGCTGCTGCTGCTGATATGCTGCTGCCCCATCTCCCCCCTCCTCCGGGCCCCACTATTCCTCCCTCCCAGGCTCGTCTTGCTTCGACCTCACAGCGTGCCCATCTCTCGCGTTAGAATGGAATGATCTCTTCTTCGCTGTACAGGACGCCATGGCTGCGTATGACACGCTGCTGCTGGCGCCGCTGACCACTGGCGCGCTGCCACGTGGCAGCGAGGTGAAGGAGCTCCAGCAGATGGCGGATGAGCTGGCAGGCATGGCCCGGGACAGGATGAACGGCTCAGATGAGGTGAGAAATGATGATGGACGGCTCAGATGAGGTGAGAGGGATTGTGTTAGTGAGGTGCTGGATGGAAGCACCATAAGATGTTGAACCAGATTTCCCTCTCAACTCGTTCCATCGTATCTGTCTCCCTGCTCGTCAACCCTGCCTCTTTCCCCGCCTTTCCATTTCTACTCTTCCCTGCCCTGCTCTCGTTAAAACGTCTCCAGACGGTTCCCCCTTGTTCCTCTGTTTCCCCTCCCCTGCCCTTTTTCCCTTCGATTTATCACTCCAGCCCATCTTAATACGGTCCCCCCCTTTCCGCCCTGCTCCCCCATCCTCTCCCCCTCCCCCTCTTTCAGGGCGACGCCCGCCGCTGCCCCCTGCTGCTAGTTCGCCTCTTTGCTCTGCGGGTGAAGCACTCCAAGGGACCTCATTACAGCTCCAAGGCACCTTATCCCCTTTTTCCGCCCCTTCCCTCCCCTCCCCTCGTCTTTCAGGGCAACGCCCGCCGCTGCCCGCTGCTGCTGGTGCGCCTCTTCACCCTGCGGGTGAAGCAGGAGACGCAGCAGCTGCTGACCGTGTTTCCAGAGGCTAAGGACGAGGAACAGCAGACACAAGATGAGGGGGCGAAGGGCGAGGAGGGTGAAACGAAGGCAGAGGGTGCAGCAGGGGTAGTAGAGCAGGCAGCAGAGGGAGAAGGAGAGGGGGGAGCAGAGGGGGTGGCAGGAGCAGCAACTGAGAATGGTGCCAGTGAGAACTTCAAAACTCGCAAGCTTCAGCAGCAGCAGCAGCAGCAGCTAAGCGGGAAACAGCAGCAGACGGCAAAGAAACGGCAGCAGCAACAGCAGCAGCAGGTGCAGCAGGTGCAGCAGTTGCAACATCTCCAGCAGCAAGCCGCCTCCTCTCTCCTCACAGAGATCTCAAACGAGATAGAAGAAGTCTTCTCAGCCTGTAAAGGCTCCCTGTACGGCCTTGGGATCACCCACGCTCGCTCCCTCTCTCGCCTTTCACTTCTGGGAAAGGCCATTCGCGCAGCAGCAGAGGGGGCAGGAGAGGAGGATCTCACGGTTTTGAGGGATAACCAGGAGTTGGGAGGGGTTCAGAGGAAGGTGGGTGGAGAAGCGGTGGGGGCAGCTGGGGAGGGTGTATCTGTGTGTAGGGATGGGCAAGGGGAGGCTGTATCTGGTGTGGGGGGAGGGGGTGGGAGGAGGGAGGTGCCTCTGCTGGTGTGTCCTCAAAACGACTGGGCGAGGCTGAGTGCTGAGTGTGACAATAACGAAGGGGGCGCGTTAAAGGAGGTGATTGTGTGGGAAGACGGGATGGGAGAGCTGCGAAATCTGTTCAAATCAGCAGCAGCTGCCACTGCTGCTGCTGCTGCTGCTGCTGCTGCCGCTGCTGCTCCTAGTCCTGCTGGTGCCGCTGCTGGTGGTGGGTTCAGTAGTGGGATGTTTTCAGGGAAGGAGGAGGGGGAGGATGAGGGTAGCAGGGAAGTATCACCCAGGTCGCCTAGAGGGCCCTTGGCTCGAGATGACGAGAGCAGGAAGAGCAGCAGCGGTGGCAGCACCGCTGGCAGACCTGCAGCAGCCTCACGCTCGTCTACTTATCATGGTAAGGATGGTGGGTTCAGTAGCGGGATGCTTTCAGGGAAGGATGAGGGGGAGGATGGTGGGATCAGCAGCAGGGAGGTGTCACCAAGGTCGCCTAGAGGGCCCTTGGCTCGAGATGACGAGAGCAGGAAGAGCAGCAGCGGTGGCAGCACCGTTGGCAGACCTGCTGGCAGCTCACACCCGTCTGGTTGCCATGGTAATCACGCTTCTGTGACTTTTGATTCGACTCAAAAGTCACGCCCGTCTGGTTACCATGGTAATCACGCTTGTCTCGTATTATTAGTTGGCTCATGCCCGTCTTGTTACCATGGTAATCACGCTTGTCTCGTATTATTAGTTGGCTCATGCCCGTCTTGTTACCATGGTAATCACGCTTCTGTTCACACCCCTCTTTGTGTCTAATCTTATCGTATGAATCATTCCTTTTCTCTCCTGTTTATCCTACTACTCACCTTTTTCCTCACCTTATTCTCACCCTTCATTCACCCTTCTCACCCTTCTATTCACCCTTCTCACCCTTCTCACCCTTCTATTCACCCTGCTTCTCACCCTTCTATTCGCCCTACTCACCCTTCTATTCACCCGTCTACTCACCCATCTACTAACTCCCCTCAGCATACAGGGGCATCTTTTTCCATGGCTCAAGGCAGCAGTCGCCCCTCCCAGCGCCTGTGCTCACACTTTTTGAGACCTCAAGAAAAGACCCATTTCCTCACCCATCTATTCACCCGTCTACTCACCCCTCTATTCACCCGTCTACTCACCCATCTACTCACTCCCCTCACCATGCAGGGGCATCTTTGTCCATAGCTCAAGGCGGCAGTCGCCCCACCCAGCGCCTGTGCTCGCAGATCTTATTAGATCGCATATCAGATCTGATTTGGTACACCAAGTGGGTGGGGTGTATCGACCCTGACGATCTCCCACTGGCGTGTATCCCCTCTGTAGTGCCGGTCACCATGCTTCTTAACGAGTTGGGGGCGCCTAGGTCCAAGGAATCGGATCTGCTCATGTGTCACCGCTCTGAACTCCTCCATCTCGTCCTCCCGGATTTTCGGGATAAAGTGCAGCAGCGATTGGTGGAGGGGGAGTTGGGTTGGATGAGTGAGGGTGGTGGGGTAGGAGGAGGGGTAGGAGGAGGGGTAGGAGGAGGGGTAGGAGGAGGGGTAGGAGGAGGGGTAGGAGGTGGGGTAGGAGGAGGGGTAGGAGGAGGGGTAGGAGGAGGGGTAGGAGGTGGGGTAGGAGGAGGGGTAGGGAGGGAGAGAGGGAGAGCAGCAGCAGTTAACGTTAGGGTTTCCAAAGCCGCAGCTGCCGCTGCCGCCGCCGCCGCCGCCGCCGCTGCTGCTGCTGCTGCTGCTACGGCTTCAAGTGGTGCCGGCACCCCCACTGGCCGATCGAACCTTCCCGGCACTCCCACCACCCCTTCTGCTGCTGCTATAGCAGCCCAACGGGAAGGGAAAATAGGCGGGCAGATCGGGAGCACCATATATGAGAGCGGCCGAAGCGACGCCACAGGTTCGGACGGAAGCAGCTTCAGCTTCGGCAAGCTGTCCGGCCGAGCCTCCGATCGAGCCTCCGACCGAACCTCCTGCCCGACCCCGGGCCTGGCTCACCCCACTGCCAACCCCTGGGCACGCATGGGGGGAGGCTTCGGAACAGGAGCAGGAAGCGTGAGCATGAGCATGGGGATGGGCATGGGGATGGGGATAAGCATTGGAGTGATGGGTGCGGGACTGTCCCGGCAAATCCCTTTGGAGGAGATTCTAGCAGCAACAGACTCGTGGGATCCGAGGCGAAAGCTTGGGGAGGGCGGATTCGGGTGTGTTTATAGAGGGGACGCTGCTAACGGGGAGGTGTGGGCGGTGAAGCGTGCGAACACGGTTTCAGATGAGCAGCTGGAGGAGTTTGAGAAAGAGGTGAGAATCCGTGGAGTGCGGTACGGATGGATGAGGTATACAAGAGGTATGTATGAGGTACGGATGAGGTGATCATGAGGTGAACAATGAGATCTCTCTGCCACTCCTTGCCACTCCTTGTCCTCCCACGTCACAACTTGGCACCTTGCTCTTGTGTACCACCACTTGACACCCTATTCATGTGCGGTCCCCCACCTCCTTGTGACCCTGTTCATGTGCGGTCCCCCACCTCCTTGTGACCCTGTTCATGTGCGGTCCCCCACCTCCTTGTGACCCTGTTCATGTGCGGTCCCCCACCTCCTTGTGACCCTGTTCATGTGCGGTCCCCCACCTCCTTGTGACCCTGTTCATGTGCGCCCCCCCATTCCCAGGTGTCATTCATGAGTCGCATGGCCCATCAGCACTTAGTGCGACTCATAGGCTTCTGGGCGGACTGTGACGAGCGAATTCTCATTTACGAGTACATGCACCACCCACGGCATGCTTAGAAAGGGAAGCTTTGAGACGTCTCAAAACTTCACTTTCTACACGGGGATTCTCGTCTACGAGTTCATGGACAGCGGCACCCTCTCCTCGGCGCCTCCACCCTCTCATCATCACTTTGTACCCTGCTCCTGTGTGCTGCCGTTCCCCTCTGCTTCTCCCTCCCTTGCCCTCCGCTTCTCCCTCCCTTCCCCTCCGCTCTCCCCTCCCTTCTCTCTCCCTTCTCCCTCCCTCCTCCCTTCTCCCTCCTCCCTTCAGGTGTCATTCATGAGTCGTATGGCCCACCAGCACCTAGTGCGACTCATAGGCTTCTGGGCGGACTGTGACGAGCGAATCCTTATTTATGAGTTCATGCACAACGGCATGCTCTCCTCCCACCTGCACACTGTCTCACCACTTCCTACCCTTCTCCTGTGTGCTGCTCCCTTCCCCTCCTCCCCACTCCCTCTCCCTCTCTCCCTTCCCATCCTCTCCCTACTCCCTTCTCCCTCCCTTTTCCCTCCCCCCTCCTCCCTCTCCCAGGTGTCATTCATGAGTCGCATGGCTCATCAGCACCTGGTGCGACTCATAGGCTTCTGGGCGGACTGTGATGAGCGAATTCTCATCTACGAGTACATGCACAACGGCATGCTCTCCTCACGCCTCCACCGCAGCGCCTCCCACCTCGCCTCCTCCCACCCGTCCTCCGAAGCCCACGCCAAAGACAACAAGCCTTTCTTCAAGCTCTACCCCTCGTCTGCCTCGACAAGCAAGGCTGCTTCTGCTGCTGCTGCTCGTGCATCGGACCTCCCACCTCCTCTGACGTTTGATGAGAGAGTGAGCATCGCTGTAGGGGCGGCGGAGGGGTTGCGATACCTGCACGATTTTGCTGCAGATTCTGTGATCCACCGCGATATCAAATCAGATAATATCCTCCTTAATGATAAGCTCCAGGCAAAGATCGCGGATTTCGGGCTGCTAAAATCGGCTGATATGGGCGGCGGGGGAGGGGGTGCTGGCGGGGGGGTAAACCACACCCGGCTCATGGGTACCCCGGGGTATTGCGATCCAGAATACTCTAAAACCTACATCGCATCCGCTAAAAGTGATGTTTATAGTTTCGGCGTGGTGCTTTTGGAGTTGATTTCCGGGCAGCGGGCGATTTTATCTGAGAATAGGAAGAAAGGTTTTGCAGGCAGCATGGCTGCTCTGCTGTGGCTGAGACCGGGAGTGGGTGGGAAGACGCAGCAGCAGAAAGAGATGGAGATGCTGGGCTTTAAGAAGAACAAGAAATCGAGCATGCGGGCGATAACAACGCTTGTCAGCTGGGTGAGTGTCTGCTTTCGTTGATATCATTTCAGTCACCGTTCTTTACTTTTCTACGATGTATGTCATGCAGTTTTGGCATAGCATTGTAGTCTCAAGGTCTTCCCTTGTCTCCCTCTCTCTCTCCCGCCCCTCCCCGTCTCAGTAGTCGACCCAGTCCTGGCGAACAACCACCCCCGCTCAAGTTCGCTCCTTGTCTCCCTCTTCCCTCTCCCCACCTTTCCATCCAGGCCATTCCTCTGATCGCAGCAGGCAAGCTCAAGTCAGTAGTCGACCCAACCCTCGAAAACAGCTACCCCTGTTCAAGCCTGCCGACTCAACGTCTTCCCTTCCTCGCTCTGTGCTGTGCCTCCCCTCATTCCCCATCATCCAGGCCATTCCTCTGATAGCAGCAAGCAAGCTCAAGGCTGTAGTCGACCCTGCCCTCGAAAACAACTACCCCTGCTCAAACCCGCCGACTCATCGCCTTCCCTTGTCTCCCTCTTCCTCGCTCTGTGCTGTGCCTCCCCTCGTTCCCTTCCATCCAGGCCATTCCTCTGATAGCAGCAGGCAAGCTCAAGTCAGTAGTCGATCCAGCCCTCAAAATCAGATACTCCTGCTCATACCCCTGCTGAAGTTTGTTTCTCTCTCGCACTCCCCCTCCTTCGCTCCCCTCCCTTCCACCAGGCCATTCCACTCATAGCAGCAGGCAAGCTCAAGTCAGCAGTCGACCCAGCTCTTGTAAACAACTACCCCTGCTCAAGTTTGTCCCTTGTCTTCCTCTTCCTCTCCCACCCTCCCACACACTTCTCCATCCAGGCCATTCCGCTGATAGCAGCAGGCAAGCTAAAGGCCGTGGTCGACCCTAACCTGTCTCTGGCCTCCCTCTCTCGCACCCCCTCCCCCACCCTTCCCTTCCCTCCCTCCAGGCCATTCCTCTGATAGCAGCAGGCAAGCTCAAGGCCGTGGTCGACCCAGCTCTTGAAAACAGATGCTCCTGCTCATAACCCTGCTGAAGTTTGTTTCTCCCTCTCCCTCTCCCCCACCCTTCCCTTCCCTCCATCCAGGCCATTCCGCTGATAGCAGCAGGCAAGCTCAAGTCTGTGGTCGACCCAGCTCTCGAAAACAACTACCCACCGGGAGCAATGAAAGCCCTTGCCAGCGTAGCAGCCATGTGCGTCCAAAAGACTGCCGCCCAGCGGCCGACCATGGCTGAGGTGGCAACACGTCTGTCTGCCATCCAGCACAAGGTGCAAGACCTGCACATCCAGGGGGAAGAGCCCAAGTATAACTTCCAACCCACACTTGCCGGCCCCTTACCTACTTCTGCCTCTACTGGCGGTGGTGCTGCGGCTGCTGGTGCTGCTGCTGGTGGTCCTGTTGCTGGTCGGTGGGGGAGTGGGGGAGGTGGAGGGAGTGGGGGAGGAGGAGGAGGAGGGAGTGGAGGGGGAACAGGAGGGTCTGGGCCAGGCAGTAGCAGAAGCTTCAATCGGACGGTGTCGGCACCTGCTGACCAGGCAGGGGTTGGGAGTGGAAAGGAGAAGAAGAAGCATAGGTACCAAGAGGTGGGCCGGCCGGTAGGGAGCAAGGAGGGGAAGGAAGAGAGTGGGAAGGAGGGTTCGGTTGGGAAAGATGGAAAAGGCAAGGGTCTGTCGAGACGAGAATCGACTAAAAGTGGGAGTAAGTCTAGTCTGCCTCTTCTTTCTGCTGGTGATGCTGTAGAGTTTAGCTCGCAACATGTTACCACCAGATACTTGGGTGGGGCGTTTTGACTACCTTATGTCTGTAAATTTCTTGCGTAGTACATCGTGTGATGACCAAATATAATTCCTCATGAACGGCCGGTTGGAATTGGCCTACTTTTGTTATATGGTGACTCTTGCTCACACTAAGAGTTGGGATTGGTTGGCGGTATTGTTGAGTACGCTTAATGTAATATATATACGGTATAACACAAGCAGGATACACCCGTGTAAGGAAAATTCGTTTTCCTTACTTCGCGTCCTTGCTCAGCGCGTACACCACTGTTTCCCGCCAACATCACCCAACAACAATCTGTTACCACTCGCGACACTCGCCTCTACACTATCCCCGCCACTGTTCACAACGCGGCCCAACCTCACGGTTCGGTTGGTAACCCGCGCTCCGGACCTCCGCCTCGACAATTCCCAACCTCGGCGCTAGGCCCGTCGCGCACCCCAATTTCCACACATTACCGTTACCACCATACTTTCTCTATATATTCTTCTCTCATTCCTTCGCTCATTGTATTCTTGCTTCTATAGTGCAATACTCGCTCGCTCACACAATTGCACTCGTAACAACCAGCCAAAATAGGAACCTCCTGTCCCGTTCTGATTTTTGTCGAATCAAACGAATTGATGGCTGGGTCCGTATGAATGAACCATCCATCAGCTCTGGTACAGTGATAGCATTTCAGCCGCTCGTTCGCGATGTGTGGCCAACGAGTTCAGGTTTTACGAAGCTTGCAATTGCACATGTATGACCTATTCTATCTAATGGTCACGAATTTATCACGTGACGTGGCTCTCGAACTTTTCGGCCGTGATGGGGAATCTAGAGACTCGAATGATTTGTCACATGGGCGAACAATGGAAACTGAATCCACGGGTTTGGGTTTCTGGAAGGAGGACAAATCTAGTAGCCTCATCCGTATCTACGCCCGATCGAAGGCTCACAACTTTCCCGCCAACGGCAGCTTCCTGTCTGCGCGGCCGAATGCTCGCGTGGGAAAAGATGCAAAAAGATCCAGGAAGTAGCATATGTTTTTTGTTTTCTTATCGATCTTGTCCAAACGAAAACAAAAGAGGATATCGCATTTCGGCGTAAATACGCTCACAAGTGCTTGATAAACCAAACCAGATTGCCTTTATACAACATGTAAACACATTGGTGATATATTTTGGTAAATACAAATGCTTCGTGATCATTATTTCAAAGTGGACCAGAAACCCCAGATTTCCTTCCTCCCACCAGCTCAACTTCCCAAATCCTGTCCATCAGTCTCACCCGCACAGCAGCATCTTTGCCGCGCTGGTGCAACAATCCACTGTACGGCACTGCCAGTCATGAATCCCACAACTTCTCTTCCTGCACTTCCCATTTGACAGAGGTGGTGTGTTATACAAGACTCGCACATTTGAAGCGTCGTCTCTAGGACTTTCAAGGAATGGAAACTCGTGGTGTGTTTTTGGAACCAATGAGATATTTTTTCAACGACACACAAACGCATGCTGAGAAGCAAGCAGTTCTTTTGTAATGTCTGCACTATCTGCCAGATCATCTGGATCCGATAGTAGTGCACTATCTGCACTACGTAGAGGCGGCGCTGCGGCGTTTTAAAACCTCTCGGAGTGATTCTTGCTACTCGGTAAACCTTAATGGATCCGCTCAGTCTTTCCCGTTAACTACTAAAGGCTTGTTTGTCCTAGCGCAAGTGAACATTCACTTCCATTTCCATCTCAGATTATAAACTGATCTTGGAATAAGCCGTCCGAACCAGCAATGGACGCTCGTTGCCGTACGATCCGGGATGGCGACGTGGCGAACAGCCAGCCTCAGAACACCAACAGCAGTCCCAGCCTACCTCCTCGTACTAACCACCCGCACTCACACTCCCCACTCGCAACCTTCCCTTCCTCTTCCGGAGTATCCTTATCAGCGGTTCCCTCCTCCCTCTCCCCCCTCCCTCTTTCCTCCTCACTCCCTCCTCTCCCTCTCTCCTCCTCGCTTCCCCCACTCCCTCTTTCCTCTACCTTTCCCCCATTTCCCCCTCCCTCCACCTTACCCTCCTCCTCTCACCACCTCCTACCCAACTGGTGGTGCGGCCACCACACGGCCAATCAGAGCTCGCCATTTGTCAGGCGACCGCTTTCCGTAAGCCCCCCAGGCCTCCCCCTTGTCCCCCCGTCCGGATCCATTGGAGAAAGGGGGAGATCAGGCGGAATGGAAGGGGAGGGGATGGGAGGGAGAGAAGAGGGAACGTTAGGGGAGGAAGGGCAAGGAGGAAGGGGAGGAAGAGGAGAGGGAGAAGGGGATGAGGAAGAAGAGCAGGTTATAAGCATCAAGCCGATGAGATCCTGGGCCCCTTCCGTCAATAATGAGAACCAGAACCAGCAGCGGCGTCACCAGCAGCAGCAGCAGAATCTGGAGCCTATGGGTTCTGGATTTGTGCGTGCTCTTTCAGTCAGCCGCTCATTTCCATTCCACGGGGCCGGCGCTTCAGGTGCTACACCAGCAGCAGCAGCAGCAGCAGCAGCAGCAGCAGCAGCAGCAGCAGCAGCAGCAGCAGCAGCAGCAGCAGCAGCAGCAGCAGCAGCAGCAGCAGCAGCAGCAGCAGCAGCAGCAGCACCAGCAGCAGCAGCAGCAGCAGCAGCAGCAGCAGCAGCAGCAGCAGCAGCAGCAGCAGCAGCAGCAGCAGCAGCAGCAGCAGCAGCAGCAGCAGCAGCAGCAGCAGCAGCAGCAGCAGCAGCAGCAGCAGCAGCAGAAGCACCAGCAGCAACAGCAGCAACTAAGTCAGCAGCAACAGCAGCAACAGCAGCAGGAGCAATCAAATCAGACGACGCAACGGGAGCAGCAGCAGCATTGGAGGCTGTAACGGAAACAGCAACAGAACTGGGGCTAATGGGGAAGATTCCTGAAGATTCTCCGGGAGACAGGGAGAAAGACAGGGAAGTTCAAGGAATGGAAACTCGCTGGGGTTTGGGTGCTGGGCTGGGAGGCTCACCACTTGCCCTAGGGCCTGCTCTTCTTGCCCGAGCCGGAGGAGCAGGTTCGGGAAGGGAGCCGGGATCTTCAGCTGGAGCGGGTCCATCTGGGGGAGGCGGTACTGAGAGGGTTCTGTTCAGGGAGACTCAGGTGTTTCCGATGGCAGTGTATAAAGAGCCTGAGTTTTCACCTGGGCCAGGTGCATCCAGGGGAGGCGCCACTGAGAGGGTTCTGTTCGGTGAGACTCAGGTGTTTCCGCTGGCGAAAACTCACAGCCCTCTCTCAGGCTTCCTTGCACCGTTGGCCGGTGGGAACGAGAGCGGCGGTGCTGCTGCTGGTGGTGGCGGCGGCGGTGCTGATTCAGGTGGCGGTGGCAGTGGTGGTGGTGGTGCTGCTGCTGTTGCTGCTGCAGCAACGGGTGCTGGTGCTGCTGCTGCTGTTGCTGCTGCAGCAACGGGTGCTGGTTCTGCTGGTGGTGGTGGTGCTGCTGCTGCTGCTGCTGGTTTTGCTGGTGCTGCTGCTGCTGTTGCTGGTCGTGCTGCTGCTGGCGGCGGTGTTTCTATGGGCGATGGCACTGGCGGCAGCAGAGGTGACGCTGTTGGTGCTGGGGAAAGGGCAGGAGCAGGAGGAGGAGCAGGGTTGACGGAGCTTGGAGTGGGGTTATCAGGAGGAGGGTTAGCTGGAAGGGGTACGTTAGTAGGAGGGTTGTTGGGGGGAGGAAGATCAGGAGGAGGGTCACTAGGGGGAGGTACATCTGGAGGAGGGTTGCTGGGGGGAGGTACGTCTGGAGGAGGGTTATTAGGGGGAGGCCTATTCGGAGGAGCAATGCCGCCAGGAGGACAGGCTCAGTTCCCGGACCTCAGCACGCAGCTGGGCCTTAGGTTCGGGCTCTCTGCTTCGGCCGGACCTGACTCGGACAGGAGAGACGGAAATAGGGATGGGACTAGAGGCGGGACAATGGAAGGAAATACGGATAGAGATAGAGACAGGGACAGAGATATGCTCACAGATGGAGGCAGGCCGCCAGAGAGCATTGAGTATGAGAGCCGGGAACTAGCCAGAGCGGTGCAGCAGAACAGAATACTAGAAGAGGAGATCGTACGGCTGCAGGTGCAATCCTGGGAGCTTAAGGAGCAAAACCAGGAGCTGCATTCGCGGGTGGTTCGGATGGAAAATACCATGAAGTATAGGGAGCAGAGAGGGGTTGGTAGCGGTGCGGGAGGGTGGGTGCAGCCGCAGCTTCAGCGGATGGAGAATCAGGTGGTGGTGCTGACGGGGCGGGTGCTGCAGTTGCAGCAGCAGAACCGCGCGGCTAAAGGGGAGATTGAGAGGTTGAGGAAGGAGTTGGATGCGGTGAGGGGGAAAGGGGTGGCGGAGGGGGGAAGGGGAGGGGGAGGGGGAGGGGGAGGGGGAGGGGGAGGGGGAGGGGGAGGGGGAGGGGGAGGGGGAGGGGGAGGGGGAGGGGGAGGGGGAGGGGGGAGGGGGAGGGGGAGGGGGAGGGGGAGGGGGAGGGGGAGGGGGAGGGGGAGGGGGGAGGGGGAGGGGGAGGGGGAGGGGGAGGGGGAGGGGGAGGGGGAGGGGGAGGGGGAGGGGGAGGGGGAGGGGGAGGGGGGAGGGGGAGGGGGAGGGGGAGGGGGAGGGGGAGGGGGAGGGGGAGGGGGAGGGGGAGGGGGAGGGGAAGGGGACAGGGGAAGCGGAGGGAGGGTTGGAGGGGGGCGGATGGGGAAGGGTGAGTGGGGAAGGGAGGGGATGAAAGTGGAGGGGGAGAGGGTTGAGATGGATGTGAGTGGAATGGGAGGAGGAGGAGGAGGGAGAGCTATGGGTGGAGAGGGAAGACTGTGTGAAAGGGTGACTGGGGGGATGAGGAGCAGAGGGAAGGAGCAGAAGGGCACGGTTTTGCAGGGAAGTAAAGCTGCTGTTGGTGCTGTTGGTGCTGGTGGTGGTGATGTTACCGCTACCGCTGCTGCCACCACTGCTGCTGCTACCGGTCCTGCTGATGTGGATGTTGCTGGTGCTGGCGATGCTGCTGCTGTCGCTGGTGCAGCTTCTGTAGATGCTGGGGGTGGGAATGCTCCTGATGCTGCTGATCCTGGCAATGCTGTTAGAGATATTGTCACGGATCCTCCTGCTTCTGCTTCTGCTTCTGCTTCTGCTTCTGCTTCTGCTACTGCTTCTGCTTCTGCTGGTCCTGCCGCTGCTGCAGCTCCAATCACCACTGCTTTAGCAGCCTTGAATGTTCATGCAGAGGTGAGCAGGGCAGGGGGGAGAAGCACGGGGGAGGGGAAGAGGGGAGGGATGCTAGGGAAGCGAGAAAGGGAGTCTCACGAAGAGGGGGAGGAGGAAGAAGAGGAGGGGGGAGGTGGGCCAACCTGAATATCTTTGTCACTATGGTGTCGACTCAAAAGTCACCTTGAGCGGTGTGTTGTAGAGGCGAAAAAGGGAGCCTCATGATGAGGAGGAGGGGGGAGAAGAGGAGGAGGGTGGTGGGCCAACCTGAATATCTTTGTCACTATGGTGTCAACTCAAAAGTCACCTCTAACAGGGTGTGGCAGAGGCAGGAATGGGAGTTTCAAGAGGAAGGGGAAGGGGGGGACGACAAGAAGGAGGTGGTGTCTGATTCGATCATTCGACTCAAATTTTACCTCGAACGGGGTGTGATGGAGGTGGGAAAGGGAATTTCAAGAGGAAGGGGAAGGGGGGGGGGGGGGGAAGAAGAGAAGGAGGGTGGGGTCCCAACCTGAAAATACTAGGTGCTTTCTGATTCTACACAAAGGATACCTTTCGAAGCGGCGCTAGGGAAGCGAGGAAAGGAGTCTCAGGAGGAGGGGTGGTGTGGTGCGGGAGGAGGAGGAGGAGAGAGGCGAGCCGACCTGAATAACCTGGCGACAGTGGTGTCGACTCAAGAGGCACCTTGAGCGGGGAGTCTGAGGCTGAGGAGGGATGGGGGCGGAGGAGGAGGAGGAGAGAGGTGGTCCGACCTGAATGACCTGGCGACTGTGGTGTCGACTCATAAGCAATCTTGAGCGCGGTCCGACGGAGGCAAAAAAGGCAGTCTCGGGAGGAGGGGTGGTGGGGGAGGAGGAGGGAGGTGGGCCGAATCGAACTGCTTCTGCGGCAAAGCATGTAGCAGGAGGGACGGTGCAGCCGATGGGAGGGTGCAGCAGAAGGGAGGGTGCGGCAGAGAGGAGGGTGCTGTAGAGAGTAGAGTAGAGGGTGCAACAGAGGCTGGAGTATGCAGCTATCAGGTTAGTGTGTTAACGGTCAGAGTGTCTCACTTGGCTGGTGGGATCAGATGATGCAGACGGGAGTGCAGTTAGAGAGGGTGCAACAGAATGGAGGGTGCAGAGAGTAGATTCGAGGGTACAACAGAAGCTAGAGCATGCAGCTATCTGGTTAGATTGTCTCACTTGGCTGTTGGGATCAGGTGTTGCAGACGGGAGTGCAGTTAGAGAGGGTGCAAGAGAGGCTGGAGCAGAAACTTGCAGTTGTGGTGTGATATGTCCTGTACGTGTAACTGTTACTCTTGCACTTCGTTCTTGCTGTGTTTGTATTCATATAATATAGTTTTTGCTGCAAGGCGTGTTCACTCACTAGTGCAGTGTGCCTTTAGAATAACTTTCAGAATTCGTCTTCATTGATGATTGTTGGGGTTTTGGGGTCTGGTGACTTTAGAGTCTACTCAGAATTCGATCTGTCGTGATTGCTGGGTTTCGGGGTTGTTCCACGTCTACCTCCCTGTGAGACAGGAAGAGCTCTAGCGATGCTACATACCGGTATAGCAATTGTGTGGACGTGGTGAGGCAAATGGGTGCGAATGAAACGAATCCAAGTGCATTAAGTGGGCTGTTGTCGTTGCAACCAGGAAACTTGGTGGACAATGTGTTGGGTTATAGGTTACGGTAAAAGGAAAAAGCATAGGGAGAACCCCTTTGGTGTTACGGTACCGTACCTGTTGCATCTCACAGTAGGTCATGATAACATCTTTCACGTGATGATAGTGTATTTTTTAAACGCATCAAGAATACACTCTAATTATACGATAGGCCATGACGTCATTCTCCATCACGTCTCCATCCGCAATGTTGGCCAGTGCCAATTAGGCATTGGTTGTCTGACTCTGAATTCATATGGGGGTGGTACACACTTTGATTAAGCCCACATTGTTTCACACCCACGGTGCAGGTGGAGCGTTTGGTGGCGTGGGTATCAATGCATGGTTAGTGAGAGTCCCCTCCCCCCCCCCCAGGGCTGTTTTTATCAAGGAACTTACCCTGATTTCAGGGTGATTTCAGACATCTCAACCTGTGATGCCTCAGAATTAACGAGTTTCCGACACTGATCTTGTCAGAGTAATAGTTTAGGGGACCCTGTAATATTGTATACACTGTCAGAGTAGTGTTCTTACGGTCCCTGTCAATACAGAGTACGAATCCTGTGGACCCTGAATGAGACATTATCGGGACGAAGGTTCCCGGAAACTTCGTACGAGTACCCCTCATGTGCGTAATCCTTATTTTCCTTGTACCCATGTGAGGGAGCCCTTTCACGCGCAGAACTGACGTAATACCGACAAGTATCACTACGCGGTGCTGTACAGCGTCGTTGTACAGCACAGCTGTCAACTTTGACAGCGCAATCAGAATAATGATTTTTGCTGCCACACGCACAGCGCAAAGCACAGTATGTGTCCCTCATTGGCGAGAGACGCATGTTGGCTGTCGGCGCTGGCAGTCATCCAGACCTTCAATGTATCCGGCCTTGCATGAAGGGCCGAATACATTGTCGACTCGAGGTTTCCACCATCGAGCCATCAATTTCGTGGCGATGCGGAGGTTTCTTGCTGACCCCATCTTCTCGGACGATCTCTTGCTTCCCCCTCCCAGCCAGGGTTCTGGAGGTGCTGCTGTTATTTTCATTTCTTTCATTCATTCTCGAAGTATCTCTTGCTCCCCCTCTCTCAGCTTCTTGCCGCCATGGACGGGATGCAGGCCGACGACGATGCTCCTCAGGCTGGCTCAGATGAGCCACCAGAACCAGTGAAACCTACGGAGCCTACCCAGCCAGAGAAAGCTTCTGATGCCCGTCGCTCTGGGCTCGATTTTCTTAGATCTAGCGCTGCTCCAGCTACACCTGATCCTCCTGGGTCCATCGTCCATGACTCTGCAGCGAGGGAAACTAGTGCTCCGACCAATTCTCTCCGTCCCAAAGCTTTCACTTTACCCCCAGCTGTTGCTTCTTGCAGTAAAGCCCCCCCACCAGCCGCGCCAAGTCCCACAGCAAGCACGGTGCAGTACGCCGTCGGCTACCTCCTGCCCAAAGAGAGCGCGATCTGGCAAGTGGGCGCAGAGTACCCTGCTCATCACTGGCCGCCGTGTTCCTGCGCCTGACAACCCGGCTGATCTACCACCTTATATCCCCGACAACCCGTAGTCAGATGATATCCCTGTCTGCACGGACACCGGCTCGCCCGCTCTCTCGAAGATGGAGCTGAGAGAGCAGATGTACCTGAAGGCAAGTATTAATTACGAGACAAAGTGGTCGGGTATGTTTTCGTGGCTTGTCTTTGGAAAAAAAAAGGATGGCTTCCCCTATGTTAAGTGCAGCGTCTACATGTCGTACGGGAAGGAGAACACGCGCTACGCCAGGCCAGGTGATGACGGTGGCCGTGACTTGCAGGCGCAGTCGTTCCGGGCTCATGAGCACACGGACACTTACAAGGCGGCGATTGAGCGGCAGATCAAGATTGCGAAGGGCATCACCAACGGACAGCAAGTGATTTCAAACTTCATCAACTCGGACATCGAGGGGAGGCGCGATTCGACTCATGCGGTCGGTTCAGTTTCTGTGCCAGTGTGACACGCCGATCAGCATGTTTCCAAAACTGATGCGGCATCTCGCGGAGCAGGATATGCCTGACATTTCGAGGCAATCTTACGGGGTGTATCTCACTAGGTAAGAACAATTTTCGTGGATTGTTTATTTTCTTATTGTGCGTTTAGTGTTTCCTTTAGTTGTTACTAACATGTTGTCTTACAACCATGTGCAGGTATGGTTTCCAGCAGATGGTTCACAGCATCAGTACCTACCTCACGAGGGTGCAGATGGACCACATCCAAGCTTCCCCATTCTTGGGCCTCAGTTGCGACGAGAGCACCGACCGGACACGAGGGAAACACATGATTGTTTACCTCACCTTTATGAAGAATCGCCGAGTCGTCACTGAGTTATTCACCCTGCTGACAGTTGAGAAATGTGATGCAGCGTCCCTGTTCAAGGTGCTCTTGAACCATCTCCGCTGCTCAGCCGTCGATGTGTCCAAGCTTGTGGGAGTCAGTACGGACGGGGTGTCGGTCATGTTGGGGAAGGACAACGGTTTGGTGGCGCGGATTCGGGAACACGTCCCGCATCTCTTTTCATGTCACTGTATCGCCCACCGGTGAGTTTTTTAGACGTATGGATGAGCAGTACATGACAATTGTTCTAATTAAATGTCTTGTGTTATGTCCCTTGTCTTCTACAGGGAGGCTATGGCTGTGAAGTGTTGGAGTAGGCTAGAGCTCGCTCTGGCATTTATCATTGTGTTCTTTTGTTATTTCGCCATGTTTAGAGCGGGTTCCACTTTCGGTTCAGTTTAGGTCCATTTCTTAGTTTCTAGCACAAAATGAACACACTCTAAGTTCAATTGGGGTTTCCTACATTTGTATCTCAACACCCTAAGTTCAATTGTAACAATTCTCTCGCTACCTTCTCTCTCCCTAGCCATGGCTACCAAATTCTCAGCTTTAGCATGGTATCAGAGTCAAATCTTTGGCGTTTTGTCCCAATCTATATCTCTTAGTACGGTCTAGGCCTTAGGCATCCGACGCGCCACTGTTTACATAGTCGAATTTCGTTTTCCCTACTATTTCGACCCTCAAATTTCCCCCTTTTTTTTCAATCACGGAACCTTCTATCCGTCGCCCGCGTCCTCCCTGCCTAGTCGCGCGCCCTGTCCCGTCATCGCGCCGCCCTCCCCCTGCCCCGCCTCGTCGCGCGCCCTACCCACCACCGCGTCGCGCGCCCTGCCCGTGGTCGACGGGTGCGGCCTCCCCGCTGTCGACGCGCGCGGCCTCCTTGCCGTCGACGCGCGCGGCCTCTCTGCCGTCGACGCACGCGCGCGTTTTGCCCACCGCCCTCCCTCTCCGCGGCCAGCCTTCCCTCCTCGCGGCCGCCCTCCCTTACCTTCTCGTGGGCGTCCTGCTTCACCACCCTGCTGGCGCCTTCCCCTTCCCTCGTGCTGCGCCTTCTTCTGCCGCTTTTGCACCACCTCCTTCTCCCCTCACCCCATCCGCCTCTTCACCCTCCTCCTCCTCTCTCCATTCCTTCCTCCCCTTCGTGCCTCTCCTCCCTTCCTCCACCTCCTTCCCCTCCGCCTCTGCCACCTGGTTGCGTGTTACTGGTTGCCACTTGGTGATCGTGACCCTACTTCCTCCTCACACTCCGGTCCTTCACCCTCCTCCTCCTCTTCTCTCTCCCTCTATTTCCCCCACCTTCTCACCTCTTCCTCCGCCTCTCTTCTCTCCCTATCTGCTGCAGCTGGTAGCTGTCAGTGTTTCGTTGCCAATCTTCTTCCACAACTTTCCTCCTCCTCTTGTTTCTCCCCTCAGCGGCCGCAACAGCCGTATACTCCGACATTATTCCTCCTCCTCTTGTTTCTCCCCTCAGCGATGCAGCAGCAGACTACTCCGACATTATCCCTCGCTTTTACCTCTCTTCCTCTACGCTTCCGCCCTCACCCTCTTTCCACCGTACCTCCTCTCCTGCCCTTGCCTTCTTCACCCTCCACCTCCTCCGCTGCACCTTCCTCCCCTTGCACCACCTCTCCTGCTTGCCACTGAACCCCCCCCCCCCCCCCCCCCCCCCCCCCCCCCCCCCCCCCCCCCCCCCCCCCCCCCCCTCTTCTCAAACCCTCTGCTTGGATCTCGCTGTCCCATCAGCGTCGCCGCCCTTCTACCCAGCACGCTCCTGCCGCTGTCACCTCTGGTATTGGTTCTCTGGCCATTGTTTTCAGTGTGACCATGCCAGCTCAGGATAGCATCCTTGGTGCTTCTCCTCTAATGGACCCTCGTTTTGTCGTTCCACTTTCTCCACCCCTTCAAAGCACGGCCTCTCACTCTCCCAACCCTACGGCTGCCGCTCTCTCACTTCCTCGCACCTTGGATTTTTTTCCTTAACAGTGCTGCTACTGATTCTGTCTTTCGTGATACCAGTATCCTTCGCAATTTTTCTCGTCTCCTCTCTGTTGATGGGGCTGGGAAGACCATGACCTTGGTCTGCACTGGCACTTCCTCTCTTCCCTGTCCTACCTCTCCCTCTGGCGCTGTTACTGGCCTTTATGTTCCCTCTTGCCATCATAACCTCCTCTCCCTCCCTGCCCTCCAACGCCTGGGTGTGCGAGCGCTCTTCCCCGCAGGTGCACTCTATTGTGATCTTCATTACCATGACCGGCACCTCGCTCGTTTCACTCTTTCTCCTACTACTTGCCTCTACACCCTTCGTGTTCCCATCCCCTCATCTGTCCATCACACTTCCTCTTCTTCTGCCCCTCACGTCTCCTCTTGCGACTGTCGCTCTCTCACCCAACCTACCCTTCTTCTCCATCATCGCCTTGGCTACCCCAACTTCCCTCTCCTTCGCAGCATGGTCAATTCGAAGCTGCTTCATGATCTCCCTTCCTCTCTCCTGCCCCTTCCCCCCTCTCCCACTCCTCCATGCACCCCTTGTGTTCAAGCCAAGCACTCCCAATCTCCTCATCCTTCTTCCCCTTCTACCTCCCCAAAACCCCTTGAGCTTGTGCATATGGACCTCTGGGGTCTCTCTCCCGTTGCCTCCCATCAGGGTCATCGTTACTTTCTCCTTCTTGTCGATGACCACTCTCGCTTTGCCACTGTCTATCCCCTCCGTGCCAAATCTGACGCCCCCTCCCTCATCATTCGCTGGGCTGAGCAGGCGCGCCTTCGCTTTGGCCGTCCTGTCGCACGCCTCCACTCAGATGGTGGTGGCGAGTTCTTTAACCTCTCTCTCTCTCTCTCTTCTTACTGCTCCTCTCATGGCATTCGCCAAACCTCCACTCTTCCGCATTCTCCCGAACATAATGGTGTTGCCGAGCGTCATATTCGCACTATCGTGGAGATCACCCGCTGTCTCCTTACTCATGCCTCTGCTCCACACTCTCTTTGGAGCTACGCTCTTGTTCATACCACTCTTCTTTCCAACGTTCGCCCTTCCATTACACCCTTCCAGCTCTGGACTAGCCGCCAGCCCTCCGCCCGCCCTCTTCGGTTGTGGGGCTGTATTGCTCATGTCCTCATCAATCCCGCCGATCGAGCACGTCAGGGTGGGAAGCTCGCTCCCAAGATGCAGCTCTGTGCGTTCATTGGCATCAACGATGACTATCCTGGCTATCTTCTCTATGCTCCCTCCTCTCAGCAGCTCATTCGCAGCCAGGATGTTATCTTTGATGAGACTCGTTCTCCCTCCCACCCCTCCTCCTCCCTCTCTTCATTGGTCTAACTTTGATCCGTTGCCCTCTGTTGCTCCCCCTCCTTCTCCCCTTCCTCCTGCCCCTTCTCCGCCTCCCCTCCCTGCACCCTCCACCCCTCCCTCTGCGGTCATCTCCAGCACCTCTCCTCCTGCCTCTTCCTCTTCTGCTCCCATGCCCTCCCCTTCCCAACATCCTTCTCCTACCCCTTCTTCTGCTCCTGCTCCCTTCTCCGCGTCTCACCCGCTCCATGACCCGTGCAATGTCCAATTTTCAACACTCTGCTCTCTTTACTCGCCTCTCTCCTTCTCACAACGTCGATATTCTCGAGGATCAATTTGAAGAGTTGTTCTCTGTTCATCCCGTTTCACCTCTCCTCTGCGTCACCGTTGGCGACTTTTCCAATTCTCCCACTCTTCTCTCCATTGACACTGCCACTATTCCCACCCCTCAGACTTATTCCGAGGCAGTGTCAGGCTTTCATGCAACTGAGTGGATGGCTGCTATCATTGCCGAGTGTGAGGCATTCACTAGAAATCAATCTTACGTTGACTCGGTCCCCCCCCCTGGCGCCACCGTTGTCAAGGGCAAGTGGGTCTTTTGTGTCAAACAGTTGCCTGGGGAGCTTCCTGTCTTCAAAGTCTGTTATTGCGCCAAAGGCTTCACCCAACATGAAGGCATTGACTACTTTGCCACTTACTCCCCCACTGCCCGTCTCCCCACTCTTCGCCTCCTTCTTGATGTAGGCGCCCGCTGGAACTGGGAGATTCACTCTATGGATGTCTCCAATGCATTTCTCTGGGGCGAGCTTCATGAACGCATTTTTCTTGAGCGCCCCACTGGCTTTCCTTGCCCGTTCCCTCCAGGCACTGTCTGGGAGCTGAAGCGCCCAGTGTATGGTCGCACTTTCCCCCACAGGCTTTACATTCTTGCCTACGTCGATGACTTGGTGCTCCTTGCTAAAGATTCTGCCGACCTTGCCGCTGTCAAGAAGGCCCTCCAGGCGCGTCTCCTGTGCAAGGATCTTGGCGAGATTCGTCATTACCATGGCATGGAGATTCGTCGTGATCGTGTTGCGCGCACCATTTCTCTCTCTCAATCCTTCTACATCCAGTCCATTCTTGAGCGCTTTGAAATGTCGCAGGCCAAGCCAGTCTCCACACCTCTTCCCGCTAACCATCAGCTTACTGCCCCTGCCATTCCCGCTCCCTCCTCTGAATTGCGCCCCTATCCTGAATATGTTGGGTCACTCACGTACGCTATGATGTGCACTCGCCCCAATCTTGCTTACCCCCTCAGTGTCCTCTCTCGTTTTGTTGACCTTGGTTGCCACACTGACGTGCACTGGGCGGCTGCCAAGTGCGTTCTTTCTCTATCTCCGCTCTACCTCTGATCTTACACTAACTCTTGGTGGCTCTTCTCCCCCCGTTCTTTCCGGTTATAGTGATTCCTCCGATGCTGATTCTTGCCCTGATCGCTGCTCCTCTCAGGGCTATGGTTTTACTCTTGGCAGTGGTCTCATCAGCTGGCGCTCCACTCGCTCATCCTTTGTCTGCCTTTCCACCTGCGGGGCTGAGTTGTACGCGGGCACATTGGCAGCTCAGGAGGCTCGCTGGCTCTCGTTTCTACTTGCTGAGCTTGGTCACTCTCAGCCCTCTGTGACGCTCTCCTGTGACAGTGCGAGCATGATTCACCTTGCTGAAAATCCTATCTATCATGCTCGCAGCAAACACATCGAGGTCCGCTACTTCTTTGTGCGCGAGCTGGTGTAGTCTGGCTTCCTCTGCCTTCGCAAGGTGGCCGCTACTGCCAAACTTGCTGACATTTTCACCAAGGCTCTCCTTCGTGCGCCACATCGTTTCTACGTGCGCGAGCTTGGGCTCACTCGTCTCGCCACTTCTGGGGGTGTTCCCCTTCGCTAAGTGTTCTGTTCCAGAGCTTCACCTAGCTTGGGGGTGTGTTGGAGTAGGCTAGAGATCGCTCTGGCATTTATCATTGTGTTCTTTTGTTATTCCACCATGTTTAGAGCGAGTTCCACTTTCGGTTCAGTTTAGGTTCATTTAGTTCAATTAAGGTTTCCTACATTTGTATCTCGACACTTTTTCCTAGTAACAATTCTCTCGCTACCTTCTCTCTCCCTAGCCATGGCTACCATGTTTTCAGCTTTAACATGAAGGACGTTGCGGCGTCAAACCCGGACCTGGACATGGTGGACAAGGTGTTGCGCAAAGTGGCGGCATAGCTCAGGAAGTCGTGCGTCTGGAGTCAACGATTCAAGTACCTGCAGCGAGTCATCTACAACACCAACCTTGAAGTTCAGAGGATCCACACTGTTCACTGGCTGTCACGAGGTGACGCACAGCGTCGGCTGTGCAAGGTCAGAGGCACGTGCATCGTTCTACTCTGGGAGAACAGCCACAAGGCCTACAAAATTGTGACAAGCTACAAGTTCCTGTTCTGCCTGTTTTTCCTCGCCAACATCCTCGCAGACATGAACGACCTCAACCGCTGTTTCCAGAATTGTGATGTAAGCATTTATTTGTCATGAATTGCCCTCTTTTTTTGCGAGGTTTGTTTTAATGTTGGTCACTGACTAACATGTGCTATATGGACGTTCTGTGATAGCTGGATATGACGGAGATTTCCAAGACCATCGAGGGCACAACGACGGATCTGATGCAGCGGTACTTGGAGAACGGTTTGCAGTTTGGTGGCGAGAGCAAGTGCTGGCTGGTCGGCTTTCTGCAGCTGCACAGGCATGGCGGAGGCAAGAAGGTGCGGGTGCGCGGCGTGGATGGAGAGGGACGACCAATCAACCACATGTACACCATACACGAAAGGCCGCTCCCGGGGCACAAGTACGGAAGCACCTACGCCGAGTGCGTGAAGCTGTGCCGCAGGTTCGCCCGCGATTGCGTCGACAACCTCAACGAACGACTGGATGACATGCAAATGATGGGGCCGACAAAGCTTTTCCGGGCGGGGAAGTGGCCGAAGATCAAGGCTCAACGGGAGCGGAAGTGCCGTGAGTGGCTTCACGGATGCAGCAAGTTTTTTTGCAACAAGCTACCGGGATTCGATCTCAAGGCCGCAGAGAGGGAGCTTCCGACATTTTGTGTAATAATGGAGACGCACCATGAGCTGGAGAGCTTCGCGTAGTGGCTAACCAATATTCTCGGGAGCGGGGACTAGAAGAGGTAAGGCACTGCATGGGGCAGCGCGGAAATGCTATGATAGTTTTTCTTAGTGTATCTTGACGTTCTAACGGAGCTGCGTGGATGTACCTGGCAGGAGATGGCCCAACCTCATCCTTCTGTGGCAGGCAATTATGGTGCTCCCCCTGTCAACCGTGGAGTGCGAGAGATGTTTCTCCAAACAAAACGTTATCAAGTCTTGGGAACGAGGCGCGCTCTGCAACGCGCTGCTGCGCTAGCTGGTGCAGATTTCGCTCCAGAAGTATGACATCGACTGGCCGGAAGCACTGAATGTCTGGAAGTCCATGAGGAGGAGGCGCCCTGCGAAGAGCCGCGAAGCTGGCTGTGGCAGAGTGTGACAGGAAGGGGAAAGCCAAGGAGGCTGAAGACGAGGCAGGCACTGCCAGGCAGAACGAGGAGGAGGAGGGGGAGGAGGAGGAGGAGGAGGAGGAGGAGGAGGAGGAGGAGGAGGAGGAGGAGGAGGAAGAGGAGGAGGAGGAGGAGGAGGAGGAGGAGGAGGAGGAGGAGGAGGAGGAGGAGGAGGAGGATGTGGAACAGGACCTGGGCGACGATCAGGAGATCGTCGCGGAGGAGGAGGAGGAGGAGGAGGAGGAGGACAACCCCTTCCTTTTGGACGATGAGGATGTGGAGGAGATGTTCCACATTGACAAGCCCGTGTACTAGATAGTGTGGATAAGCACATGCATGTTGTAGACGGTATACCGCTGTGAAAAGCATAGTGCAAAATTTAACGCAACACTGATTTCTTGTTGTAAACCCTGAAACATCAGAGTGAGATACCATATTGTTGGACAGCGAGCAATCAGACTAGCAAACCTGTGGAAAATATTCACTCAGAGTACTAGGGGATATTTTTCTTAGGATTCAGAGGGCCTAAATTGAAACGTCTGTCAAAATGTTATAATGCTTATATTGTGTAGGCTGTAGTAGGGTAGCCAATAAGGGGTACAACCCAATTAGGGTTAGTAGCTGTACCAACTTAATGTTCAATGCATTCATTCTCGTTGAGTATTCTGACATGGTTTCAGAGCAGGTCATGTTCCACGACCATTTTTTTTTAGGGCCCACCACATAGCGCTGCCCCACTAGTCGCGCTACCCTGCCCCGCCCTGCCCTGTCTGTCGCGCCGCCCTGCTGGCCGCGCGTCACCCTGCCTTGCCTGTCGCGCCGCCTTGCTAGTCGTGCGCCGCCCTCCCCTGCCTGTCGCATCGCCTTGCTGGCCGCCGCATCGCCCTGCTGGCCGCCGCGTCGCTTTGCTCTGCCCGCGTGCCGCCCTGCTGGCCGCCGCGCCGCCCTGCTCTACCTACGCGTCGCCCTGCCCTGCCCGCGCACCGCACTGCTGGCAGCCGCGCCGCCCTGCCTTGCCTGCGCATCGCCCTACTGCTGCCCGCACTGGTGCGCGCCACCCTGCTGCCCGCGCCGCCCTGCTGGCAGCCGCCCGCCCTGCCCTGCCCGCGCGCCGCCCTGCTGGCCGCCGCCGTGCCCTGCCATTGCACTGCCCTGCACTGGCCGCGCGCCGCTCTTCCCTAGCCGTGCGCCGCCTCGCCCTGCCCTACGCACTTCCCTAGTGCTCGCGCGCCACCCTGCCTGCGTGCTGCCTTGCTGGTCGCGCGCCACCCTGCTCTGCCCGCTATGGCTTCTCTCAGTGTTCTCACCTTCGATCATGAGGGCCGTCCGATCCAGTTCGATACGTGGCTCGACGACTTACAGCTGTACCTACTGAGCGATTCTAGAGACAGCGTTTCGTTGTTTGACCACACGTCTGGAGCCTCTCTCGCCCCTCCCGCCACAGCTGACAGTGCGACTCGCTCACAGTGGCTTGCCCGTGACGCTGCTGCTCACTTAGCCATTCGCAACCACCTGCCATTAGCCGAACGCACTCACTTTGGCCAGCACAAGACTGCTAAAGCCCTGTACGACGCTGTAGTCGCTCGTTACTCTTCCCATGCCACTGTTGCTCTCGGCCGCCTTATACTGCCCTACCTTTTTCCCGAGCTGTCAGCCTTTGCCACAGTCGAGGATCTCATTACCCACCTTCGCACTAGCGACACTCGCTACCACGCTGCCATCCCAGCCGAGTTCCTAGACAAGAACCCACCCCCGATGTACATCACTCTCTACTTCATAGTCACCCGCCTCCCTGACTCTCTTTGCGCAGTCAGGGACTACTTTTTCGCACTTGACCCCACAGACCTCACTGTTGACCTGCTCGAGAAGCACCTCCTTGCAGCTGAGACTAGCGTAGTCGCTGTAGGTGCTGCTCGTTGCACTCCTCACACACCCTTCTTTGAGGGGTGTTCCCCCTCCCCCGTTGCCCCCTCCTACGCTTCTGCTGCTGCTATTGACATCCTTGGTACTGAGGATGTCGGGGCTGCTTCTGCTCTTAGTGGGAAGTGTCGCAGCGGCAAGGGCAAGGGTGGCAAGAGTGGTGGCGGTGGTAGCGGGGGTGGTGGTGATGGAGGCGGTGGAGGCGGTGGAGGTGGCGGAGGTGGTGGCAGCGGTGGGAGTGGTGGCGAGAGTGGGGTCTTCGGTGGCGGCGGTGGTGGCAGCGGTGGGAGTGGGGATGGCGGTGGTGGCGGCAGTAGTGGTGGCGGTCGGGGTGGAGCTGTTCAGAGGGGAGGTTCTGGCAATGGCCAGAGGCAGCAGCAGCAGCGTTGGAGCGAGACCCCTACGCCCCAGTAGCTTCGTGAGTGGTTTGCTCAGCGTGGGGCGTCTGGGGGTAGTGTTCGCTGCCCGTATGTCATTCGCACAGGTGACCGCGTTGGTCAGGCATGCAGGAAGTTTAACACACAGTGTCACAGGATCGAATTTCCACTCAAGAATGTTGCACTAAAGGTGAGTACAAGGCGTATTTGTACTCAGAAATACATAGAAACAACAGATAATCCGAACCTTCGGGAACGCGCTCTTCTAGAATAGATAATCACAAGTGCGCATAAGCACGCAAGCCCATTGGCACTTCGGATTATGGCGAGATTACGCCTTGTACACCACTGTCGGTGCTGTCGGTGCCGTATAATGTAAATGTCGGTGCCGAAAATACCAAATAAGTGAAATAATCGGAAAGCTCTAGAAAATAGAATAGTAGTCCGATTTAGGTGAAATAAAGCGCAAATGAAAGAGGAAAATAAGGATAATAAGATGGAGTAAAAATATGGAAATGAGAAATATGTCGAACGTCGGCGTACTCTCACACTTCCCCCCCTCAAAGCTGGGTGGTAGATGTAACACCCTGCTTGACAAGATAGTCGCGGAGAGAACGTCGGGCGTTACTCATGTCTTCTTCAGAGACCCAGCTGTCCTCAGAAGGATCATAGCCTTTCCAGCGTACGAAAAACTCCAGGGCGCCATGCCGACGACGACGATGTGCAAGCACAGATTCAACCTCGTACTCAAGTTCATCATTCACGAGGACTGGAGGCGGCGGCGGAGGTTGGCGTCCCGTGTACAGCTTAGTTGGATCTTGATAGGGTTTAAGAAGCTGCACGTGAAAGGCGTTATGAATCTTCCAAGAAGCTGGTAGGCGCAAGCGGAATGTGACTGGAGTGACCTGCTCTTCTACGAGGAAAGGTCCGCAGAAGCGAGGTCGTAACTTGGATGGAAGGTGATCGAGGTTGAGGTTGCATGTGTCAAGAAGCACATGGTCACCAACCGCAATGGTATGACCACGTCGATGGCGATCGGCCAAGCGTTTCTGTGAAGACTGTTTGTCCTGTAGACGCTTGTGTGTCCGATCCCAAAGCTGCTGCATTGTGGTAACGAAGTCGTGCGCGGGTTGGACAGTTGCAGGTACTGTCGGCTGTTGTGGATTTAGTGGATGTCGTCCGTAACAGAGGAAAAATGGGGTCTCTCCTGTTGCGGCATGCTTCGCATTATTGTAGGCGAACTCCAACACCGGCAAGTGCAAGTCCTACTTGTTAATGTCGTCCTTGCACGCTGCGCGCAAGAGTTGTTCCAAAATTTGGTTCAAGCGCTCTGTCTGCCCATCGGTCTGGGGATGATATGCAGATGACATTGCTAGGCGTGTCCCCATGAGCGACATGAGCTCTTTCCAGAACTTGCTAGTAAACTTGGGGTCCCTGTCGGATATGAGGGTTGTTGGGATCCCGTGTTGTGAGATGATGTGTTTGAGGAATAGCTGTGTCGTTTCCTCCGTGCGTGCGGTTGTATGTGTCGGAATGAAGTGTCCCATCTTTGAGAATTTGTCGATGACGACCAGGATGGCGTCATGCCCCGCGTTGGTAGGTGGTAAACCGGTGATGAAATCCAAGCTGACCACTTGCCAAGGCTTTTCCGGGACGGGTAAAGGCTGAAGAAGTCCTGCTTTCTTCTGCTTACTGCTTTTCATCCGCTGGCACGTGTCGCACGAAGTGACAAACTTTTGCACGTCGTTTGCCATGTGAGGCCAGTAGTAGAATTTCGCAATCCCGGCAAGAGTCTTGTTACTCCCGAAGTGTCCAGCGTAGAGCACGTCATGGAATTCTTCGAGAAGCAACTGCCGAAGAGGCGGGTAGTTGGGTACCCATATCTTTGTTGATCCTTTGCGTAGTGCGACGTCGTGGTCCCACTGCAATAATTTCTGTTTCTCTGCTAAGGGAATCTCGGGGTCGATGGTATACCCGTACGTGAAGAGTCCCTTGAGTAGCGGATTCATCCCCTCAGTCTGTATGGCGGCAACGTGTCCAGGCCGGCTCAGTGCGTCTGCCTTATTCTTGTGTCCCGGCTTACACGATGTCGTAGTCGAAGTGCGTCTCGAGGAAGTCAATCCACCTGACTTGTCGTCTGGAGAGGGTCGGCTGCGTCTTTAGGTACTTCAGGCTGCAATGGTCAGTGTAGACCATGGTCTTTCTCCCTTCGAGGTAGCATCGCCATGTCTTGAATGCGGTGATGATCACTAAGGCCTCTTTGTCGTGAATCGGGTAGTTGAGTTCTGCCCCGTGCAATTTCTTGCTGAGGTAAGCGATTGGTTGTAGTCCTTTCCCTTGGTCTTGCATCAAGACTGCTCCAACTGCTTGGTCGCTAGCGTCAGCTTCGATGACGTAGTCTTTTTCTGGATCTGGCAGGATCAGGACGAGTGCGGACGTGAGTGCGGTCTTCAACTGCTCCATGGCTTGCTGGTGCACATCCTCCCACTTGAACGGTGTATTCTTCTTCAGTAGATTGGTGAGAGGTGTTGCAATCTTCGCATACTGTGGCACGAACCGATTATAGTAGTTCGCAAAGCCAAGGAATTGCTGAAGTTCCTTCACGTTCTCCGGTGTCTTCCACGTACGTACGGCTTCGATCTTCTTTGGGTCGACATGGACTCCTTGAGCGCTCACCATGTGTTCAAGGAACTGAACTTTCTTCAAGGCAAACTCACTCTTCGATAGCTTGACGTAGAACTTCTCCCGTCGAAGTATCTCGAAGACACGTCGTAGGTGTTCGATGTGCTGCTTCATGTCCCTCGAGTAGATCAGGATGTCGTCCAGGTACACCACCACGCATTCGTCGAGTAGAGGCCTAAGAATATGGTTCATTTCGGCCTGGAATGTAGCGGGTGCGTTGGTGAGTCCGAACGGCATGATGGGGTACTCGTAGGATCCGTATCGTGTTCGAAACGCTGTTTTATGGATGGAGTTATCCGCCATCAGGATCTGCCAATATCCCGATCTCAAATCGAGTTTTGAGAATACTGTGGCTCCACGAAGCTGGTCAAGTAGATCGTCGATCCGTGGAATCGGATACTTGTTCTTGATCGTCTGCTTGTTGAGGGCTCGGTAGTCGATGCACATGCGTAAGCTTCCGTCAGGTTTTGGTGTGAAAAGCACTGGTGCACCGTATGGTGATGTTGATGGTCGAATGAGTCCTTTGTCTAGAAGGTACTCGATCTGCTTCTTCATGTCGGCCAACTCGGTAGGGCTGAGTCGATATGGTGCTCGGAAGGTCGGTTTTGAACCAGGTTCTTCGATGATCTCGTGCTGGTGGGTTCGGTATGGCGGCAAATGGTCGGGAAGGTCGTCAGGGAGAATGTCTTCGAACTCTTCTAGAAGTTTCTGGATTGCTGGTGGAAGCTCGGGCGTTTTTCTCTCTCCTTCGTCCTCGTTGGTAACCAGTGCAACAAACCCTGCCATGGTTCGCTTCACGTCCTTCTCGAAGCATGCGAGAGTCTCCTCCGGAATATCTCCCGTGTTGCTCCAATTCGGAAGAGGAACTCTTCTGTCTTGATTGTAAATACTCGCCGTGCGGGTGACCCAGTTGAACTTCTTCAGAAAATCTCTCCCAAGAATCAAGTCTAGCCCTTTGATGTTGGTGACGAGTAGGGTCGGTTTCCAGCGAAGAGCACCCATCTGCAGGTGTAACGCTGCTTTGCCGTAGACTTGTAATTTGCTTCCGTCAACCATCGTAGCTGTGAAGTTTGAAGGCGTGTACTTCTCATTGATGCGTTCGCGGGTTGCTTTGTCGCATACTGAATGGGATGCTCCGCTGTCCACGAGTGCTTGGAGGCGTCGTCCATTGCAGATCACCTCGAGTAAAAGTGGTTGGCGTTGCTCGTTGTACCCGTTGATCGTCTCGTTGATTGGATCATAGGGCATTTCCCATAGCTCTGTGTTTTCTCCTGGGGTGGCAGATGGCCGGTCCTGCCGTTCCCTATTGCCATGATTTTTTGTTGTCGTCGACGACGTGGTTCTCGAGCTCGTAGTAGAATTCATAGATGGGGTAGATATCGTAGATGTTTCAGATGTTGCAGATGCATCTGTAGAGGAGGTTTGAGGTCGTCGCAGCTTCATGTTGACCTCCAGCTCCCTCTTGAGCTGCTTCAGCGCCACCGACTTCTTCCGTGGGGACCGGTTGGTCGACGTGGGCTGGTTTTTCAGAGAGAGGACGATTTCGTCGTTGGAAGGTCGATCTTCCACGCTCCGTTGTTGGTTCCCCATGCGCAGCTGCTGTAGTTGTCGTACCGGTACATTCTTTTTCTTCTGGAGCCTCTCTCGTGATTTCACAAAGGCCGTAGACCCAAGGGAATTTTTTCCAAGTAAAGCATCCTTGTATGATATTTTGAAGGGGTGCTTACTTTTTACAGGGGCTTTTTGGAGTTGTCCGGGTCCAGCAGGGTCTTGTGTCGCGGAGATTTTATTTCCCTCGGCGATTTTCCCTGGTAGAGTCCGTTCGTGGTTTGAAAAATTCACTCCACGATCCTCCAATATTCGCATTAAATCTGCTCCACTGCTGCGGTCCCTAAGCGCTGAACGTGCAGTTTTCATTTCGTCACAATTTTATGAGTCGATGTCCGGGCTTGCCGCAGAAAGAAAACTTAGATTTGTTCTTCTTTGGTATTGCCTTCGCGTCGATTCGATCGAGTTCCATCGGGTCGGCGTATGTGGGGTTAGCCAAGCGTCCTCCATGTCGAACATTAATCCCGTAGCCTGTTTAGGCTGTAGTGGGGTAGACACTATGGGGTACAGTCTCTTAGGGTTTCATATTTGTACCCGACTCACTTTCTAGTCAATCATTCATTCCTCAATTATTTCACAAGGTATAGAGCGGGTTCCCTACTGGGACCGTTCCTCCCTAAGGGCCCACCGTAAAAGTCTTTTTTTTACCTACCTGCCCGAAGCGCGTTTTTCGCTCTGCCCTACCCTTCCTTTTCGCGGCCCCCTAGTGGCCTTTTCTGCCCTACGCGGCTCCTTTGCGGCCCGTTGCGGCCCCCTTTGCGGCCCCGTCAGGCCCCGTTTGCGGCCCCGTCAGGCCCCGTCAGGCCCCGTCAGGCCCCCCCCCTTTGCGGCCCCCGTTGCGGTGCGACCCCGGCCCTGCCCCAGTCGCCCATTGCGACCTTGTCGCGGCCCGGCCCCAACCCTGCCCCGGCCCCGTCGCGGCCCCGTCCCAGACCTGCCCCGGCCCCGACCCTGTCCCGGCCCTACCCCGGCACTCCCCCGGCCCCGTCGCGGCCCCGTCCCGGACCTGCCCTGGCCCCGACCCTGTCCCGGACCTGCCCCGGCCCCGTCGCGGCCCTGTCCCGGACCTGCCCCGGCCCCGACCTTGCCCCGGCCCCGACCTTGTCCCGGCCCCGGCCCCGACCCTGCCCTGGCCCCGTTGCGGCCCCGTCCCGGACCTGCCCCGGCCCCGACCCTGTCCCGGCCCTGTCCCGGACCTGCCCCGGCCCTTCCCCGACCCTGTCGCGGCTCTGTCCCAGACCCGCCGCGGCCTCGCCCAGGCTCTGTCCCGGCCCAACTCCGACCCTGCCCCGGCCCTGTCCTGGACCTGTCGCAGCTCAGCCCCGGCCCTCCCTCGGCCCTGCCCCGGCCTCGCCCCTAGTAAGAGCATAGCCGGGCCGAGCCGCGCTGCCGAGCCGCGCCGCTCTGCCGAGCCGCCCTGCCGAGCCGCGCCGCCCTGCCTAGCCGCGTCGCTTAGCCTTGTTGCACTGCTACTGCTGCCAGTCTGCTGCTGCTCCTGTCATGGCTAGTCCCAGTGTTCTTACCTTTGATGCTGAGGGTCGAGCGGTTGACTTCGATGTCTGGCTAGATGATCTGCAGCTTTTCCTACAGTGCGATAGCAAGGATGGTCTCTCACTGTTCGATCTCACGTCTAGCGCCTCTACTGCCCCTGCTGCTGATGTTGGTAGCGCTGTTCGCTCGCAGTGGCTCACGCGCGATGCTGCTGCCCACCTTGCTGTGCGTAGTCACCTACCGTCTACTGAGCGCGCGCACTTTAGTCAGTACAAGAGTGCTAAGACTCTGTACGACGCTGTTGTTGCACGCTACTCTTCCCCTGCCACTGCTGCACTTAGTCGCCTCATGCTACCGTACCTGTTCCCTGACCTCGCTGCTTTTGCCACAGTCACTGACCTCATTACGCACCTCCGCACTAGTGACACCCGCTACCGCGCTGCGCTTCCTGCTGAGTTCTGCGCCAAAAACCCCCTCCCATGTACATCACCCCTCTACTACCTAGTCACCCGACTCCCTGACACCCTTCGCTCGGTGAGGGACCACTTCCTCTCTCTTTGCCCTACCACACTCACCGTTGACCTCCTCGAGGAGCGTCTCCTTGCAGCAGAGACTAGTATTACCGCTGTAGGAGCCTCTCGTGGTGACCCCCGTACCCCTTTCTTTGAGGGGTGCTCCCCCGTTCCTCTTTTGCCCTCCGTTGCCTCTGCTGCTGCTGTCGACCTTGTTGGCACCGAGTCGGTCAGCGCTGCGTCTGCTCCTAGTGAGAGGCGCCGCAACGGCAAAGGCAAGCGGGGCAAGGGCGCTGGAGGAGGTGGCGGGGGAGGAGGTAGTGGCGGTGGAGGTGGAGGCGGGGGTGGGGGTGGGGGCGGAGGCAGAGGTGGGGGCGTCGGTGGCAGCAGTGGAGGTGGAGGCAGCGGTGGCGGTGGCGGTTGGGGTGGAGGCGGCGGAGGCGGCGGAGGTGGAGCTGGTCGAGGCGGAGCTGTGCAGCGGGGACCCCAGCACCAGTCGCGCTCTCGTGAGACCCTGTCGCCACAGCAGCTTCGTGAGTGGTACGCAGGGCGCCAGGGGTCTGGGGGTGCTGGTCCCTGTACCTACGTCCTGCGCACCGGCGACCGCACTGGAGAGTAGTGTGGCAGCCTGCACGCCACTCAGCGCTGCTTCGGTCGCTTGACTGATGCCTGGCGTTCCCAGTTCCCTGACGCCACTGAGATCCCTCGCTGGGGTGATCTACTCAAGTCGGGTGTAGCTATCTTTGATCTTGACTTTGATGCTATTCTTGCTGCCATGTATGCTGTGTCTATTAGTGCTGAGGGTGACTGCTACGTGTGTGTTCCGCCTGACCCGGGCATTGAGGCTGCTGCTCTAGGTGCTAGTGAGTCTGCTGCTCCAGGTGCTCGTGAGTCTGCTGCTCCAGGTTCTAGTGCGTCTGCTCTCTCAGGTACTGCGTCGGCTCAGGTTTTGCACACCTTCACCCTCGACTCGGGTGCTTCCCGTTCCTTCTTTCGAGACCGCACCACCCTTACGCCGCTCAGTCGGCCGGTTGCGGTCTCCTTGGCAGACCCCTCTGGGGGTCCTGTCCTTGCTCGCTACTCCACTGTCCTCCCGTGTCCGACGGCCCCGTCAGGCTCCCTGTCCGGTCTCTACCTCCCCTCGTTCTCTACGAACTTGGTGAGTGGTGCTGACCTTCAGGATGGCGGGGTTGACCAGTTCACTCCTGCTAGTCAGCGAGTGACCCACTGCACGTGTGCTCGGACGGGCCGCCACTTGGCCACGTTTACCCGCCGACCGGGGTCCAGTCTGTACACACTGACCACAGAGTCTCCACCGGTTGCTGCGTCTGGTCAGGTAGCTGCGTCGAGTCAGGTGTTTGCTGCAGCGTCTCGGTCAGGTCCTGAGTCTGCCCCCTGCTCGTGTCGCCTCCTGTCCCACCAGACCCTCCTCTGGCACCACCGCCTTGGTCACCCCTCCTTGCCTCGCCTCCGAGGCATGGCCTCCCGTGTCCTTGTCTCTAGTCTCCCCCGGTCTCTCCCTCCCCTTCCCCCGGGGCCTGCCCCTACCTGCGTTCCCTGCGTCGAGGGGCGGCAGCGCGCCGCTCCTCACTCCTCCGAGTTTCCCCGGACAGAGGCTCCACTGCAGACTCTTCACATGGACGTGTGGGGCCCAGCCCGCGTCCGTGGACAGGGTCACGAGCGTTACTTCCTGCTGGTGGTTGACGACTTCTCGCGTTACACCTCAGTCTTCCCCTTGCGCCGCAAGGATGAGCTCACTGAGGTGTTGATCGACTGGATCCGCGTTGCTCATCTCCAGCTCAGAGAGCGTTTCGGCTCGGACTTTCCTGTTCTGCGTCTGCACTCCGACAGAGGTGGAGAGTTTTCCTCCGACCTTCTGCGAGCCTTCTGTTGTGCGGAGGGCATCCTCCAGACGTTCACGCTTCCGGCCTCTCCACAGCAAAATGGGATTGCTGAGCGCCGCATTGGCATGGTCATGGACGTCGCTCGTACGTCCATGATCCATGCGGCTGCTCCCCATTTTCTGTGGCCGTTCGCGGTTTAGTACGCGGCGCATCAGATCAACCTTCAGCCCCGGGTCTCCATTCCGGAGACCTCCCCTACTCTGCGGTGGACGGGGAAGGTTGGCGATGCGTCTGCGTTCCGTGTCTGGGGATCTCGAGCTTTCGTCCGTGACTTGTCTGCGGACAAGCTGTCCTCCCGTGCTGTTCCTTGCGTCTTCCTCGACTTCCCCCCTGACGCGCCTGGTTGGCAGTTTTACCACCCCACCTCGCGTCGTGTTCTGTCCTCCCAGGACGTCACGTTTGACGAGTCGATTCCGTACTACCGTCTCTTCCCCTACCGCGCTGCCCCCCTCCCCCCCCCGCCGCTCTTCCTCACGCCCATTCCCCCCCCGGTAGACCCCCTCCCCCCTCAGGGTCCTGCCCCCTCAGGTGTGTCCCAGGTAGATGCAGTCGAGCCTGTCGAGGTAGCTGTTGACTATGGTACTTCTGGGGGTGCTGAGCCTGAGTGTGCGGGGTCTGGGGGTGCTGAGCCTGAGCGTGCGGAGCCTGGGGGTGCTGGGTCTGGGGGTGCTGAGCCTGAGCGTGCGGAGCCTTTGGGTGCTGGATCTGGGGGTGCTGAGCCTGGGGTTGCTGAGAGTGGGGGTGCAGAGGGGGGGTCCAGGTGGAGGTCCTTCGGGTGCTTTGTCCCGGCGGGAGCTACCCTCTCCACAGGAGCTGCGCGAGTGGTTTGCTCGGCGCTGGAGCCGTGCTGCTGGAGCTGGTGGTGCTGCCGGTGCTGGAGGTTCTACTGCTGCCGGGGGTGCTGGAGCCACGGGTCCCGGAGGTGCTCGTACTGGAGGTACTGGAGCTGCTGGGTGTGGTGGTGCTACTGGTGCTGGAGCTACTGGTGGAGCTGGAGTTGGCACTACTGGAGCTGCTGGGGGTGCTCCTGGTGCTGGTGGTGCTGCTGGAGTTGGAGCTGACGCTGGGGGTGCTGGTGCTGTCCCTGCTGGTTCTGGAGGCGCTGCGCGGCCACGGCCATACTTCGTTCCGCTCCTTGAGCAGGTTCTTGGTCTTCCGCCTTCTCCTGCTCCTGCTCCTTCCTTAGAGTGTCCACCGTCTGTCCGGTCCGAGTCACTGTTACAGCTGGCCTCCCCTCTTCCTGCTCCTTCTCCCTACGCTGGTCCTACTGGAGGTCTTGCTGAGCGTCGTGAGCCTGAGTCGCGTCCTGCGTCGCCTGTTCGTCCTGCTCGCACTAGTCGTCGTGTTCCACGTCAGCGTCCTCCTGCGGTCCCGGGCACGCATCAGATGGCACTGCGTCCTTCCACTGCGTCACAGCGTGTCCCTTTGCCGTCTCCTCCAGAGTCCTCTCTTCCTGCTCTTCCTGACCCGGAGTCTGACTCCCTTCGTGCTGCCAGTCCTACTGTCACGCGTTTCCTAGCCACTGTTGTCACTGACCCTTCCTTTGAGTCCACTGCTGCGTCTGCCTTAGTTGCCGAGCTTGTCGACTTCGCTGCTCACTGTCGTTTAGACTACACTGCTAGTCTTGTTGCTGAGTCTGCGTCTGTCTGTCCTCCGTCCGTCGGGGGTGAGTGTGCTCTTAGCACGGACGTCCTTGAGGACAGACAGGAGGAGTTCCAGTGTTTTGCTGCTGCTTTACCTCATCTCGTGTCCACACTGCTTGCCCCTGAGGGAGACCCGGATGCACCAGACATCCCGACCCCGCGCTCTTACGCAGAGGCGATAGAGGGTCCTTACTCCTCTCAGTGGCAGGCAGCCATGGATGCAGAGATGGCTTCCTGGAAGTCCACAGGCACCTACGTCGACGAGGTTCCCCCACCTGGGGCGAACATCGTCAGTGGCATGTGGATTTTCAGGGTGAAGCGGCCGCCGGGTTCTCCGCCTGTCTTCAAGGCGCGTTACGTGGCTCGAGGCTTCAGTCAGCGGCAGGGAGTTGACTACTTTCAGACCTTCTCCCCGACCCCGAAGATGACCACTCTTCGGGTTCTGCTGCACGTCGCTGCTCAGCGTGACTACGAGCTTCACTCCCTTGACTTCAGCACTGCTTTCCTACAGGGCAGCCTGCACGAGGAGATCTGGCTGCGCCGCCCACCTAGCTTCACTGGGTCGTTTCCTCCTGATACCCAGTGGAGCCTCCGGCGGCCAGTCTACGGTCTCCGCCAGGCGCCCCGTGAGTGGCACGACACACTGAGGACTACGCTTGCGGCTCTTGGGTTTGCTCCTTCCACTGCTGACCCATCGCTCTTTCTTCGCACCGACACTTTGCTGCCGCCGTTCTACATCCTCGTGTACGTCGACGACTTGGTGTTTGCTACGGCTGACACTGCTTGACTCGCCCATGTGAAGTCCGAGCTGCAGAAGAGACACACGTGCACAGACCTGGGTGAACTGCGCAGCTATCTTGGCTTGCAGATCACTCGGGGCAGAGCACGGCGCACCATTACCCTGACTCAGTCACACATGGTGCAGCAGGTCCTTCAGCGCTTCGACTTCACGTACTCTTCGCCTCAGGCCACTCCTCTGTCTACTCGCCACTCGCTCTCAGCTCTGCCTTCGGATGAGTCCGTAGAGCCGAGTGGCCCGTACCCAGAGCTTGTTGGCTGCCTCATGTACCTGATGACCTGCACTCGACCTGACCTGGCATACCCTCTTAGCATCTTGGCACGCTATGTTGTTCCTGGGAGACACCAACCAGAGCACATGGCTGCAGCGAAGAGGGTGTTGCGCTACTTGTGCAGTACGTCGGGCATGGGGCTAGTGCTTGGAGGGCGGAGTCCAGTGGTCCTCACTGGTCACGCAGACGCGTCTTGGGTTGACGACCTGGCTACGCAGCGGTCGTCACAGGGTTACACCTTCAGCCTTGGTTCCGGCTCTGTTTCGTGGCGGTCTACTCGCTCGTCTTCTGTTCTCAGCTCCAGCTGTGAGGCTGAGATCTACGCAGGGGCCATGGCTGCACAGGAGTTACGCTGGCTCACCTACCTGCTGACTGACCTCGGTGAGCCGCCTCGTTCTCCTCCGGTTCTGTACGTAGACAACAAGGCCATGCTGGCCTTGTGACGGGAGCACGGACTGGAGCACAGAACGAAGCACATTGCTCTTCGCTACTTCCTTGCTCGTGAGCTGTAGCAGCGTGGTCAGCTGCGTCTTGCTTACGTGGCCTCCCAGGCCAACACTGCTGATATCTTCACCAAGGCACTTCAGCCTTGTGATCATCAGCGCTTCTGTACTATGCTAGGTCTTGTGCCTACTTTGCCTCACTTGCTTACCTCTTGACTTTACCTGTACTGTGATCTATATATACCTGCACTTGCTTGTTTACCTTTTATATATAATCCTGCATGTGAACTGGCCTTGTGGCCTTTGAACATGTGCTCGGAATGTGTGGTGACGTTGTGATCCACCCTGAGCTTGCTTTGTTTTGCTTTGCTTGACTGGTCTTGTGACCCCTTGTTCTCCCCCACTTTGCCTATGGGGGTGTGTCGAACATTAATCCCGTAGCCTGTTTAGGCTGTAGTGGGGTAGACACTATGGGGTACAGTCTCTTAGGGTTTCATATTTGTACCCAACTCACTTTCTAGTCAATCATTCATTCCTCAATTATTTCACACTCCATGTCGTCTAGCTCGTCCATGAAGTCGTCGTGTTCCGATCGTGGTTACGTCGAAACGTTCCGCTGCCGAAACGACGTCGTTGTAGCTGCTCCAATTTGCGGCCGCAACATGTTGTCGTGTTTCTTTTTTCAGCCCCGCGATAAATGCTCTAATTCTTTCGCCTTCCGTGACATCGGGGATGCGGTTGAACAATTCCTCCATTTGTTGTGTGTAGTTCGCGACACTCCCGATTTGTCGATGACGATGTATTTTGTCGCGGGAGATAAACGCTGCATTAATCGGCTCAAAACGTTGTATTAATCCTTCACGGAACTGCTGCCACGTCGCTTCACCTTTGTTTAAAAAACCGCTTCTGCTTATCCATTCAATTGCTGGTCCGCGCAGTAGTGTTGCTGCAAATTTAATTCTGTTTCTGTCGAGTGCTGGTGCTGTCCATCCAATGGCGGCGAAATAAATTTCGATCGCCAAAAGCCAGCACCTAGCGTCGATTTCCCCATCAAAGGTGTTGGGGGCTCGAATTTCTTGGGCTTTGGGAAAATTTCGCGACTGCTGCGAAGTCACGATCGATTCTGCTTCTGTCGCAATTTTCGCCATGACGCGCGCTTTCACCCGAAGTCGTTCGATCCGTCGCGCGTCGGTCTCGCTACTTCTGCACCGCTCGATATTGTTGAAATGTATTTGTATACTTTCATATAAATGCCTACAGTAGCCTAGTGTATTTATCTTAGTTTCCTGCTAGGTGGTGTACCATTTGCCTTTCTTCATTCTTGCCTATTTGTACTGCTCGCTCCATAGTGAACTCCCTCTTTTGGCTTGCACTTTTCCCTCGCCACTTTCCTTCTCGTCACCCTCGCCTAGGTCAAACCCTTGACCCTAATCTTCATTCTCGACATGGTACAGAGCATGTAATATCCTGGCCTACTGTTTTTTAATTTCTCCATGGGCCCACCGCGTATTCCTTGTTTCATGGCGGCCGTCGCGCCTTTAGTTGCGACTGACGTGACGGGCGCGACGGCAAGTTTTTTGCTGTCATGGCGACGAGCTGGGCGGCTTGCACTGCCCCGTTGCTCCTTCGCCCTGTCACCCGCCCAGCGCTACCCGCCCCGTCCCGACCTGCCCCACCCCGTTCTGTCACGACCACAGCAGCAGCCGCGCGCAGCTGCGTACGGGCGCGCATTGCTGCGCGCAGCTGTGTACGACCGTGCGCATTTGCGCACGGCCGTGTGCGCCAACACCAGCGCCCGTCGCCAGCACCTGCGTGAGCAGCAGCTAACACTGCCCCCCCCTTCCCTTCCGCAGCTTTTGCCGTGGGGGGAGGGAGATGTGGGGGTGGCGGGTGTGAGTTGCCTGCAGCCCGTCCTACCCCTCCCTTCAGCAGGATTCGCCGTGAAGGGGGGGGGAGAGGTTGCGGGGGGAGGGTGAAGGGAAACGGGGGGAGTGTGAGAGGGTGGCGAGAGAGACTCTGCAAAGCCAGGAGCCACCCCTCCTCTCTCTCTCACTGCCGCTTGTGCTGCTGTGGGGGGGAGGGTAAGAGAGGGTGGTGGGAAAACAGTCAAGAATCTGCAGCTGCCACCCACTGCTACCGTGGCACCTCCTGCTGCCGCCCCTGCCGCCACTTGTCTTTGTTTCTGCTTTCTGCTGCTGGGGCCTGCAGGTGCTGCCGTCGAGCCGCTACTGTCCTGGTGCATGTTGCAGCCACAGAGCCTGCTCCTCAGGCGACCTGCCGCCCCTACACCTGTTTCTGCTTTGGCTGAGGGCGTTCTACAGCTGGATTTGCCACTCCTGCACCGGCTACTACTGCTCTTGCTTGTTTCTGTTTCTTCCACTGCACCTGTTGTACCCCTGCTGACTTTGTGCTACACACGGGTTTCCACTGTAGGCATTTAGGGGGTGTGTTGAAATGTATTTGTATACTTTCATATAAATGCCTACAGTAGCCTAGTGTAGTTATCTTAGTTTCCTGCTAGGTGGTGTACCATTTGCCTTTCTTCATTCTTGCCTATTTGTACTGCTCGCTCCATAGTGAACTCCCTCTTTTGGCTTGCACTTTTCCCTCGCCACTTTCCTTCTCGTCACCCTCGCCTAGGTCAAACCCTTGACCCTAATCTTCATTCTCGACAGATATAGGTCCCAACAATTCGCAATTGTCGTCCCTGTATCGCAAACGTTTTCGCCAACAATCGAACTCACGATCCTGTTCAAAAAACGCGCGAGGGGGGTTATTAAAAAAACGCGGAATCTGGTGCTTACCAGCGTCGGCGCCGAATTCGTCGCCCCCGGCGGTTTTTCGAAGCAGGAATTTCTTGAGCGCGCTGCTTAGCTGAAACTCCGCAAGTGAAAACGGCTCTGATTACCAAGTGTCACAGGATCGAATTTCCACTCGAGAATGTTGCACTAAAGGTGAGTACAAGGCGTATTTATACTCAGAAATACATAGAAACAACAGATAATCCGAACCTTCGGGAACGCGCTCTTCTAGAATAGATAATCACAAGTGCGCATAAGCACGCAAGCCCATTGGCACTTCGGATTATGGCGAGATTACGCCTTGTACACCACTGTCGGTGCTGTCGGTGCCGTATAATGTAAATGTCGGTGCCGAAAATACCAAATAAGTGAAATAATCGGAAAGCTCTAGAAAATAGAATAGTAGTCCGATTGAGATGAAATAAAGCGCAAATGAAAGAGGAAAATAAGGAGAATAAGATGGAGTAAAAATATGGAAATGAGAAATATGTCGAATGTCGGCGTACTCTCACACACAGCACCGTTGCTTCTCCCGCCTTGACGACACTTGGCACGCAGAGTTTGGCAACAAGGCTGAGCGCCCCCGCTGGCTAGAGCTGCTTAGGTCTGGTGTTGATATATTTGCTCTTGACTATGATACGATCCTTGCTGCCATGTATGCCATGTCTGTTAGTGCTGAGGGTGATTGTTACCTGTGTGTGCTGCCCGACCCAGATATAGAGGCTGCTGCTCTAGGTGCTAGTGAGTCTGCTCTCCCTGGTACTGCGCCTGCTGAGGCCTTGCACACCTTCACACTTGACTCAGGTGCTTCCCACTATTTCTTTTGCGACAGTACCACACTCACTCCACTCCCTGCACATGTTCCAGTTAGACTGCCTGACCCCTCAGGGGGCCCAGTTCTTGCACGTTCCTCCATTGTTCTCCCGTGTCCGGCGGTTTCGCTCGGCTCACTGTCAGGTCTTCACCTCCCCTCGTTCTCTACAAACTTGGTGAGTCCCACTGCCCTCCAGGATGCGATGGTCACTACCACCACTCTTGGGGGTCAGCGTGTGTCGATCTGCACGTGTACACGGACGGGCCGACACCTGGCCACGTTCACCCGTCGGCCTGGGTCGAGTCTGTACACACTGACGAATGAGCCTCCTCAGGTAGCGGTAGTAGCCCCCAGCTCGTGTCGCCTCCTGTCGCACCAGACTCTCGTTTGGCACCACCGCCTTGGTCACCCCTCACTGCCACGCCTTCGTGGCATGCACTCCCGCCTCCTTGTTTTTGGTCTTCCCACGTCTCTGCCTCCCCTCCCGCCCTCGCCTGCCCTGCCCTGCCTTCCTTGCCACAAGGGGCGGCAGCGCGCCGCTCCTCACTCCTCCTCGTTTCCCCCGACGACTGCTCCCATGCAGACTCTCCATATGGATGTGTGGGGCCCAGCCCGCGTCAACGGACAGGACCACGAGCGCTACTTCCTGCTGGTTGTTGACGACTACACGCATTACACCACGGTCTTCCCCTTGCGCAGCAAGGGGGAGGTCCCTGATATATTGATCCCTTGGATCTGCGCAGTCCGTCTCTAGCTCCGTGAACGGTTCCCTGAGGACCTTCCTGTCCTGCGTCTGCACTCTGACAGAGGTGGTGAGTTCTCCTACGACCTCTTGCGGGACTTTTGTCGTGGGGAGGGCATCCTCCAGTCGTTCACGCTTCCGGTCTCCCCTCAGCAAAATGGGGTTGTTGAGGTGCCTTGTACCTCCATGATCCATGCGGCTGCTCCCCGTTTTTTGTGGCCATTTGCGGTCCGGTACGCTGCGCATCAGCTTAACCTCTGGCCACGTGTCTCTTTTCCAGAGACCTCGCCTACACTGCGTTGGACGGGGGAGGTTGGCGATGCGTCAGTGTTCCGGGTCTGGGGCTCTCGTGCCTTTGTCCGGGATACTTCCGCGGACAAGCTCTCCTCCCGCGCCATTCCCTGCGTCTTCCTTGGTTCCCCCCCTGACGCGCATGGCTAGCAGTTTTACCACCCCACCTCGCGCCGTGTCCTGCTCTCTCAGGACGTCACGTTTGACGAGTCGGTTCCCTTTTACCGTCTCTTCCCCTACCGCTTTGCCCCTCTCTCCCCCCCGCTGCTCTTCCTCGCTCCAGGTCCCCCTCCGGTAGTCCCCCTCTCCCCTCAGGGTCCTGCTCCCTCAGGTGTGTCTCAGGTAGACCCACTCCTCCTGGCTGAGCCTGTCAAGGTCACTGTCGACTCAGGTGCTGCTAGGGGTGCTGTGTCTGGGGGTGGTGTGTCTGGGATGCTGCGTCTTGGGGTGCTGAGCCTGTGAGTGCGGAGCCTAGGGGTGCTCAGCCTGCAAGTGCGGAGCCTGGGGGTGCTGAGCATGAGGGTGAGGAGCCTGGGGGTGCTGAGCATGAGGGTGCGGAGCCTGGGGGTGCTGAGTCTGAGGGTGCGGAGTCTGGGGGTGCTGAGCCTGAGGGTGCGGAGCCAGGGGGTACTGAGCCTGAGGGTGCGGAGCCTGGGGGTGCTGGGTCTCAGGGTGCAGAGTCCGAGGGTGCTGAGCCTATGGGTACTGCGTTTGCCGGAGGTCCTGCGGGTGCCTCGCCACGAATGTCTCACCGGTGGGAGCCTCTCTCACTGCAGCAGCTGCGCGAGTGGTTTGCTCTGCGCACACGCCTTAGGAGTGGCGCTGCAGGAGCTGCAGGCCCTGCCGCTGGAGGCACTGGAGCTAGAGGTGCTGGAGCTACTAGTCCTGGAGGTGCTGGAGTTACTACTGGAGCTGGAGGTACCGGAGGTGCTAGAGCTGCTTGTCCTGGAGGTGCTCGTACTAGAGGTACTGGAGCTGCCGGAGCTGGTGGTGTTGGAGGCGCTGGAGTTGGAGACCCTGGAGCTGGAGGCACTGGCGCTGGAGACCCTGGAGCTGGAGGCACTAGCGCTGGAGGCGCTGGAGCTGGAGGCACTGGAGCTGGAGGTGCTGGAGTTTCTAGTCCTGGAGGTGCTGGAGTTACTGCTGGAGCTGGAGATAGCGCAGGTGCTGGAGCTGTTGGTCCTGGAGGTGCTCGTACTCGAGGTAATGGAGCTGCCGGAGCTGGTGGTGTTGGAGGCACTGGAGCTGGAGACCCTGGAGCTGGACGCACTGGCGCTGGAGGCGATGGAGCTGGAGGAGCTGGAGCTGGAGGCGCTGGAGCTGGAGGCACTGGATCTGGAGGCGCTGGCGCTGGAGGTAATGGAGCTGGAGGCATTGGAGCTGGAGACCCTTGAGCTGGAGGTGCTGGCGCTAGGGTTTTTGGAGCTAACGGTACTAGTGCTGGAGGCACTGTGCAGCGGCGACCGTTTTTCGTTCCGCCGCCACCGTCGTCTCTGCCGCCACCTAACTCGGTCCTTCGCCAGGTTCTTAGTCTTCCGTCTTCTATTGGACTTACTCCTAGCTTGCTGTGTCCACCGCCTCACCAGTCGCAGCCACGGTTACAGCCAAACTCCCCACTGCCTGCTCCTTCTCCTTACGCTAAGCAGACAGACTCTCTTACAGAGCGACGTGAGCCTGAATCTTGTCCTGCCTCGCCTGCTCGCGCTCTTCGCACTGGTTGTCATGTTCCTCGTCCGCGTCCTCCTCCTGACCTCGGCACCCACATTATGGCACTTCGTCCTTCCTTTGTTCCACTGCCAGTTCCCCTGCCGTCTCCTCCTGCGTCCTCTCTTCCTGACGGTTTGGACCCTGAGTCTGACTTAGCTCGTGCTACCAGTCCTACTGTCCCACGTCTTCTAGCCACTGTTGTCACTGACCCTTCGTTTGAGTCCACTGCTTTGTCTGCCCTTGTTGCTGAGCTTGTTGACTTTGTTGCCGCCTATCGTCTCGACTACGCCACTAGTCTTATTGCTGAGTCTAAGTCGTACCGTCCTCCGTCTGTCGGGGGTGAGTGTGCTCTTGGCACAGACGTCCTTGAGGACATGCAGGAGGACTTTGAGTGTCGTGCAGCTGCTGTACCTCATCTCGTGGCCATGCTGTTTGCACATGAGGTAGACCCGGATGCACCAGACATCCAGACCCCGTGCTCTTACGTAGAGGCGATTACGGGTCCCTACTCCTCTCAATGGCAGACGGCCATGGACGCAGAGATGGCATCCTGGAAGTCCACATGCACCTACGTCGACGCATTTCTACCTCCTGGGGCGAACATAGTCGATGGCATGTGGATTTTCAGGGTGAAGCGGCCGCCGGGTTCTCCGCCTGTCTTCAAGGCTCGTTACGTTGCTCGAGGCTTCAGTCAGCGAGAGGGAGTTGACTTCTTCCAGACCTTCTCCCCTACCCCAAAGATGACCACTCTTCGGGTTCTGCTACACGTCGCCGCTCAGCGTGACTACGAGCTGCACTCTCTTGACTTCAGCACAGCTTTCTTACAGGGCAGCCTGCACGAGGAGATCTGGCTGCGCCGCCCACCTAGCTTCACTGGGTCGTTTCCTGCAGGTACCCAATGGAGCCTCCGGCGGCCAGTCTACGATCTCCGCCAGGCGCCTCTCGAGTGGCACGACACACTGAGGATGACACTTGTGGCTCTTGGGTTTGCTCCTTCGACTGTTGACCCGTCACTGTTTCTGCGCACCGACACTTTGCTGCCGCCGTTCTACATCCTTGTGTACGTCGACGACTTGGTTTTTGCCACTGCGGACACTGAGGCACTCGCCCTTGTGAAGTCGGGGCTGCAGAAGAGACACACCTGCACTGACCTGGGTGAGTTGCGCAGCTATCTTGGCTTGCAGATCACCAAGGACAGAGCACGGCGCACCATCACCCTGACTCAGTCACACATGGTGCACCAGGTCCTTCAGCGCTTCGGCTTCCAATACTCCTCGCCACCGTCCACTCCTCTGCCTACCGGTCACTCCATCTTCGAACGAGTCTGTAGAGCCGAGTGGCCCGTATCCAGAGCTTGTGGGTTGCCTCATATACCTGATGACCTGCACTCGACCTGACCTTGCCTACCCTCTTAGCATCTTGGCATGCTACGTTGCGCCCGGGAGACACCGACCAGAGCACTGGGAGGCCGCTAAGAGGGTGTTGCGCTACTTGTGCAGTACATCGGGCATGGGGCTCGTGCTTGGAGGACGGGGTCCAGTTGTCCTCACTGGACACGCATACGCTTCTTGGGTTGACGACTTGGCTACGCAGCTGTTGTCACAGGGTTACACTTTCAGCCTTGGCTCCGGCTCTGTTTCTTGGCGGTCTACCCGCTCGTCTTCTGTTCTCAGTTCTAGTTGTGAGGTTGAGATCTACGTAGGGGCCATGGCTGCACAGGAGTTACGCTGGCTCACCTACCTGCTGACCGACTTGGTGGAGCGGCCTCATTCTTCTCCAGTTCTGTACGTAGACAGCAAGGCCATGATTGCCTTGTGTCAAGAGCACAGAATGGAGCACAGAACAAAGCACATCGCTTTGCGTTATTTCCTTGCTCGAGAGTTGCAGCAACGTGGTCAGCTTCGTCTTGCTTACGTGGCCACTTGGGCCAACACTGCTGATATATTCACCAAGGCACTTCAGTCTGGTGATCATCAGTGTTTCTGTACTGTTTTAGGCCTTGTGCCTACTTTGCCTCACTTGCTCACTGCGTGACTTTGCTTGTACTGTGATCTACAAATATGATCACTGTACTGTTTGTTCTCTTTTATATAACTCTGCATGTGAACTGGCCTTGTGGCCATTTGCTTGTGCTCGGAATGTGTGGTGACTTTGTGATCCACCCTGAGCTTGCTTTGCTTTTCTTGACTGGTCTTGTGACCACTTGTTCTCCCCCAGGCCCCTAGAAGTCAGAGAGATTTATATGATTTGCTTAAAAAGCTCTGAGATTTCAGCTTTTTTTCTTAGTGAACTCTGAAAGTTCAGAGTTTTTTTTGCTGTGAACTCTGAATATTCAGAAAAATATTCTAGGCCTTGTCTGAAATTTCAGCCTTTTTCTCAGAGTGTACTCTGATTCATGAGCGTTTTAGTGGGCACCTACTCTCGTTATGCCTAAGCGAAATCTGACCTGACAGCCGCGATTAGCGCTGGAAGTACAATTATGTTCTGTCAGTCTCGCTGAAACAGTGACAGCAGTGTTGCAGCGCGGTTATCACCTCGTTTTAGGCTGATCAACCAGCTTCACTACCGATGTGAACTCTGGTATATCAGGGCGTATCTTTGGTTCCGGTCATGGGCACTGTTCCGGGCATCCGCATTTTGCGGATGACTCAAACAATACAAAACACCACTTTGGATCCAGTGCCTTCATGCGACCCCCAAACTGGCGCGTGGGTTTTCCCGCCTAAAATTCGGGCCCCACGACAGTCGCATCCAATTGAGACGCGCCATTCCATGACACACGAACTCCTTCATCTGGTTGAGCGACACTCACCCCACCCTCATCTCCGTCAAAATTCCCGGTGGGTAGAGTTACATGCAGATCTGTGCGGCTCCAGATCCCAACCCAACCAAACACCCCTCTTGCAACTTCCCCATGCAAGGCTTTCCAGCAGTTGGGCAATCAGCACAAGCATGAGCAAACAGATCTCCCTCACAAGTCTTCCCGAGCTTCCACACCAGCCCGCTATCTACGTTTTTAGCAATGCCTCCACGTCGAAGCGCACGCATGTCGCATGGGAAAGGAGAAACTTAGCGACGATGAACCGATGGAAGACCCCCCGTATGTCGCATGGATGAAGGAGCAGCAAAAGCAGGGGAAGCCGTCCCCTTCCATCAAGCGTATTGCAAAGGCAAAGCGTGAATCTGCTGGCGCCAGCACTAGCAGCGGTCCTGGGCATGACGACGACGAAACTGGGGGCGACACAGACGTCAGCGACGACGATCTTGAGGAGATCGTGTCGGAATCGGACAGTGATGCCGATTCCGACAACTACAAGGCCGGCAGTGACGACGAAGAGGAAGATTCGGACGGTGCCGAAGTAGGAAGCGGTGACGACCGCAGCACGCGTCGATCGAAGAAGGAGAAGCGCCCGCCGGCGAAGCGCAACAAGCAAGTGTGGTCAGACGCAGAGCTGACATCACTCGCGGCCGCTCGTTGGAACACGAAGGACGACCTGAAGGCGATGCAAGGGAAGCAAGGGAGCCAGTACTGGAAGAAGTTGCGAGCTCATATGGTTGAGAGGGACGACACGTGGGACCGCGATGAGGGGCAGATGTCGAATGCATGGAAACGTCTCGAGAAAAAGTACCTGAAAACGAAACGGTCGGAGACGCAAAGCGGGGGGAAAGCTATTACGAAGAAGCCGTGGTGGGATTACGTTTATCATCTCAAGAAACACTCGGCTAAAGCCAATGCCCACGCAGGGACGTCAACGCGGAAACCGACGTGGAGCGGCAACACAAGGTGAGTTGTGCCAATGCTTCAAGGCCTGCCCAGTGACTCCCAGTAGCAACATTAAAGCCATGCTCTTTAATACCATATTTCACTGACAAGCATACAAACAAACATCAAAGCCGCCTTATTGCCATACGTCCCTACACCCACCCCTACAGATGCTGTAGTCACACCTTGGCTTCTCCCTCGCAGGGACGTCAACGCGGAAACCGACGTGGAGCGGCAACACAAGGTGAGTTGTGCCAATGCTTCAAGGCCTGCCCAGTGACTCCCAGTAGCAACATTAAAGCCATGCTCTTTAATACCATATTTCACTGACAAGCATACAAACAAACATCAAAGCCGCCTTATTGCCATACGTCCCTACACCCACCCCTACAGATGCTGTAGTCACACCTCCACCCAAACGAAGGCGGATAGACGAAACCGCCACAATGGCATTAGCTAAGCTTGTGAGCGACGCCATTCATTCCTCCAATGCGATGGCGTTGCGCCAACTTCAAGACTCGATGCAACTACTTGTCGCCGCCATGAACATGGCGGCAATGCAGGCTGGCTTACGACAGCAGATGGCCAGTCCGCTCATACCACCTGCGGCGCCCGCGACTACGCCGCCACCAGCACCGCCTGCAGACGCAAGCGACGCCAACATGGCGGGGTCGGAGGATGTGGCAGAGCAGCACAAGCCTCAGCACGCGGTGGATGACACACGGTGACGCCGGAGGTAAGCACGATGGATGTGCTTGCCGAAGTGGTGCCGGCGAGCGCGCAGCTCGGCAAGCGTAGGGTTGAATAGGCTCCGCTACTCGTACTTATCCATGCGACTCCTCGTCCACCAGCCATTCGGGAGTCCAGCCCATATATAGCGGCGGGGGTTGTTCGTTTTCATCCTGGGCGTACTAACGGTCTGTAGCATGTTGTGCAGGATGATGATGTAGGCCGTCCCTGCACAAACGCGCCAGAGTTTGCTCTCATACCTGCGCGCGAAGAGCCTCCAGCGTCCCTTCAGTGCGCCAATCGTGTGCTCGACCACCATGCGCGTAGCAGACTGGACGTAGTTGTACGTCTGCTCCCACTTCTTCATGAGGCGTCGTCGTGGAGCGTGAAGGTGGGTGAGCATGTAGGACTTCAGAGGGTAGGCCGCATCCCCCACAAGCTGATAGGGGGCGATTTCCCCACTCTCTAGCCTGCCATGAAGATCTGATGTAGAGAAAACACCTTGATCATGCATTGAGCCAGGATTGCCAACCATGTAATCCCATATGACACCCTTTGAGTCACATGTAACTTGAAGTTGCACGCTATAGACCGACTTGCGGTTGAAATAGTCACCACGGTGGGCCTCCATGCCCTTTATCTGAATGTGTGTCCCGTCAATCCCACCGATGACGTTGGGCACTCTTTTGATTGCGCGGAAGTCGAGTGCCATCTCCTCTCTCACTTCCTCCGGTGGGAACTGAACCCAGTCGCGCTTGAACTTGCGGGGGAACCACACCAAGAAGGCATCTACCACGCGGTGGATGAGTCCTCTGGACAGTCCAAACATGATACTCATGTCGTGATACGTCATAGCACATGCAAAGTATTTAATCGGGATGAGACAGCAAAGACACAATGGAACTTCGGCCACCTCGACAAAACGAGACATTGGAAATTTCATTTTGTCAGCAATGATGTTGAGAACTTCGCGCGTAATGCGGAAGGTATCTTCGAACTCCTCGTCAAACATCGCGCGGAACTCCTCGGCCCATTCTGTGACCCGTGCCTGCCGAGTCCGTTTCCGACTCTCGCGGCGCTCGGTTTCACGGAGCATGCGCTCCTGATCCACGGTCAGTGCTGTTAGAATCTTAGCTAGGACTTAGTAGTCATGAGTGGGGTAGAGGGTACACGAAAGAGAAATGGAAGGAGGTGGAGCACTAGCAAGAGTTGAAATACAAATAGCAAACCCTAAATTGGGTTGTACTCACAACAGAGTACCCCACTGCAGGCTAGACAGCAAATACATTCTGACACACCCCCATAGTCAAAGTGGGGTATAATCAGCAGAGCAAGCAGTCATAGAGCAGGTTCACCAGTACAAGCAAAGCTAGAGGCATTCACTAAGGGCAAGTGAGGAGGAGGAGGCTGGACTGTGAGAGGAGAGGAGATAGGAGGCGATGGCTGATGCTGCAAACACACGGGCAACAGGAGCGGCGCGCACAGTGGCTACCGGAGCAAGGGCCCCGGACTACCGGAGTAACTGGCTCTGCGGCTAACTCTGAGCGGCAGGAGCAACGGACCCACGGGCGTCAGGCGCAGCAGGCTCTCTGAGCTACCAGCAGCAGAGCCTCGGACTACAGGTGCTGCGGACGACAAGACGGCAGCCTCCGCTCAACCTCCCCCAACAGTCCCACCCCCCTTTCACACACCCCTTGCTGCACCCCTAGCTCCACTCCCACGTCACCCCCCTAGCACCACTCCCTCGGTTCCCACACACCCACCCCCCCTCAGCGGCAGCTGCACCAGTGGGAGACGGAGGAGGAGGAGGAGCAGGGGACGGTTCACACACCCGCCACCCCCATACCCCCCACCCCGCAGTTGCACGAGGACAGGAGGCGGCAGGGGCGGCTCGCGGGCTGCAGGGGCGGCACGCGGGCTGCAGGGGCGGCTCGCGGGCTGCAGGGGCGGTTCGCGAGCCGCAGGAGGGGCAGTGCGCGGGCCCCTAAGGGCGCCTCGACGGGCGACGGAAGGGGGGCCGCACGCGGGGCCTCGAGGGCGCCTCGACGGGCGACGGAAGGGGGGGGGGGGGGCGCGGGCCCCCGAAGGCGCCACGACGGGCGACGAGAGGAGGGGCCGCGCGCGGGCCCCTGAGGGCGCCACGACGGGCGACGGGAGGGGGCCGCGCGCGGGCCCCCGAGGGCGCCATGACGGGCGGCGGGAAGAGGGGCCGCGCGCGGGTCCCCGAGGGCGCCACAACGGGCGACGGGAGGGGGGGCCCGCGCTGGTCAACGGGGCAGGAAACCGCCGTGCGCCCGCGCGCCCCGGGCGCGTGGCGGGAAGAAAAAAAACGTCGCACGCCAGGGGGCGCACGACAGACAGGACAGTAGCGGAAGCAGGTGGGCCCACAGGCCAAGAGCGTACTCGCTCGGATGCCATGTTAGAATCTTAGCTAGGACTTGGTAGTCATGAGTGGGGTAGAGGGTACACGAAAGAGAAATGGAAGGAGGTGGAGCACTAGCAAGAGTTGGGATACAAATAGCAAACCCTAAATTGGGTTGTACTCACTACAGAGTACCCCACTGCAGGCTAGACAGCAAATACATTCTGACATGTGCCATAGGGAGGAGTGTGGATATCCACTCTACAGCGGCTAGAGAAACTACACGCTGCCACGAGTTGAGAAGGTACTCATGCCACAGGTGTAAGGCAACACAAAGTATGAGCACATGTGCTGTGAGCATGTTTTATGGCAACACGATTAGCAACGATGAAAGATGCATGCGGCCATCTTGAGCTGAAAAGTGCTCTCAAGTTGCCCGCTACGTTGGCACCGCGGTGGGAGAAATGAGCCTTGCTGTGGAGCCGCCTTGTGCTTGTAAACATGGCGTCCGGAGCGTGGGAGAGCGAGAGGTGGTGTGGTGTCGGGGCTTGTTTTGGTGAGTGTGGTCACGTCAGTTGTAGTTGGAAGTGTTGGGCGTTATTGGTGTAGATGGGACATTGACGGGCGTGAGATGAAAGTAAACGTCCGTCTAAAGAGGGCGACCCAACCTGGGGTCGCAGCTCAATCTGATTGGTACACATTGAACACCCCAGTCGCATGCAGTTTCCTGGATGCCCCGAAGTTCGAACCGCGGGCGCTTCCAGAGTCCACTTTGGGTCATGCGCTAAATGCGGATGCCCCAAACAGTTGAATAAACAGTGCTCATGACCGGAACCAAAGATACGCCCTCAGACTATTTTACTCTTGAACTCTGAAATTTCAGCTTGTTTTTTTTTTGTATCAAATCTGATTGATCAGACTAAAAATGTGTACTAAGTCTGACAAATCAGACAACCCAAAAACGAATCTGAGGGCCTGTTCTCCCCCACTTTGCCTATGGGGGTGTGTCAAAATGTTATAATGCTTATATTGTGTAGGCTGTAGTAGGGTAGCCCATAAGGGGTACAACCCAATTAGGGTTAGTAATTGTACCAACTTTTAGTTCAATGCATTCATTATCGTTTAGTATTCCGACAACGTCAGCCCCCCCCCCCCTCCTCCCCTCCTCCCCCCGCGAATCTTCTTTCATAATGATTGATATGATATGCGCTTTGCATTTATTGGGTGTCATCTGCATAAAGCCTTGCCACCGCTGTAATCAGGGCTGATGTTTCATTTTAAGCCTCCCCGATTCCGGGGAAAATTTTCCCCCTCTATTATGGGTGCACATTTTCCAGAAAAGCAGTACCCTGATTGCTCAGGGTTGTAAAGTAGTTAACACTGATTGTTCAGGGTCGAGAACTGAACATCAAAGTAGTAACGCGCGCTTTGTTGCCGGGGAAAATATCCCCACTCTCCATAAAGTCTGCGCGCTGTGTTTCCTGCTGGCTATACACTCGACTGATTTGTGCAGGGCGGGTGTGATTGACATATCTCGTGTGCGAGTGTAACGTTTCCCTGTCTTATTACCATGCCCAATTGGATCTTTTCAGCTGGCATGCATCAGACACGCTGCGACTGTAGTTAGTCACCCTCAGAGGCGTTCCTTCTGGAGCGAGTGTACCAATCGAACGGGCGAGTCACACCTGTTCGAGTCACAGATTTCCGCTGTCAGAGCCTATTTCGACCAATCCCAGCAAAGTATATCTGACATTGCAGATTCACGCGATCTCGATGGTAGGTGTATCAGAACGAATTTTCGAAGAAACTTCGTCTCGATAAAGCGGGAAGGGGGGGATTACGCACATGTGGGGGGATCACTGCGATCAATCCAAGGCGGGGTCATCGGAAGGAAACTTCCGAGAAACTTCCTCTCGATAAGTCAGGGTCCACACAGTCGATACTCTGTTAAGTCAGGGTCCACTAACAGCCTAGTCTGTAACACTGTACTCGAAATCAGGGATAGCTAAACTATTACTCTGATTGGATCAGGGCTGGAAATTCAATAACTCTGAAATTTCAGTCTCCACGAAGTGGAAAGCCTGAAATCACCCTGAAATCAGGGTAATTACCTTGAGAAAATCAGCCCTGGCTGTAATGATGTGCTATTTCATCATGAAGTGGTTTAAGTAGTGTATGTTTCATCTTACCGCACACTACGGTAGTGTATGTTGTACGGTACAAATGTTATGACATAATGTCACATTTAATTTTACACAGTAGCCAATATTTCTCCTTCCATTGTTTCATGTTCTTTTGGTGATAGAATAGCAAGATTACATTTGTTCGGTAGATAACCTAAAGACGCCCTTCGTATGGACTTTTTTTTTGGGATTTAAACCTGCTCTTATTGCGGATGTGTTGGTTGAAACAGAAGGCAGAGTGCTAGTTGGAAGTGATCCTAAATTTGCGCCGCAATTCCAGCGATCACACCGACTCGTGTACGCGTTTTTGGAGGACCTTCAGCGGTGAGTCGTGCTCTTCTATGTGTATTTTGTGGACATCCCGTGCTTTCAGTTCTTGACGGAACATTGAGATGAGCAGAAGCTCCAAGTCCACTCGTCCACGCCCGCCACCAACCCTGTTTGACCTGCTCTGTGCTGGCCCACATCTGCGCCAGCGTCAGCACATTGAGGAAGCCCCCAGTGCTCCAACTTCAAGCCACTCACGAGAGTCACCAGCAAAGAAGTCAGTGATGCCAGCAGTGGGATGAAACCGAGGCCTAGTTTCGCGACCCACGTCATGCTTCCTTTCGTCGTTTTGCGGGTTCCACTTTTGTCGCGATAATCCTGCCGCAATTCCCGCAGCGAAATGAAGCCCGAATTTGCGGATGAAGGGCCAATGTTGCCATAACCACTGCAGCAATGCTGGGGGGCAGCTGGTGTCACAGCACCATCCCAGGACCCCTTTGATTGTGCTGGCTCGAGGCGCACATATGGACCCCTCGAGCCTTCGAATTCCCCGTCGCCCCTCTCACCTCCACCAGAACTCACCGTACTGCCCTCCCCTGCACCGACGAATCATCCCCTCTCGCCCCTCCCCTCTTCCCTATCTCCCTGAATCCTGAACCAGGCTCATCCACCAGTCCTCGCCAAGCTTGCTCCTCCTTTCAGGCGCTCACCTGATCCTCCTGGTTGTTTCTGATCACCGCACGAGCACTGAGTGCGTTTGCACAGCACGGCACACCACGCCGTCAGGTCAGGTTGGGTTCAGCTGACTTTCCGTAACGTGATCCTCGGCTCCTTGAATCCCGATTTTTCCTCTCGCTTTACAGCTGGTTTAGGGTTCCGCAGGTGTCGGTAGAGGAGTATATATTCTGGCTTTGGTGCTGAAGTAGAGTTTCATTCTGCTCTCAACCTACTCAGTTGTGCTTTCCATTCCCATTAGTATCTGTAACCTATTTCCCTCCTTGCACAGTGAGACTGCTTACGGAGCCAGTGCACTAGAGTTGCTTCTTGTAGGACTGTCGCTCTTGTCCACCATGGTTCACTCACAGGGGGTTCTGACAATTCATCAGCGAGACGTTTCTCCGTGCCTCTTTAGAATTTCAGCCCTTCCACGGACCGACAACGCTTCAGCTCCTAGGTTATCTCACGGACACTTACGGTCGCCAGTCACAGCGAGACTAGCAGCCACTCCTGAACGGAGAACTGGCTCAGATTGTTTCAGCGTTCTAGGGATTTCTTCCAGTGCTGGTGCTGATGACATCCGCAGAGCTTACAGGCAGCTCGCACGAACTTACCATCCTGACGCCAATCCCGCTGAAGATACCACTTCCAAGTTCCTTGAAGTCCACTCAGCATACGAGGTCAGTAGTTGTCGATTGTCACCTCCAGCGTGCGTCCTTCCTTTTAGCCTCGAGGTTGATTCTAATGTGTGAAACCGTGCTCCTTCCTTCGCCTTTTACAGCTGGCTCTGAAGCGTTGTGAAAGGCGGAGAGCGTCTGTCTCGATGGTCTCGAAATCTCCGGCCGAGCCTTCTCGCAACACACCAACGCGGCGAAAAACTCAGCGCAAGGACGATTGGGACGACATTTGGAACGACCTCATGCCGTCCAGCCCTCGCCGCCGGCCGTCCCGCCGGAAGTCCGCCATGAACTCGCCAATCTTCATCTGATGTTTGTATCTCAAACAGCCCAGCGAAGGCCACGGCCACATGATGCTCTGTGCCGATGTAGCCTGAGCTTGTACAGATACTGGTACTATGCGGTCTCTGAAGCTTGGCTTCAGACCACACCATAAAAGCGTGTTGGATATGACCGTCTCACATACCTAGTTCAGTGGTAGGCGCGGTTGTCTCGAGAGACGCATTATCCGTAGTCGAAAGTCCATTTTTTTTTTTTTTTTTTAATTGATATGTATTGCTCAACATTGCAATTTCATTTGGATGGGGAAAAGTTGTACAGCACTGATCAACCTCCACATCATACTCCACGGAGATTAGCCAAGAGCAATTTCGCCTGGAAAAAATACACAGCAAACCACAACTGAGCGTAAGTGATTCTGAATGGAAAACAGCAACTGTTACTTGCAGTCTACCAACACACGCAGACTAAGTAATAAAAACACAAGCTCACCTTTTCTTTAGCTCTTGGAGTGCCAGTCTGTAGCAGACCATTAACCGAAGGCAGCAGCGCCTCTCCAAGAATCAACCTCCTGTGCTCCTCATTGTTGCTTGCAATCTGCCATAATGCAGCAACTGCAAACTCCCTCCCCCTTAGTGTACCTGTCTCCAGAACCTCCACCAGAGCCCCCAGACCATCATCTTCATCCTCCATAATAGCAGCCCTGCCATCGGCTTCGGATGCGAGGTTTGAGAGAGCGGCCATAGCTTTCTCTGCAAGGGCTGATGCAGGTTCAGATAGCAGACCCAGAAGGGAAGGCACAGCGCCTGCATCAATCAGTTCCTGCCGCTTTGAATTCAGCATGGAGAGGTTAAACAGCGCTTTGCAGGCGTCCCGTCTTCCCTGCTCGCTACAAGCTGACTCGTTTAAAAGCTCCAGCAGCGGCGGTACAGCACCCTCGTCGATCATCATCAGCCGATAAGCTAAACAGTGTAGCAGCAGCAGTTTCCCGTGCACTCATACTCTCTGCACTCCCAGCCACACGGATTAGATGCGGAATAACCCCCAAGAAGGGCATGAGTGCGCGAGATTTTGGGTGGATCGACAGATTCAGTAATGCGGTTATTGCTTCCTCCATCACTGCAGCTTTAGAAACTTCTCCCGAACCTACGCCTGCTGCTGCTGCTCCTGCCGATCCATCTTCCCGGATAATTATTCCTGAACTTCCCCCACCACAACCTTCAACCTCCTGTTGCTGACATTGCGAGGTCTCACTGGGTCCCAGAAGCGGAAGCAACGCGGAAACAGCCCCCGCTTCCACCATGGCCGGGCGGCTCCCCTCGAAGTCGCGTGCAATTTCGCGAAGAGCACGCGCTGCGGCAAGCTGACGTGGAGGGTCCGACATCGCCCTCAAGTCTTGCAGGGCCTTGTGGAACACGGCAGGGGGAGGGGGAGGGGGACCGGCGGCTTTACCCCCCGATCGACTGACAGGGGAGGGCATCGAAGATGAGTGCATTGACAGACGTGATTTTGACCCCGAGCCGCCAAGCGGCGACGACGGCGGCGCAACGGTTAATTGACCCGAAGCCGTCCGATTGTGCATTATCTGACCGGAGAGCTCGGTCCCCGCGGCCTCGATTGTCATGCCGGAAACTCCCCCTGGCACCACCTTCAGCTCACGACTGAAGACGGACACTCCTGACGCGGTTCCCGCTGATCCGGAATGAGGAGAAACGCCAGGTTGAAAAGTTTGTTGTGCGATTGATGTTCTGTTGGCCGGCGAGGGGACACCATACGAGCCGGCATCGTTGCCGCCGCCGTTGGATGTGCCGTCGGGTGTTGATATGTGATTGGTGCTGACCAATCGCTCCTGCTCCTGCTGCTGTTGCGGATGATCGTGCTCCCGCCGAAGCTGAGCAGCGATCTGGTCTGGCGGTAAGGAAAGATGACGCATTGTAAAATGAACGTCAACCCGACGTTAGTACGCGAATTTGAACAGAAACAAATCGAAGGACCTTGGGGGATACCGGCACCACGTTGCGGAATATTGGAGCTCCTTCACTTCCCAGGACTAACCGAGGCTTCTAGAGATACACACGTCGATGGAGATTAACCTAGGAACTAATGAACTGAATCGAGGTCACTCCAACTGCCTTGTTGCAGACTGGGGGTGGGTGATACTTGTCTACAGAACCGTTTTCAACCTTGATATAATGCTGCACCACGCTAGACGAACCCGAAATGACCTACTGCCTCGATGTTCAAACTGGCGTTTTTGTACACCACACAAACAGAGCTGTCAAGTGTTCATGTTTGGGACCACTACCAAACGAAGTCGTCAAGTACTCGTATTTGTCACACATCGTAGTGTATCGGCTCAGCTCGGCTCCCATGTTCACAACTGTGGGGGATGTCTCGACTGGACCATTCAGTATAATCACACACACATATGGAAAACTTAGGTACAGTCGTGCTACTGAGACCTGGGTCAGCCCTCCAGCATTAACGTGTAAACGAACCAAGTGCTTGTGTGCGATGTCAAGGTGTAGAAGTAGTTTCTACGAATGCTTCGTTGTGTTTGTGGTAGTTTTCCACCCTTTCTTTTGTTCGAAATGCTTGCTGATACCTTTACAGCTGGTTGGGAACTTTGTCAATACACTTCACGGTCTAGTCCTTGTTGGGCTTCCCCCCCCCCCTGCAACCCCTACCTTGTTGGGACAAACAAATACGCCCTTATATTTCATACCCCAAATGCATTTTGCTGGTGCACGGTTCCACAACAGAAGTGACGTACATGCCTCCTCTGAAATGCAGTGAATGAGTGGAAAGCGCCAACAATTACCAGAAACCATTCTGCGACACCTCTCTCCTTCCTCGTTCTGAAGGTTCTGCGAGTCACCCATCAGGAGTGGGTGAATTGCGAGGGTCTTTGTATTCGATCTGCGCTGGTGGTCACTGGTCACCCTAGGCTGGCATCCAAGCATGCCGATCACGACAGAAGCACGTTGGAATTGCTGGATGAAAACAGTCGATGGAAAAGATTTCAATCCCATCTAGAAACATAAGCGACCCAACGAGAGGTGTAGTCAACCTCATTATACGACTGTCCGTGCCCCGGAGGAGGAAGCTGGAGAAGGATGAAGGAGCTAGGGTTTCATCAATGACTGCAGAGGAACAAATATTGGGAGTGCTGCCCGGATAACCTCCAGATTTCGCTGGTCCCCTCCACCAATGGTCAGCGCAGTGGTTTGAATGCCACGCTGGAACATGCGCGGCCAACCAGCCTGCTGTGCAGCGCTGCCCGCAAGACCTTCCACGTCAATATTGAATCGGGCAGGCCATAAAAATTGTAGAAGCGAACTAATATCCTGGCTGAAGCGCTGGTACAGCCCAGCAGAGCGCTAGTGTTCTGGTTCATTCAGTGCTTCAGACCTCTATCCGCGGCTTTAGACGAAACCCTGGTTTCTTTCGACCAGTACTGGTGGGCTGAAGCCCGAAGGACCTGGCATTTGCAATTTGAAGTTTCAAGTTTTTGAGTTTTCGAGTTTGGTGTTTTCGAGAGGCACTTCCTCGCGGCAACATCCATGGCTGTTGGTCTCTGACCACTTTCCTCGCCCAACGTTTCCTTGTGTTCCTTTCTTTGCCCTCACCTTGCTTGGCCGCTAGTGTTCAACAGAACCGAAACCAGCACCTCCGTCACCTGTGTTTCTGACCTGATACACGCAGTCTGACTTTATTTACCTTGGCAACAGGACGATTGACTAGCTTTCGGTCAGCCGACGCAAAGCTTTATTTCTTGTCCTTCTGCGCTGCTATTTTTTTTTGAAACCGTTTTATTTTCTGCTCTTCCCTTAACGCAAAGCGTGGCATAATGACATCTGGATCTCTTCAGACGCTACTACAGCTGCAGACAGCACCTACAAATCAACAAACAACCACCTCCTCTGAACCGCCTCCCACAGCCAACGACGATGACCCTTCCGCTCCTCTAGAAAATGCCGATGCTCTAGAACCCGTTACTAGCGATGACGTGAAGAATGGTGTTCCTGTAAACGATCCTACTCCTGCGAACGAGCCTATTCCCGGTTCCGACTCCGCTAATGTTGCAAAGCAGTCAGTTGACGGCAACGACGAGACCGAGCGTAATGATATCGAGAAGAAGACTAAGCGTAATGGATCGGAACAAGCTGGAGCTACTGAGGTGGACGGTGGCCAGACGGGTTTGGAGCCACAGCTCGCGCCGACGCTTGCGCCAGGTGGAGGCGGAGCGGAAGGCGGAAGTAACGCGGAAAGCGGAAGCGGGAGGGGAGGCGGAGCGGAAGGCGGAACGGAAGGCGGAGGTGCAAATGTTGCGGAAGCGCCGGTTGATGTCGGAGGAAAGTTACCCGCGGAGCTTCCGCAGTCGGCGCAGTTTCCGGCGGATCCTCCGCGGAAAGACATGATGCAAATGTTTCAAGAGCAGACGGCATCCGTCCTGCTGGATCCTATCGAAGCTGCTTTTGACGAGGATGGCCTTGGCGAGGATGACGCGGACCTTGACGGAGACATGGGCGATGGTGATGACGATGACGGTGAAGGCAACGGTGACGGCGACGGCAATGGCGACGGTGAAGGCGACGGCGATGGTGACGGTGACGGTAGCGGTGACGGCGGCGACGGAGAAGGGAAAGGAGACGGAGACGGGGACAAAGACGATGGCGACGGTGGTGGTGGTGGCGGTGGCGGTGGCGATGACGGTGACGGTGACGGCAAGGAGCTGCCGGCAACGTTAGATCCGGCTGACGCGGACCTCCCCTTCAAGCGGAAACGCGGACGGCCGAAGAAGATCCGCAGAGCGGAGGCGCCAGACGCGGACGCTTTTTCCCCGCTCATGGGGGACGCGCTGGGCGGGCGGCCGTTCAAACGGCGCGCTTTCGCGGAAGCGGACGCCGTGCGCGTGGGGATGGCGTTCCTGGAGCGCGGGGAGAAGAAACCGCGCGTGGAACGAGACGCGGCGCTGCCGCGCGGACCGGCGCAGGGGCTGGATCGGCCGCATCCGCACAAAATCCACTCGCGGCTCGGGCACCAGCCGCATCTGCATCCTCCGCCGCCGCCGCAGCAGCAGGTGCCCCTGCCTTTGGATCCCCTCTTTGGCCGCTTCGGGCGGCGACCCCAAGGGGATAGCAAGTTCGTTCCGGATTGGGCGGCGAACTTCGTGGCGGAGATGGGCATAAGCGCGCGGCCGAAGGCCCCGCGTTATGAGGACGCGCATTACGATGAGATGGGGGAGGAGGAAGAGGAGGAGGAGGAGGTTGAGGGAGGGTTTGCGGGTGGAATGCGGGGAGAGGGCTTCCGGAACTTGCGTGGAAGGCGGGGTTCGGGGGCGGGTTTTCGTGGTATAGCAGGATTGGATGGGTTTGGCGGTGCTGACGTGGACGGGAAGCGGAAACGGAAAGGCCGGAGGCGGTTCCAGCATTTGCGGGACGAGGATGATGACGTGGTGGAGGTCAAAGATGACGTGTTGTTCTTCCCGGGCAACCGCGGGGGAGTGCACATGGACCGTAGGCGACGCCGTGAGATGCGGCGTGGGTTGCAACGTGGAATGCGGGGGCATAAGGAGAGTCTTCGAGGCTCTTTGAAGAAGGTCAGGCGGAAGGGGCTTGAGAAAGAGAGGACCAAGTTGGGGACTGAAGAGGAAGGAGAAGGGGAAGGAGAAGAATTAGGAGGAGAAGCGGTCGGGGTGGACGGGAATAAGATTCGTTTGACGGACAGCATGCCTGTGCCTTTGTTTCCGGGCAACTTGGGCAGCAGCGGGATAAAAGGGCAGCCGCAAATGAGCATTCTTGGGGAGGACTTGTGGGCGGAAGAAGAGGAGGAGGAGGAGGGAGGGGACGGGGAGGCGGAGGAAGCGGCGGAAGACTGGGCGCACCAGCTGCGCCTGGAGCAGGAGTTTTTGCGCGGGAAGGCGCAGGACAGGGAGCGGGAGCGGGAGAGGCGGCGGGGGGCGCAGAGGGTCAAGGCGGAAGGGAAAGAGCGCCCGGGGCAGCAGCAGGGAGAGGGGGAGGGGAAGGACAATCAGGAGGGAGTTGCGCCCGACGCGGTTGGTCTCGGGGCGGAGGGGGAGGGGAAGGCGGAAGGGGAAGGGGAGGCGGAAGCCGGGGCTGTCACTGGCGGAGTTCCCGAAGGCGCAGATGATCAGGAACGGGCGGAAAGGGAGAAGGAGCAGGCGGGGAGGGAGCGTTTGGAGAGGGAGAGAAGGGAACGCGAACGGATGGAAAGAGAGAGGGCGGAGAGGGAGCGCGTGGACAGGGAACGGCTGAGGAGCCAGCAGAAGCTTCTAGAAGAGGCGATAGTTGAGATGAAACGGATGAGGGGAGAGCAGATCGCGATGGGGCGGGAGCTGAGGCGCGCGCGGAACACCAAGGAGGCGGCCAAGCAGGCGTTCGGAGAGCTGAAGAAGCAGGTATGGTGGTGGCGCAGGAACACATGCTTGCGCAGGCGCGCGTGCAGCTCTCCTTGCTGGAGGGGGTCAACAAGGCGCAGACGGAGGAGATCTCGCGCCTCTGGATGGCCGCCACTCAGAACCAACCCGGTCTCCCCACCCCTTCCCCATCCCTTCCCACCCCTCTCCACCGCTGTCCACCGCTTTCAACCAATTCCCAACCCTTCCCACCCCTTTCCACCGCTCTCTCCTCCCCTATGTCAGGAGGTTGTTCAGGAGCACATGCTGGCGCAGGCGCGCGTGCAGCTCTCCTTGCTGGAGGGGGTCAACAAGGCGCAGACGGAGGAGATCTCGCCACACCTTCCCCACCGCTTCCCACCGCGTCCCACCCGTTCCCCACCACCTCCCACCGCTTCCCACCGTCTCCCCTCCCCCCTGTTAAGTGGTGGCGCAGGAACAAATGCTGGCGCAGGCGCGCGTGCAGCTGTCGCTACTCGAGGGAGTCAACAAGGCGCAGACGGAGGAGATCTCGCCACACCTTCCCCACCGCTTCCCACCACCTCCCACCGATTCCCAACCCTTCCCACCGCTTCCCACCACTCTCTCCTCCCCTCCATCAGGTGGTGGCGCAGGAGCACATGCTGGCGCAGGCGCGCGTGCAGCTGTCCTTGCTGGAGGGGGTCAACAAGGCGCAGACGGAGGAGATATCGCGCCTCTGGATGGCCGCCACTCAGAACCAACCCGGTCTCGCCCCTGTCACGGGCCTTTCTGCTCCCCCTGGTACCGTCATGGGGTCTGATACGCGGTTCTTTGCCGCTTCTGCTGCTTCGGCTGGTGGTTTTGGCGGTGCTGGTGGTGCTGGTGGTGGTGGTGGTGATGGTGTGCGTGGGGCAAGAGGAGAGAGCAGTGCTGCTGGCGGCGCTGCTGGTGGGGCTGATGGTGGGTCCAGTGAGGAACAACAGCAGCTGCAGCAGCAGAAGCAGGACCTTCAGAAGCAGCAGCAGCAGCTGCAGCAGCAGCGCGAATCCCTAACCGCCCAATCCCTCGCAGCAGATCTCGAGCTAAGCGCCACGAAGCTACAGATAGCCTTGAAGGAACGGCCTGTATGCACCCTCCTGCAAATCGCCTGGAGCCCTGCAAACAACATCGGCGCGCTCGCCAAGGCGAAGTTCAAAGAAGCAAATGGAGGGATGGCTCTGGGGCATCCCGGGGACATGCAGTGGGACGACGTTCTTAAAGCCCTGGAGGAGTATATTAGGCTGGGATCGCTGGAATTTGCCAAGTACCAGCTCATGTTTGGGTTTAAGGAGAAGGCGGTGTACCGCGCCCGAAGCAGATTGCAGGACGGGCGGACCCAAGCCACACTGCTAGCCGCGGCACATGATGAGGCTCGGCAGCAGCTTATGGAGGGGACGTTGGAGTTTGAGGCACATGCTTTGGCGTCTTCTGTGGCGGCCAGCGTGGGGAAGCTTCTGGGAACTGTGGAAGACGAGAAGCATGAGGATGAGGATGAAGAGGCAGCGGTTCAGTCGTTGATTGCGTCAGCCGCGGCTAACGCAGAGAACGCGGCGAGGGAAGCGGAGAGAGAGGTGATTCAAGCCCAGGCGAATGCAGCTGCTGGCCTGCCTCCTGCCTCTGACCCTGCTGCTGGTACCGCTGGCGCTGCTGCGGGTGTTCCTGGCAGCGCGGGTATGGACGGTGGTGTTGGGATGGAAGGGGTAGACGCTGCAGGGGAGATGGGCGCAGGAGGGGAGGGGGATGGTGTGATTCGGCGGAAGCCTGGGCGGCCGCGGGGAGGGGGGGCTGCGCTGGCGATAGGCAACGGGGACCTCCCCGCGCTCTCCCGTGTGCGCATCCCCAAGATGCCCACCCTCCCGGCGTCCGCGCAGCAGGCGAATGGGGAGGGGAAGAAAAAGAAGAGAAAGAACCGGGGGAGGGGGAGGGGAGCCGCTGAAGGGGGAGGGGCGGAAGGAGGGGCGGACGAGATGGGGAATGCGGGGGAGCTCGGTGTGGGGGTTGAAGGGGCGGGAGGAGGGGAGGGGATCGCAGGTGCGGAGGTTGTGGGTGGCCGGGGTAGGGGGAGGGATGGGGGGATGGCGGAGGTTGATCCAGCGGCGGCGGCGGCAGCAGCTGCTGCAGCGGTGGCGGCTGGGTTGGAAGGGCAGATAGACGTTGAGGCAGTGGCAGCAGCACTGGCGCAGGCGACAGGGGGGGGTGGCGGCAACCGGGGCGTGGCGCAGCAGGCAGGAGGGGGCGGGAGGATCGGACTGGACAGGCAGCGGTTGCAAGAGCAGCAGCAGCAGCAGCAGCAGCAGCAGGAAGATGAGCAGCAGCAGTTGGGACTGCAGGGGCAGGGGCAGCAGCAGGGGTTGGGGCAGGGGCAGCAGGGATTAGCGCAGCAGCAGGGATTAGCGCAGCAGCAAGGACTGGGGGAGCTTGAGCAGATGGCAGCGTCCTGGGCGGCGATAGTTCAGCAGTCGGGAGCAACAGACTCGTCTTCTCTAGTTGAGCTGAGAAACTCGTACATTCAGCAGCAGCAGCTGCTGCTGCAGCAGCGGCAGCAGAGCCAGCCGCAAGCCCTGGCCCAGCAGCAACAGCAGCAGCAGCAGTTAGTGGAGCAAGCAGATTGGCAGCAAAACCAGACTCACAGCAACCAACAGCAGCAGCAACAGTCAGTTCGGCACTCGCGGGCTCAGCAGGTGCCCTATCAGCAGCAGCCGCAGCAGCAGCAACCGATCCAGCAGCAGCAGCCACAGCAACAGCCGTACCGGCAGCAGCAAGTGCAGCAGTTTCAGCAGCAGCTGCAGCAGCAGGCGCCGCAGCAACAAGAAGTACCAGTACCTGAACCCGAAACAGGACTCATGGGCATAGCAGGGGCGGATGATGCCACTCTAGCCAGCCTCAGGCAGGCTGTAGGCGACGCCTGGCAGGGTTCTGGGTTTGGGAGTTTAGAGGCGCTCTGGCAGCAGGCGGGGCGAAATGCAGTGCTGGGGCAAGGAGGGGCGGGCGGAGGGAGGGGCAGCGCTGGTGGTGGGGCCGGGGCTGTGGCGGTAGGGGGAGCAGGCGGGGATGCTGCTGGTGCTTTTGCAGCACAAAATGTTCAACAGCAGCAGCAAGGTAATGCGCATGCTGCGGCGGCGGCAGCTGCGGCAGCGGTGATTGCAGCGGCAGCAGCCGGCAGTGCGGGACTTGCAGGTGTTGCGGGTGGGGGAGTGGCACAGCAGGACCTTCAGGGCGCAACCCCGGTGATGAATCTCAACTTCCCGGTGGCTGAGGATGCAGCAGGAGGTGCTGCTGGCGGTGGCAGTAGGCGGGAGTCCCGTCGGCAACAGCAGCTGCAGCAGCAGCAGCAGCAGCAGCAAGGGCAGTATCTGGGTTCCCAGAGGCAGGGGTCTCAGCAGCCCCAGCAGCATCAGCAGCAGCAGTATCTGCGTCAGCAGCAGCAGCAGCAGCAGCAGCAGCAGCAGCCGCAGGTGCAGCCACAGGTGCAGACTCAGCAGCTTTACCAGCAGTTGCAGGAGCAGCAGCAGCAGAACGCTCATCACCACCAGCACCAGCAGCAGCCGCCGCAGCAGCAGCACCATCAGCAGCAGCAGCTTTTCGGCTCGACAGCAGCAGAAGCTGCTGCTGGGTACGGGAGCGTTCGGCAGGAGGAGCTGCAGCATCATCAGCTATACCAGCAGCAGCAGCACCAGGCACAGCAGCAGCTGCAGCAGCACCAGCAACAGCAGCAGGAGGTGCATGAACCAGAGCAGCAGGGCTCTCAGTGGCCGCAGTCTCTCCCGTTTGCCAACCTAGGCGGTCTGGATAATGAAACTGAACCACTTCAGTTCACTACCCCTGCTGCTGCAGCTGCTGCCACTGCTGGGGGGCATGCTGGTGCAGCTCGGGTGTTGCAGCAGGGAGGGCTGCAGGCTTCAGCTTGGGGTGAAGTTGCTTCGGCATTGAATTCGGTTTCCGGCGTTGGGGTAAATAACCCTGTGCATTTTAACCTCGGGCAGCAGCTGGCGGGGAATCGGGCAGGAGGGGAGGCGGAGTTTGATCGGGTGCGCCTGTGGGGGAATGAGTGGGATGGGGTGAATGCTGGGGCAAACGCTGCGGCGGCGGTTGCTGCAGCGGCAGCAGCAGCGGGGGGAGGGCAAGGGGAGGAGAGTGCTAGTGCTGGTCTGCAGCAGCTGCACAATCTGGCTGCAGCGCAAAATCAGTTGCTGCAGTTCTCACGGGCTTTTGGGGCAAATGCCTTCACTCGCCAGTAGTATTGGAACCGCCTTTTGTGTTTCCAAAAGGCATGTGATGTGACGTAGTGACTTTGGGTAGTTGTGATGTGTTTGACACTAGGTTGACTGATTGCTTGTTAGCTTGCAACTAATGCAATAGCAACTAGTTGGTACTTTTCCATCGTATCTGACAATCGTAGTGTAGATTCATTGCTCTGTTCTATTTCTCTCACATTTGGTCTGCTGGCTTAGCGAAGCTCTAGGTTTCCCAAGATTGATCTGAGCTGGAAAGTGAAAGGCTCGTCTCCTCCGCATGTCCCACACGCGGCTTGTTATTGGTTGGATCCCGGAACCAGCCCGCCTGGCCCGGAAAGGGCCAATGATGTGAGGCAAAGGTCCCACATGACTCGTTTTGGTGACGTCAGCTATGGCCGAAGCCACAGCATAGGTCAGTCCGCGTGCCATCATCCAGCATTTGCCGTCAGCTCTGAACCAATCATAGCAGGAAGGCATCTTACGCAGCGCGCAATTCTCAGCCACAGAAATGGGAGTCAGCAGCAGCCAACACCGCATAGGCTCATCCGCCATTCTACCACACCACCATACAGGTACAATGTAGCCCATCTAACCCTTTTTCACCCGACTCCATCCATCCATATCTGAGTAGCAGCAAACGCGAGTCGCGATGACCTCGAGGCAATTGCCAGGCACCACACCACCAGCCAAGCTCCACCACCAACCAGCCTCACCCCTTTCCCCCAAATCAAGCTCAAGCCCGAACCCGAAGGTGCTGAATCATCATACATGGATGATGTATGGATCATGGAGTTCGTTTCATTCTGGCAGTTCCACTTGACCTGGTGCAGGGGGGAGAGAACCATTGCACACTTGTATTCAAACTGAGTTAAAACCCGGGTCTCATATTTCCTAGTGTATTACACTTGGTTGGGCTAAAGCGCCTGTGATTGGGTAACGATAGGCGAGATTTGTGACGAGCAGTTTGGAAAACACAGACGACACCTCAGTTCGTCTACGCAAAAACCAAACGAGCCCCTCAGGCATGGAAAGCTCCCACACCTAAAAAACAGATCCGGCAGTTCCCTGCGACCAACTGAAACGACAAGACGCAATTCGCCCACGTTCACCAGGAAAAGCAGAGCAAAACTCTCACCTGTCAGTCTTACAACCTCCGCTTAGGATGGTTCCTACGTATGTACCTCCACATCAAGATGCTGGCCTTAGTCGCTAAAACAGTGATATTAGAGACCATTTCGGACCAGATAACAGGGGACTTGCGAACAAATTCTGGTTGCGGATAACGCACTAATTGGCGACTAAGGAATCGTCCAATGTCGGGAACGGTCGCAACGCCATCGCTTGTTACGAGGTAGCCAGTCCGTAACATTCCGAAATGCGTTCTTACTCTTCTATTTACAGCTGTGGAACCCGGAGAGGTGATGTCGCATTTCAGAATGCGCTCGGGTCGTCCATCTACGACAAGCGCGATTGCGTGAAAGGTCTGTGTGCGAGTGGCATGTGTGTGGGGTGTGTGTGAAAGCTTGTGTGCGTGCGAACGTGCGTGTGTGCGTGCGCGAGCGTGCGCGTGCGTGCGTGCGTGCGCTTGCGCGTGCGCGTGCGGCGTGCGTGTGTGCGCGTGTGCGTGCACGTTTGCGTGCGCGTACGCGTGCGTGCGTGCATGCGTGCGTGCGCGCGCGTGCGTGCGTGCGTGCGTGCTTGCGTGCACGTGCGTGAGAGCAAGCGTGCATGCGTGCGTGCGTGCGCGTGCGTGCGTGCGTGCGGGTGTGCACCTGTTTGTATTCTTATCATTCAGTGCATGTGCATAAAAATGCACAAGTCATTTTGCCACACGTCCCTCAGCCTTCACATCCCGGTGCTCACACCTCCCTTTCCCCCAACTGCCATCTGCGCCTCGAGACACAACACACATCCTTCCCTCTCTCCCTTCCCTCTCTCCCTTTCCTCTCTCCCATTCACCCTCTCCCCTTCCCTCTCTCCCCTTCCCTCTCTCCCCTTCCTCTCTCCCCTTCACCCTCTCCCCTTCCCTCTCTCCCCTTCCCTCTCTCCCTTTCCTCTCTCCCCTTCACCCTCTCCCTTTCCCTCTCTCCCCTTCCTCTCCCTGTTAACTCACCCTCACCCCCTCCCCTACCAACTTTCCTAATGTCTGCAGCAAGGCTTGCTTGCCAGCCAGCCCTCGCCACGCGCTCACCCTGCTAGCTTTTCTGCCCGAACTGAGGTGTATGTAAGCAGGGGAAGGTGAGGAGGGTGTGGGTGTGGGCGATGGTGAGAGAGGGGAGGGGGAGTGGGAGTAGGAGGTGGGGAGGTTGAGTGCTGTGTTTAGGGCCATGAGTGTTTAGAGCCCTTTCCTTCTCCATCTGCCCTCCTTTTTTTTCATTTCCCCTACTATGCCTTCCCATCTCCTGTCCCTTCCCTTCTCATCCCCTCCCATTCTTCTCATTTGCCCTCCCTTCCTTCCCATCTTGCGTGCCAGCCTCCCTTCCTTGCATCACCCCTACCCTCTTTTGCTCTCCCCGTTCCCCCTTTTTACCACCTTTCTCTTCCTTCACATCTCAACTGCCCTTTTTTCTCATCCCTGGAGCCTTCCTTCCTCCCGTCACCTCTCCCTTTGTTCCAGTTACAAGCAGGACTAAGCTAGTCCCAGGCGAGCCTGGCGGAACGGAAGGGACAGGCAAGCAGCAGATGCACGGCCAGATGCACGAAGGCGAGATTGGCGCTAGAGGAGAGATGTACCCCGTATCTTCAAGATATTGCACAAGTGTATACATTCAATAAGTTCTTTAGGTCAGTGCTGTGCTCAATTGCTACAAACTAAATGGATGCATTGAAACCATCTGAGCACCAAGTGTAATATGCTATGAAAGACAAGAGACTAGGCGGGTTTGGCAAGCCTACTTTGCCAACAACTGAGTTTTGAATCTACGCATTAGTCACAAAACTAAGGATGAACTGGTTCTTTGTGGCGCCATGCTGGAACAAGCACATCAACAGGGGGGAGAAAGGGGGGAAGCAGAGGGGAGACAAGTGGGAAAACAGAGCTGAGGCATGGGAGGAAAGCGAGGGGAGGCATGGCATGGGGAAAGAAAGGAGGCAGGGAGGAATTGGGGAAGTGATTGCTTGGCGGAATAGTGTGTGAAAGCAGGGGAAAAAGGTGAAAGGGTTGGCGAAGTGTTGGCTTCATGGGAGGAGCTGGTAGCACGGGATGAGAGGTGACAGCAGAGGGGGAAGGGAGGTGGTAGCACGGGATGAGAGGTGACAGCAGAGGGGGAAGGGAGGTGGTAGCACGGGATGAGAGGTGACAGCAGAGGGGGAAGGGAGGTGGTAGCACGGGATGAGAGGTGACAGCAGAGGGGGAAGGGAGGTGGTATCACGGGATGAGAGGTGACAGCAGAGGGGGAAGGGAGGTGGTAGCACGGGATGAGAGGTGACAGCAGAGGGGGAAGGGAGGTGGTATCACGGGATGAGAGGTGACAGCAGAGGGGGAAGGGAGGTGGTAGCACGGGATGAGAGGTGACAGCAGAGGGGGAAGGGAGGTGGTAGCACGGGATGAGAGGTGACAGCAGAGGGGGAAGGGAGGTGGTAGCACGGGATGAGAGGTGACAGCAGAGGGGGAAGGGAGGTGGTATCACGGGATGAGAGGTGACAGCAGAGGGGGAAGGGAGGTGGTAGCAGAAAGAGAAAAGAAGGTGATAGCAGAGGGGGAGGGAAAGGGGGATGAGGGAAGGGAAGGGGGATGGGGGAAGGGAAGGGGGATGGGGGAAGGGAAAGGAGGATGCAGGGAAGGGATGGGGGATGGGTAAAGGGAATGGGGGATGGGGGAAGGGAAAGGAGGGTGTGGGGAAGGGAAAGGGGATGTGGTAAGAGAAGGGGGATGGGGGAAGGGAAGGGGGATGGGGGAAGGGAAGGGGGATAGGGAAAGAGAAGGGGATGGGGAAAGGGTAGGCGGATGGGGAAAGGGAAAGGGGATGCGGGAAGGGAAGGGGGATGGGGAAAGAGAAGGGGGATGGGGAAAGAGAAGGGGGATGGGGAAAGAGAAGGGGGATGGGGAAAGAGAAGGGGGATGGGGAAAGAGAAGGGGGATGGGGAAAGAGAAGGGGGATGGGGGAGGGGAAGGCGGATGGGGTTAGGGAAAGGGGATGTGGGAAGGGAAAGGGGTATGGGGATCGGCGCGTCTCCTACGTTTCCTCCCGCCAGTCCCGTCCCGCTCCGTCGCGTTCCCTCCCGCTCCGTCCCGTCATACATCCCGTCCCATCCCGTCCCATCCCGTCCCGTCATGTCCCGTCCCATCCCGTTCCGTCATGTCCCGTCCCGTCCCGTCCCGTCCCCTCTCGTCTCGTTTCCTTCCCGTCCCGTCCCGTCCCGTCCCGTCCTTTCCCGTCGCGTCCCCTCACGTCCCATCAGGTCCCCCCCGTTCCCGTCCCGTCCCGTCGTGTCCAGTAGCGTCCCCTCCTGTCCTCTCCTCTCCACTTCTCTCCTCTCCACTCCTCGTTGCATCCCACAGTATCCCTTCCTACCCTTTCCGGCTCCCCTTCACGCACCGTCCCACCCCTCCCCTTCTCGTCGCATCCCGGAGGTCCTTCTCACCCCTTACCTCCCTTCCAGTCCCTTCCCTCCCAACCGTTCCGCCACACCCCTTCGCGACTCTCCCCTTACCCTCGCATCACGCCCATCCCTTTCTCCTCGCTTCCAGCCATGTCGCGTCGCTTCCTGTAATGTCGCGTCGCTGCTTATCGAGTCCTAACCCTCGCCTTTCAGCCGCGTCGCTGCTTATCCAGTCCTAACCCTCGCCTTTCCGTCGCGTCGCTTCCTATCTCGTCCTAACCCTCGCCTTTCCGTCGCGTCGCTTCCTAACTCGTCCTAACTGCTGCCTTTCCGTCGCGTCGCTTCCAATCTCGTCCTAACTGCTGCCTTTCCGTCGCGTCGCTTCCTATCTCGTCCTAACTGCTGCCTTTCCGTCGTGTCCCTTCCGTCCAAATTCGACAGGGGGGAGCGTTACTGCAATACACCTTGGTCCAAATAGAGTGGTGCATCTTATTGCAATAATGAGGACCAGCTCTGGCGATGGACGGACTATACGTGCGTAAAAGCAAATGCAGGCGCGGAGTGACCAAAGATAAAAATAAACAACGACAACGAGAGGTACAAGGTATTGTCACGTTTGACGCTGGAATAAACCTAGGGAAAATAAGATGCTGAAATGAGACTTAGTCGCTAGAGAAATCGGTGCGAGTATGTTTCTCCACCTACAACCTGTCTGGGTTTGCAGTCTCATATTTTTCCAGCTCTGTAATACGCTCGGTTGTGGGCTGTGCGTCCCATTCTCAGTCCGTCGCACATGCAGTTGCCTGTTTCTCGCAAACCCGGCTTGGTAGTCAGGCACCTGCCTCTACCAAACTGTTTGGTTTGCAGCCAATCACACCTGCGCCAAACCAAACGCGAGTGTTTTGCGAGTGATTGTTTGGTTACCCGGTTTCAAGCGTATTACCTTTGGTTGGAAACAAGAAATATGAGACGCGGGTTTTAAGAAATAGCGGCTAATCTGTTCTTTTAGTTCAGCTGCTTCTTACCAGCAATTACCGGGCGACTCGAATAGCAGCATCTCGAAGCTTGGTCGTTAGCTGAATATCGTTAGCCTTGAAAAGCACCATCAGTCTCTTTCTCCTTCGCCTTTGATTGCAATGTTGTACATACACCTGGCGTAGCGCCCTATCCTTTGGAAGTTTATGCGAAAATGGTGCAATACGGCCGATATCTGCTTTCTCACCGCGTACCAGGATGGGAACCGTGAGTTGCTGCCACTTCCTAGATGTCAGATGGCAAACCGAACAATACTTAGCTTGTCGCCGTCCTTTTTATTACTAGTTTTGGTGCCATGTTTTGGGTATCCGAGCCATCGTGACGTTCTGTTTTGATCTTCTAATTGTCCAACCGCTGACGTGGAAGTGACCATCGGTTTGCGACAGATATTATCTCAACTATAAGTCTCTAAAGAAGGAGATACGAGCCTATGAAGCCGCCGTGGCGCCGGGGGTCACGGAGGAAGATGTTCAGCAAGACATGGCACGCCGCTTCTCAGAGGATCTCGACTCGCAGGTAGATTTCTGGTTTTAAATATTTTGTTTCTTTAAGACTTAGTCCAGTTTCTAGACCCTAACGCTTGTACTTCTGCTTGATTCTTTGCTGATTTTTTTCGTATTTTTTAGGCCAAGCTAACCTGACATTAGCCTCCGCGTGAGCGGCATCAGTAGTCTCTCTCTCAGTTTAGGTAGTTCTCGTGACCGGGTTCCGTCAGACGCCAATAGAGCCTGAAGGCATTCAGGGTTTGCGAATGGCAAGTGCTAATTAGCTGTTCGGATTGGTTAGATTGAGCTCTCTTGAGACGACCTTTGGTTACACGGATGGTAATCAGGCTGTTTGAAGCTGTGTGGAATAACATTTATTCACTCAAATCCCTATGTTGTGCCGGCAGATGGAGAAGGTGGTGCTGTTCTTCTTGGAGCAGCAGGGCGTGTTGGCGGGAAAGCTCCAACGGCTACGAGAGCGAAGGGAGGGGTCGAACACGCGGGGAGACGAGTCCAGCCTGGCGATCGTCATGTCATCCGACTTCAGCGACATGATGGAACAGTACAGGTAACTGTACATTTTGTTTATTTCAATGCGCCGCAACATCGTCATCTCGTCTCAACTTTAGCGACATGATGCAGTACAGCTGAGTGTTAATATTTGCCCAGTTATTTCACAGCGCAACAAAATGATTCAAAGATGTAACTGAACAGAGGCCCACAAGATCGTTGCAATGCAACATGGGGTTACATAACGATCTCGATCTGTCTTCCCTTCCTATCCCCTACTGCCAGTAGCAGCGCTCGTGAAGATAATCACCAGGGGGCTGCATCCCTTTCCCTGGTACAATGCCCTGTTATTCATATCTTCTTCTTTACCTTCTCTTGTAGGGACGTGGGGCGGGAGCTGCTGCAGCTGCTGCAGTTCGTGGAGCTGAACGCCACGGGGCTGCGCAAGATCCTGAAGAAGTTTGACCGGCGTGTGGGCGTGAGGCTGGGACACACTTACATTGCGTCGCGCACTCTGCATCCTTACTCGCACCTGCAACAGATCTTCAAACAAGTGGTGAGTGGTGATGTGAATTGTGAGTTGTGATCCTGAAGAAGTTTGACCGGCGCGTGGGTGTGAGGCTGGGACACACGTACATTGCGTCCCGCACGCTGCACCCCTACTCTCACCTGCAACAGATCTTCAAACAAGTGGTGAGTGGGGATCTCTCATGTGTGTGAGAGTGAGGCATCTTCCCATCCCATCCTTCCTCCGAACCTCCCCTCCCTCCTGACCCTCTGGTCGCGCTGATCTCCTCCTGGCAATTCGTCTCAGAGCCTTGGCTTCTAACGCCATGTCGAAACACTCATTCGCATCCTAAACCACCCTCATGTTCCTCATGTGTTGCATGTATGTATTACTGCGTGTCTGCCTTATCTCTCCTCCCCCATGCCTTATACCTCTCGTCCCCCACCTAAGTCTGGGCCCAATGGTGGGAACAATCATCCGTAATCTGGACGAGCTGCACCGCAGGGAGGGAGTGGTGTTTACTTGCATTCCCCTCCCCCTTCATGTCTCCGTCGTTTTCCCACACCAGTGTTTGGGCGCCATGGTGGGAACAATCATCCGCAATCTGGACGAGCTGCATGTGCCTCATGTGCATGCCTTCTCCCCTAACTCCCTCCTTTTACATGACTTATGCATGTCGTCGTCTCCATGGTCTGGGCGCCATGGTGGGAACCATCATTCGCAATCTGGACGAGCTGCACCGCAGGGAGCGGTGCCTCGCCTCGTCCTCCCTTTGCGTGCTTATGCCTGCCTTTTTCCCTCCTCCCTCTTCCCAACGTCATCCCCCCCAGGGTCTGGGCGCCATGGTGGGAACCATCATTCGCAATTTGGACGAGCTGCACCGCAGGGAGCGCTGCTTCGCCTCGCCGCCCAATCTCCTCTCGCCACGTGGTGCCGGCACTCCGAGACGCACGTCATTCTCGCTCTTCAGGCAAGGGGACGAGTCCCCGGTGTACGTGGCTCAGGAGGAGCCCATCATCCAGGTGGGTGCTGCGGGTGGTAACCGTGTATGGTAATGTGTGATGCTTTGTATTCTCAAAGGCTGACTCCCTTCAGGCAGGGGAACGAGTCCCCGGTGAGGAGCCCATTATCCACGTGAGTGCTGCTACGTTTCCTGGTGTATGTGGCTTATAGTACCCTGTGTACGTGGGCCAGGGAGGGGGAGCCGATCGTTCCGGTGGGTGGTGTATGTGGCTTATGGTGTGTAACCGTGTTTGGTTATAAAGGCTTACAAAGAACGGATCTCAAAGACCGCTCTTCAGGCAGGGGGACGAGTCCCCTGTGTACGTGGGCCAGGGGGAGCTGATTATGCAGGTGGGAAGGGGGAGAGGGCGGGGGTCGTTTTCATTTCACTCTCCCTTCCAGTCAACACAGGTACAAAAAATCGTTCTTTGTGAATGTGTGTGTTGGGGGGTGAATGTTTGGGTGTGTGTGGGAAGGTATGCGGGAGGGGGGAGGGGGAGAGGGAGGGGTTGGGGGTGACGGTGGGGGTGGGGGTGAGGGTGGGGGTGGGAGTGGGGGTTGGGGTGGGGTTGGCGGTGGAGGTGGGAGTGGGGGTGGGGGGGGGGGGGGGGGGGGGGGGGAGGGATGGGTGGGTGGCTGGGTGGGAGTGGGTGCGGGTGTGGGCGCGCGCTCGCATGTGTGTGCGTGTGACTGTTGCTAAACCTTCTTCAGGAGATCGAGGCAGCCCGAGCCAAGCTGACAGACGCGGTGGGGTACAGCACGTACATGGCCAAGGGGCTGCTGCTGCCGCCCGCCCCCGAGAGAGGGCCTGAGGCAGGGGAGCCGGAGTTCCACTGGTGGTCGCTGCAGCTCAACCAGTTCAACACCTTCCTCTACATGGTGAGAGACTCAACAGCTGCTCTGAAACCCAGTGGGCTGGCCTGGCCACCACTTTTGTTCGAAACAGCTTACTACCTTTCGTCCCCGTTTTCTTCTTTTCCTCGCATTCAAACAAGTACATCTTCATTCCAACATCAGACAAATGTGTTGTTTGTTTGCCTTAGGCAACTCAAGAGTCCTTCTTTCAGACAACTCATCCACCCCTTCCAGGTGAACTGCTACATCATCGTGCCAACCTCAGACGAGTATGCAGTCCTCCTTTCCGCCCCGCCCACTCTCTGCTGTATCATCATCGACACCACTCCCCTCTGTGGGCTCGTCATCCCTCCTGGCTTGCCCCCTCCCTTTCCCACCTCCCTTACCCTCTCTGCCCTCTCTCCCTCCCCCCGCCATCCCCCCCTCCCGGCCGCCCCTCCCTCCCTCCACTGCACCCCACCTCCTCCCACCCAGGTGAACTATTACATCATCGTCCCCCCATCAGACGAGTACGCAGTGCTGCTCTCTGCCCCTGTGTGGCATCATCATCGGGCCACGCCCCTGTGTGCACTGGTCATCTCCTCTCCCTTGCGCCCCTCCCTTCCCCCCTCCAGTCCAGGTGAACTATTACATCATCGTCCCCCCATCAGACGAGTACGCAGTGCTGCTCTCCGCCCCGCCAGCCCTGTGCGGCATCATCATCGTCTCAGCATTCATCTTCAGCAAGTGGGCCAACACGTCCTACACCCAACTTACCCCTTCCCACCGCACTCAACCCCATCCCACCCCACCCCACCCTGTTCCACCGCACCCCACCCCACCCCACGCAGGTGAACTACTACATCATTGTTCCAACCTCAGACGAGTACGCAGTCCTTCTCTCCGCGCCACCCGCTCTCTGTGGCATCATCATCGGCGCCACGCCCCTCTGCGCCCTGGTCTCAGCCTCATCTTCAGCAAGTGGTCCAACACGTCCTACACGCAGCCCTTATTCGTCTCCACGCTCGTCCTGCTGCTCGGAAACTTTGCCTACGCTGCTGCTCTGGATTTCAACTCTGTGGCTCTGCTCCTGATCGGCCGCTCGCTCACGGGGTAAGACAGAGGTGAACCTGAAAGGAGTGGGCAGAGGTGAAAGGAGTGGGCAGTGAAGGGGGTATGGACGATCAAAAGGCAGGCAGTACAGCGAGCCTCAGTGCCTGCTGAGACTCACTGCTTCCCTGTACGCCACACCCACTGCATTGCGCTCCCACCTTCTCCTACAGCGTGGGGGAGGGGTCGACGCAATCAAATGCCAGTACATAGCCGGGCACGTGCCGCCCTCCGACCTGAACCCAGTGCCTTGTGAAGCTCACTTACTCCCCGTACGCTTTAACCAGGGTTGAACCCGTACGCTTTAACCAGGGTTGAACCCGTA